>ML677334.1:65317256-65415814 GCA_007922305.1 Dermatemys mawii
ATATATATATATATATATATAGTTGAAGAAAACCTTCCAAAACATGAACCAAATGTAAAAAGATGCAGTAGCATCTTCTTCAGTTTGCAGACAAATTAGGTCATTGCCTTTACTGCTACCCATGGTCTAGCCAGGGAGCAGCAATGGAATGAAACTAACAACTCTGGTCAGTTTCACACCTGTTACAGAAAGCCTAGGTGTTAGTGAAACTGTCACTCACTTCAATTTCATGTTGCTTCTGCAAACTGCAGCAAATGTGTTAGAGTTATTCACAGGGGAAGAAGACCCAAAAACAGAGGCTGCAGAAGAGGAACAATTCCCTGTAGTAGCTAGAAGTGTATGGCAAGTGGAGAAAACAAGAGAAAGCTCCTTGTTCCTCCCAGGAGCCAAAGGGATGGGTGATGTTTGAAGCTGGTCAAATATCTAGTAGCCAGAGTGATAGAGACAGAGTTCCCCGGCAAGAACCAGGGACAGCACACTGTTAGAAAGCCAGCACTTTCTCCATTCACAAAATACATGGTAGCAGAGAAGGAAGTCAAGGAGCTCACCAATTACAAGTCCTGAACTTCACTGATCCTGAAAACCATCGCCTAAGACTCCCCATCTTTTCTATCTCCCTAAGCTAGGAGTTTGAAAAATATTTTTCTTTTATCATATTCATAGTTATAACATTAACCAAGTAAAATTATACTCCAAATCAACAGTTGATTAGGACTCTAACTACAAAAAAGCTAAGTTATCAAGAATAAAAACTTGAGTCTAAAAGTTACTAAAGTCTCAGCCTGATGATGGTAATCTGCTAACCAGTACACATCTTTCTCAAAATGACAAAATCTCACTGAAATAAATACCAAAAAATTCAGAAGTTAATACATTTAGAACTGCTTGCAACACTTAAACAACATACAACATGAGAAAAGGCATAATGACGAATTTGAAAAAAAAAATGTTTTTAGTTAGAAAACCCAAAGGTTAAAAAAGTTAACCACCACAAAAATTTTGTGAAAACCCAGTTTGTTCTACAAACAGCACCTTTATCCATAATTACAAACCTATCTGCATGATAATTTTTTTTAAAAAAACATGTTACTGTTTTTTAATTAGCCTAAAGCTGGAACTAGAATTGAAGTTCTGCAGCCAAATGACACAAATTCCTGACTTAAGCAATGAAAGATTTTTACACAGAGAATGTGTAATTTAGTTATTCCTGGAAAATGTTTTATGTCCTATTTGCAGCCTATAGGCTGCAGAGTGCTTTTCTGAAGAAACATCATGTGAAATGAACATCAGTTGAAAACTTTTACTATCTTAATATGCCTTTAAGAATCAGGATATTAACATTTTAACCCTATGCTTCTAAAACAGGGGTGGCCAAACTACGCCCGTGGACCCCTCCTGCCCGGCTCCTGAGCTCCCAGCTGGGGAAGTTCCCCTGGCCCCTTCTGCGCTGTCCTCCTCCCCCACAGCCTCAGTGCGCCACGTGGGCAGCGCTCTGACCCACCACTCCTGCAGAGGAGCACTGCAGTACTGTGGCTGGCCCCGAGCTCCTGCCACTCTGAGCAGCACAGTAAGAGGGCTGGGCTGCGAGCTCCGCCAGGGCAGCGTGTCTTGTTCTGGCAGGCCACACGGAGACAGACAAGCTGCTCTGAGCGGCGTGGTAAGGAGGCTGGGGGGTTGGATAAGGGGTAAGGAGTCCCAGGGGGCGGTTGGATGGTGCAGAGGTTCTAGGAGGGCGGTCAGGGGGCTTGGATAGGTCTTGGGAGTCCCGGGGGTCTGTCGGGGGTGGGGTGTATGGATAGGAGTTGGGGCAACCAGGGGACAAGGAACGGGCAAGTTGGGTAGGGGGTGGCGTCCCGAGGGGGCAGTTAGGGTGGAAGGGTCTCTGGAGGGGAGGGTCAGGGGACAAGGAGCAGGGGGGTTGGATGGGTTGGAATTCTGAGGGGGGCACTCAGGGGGTGGGCAGTGGGAGGGGGTCGGATGGGGATGGAGGCCAGGCTGTTTTGGGAGGCACAGCCTTCCCTACCCAGCCCTCCATACAATTTTGCAACCCCAATGTGGCCCTCAGGCCAAAAAGTTTGCCCATGTGTGTTCTAAAATGAAATGGACACTGTGTCAAATGCAGCACTCGGAATGGCTCATTTAACACTTGATCTCACTGGATATTTCACTGCCAGATGGAAGCAATCCACAAGCAGCATCCTCATGCAAACTGATGTGACATAGTGGGAAGAAATCTAACCTCCTCACAAGCCTTGTGATGATGATGATGATGATAAAAAAGTGAAGGTGATCTGCAGGGGTGTGGATGACTGTCATTGGAAAACTTTCCCATGCTGGTGGGTCTGATGAGAAGAATGCACTCCACTGGTAGTCTCCACACAAATATTAAGGTTGCAGGAGAAGGGAATGGGTAGTCGGCAGTCTTTCCAAGTGAAGTGGACTAACAGTAGCCCGCCTGAGGTGTATGAAATGGATGGCAAAGGGATTCAACATGTGACCATCTCAGACACCATTGTTAGCAAACCGTATTAGGTCCCAAAATTCGAAGAAAAACTATTTTCATTTTTTAAAATTTCCTATATTAAGACAATCCAGTCTTAAATCAATCCAATAAAGAACAGTGGTGTAAAATGCGCTGAGCTGTATCTTGCCTCCTAAGTGGACTGATAAGCCCTGACAAAATGGCTTATTAACAAACTAACTAAAAGCTGGACAATAAATTCTTATTTTGACTTACACAGGATTTCAAACTCGGTAATACTGATTCCACCTGCCACAGGCTCAAAAGTATCAACCCATTCTCTTGTACGTTTATTAAGGTTGCCTGGTACTTCCCATTATAACACCCTATTTTTGGTTTCTTATAATTGTGAAACTATATGGTGGAAATCTTCCAAAGAATGAAGCCTGAGGCATACACCCAGCATGCCCAATTTCAGCCAAAACAGTTCAACCATTCCAACAACCAGGCTAAGGAAAAAAATATTAAAAAATCCAGGTGCCTTTTCTTTGACACGCTCTTCGCATACCAATGCTTTGGTGTAGGCACTTGAAATTTGTCAAGGCCTGGTTTTTGCACCAGTGATGTAATGTGATACCAATCCCAGGAAATATGCCCAATTTGATCTAGTTATAAGCCTTTCAAAAGTTACAGTTCACCCATGCTTAGTAGAGACTTCTTAGATTTTATGATCTGAATTCCCTGAAGATTCTGTCTGCCCTCAGTATGTTCCAGCCTGGGGATAAGCAGGACTTTCTCTGCAATTGCAGGTGTCAGCTACAGGTAGGGTCCTACAAATTCACGGCCCACTTTAGTCCATTTCACAGTCATAGGATTTAAAAAATCATAAAGTTAATGATTTCAGCTACTTAAATTTGAGATTTCATGGTGTTGTAATTGTAGGGGACCTGACTCAAAAAGGAGTTGTGGGGAGAGGAGGGACTTACTTGTATGCTGATGCTAGCAATGGCTCTGCCTTCAGAGCGGGGCAGCTGGAAACTGGTGGTTGCTGGCTGGGAACCCAGCTCTGAAGGCAGAGCCACTGCCAACAGCAGTGCAGAAGTAAGGACGGCATGGTATGGTATTGCCACCTCTACTTCTGTACTGCTGCTGGTGGAGTGCTGCCTTCGGAGCTGGACGCCTGGCCAACAGCCACCGCTCTCAAACCACTCAGCTCTGAAGGTAGTGTAGAAGTAAGGGAGGAAACAGCACAATCCCTGCCAAAATAACCTTGTGGTCACTCTAACTCCCTTTTGGGTCAGGACCCCTAATTTGACAAATGCTGGTCTCCTGCTATGAAATCTGTATACTATAAGGTAAAAGCACACACCATCAGAATTCATGGGGAGAGATTAGATTTCACAGTCCATGACATGTTTTTCATGGCCGTGAATTTGGTAGGGCCTTAGTTATGCCCCCTCTTCCCCGGTGGGTCCGAGGACAGAACAGGCCCACTGCTCTTCCTTTACATCACAAGAAGAGACCTAAAGGCGGCTGTCTGGAGAGGGATGGGCTCTGCCAGGCTGGAAATTTGCCCAAGACACACCACATGATGAGCAATGAGAATTTACATTATCATAGCCACCTGCTTTACTGTCAAAGAGAGACATTTATTTGAAGGGAATCTTCCATTCTTGATTTTATTTATGGTTGTGGGGGGATGGATAGATTTACTGGGAAACTCTTAGATCATGAGCCTTGGGGCATGCCACTTCAGTGAACGGTGTAATTCATTTAGTTTGCTTGATAATTCACATAAGGTCATAAAATTCAACATATAGGATCAAGTGACTAAAAGCTCATTTCCTGGTGTGAACTGTACACTGATTAATATGAAGCTTAGCTGACCTCTTTATTTAAATGACCATTTCAGAGCTATTCTGTAATTACAGAAGATTAATTACAAAGAAACTGGCATTGCATATGCCTGCTCAGTATCTTGATTGCCAGTACTATTCATCTATGATTTTGAAAATGCCTCCACTAGGAGATAAAAGGAAATCCAGGATAAGAGAACAAGATCAATGGGCAGATCGTTCAGCTGGATCCTCATAGGTGCAGGTGCTACCCATGCATTGTAATTTGCAGGATCAGAGCATATGCTTGTGAATGGACAATGTTTTCTCTTGAATCAAAGCAGATAAGATTAAAATCTTTGCATACATTTATAAACCATAGCTTGTTACAACTTAAAGCCTAAGAGATCCACTCAGACATGTAGCATAACTCAAACAACATTGTTTTTCCTTTCAGGAAGTTTTATTGAGTCAAAGAAGAAACTTCACTGAGTGCAACAGAAATTCAAGATGGAAAATAGCTGTTAGGCTAGCTAACTACAAAAGCAGTTTCTCCTCTCTCAATGTTCACACCTCCAGATCAGCTGCTAGAAGAGGACCTCATCCTCTCTGATTAGAGATAACAAGGTAGTTCAGCCTGATTGAACTAACCTTATTATCTCTAACCTGGTTCTTGCCTACTTATTTATACCTGCCTCTGGATACTTCCACTGCATGCATCCCATGAAGTGGGTATTAGCTCACGAAAGCTTATGCTTCAATATTTTTGCTAGTCTTTAAGGTGCCACAGGAATCTTTGTCGCTTCTATAAATAAGACAGGTAGACCTTTCACAACACATGGCACAATTGGGGGATGAAGAGAGGACTGGGTGTGGGATTTGTTTCATTTTCCTGAAGAGAGGCTCAGCTTTCAAAACATTTGGAAAAGACTGGATTGTTTGAAGCAGCTTGATTGAATGAATATTTCAGTCCTGTTCTTTTCTAATATGCGCCAACAGGTGAGAGGTGACGTATAACAGAGCTACATGTTGCAAAAAAATATAATTAAAAAATTAAAGTAATAATACTGTGGATTTGCATACAACACAAAAACAGCTCTTTTGTTGGGGACATCTTCTCTGGGGATTTCTTCTTGACCCTCCACAGAACTGAGTTGCCTTCTGATAGAAAGATATTCCTAACATGCCTTTCTGGAGACAGCCCTTTAAATTTAGAAGGCATAGCTGCAGCTCTAAAGCAGCCTTTTTGCAACTACCTGTTTGTTTCACTTCACTCTCTTCCGGCTGACAAGTACTCTTGAAGAAATGACATTTTTTGAGAATGTGCTACATAGAAAGAAGTTTCTTCAAAATGCTCCTATGTTCATTGAACTTACGAGCCCAGCCATCCTGCCAGTTGACCTCAACAGTTGTTGTTCAAGCATAACTGATGGAATGATCAGATCCCTTAATTAAAAAATTCCTGTCAAAACGTAAAAGAAATTTGATTCTTAGAAAACAGAAGTGCCATTCACTTAAACCTTTCGGCTCAGTCTTATCCTGCACAGTGCATGTGCACTAGGATGTTTTATAAGAGGGTAGGATTCAGACAGCCCGGGGAAAAGGACAGACAATCAAGCTAGCTGGTGCAACAAAGCTCCAGGGAAATATGTTCTGTTGCCTAATGGGCAGAGTGAAGTCCCCAGCCAACTACTGCACAAGCTCCAATCTGCAGCACATCCTACCTGGGATTCAGGCTGCTTAAAGAATCATCTGCTCACACTGTATTGTACATCTTCCCTCATAGCCTGGGGTTTGAAACACTTGGATGTTATCTGTTTTCTAGAAGTGATTTAACTCTCACTTCTGATGTTGCTTGTCTCAGCAGACCATTCTAATTCTTCACAACAAAGTTTCCCTCCAGGGAAAATTTTGTTCAGAATCCTGTCCTGGTGTCAGATGGGAGGAATAATGGTTTAGCTGTGTATTAGTCAGGGATAGCAGATTTTATTTATTAAATATTTGGTAGCTTCAGCAATCGTCAAGCAGTGCAATTACTACAAAAGTACTGTAAGTACTTTATTACCCTTATTTTCTTCCTCATTCCCTGTTTGTTGAATCTAGTCTCACGATTACACTGTACTTGTGACATGCTTGTGTTTTTGTTCAGCCTCTAGCACAATGGATCCTGACAGGGGCCTACAGGCACTACTGCATTACTCCATAAAGCAAAGGAGAATAGGTGTATCCATATTTACTACACCCACCAATGTGTCATTTACACCGGAGAACAGCTTTGAGACTATTTAGTCCCAAAAGAGGGTACCTTTCTGATTAAGAAACCTGAAGTTTCAAAAGTATTATTAAATTAGTCATTTGAGAGTAAACAATGAGTAAGGAAATTATTTTTCCCAATTTTAGTGGGAATTTCCATATGAAAGTGCAACAGGGACCACCACATACTATTTATTTAATTGTTTGCACGGTGTTCTTGGCGATCACCCTACACAGTAAATTGGGTGGAATATTAGCTCAGAAGGCTCACAGGACTTGGAACTAGGTGTAATGACTCTGTGGCCCACACATATAAGAAATGTCAGTAAAAAGTCCACACAGCAAGCAAATAAAATAAAAATGCTTACTACCTCCAGGCACAAATGAAGCAGCACACACAAGGCTAAAAATTAACACCAATGTACAGGCACTTCACACTTTTCTCAGCCATGATGTGTACAAGGTGATACGACAGCCCACAGAGAGAGGAAAAAAAAAAAAAAACAGACAGTTGTTGCTCTCGAATTAATGCTGCAACACCCTTGTGCAAGATCATTGTGACAGAAGCACTAACTTTCAAAAGCCAAACAGAATTTTCCTGGCCTCCATATTTGGCAGAGAAGAGATGGAGCAGAGGCGGGGATTTGGGTAAGGGGATGGAATGGGAGCAGGGAAGGGATGGAAAGAGGGAGGGCCTCATAGAAAGGTGGAGTGGGGTCAGGGGCAACGGAGGGGGGAGGACTTTTGTACCTTTATATGCAAAGGTGTCAGTGATGCGGCCCTCAGGCCAATGTACTAGTCCTCATGTAGCCCTCACAGTGATCTGAGTTTGAGATCCCTGGTTTACATCATTTGCCTTCTCTTGGATAACGGCTGTTTTTGCGCCCACATCCATATTTTCTGGCAATTTCAAAATCAGGAAATGCATTTTTCAGAAACTCTGAGATAGGATTGCTTGCAACAACTGGCAAGTTGTGCTTGATGATGAATCCTGTTACCAACATTCTGGTATGAGCAAGCTGTTGTCAAGTTCCATGGTGAAGAACTGCTTTATATCTGTGTGCTGCTAGCCGCTGTTTGTGCAGTTTCAACGTGCTTTTTCACACCAAAGTGAATTTTCACATAGCTATGACAGCCATGCACAACAGATCTGTCCCTGGCACAAAGCTCACAGTACACATAATCATTGCCCTTTCTTGATGGCTTAATCACATTTGGCTGTATAGTTCATTTTTGAACTTCTGAAACCTTTTTGACTGTTTTTTGGCATATTTGGCTCATTTTTATGACTTGCACCAGTCATTTTGATCAACAGTGTTGGTTAAGCTTGGAGCAAAGAGGGTGTAGAAAGAAAATCATGCCAACTTGCCTCCATGGCACTACGCTCACCAGGGATGCAACCAGAATTTTCCCTACTGCACACCTCACCCCAAACAGGGTGAAGGGGAAGACTGGTCCTAGGAAAGCTGCCTTGCTATGATGCCTATGGAGACTGTGAAATCTCCGTAAGTGAGGTTTTTAAGAGCAGGTTAGACAAACACCTGTCAGGGATAGTCTAGTTATAACTTATCCTGCCTTGAGTACAGGGGACTGTACTAGATCAGTGGTACCCAACCTGGGGGGCTGCAAGCAGGTTTCAGGGGGGCTGACAAGCAGGCCTGGCATTAGATTTGCTGGCGCCCAGGACAGAGTGCTGAAGCTCCACTGCATGGGGCTGAAGCTAAAGCCTGAACAATTTAGCTTTGCAAGATTCTATGTGGTGTGGAACCTGCTTGCTACAACCTAATGGTGGCCCTGCCTTTTATATGCAGAACAGTAGTGGTGTGGCAGAAGTGGGCTGTGGAGTTTATACAGCATGTTGGGTGTCGGGAGGCCTCAGAGAGAAAAAGGTTGAGAACCCCTGGACTAGATGATCTACTGAGGTCCCTTATAGTCCTACACTTCTATGATTCGAAGAAGGGAGCAGGAGAGGCATGTGTGTGTATGGGGCCCTCCACCCTTCCTGTCTAAGGCCAAGCCCCGCCACTGCACCCTGAATCCCAAAATGAAAGAAGGGGAGGATCAGTCCTAGGAAAACTGCCCTGCTATGCTACCTAGTTTCCTTAATTACTGTGGCCAGCCCCAGACTCAGACCCAATCTTCCTCTTCTCTCTGCAGTGTTCCATTCCCTCTCTCATCCTCCACCACCACTGCCTCCTTCTACCTTCTCCTTCCCGACAGAGCGCGGCAACAGAGCTGACAGTAAGCAAGCCACAACGATTCTGAATGGAGTTTGGGGCATGGGATTCACCACCCAAGTCACAGGTGGTGTGTTGTGCTCCAACTCCCCTGTCTGGACCCTGCCGGCATGATAGCTACCAGATATCTAGAGCACTTTAACATAATCCAGCAAGTGCACACAGGGCAGCTAAAGTGCAACACACAGCCTGTTGCTTAGGTGATGGAGCTGGTGCCTCAAACCCCACTGAAAACTGCCACTGCTTGCCTCCTGTCAGACCTGTCATTGCGCAGTCTGTGCTTCTGCCCCATGCAGCACTGTTTGCTGTGTTCACTGGATCCAAGTCATGAGGAATGAAGCAAAAGTCACAGATTTAAGGCCTGAATTCATAATTTCCAGTAAAAATTGGGAAGATTACAGAAAATTCAACAGGGCTGGATCTCCACTATTCCTAACCTGTCTCCCCTCCTATCCACACTAAAGTCTTAGCCTATGTCTCTGACACCTCCCTGTGGAGGTCTAGCTGTCAGCTCAAGCGCAGCATGACTAAAAACAAAGCTCTTAATTTCCGCAACTAGCTGTTCCTCGATCACTGTGAGCCTCCTCATCATTCTACCTATCACTCTGGCCCATAACCTTGGCATCATCTTGGACTCTGATCTAGTTCTCACATTGAGGCTATGGATTCTTTATGCATAGTATTGCTAAAATATGACCTTTCCTCGCCAAATAGCTAAAACTCTTTCATCTCATATCTACATAAATGCAATATCTTTTTCTCTGGCCTTGACACATGCAATCTTGCCCTGTTCATATCTGCAGCAAAATTCTGAATGGATACCATTTTCCTAAGCACATCACTCTGAACATGTCACCCCTTCTCTCTGCATTCTTCCAGTGGCTCTCTCTTCTCTACTTCATCAAATATAAATTGCTTGTCCTCACTTTCAGGGCCACTTTGTGACCCATCATTCACTAACAAGATATCTACTCCCACTCTGATCGGCCCATGATTCTAGCCTCCATCACCCACTTGTTAAATTTTCAAACGAGAACAAAGGGACACATTACACCTAGAGCTGTCACTTAATCGCAGTTAACTCGCACCATTCTTTTTTTAATTGCAGGTAATAGTTGAGTTAATCACGATTAATCACAGTGTTAATAGAATACCAGTTGAAATTTATTAAAGATATTTGGATTTTTTCTGCATTTTCAAATGTATTGATTTCTATTTCAAACACAGAATACAGTGTACAGTGCTCACTTTACTATTATTACAAATATTAACACTATAAAAATGATAAAGAAACAGCATTTTTCATTTCACCTCATACAAGTACTGTAGTGCAATCTCTTTACTGTGAAAGTGTAACTTATAAATATGGGGGTGAGTTGTTATATAACTGCACCCAAAAACAAAACAACATAAAACTTTAGAGCCTACAAGTTCACATAGTCCTACTTCTTGTTTGATCAAATGGTAAGACAAACATGTTTGCTTACATTGACGGGAGATACTGCTTCTTATTTACAATGTCACCTGAAAGCAAGAAGAGGTATTCACGGGGCATTTTTGTAGTTCCTGTTGCAAGGTATTTACTTGCCAGACTTGCTAAACATTCATATGCCCCTTCATGCTTCAGCCACCATTCCAGAGGACATGCTCCCATGCTGATGCTCATTAAAAAAATGTGTTAAATAAATTTGTGACTGTACTCTTTGGGGGAGAATTGTATATCTCCTGTTCTGTTTTACCCACATTCTGCCATATTTTTCATGTTATAGCAGTCTCAGATAATGACCCAGGACATCTTCATTTTAAGAACTTTTTCACAGCAGGTTTGACAAAATGCAAAAGAGAAGAGTGTGTGTGTGTGTATACACACTGTGACGGAGTCAGACCAGAAGGCTATAGGAGAGTGCTGGAAGGCAGGTATATTAGTCTCAGGATGTGCAGGTCCTTGTTCCCTGGATAGCCAAACAAAGGCTACTCCAGGCCAATCAAGACACCTGGGGCCAATTAAGAACCTTCTAGAAAGGAGTAAAACAGCTAGCCTAATTGGGACACCTGAAGCCAATCAGGGACTGGCTGAAACCAGATAAAAACCTCCCAGTTAGTCAGGTGGGCTGTGGGTGTCAGGAGCTGTGGAAGGAAGTTAAGCTGTTGGTGAGACTGAGTGTCGGACAACATATCATACTGAAGGAAGAAGGCCCTGAGGTAAGGGTGAAGTGGAGTTTGAAGAAGCGGGGACTGCTGTGGGGAAGTAGCCCAGGGAATTGTATTGTGTTTTGTGCCTAAAAGGTCAGCCATCTTAGCTGATACTATTAGGGTCCCTGGGCTGGAGTCCGGAGTAGAGGGCGGGCCCGGGCTCCCCCCTTTTTCCATCTTCCATACTGGCCTGTGATGAAGGCAACTCACTAGGTGGGGACTCTTGCCAATTATACTGAGAAAGGGAGGTCACTCTGGGGCCTAGATGAGTTTCTGAGGCCCCTAAATCTACCAGGAAGCGCAGGACCCACAAGTACAGACTTGGAGCTTTGTCACAACACACACCCACACACCCTTTTACATAGCACTCCTATGACAGGTAGCACCGTGGAGCTAAGCAGAACAGAAATCAGGCCCTAATGTTTTTCTTTAGAGAGGAAGGAGCGGGAGATAGAAAGTATAACTATCCGAGCAGAGGAAAAGGAAAAAATGAGATAAGCAAACACACACAGGAAAAAAGATATACATTAAATACAAAGGGAATAATGAAAAAAAATCAATGGAAATGGCGAATATAGTATAATATAATGGATGAATTGAGGAATAAATGGAAATTTATTAAACCAAATATTTCAGAGAAATATTGAAGACGTTTCTTAATGATTATATCTATGTAAAAGGATGTAAAAGATAGACAAAGAGGAGAGTTTTTAAAAAAACAAAAATTAAAAATCAATGGATTATGTTTTGAAATTACGGTTTAAAAGCTGACAAAGTTGTTGGACAGTTTTACCCTATTTTATTCTTTTCCCGGTTTAATATACTAAAGGTATGTATGCAACAGTCAAGGAGGAAAAGTTAATTGGTCTTGGAATAAAGCATGAAAGAATAACAACATATGGAAAAAGAAGTCATTATTAAATAAGGAAGAGAAAAAAAAAGGAGAAAGTCACAGGAGCAGTGATTAAGTAGCAAAGAAAGAAAAGCAACCTGTTCAAGCCACATTAAAAACAAAAACAAATAAACAAAACACACTAACTGTCCTCGTGGCCTTCCCTCACTGCAATGAGATTATTACAGGCTTGAACTGTTGCCTGTCATGTCTTGTTTAAATATAAACTTTTTCAGTAAGTAGATTCTTGTCTTTAAAGCACAGTTCTCCTCTGAAAATTGAGACTAAAAATAGCATTGAAGACTCCCCTTCATGTCCTGTTTTCTGTCTCAAATTTAGTCAATTAACAAGTAACATTACAGGTTTTTCCCCTGACTGCTAGCTCTCTTTTTTCATTTGTTGTGCTGTTTTTTATACTGCAAACTCACTTGAATGACAATCAACCTATGTCCTTTGACTGAAATTCGTTCTGGTGAGGTGTACAGCAATGGATTAAGGCCTATATTACTTGTATAGATGTATGTAAAAATGTGGCAATTTGAGAATACAGCCACAAATACTAAAGTAAAAATCTATACTTAGCTGCAAAAATATTAGATATACAGGGCAAGGTATTTGGAGGTATTTAATAGTTTTCTAAGAAAGAAGTTTCTGAATAAAAATAATTGAAACTAGGATATTTTTAAGGTATGGAAAAGTTGAGGAATCTCCGTAAAGATAATACATGTTACATTAATCCATGCTAGTATGTCAGGAAACTTTGAGGACACATTAAACTCTTAAGCTCATAATGATTGGGAAACCCATCGTGAACAATACTTCTGCAAATTAGCAAGTAAAAAGAATCTGTGTTTATTTTTTGCCAATGTTTGGGTCATTTTAATAATACTTCATGGATTTAAACATACTGTAAAGTATTTTTTGAAAACAATCAACTCTTCTTAAGAAATCTCATTCACTACTGTGGTCGTAAGTCTTTCCTGCTTGGCAGAGAGACTGCTATTTGCATGAATTAGAGCAGAGGTGGGCAAACTTTTTGGCCTGAGGGCCACATCCGCTTTGCAAAATTATATGGAGGGCCGGGTAGGGAAGGCCCCGTCCCTAATCTGGCCCCGTCCCACTTCCCACTCCTGACTGCCCCCTCAGAATCCCCAGACCATCCAACCCCCCAACCTTGTCCCCTGACTGTCCCTTCTAGAGTCCCCTAACCACTTCCCAGGACCCCACCTCCTACCCAATTCCCCTGCTCCCAGTCCCCTGAGTGCCCAGACCCCTAACCATCACCCCAGAACTCCACCCCTTATCCAACACACCCTGCTCCCTGACTGCCCCCTCCAGAGCCCCCTCACTGCAACCACCACCCCAGAACCGCCCCCCCCTTACCATGGCTGCTGGGTGCAGCTCCAGGGAAGTGAGGAGCACATAGCCCTGGCCCCCAGTGTTCCCCACGTGGCATGGCTCCGAGGGAGGGGAGGAGCGCGCTGCCTCGGCCCCCGGAGCGCTGCCCACGCGTGCGGCTCCGGGGGAGGGGGGCGAGCACACTGCCCCAGCCCCTGGAGTGCTGCCTGTGAGTGTGGCTCTTGGGGAGGGGAGGAGCATGCAGACCTGGCCCCCCAGAGCCCTGCCCGTGCGGCTCCAGGGGAGCGTGCAGCCCCGGCCCTGCAGTGGGGCCCGGGTGGCATGGCTCCGGGGGAGGGGCCAGGGGCAGCCTCCCTGACCGGGGCTTGCAGGCCGGATCTGGCCCATGGGCCGTAGTTTGCCCACCCCGAATTAGTCTGCAAATAAGCAGTGGTCTACTTTAATTTCATATAAGATTACTGAGTGTGTTTGAGAGAGGACAAAAGTCCTGAAGAATCACCTGAGAGAACTGAATCAGTCTTAAATTTTCTAACACCTCCTGCCCCTCAACCAAAAAAAGAAACCAACAAGCCAACCAAACAGATGAACAACCTTCAACTACCATTCTAAGTTTATCCAATATTATTCTTTTATTGAGTAAATGCACTTTCATTATTTTTGGGAAAACGCTTTGATTTAGCATTTATCCTGTCAACTTAGTAAGGGAATGTGTATACAGTAGTTCAGGGATGGCCAAATCTGTGGCTCCGGAGTCACATGCGGCTCTTCAGAAGTTAACATGCAGCTCTTTGTCTAGACACCAACTAACAGGGATGGAGCTACAGGCACAAGCTTTCTAATGTGCTACGGGGTACTCACTGTTCAAGCCCCAGCTCTGCCCCAGGCCTTAGCCCCACTCCACTCCTTCCCCCAAGAACCCCACCCCTTCCCCCAAGTCTGCTGTGCCCTTGCTCCGCCTCCTCTTCCCTCCCGCCCCGAGCCTCTGCACACCACAAACAGCTGATCGCGGTGGATGGGAGGCGCAGGGATGGAGGGTTAGGTGCTGATTTGCGATGCTGCTGGTGAGTGGGACACAAAGGGATGGGAAAGAGCTGATGGGGGCTGCTGATGTATTACTGTGGCTCTCTGGCAATGCACACTGGTAAATTCTCAGACTCAGGTTGGCCACCCCTGCAGTACTTCTCTGTAATCTTGCTGCAGAGCTGCTAATTGAGATAGCTCCAGTATTCACTTGCTGCTTTAGGGAGCTATATATACCACTTGCTGATATAAGGGTTTGTCTTCAGTGCAGTTAGTTCAAGGTGTAACTCAAATGTTGCCTTTAACCCAATCCTGTACACACACACAAATCTCTAACTCAAGCTAGCTGGACCATAAAGGAGCATAGGCTGAAGTTTAAGCACTGATGACACTCAAGCTAATAACGCAGTTGGGATATAGCTACTCTCTACTGCTAATCCAATTACACTGTGCTGCTCGAGTGTTATTTTACAATATAGCTGTTCTCATTTTAGCTAACCTATCTAGAAAGAAGTTAATTTGAATGTAGATTACTGCAGAATTATCTTGAGTTAAAATATAATCTTAGAAGAACCGAACATCCTAACTGCTAGAAAAGTTAGCTGCACAGCTTTGAAACAGAACAGCTTAATGCAACGGCTTTCCCATCAAGGCTTTAAATTGTAAATGTTCAAAATGTGTATTGGTAATAGTCTTAGGCCAGGTCTACCTTACAAATTTACATTGGCAAAACTATGTCACTTGGGGGTGTGGAAAAAGCCACACCCAAGAGACGTAGTTATACTGACCTAACCCCCCCAGTCTGGACAGTGCCATGTCAATGGGAAGGCTTCACCGCCTCTTGCTGAGACGAATTATGCTTTTCCATTGGTGTAATATTCTCTTCTCCAAAGCACTACCACTGCGCAGCTGCATTACTGTACGCGTAGACAAGTCCTGTTTCAACAGCCTGTTTAAAGACATTTGTATTACATAGGTTTCGTTGTTAATAATTTGTCTTTTGCTATTCTTCTGCTATAACACCATGATATTGGTTTATAAATGACTAAGGTTAAAAATATTTAAATTATCTATATCCCTCTCAAACACAATTTAATCTAACAAGTATTTTAACATATAACAGATAATGGATTACAGCAATGTACTACTTAGAATAACATTTCTTCGCTTGTCATTATTTTCTCAGTACGGGCACTGCAGTTTTACCTTTCAATGTTTACCAATACTTCTATCTCATCTCCCACGTTTTCCCCCACCCTCGTTGTTCTGTGATTCCTAACTGAATGGCATGATTGTGGATGAAGGTGATCACTAATTCAACACACCCATGCTGTGGATGTAGGTGCAGCTCTGAAATAAAACAATAATGAAACATAGTTAATTTGTTACGTATTAGCAAAATTTGTAGGGCTTATTTGAAATTTCCTTCAGTTTGAAAATGCACTGCTCTTATTTCAAAAAGAATCAAATATATTAGTAAGCAATATATGTCAAATGAATCCTTTGTGAAATTCTGCTGGTTTCTGTGAAGTTACAATAGGGCTGAGTTTGGCTCCATATGATCTTCAGACCTCTTAGCAATCACACACCATTGTGGATAAAATGACAGCTCAGACATCAGGCAGCAGGAAGACTTTCAAGTTTACTCTGGGGGAATTCTGGGCCACTGTGCAATGCAAAATTGGCACAGAAATTGATGGGTTTTGCACAGAATTTCTGCCCCCTTGAAATGTACTGCAGAGCTGCTGACCGCCACTAGGGGGCACTGGACCAAGCAGAGCCCAGTTCACAAATAGAAGACACTGCCAGGGGAAGGGAGCTAGAGGGTTCCTGACAGCTGCAGTTCCCAGCAGATCCACAAGGAAGAAGAGGGCGGCGGTGCTGCTGTGCAGGTAATACCATACAAGCCCAGGACCCGGCATCAGGCTGCTTCTCCCTCTAGAGCTCTGGATTTCAGGGGGGAGGAAGGGATGTGAGCATCTGGGCTGGGGCCCTCACAGATGGGCTACGAGGGGGTGTGTGCAGGTATCTGGGCTGGGGGCACCCCACCGCTAGGCTCTGAGTGGCAGGGGGTAAGGGATGCATGTGAGTGTCTGAACTGGGGTTGGGGAGGCCGTACCTGGGCTCTGGTGCGGAGGAGCTGTAGGTGACTGGCCCTCCTGCTGGGTTCTGGGGGAAGGTGCATACAAACAGGAAGTGGGCTGTCACAGTGGTTTTAACACACTACTCCCGGAGGAATTTTCTTCTGTCTGTATTGTTACAGACATAGTTGCTGAGAGGTATTCTGAAATAAATTACCAAAATAATTGAAACTAGTGCGATTATGTAGAGTTATTTTGACAAATAAAATATATAGAATTTTAAAATGTTGTCTGCAGAATTTAATTTTTTTGGCACAGAATTCCCCTAGGAGTAAAGTTTATGTACGTTAACCTGCCATTTAATATCACTAAATCCTATAGACAGTCTACTACTACTATCAAGTAGTATTAACCAATTGAACATTTCTCAGATATTCTACCTTTTGCTGCTAGATGATTATTTAGAATGAAAACTGTTCTTGCTAACCTCCTTCAATAGACTTTGCAATCTAAATTAACTTAGGTACATGCACATGTCCTTGTATTAAACTGCTTAACATCTTGCAGGTTCTAGTTTTTGATGTTTAAAGGGACAGTCATCTTAAAAAAGAGAGGCACACCAACCTCAGTTTTTAACCTACTGCTGTCACAAGTAACACTTAAAATTACTGAAGGCAAAAGATGAGGAAAGTATCTGTTTTTGTACTTTATGCATTTCTCAAAATGTGCATAGTCTGTTTCACTGTTTCCTGTGATGTTTGTTGAGGGTCTTTTACACAGCAACAGAAGACACTTTTACAAAAATTAAAGAGAAGAACATGATTGAAACAAAAATATGGAAGATGTTACTGATTCTGCTCAGAGTTCTCTACTTCAGATGAGCCTCTAAAACTCTAATATTTCTGAGTTTTTTAAATATACAATGTTGGATATTTGGTCTCAGGAATATAACTCATTTAAAATCAAACACTTCACTGCTCACTTGAGAGAAGGTACAAGTAGTGGGCAGAATCTGAGTGTCTGCCAGCAGCAAGTTGCTATTTACAAATTTAACTTAAAAAAAAAAAATACTGGCTTTAATAAAAATTTTGTTTGCAATATCCAGAATGCCTTAATGTAAGCCAAACTACACTGAGCTATACATTTCATACAATTCCTGGAAATAATGTTAAATTGACACTACCCACTCACTGCCCCCTATTGAGACCTTGAAACACAATTCTATCCCCATACAGTTCAAATGTTAAAAGTGTATTTCTGTAATAACTTGAAACCACTTGGATAAACCGTTGTAAGAGAGAACTGTCTCAGTTTAAAAACATTCCACACAGAATGATGTAAGAGTTAATAGATCAGAACGTTAGATTTAAAAGCATAATCTTTGATGTGGCTATTTGTAAGGTGGCGTTAGTGAAAGTATAAAATATTAATCCTGTTTTCCAGTAAATATAACTTTTGATCTGCTGAATCAGTCATGCTACAGACAATAATCAGGGAGGGAGGACAATGCAATTAAATTAATTTAAGGAAATAAGACATTAGCACAATGCTGTATAAACTAAAAATGATGCAATCCCAGAACAACATTCCAAAGAAGGCAAATAAACGGAATACAGTAATTTTAACAAACAGAAGTTTTTATTCTATGTCTAATCCACAGTATTGTGCAATCAATTCAAGCTACCCAATATATATATTAAAATTTGTTTAGAAAAAATACTTGACTCAAATAAAGTATACAGTATATATAATTTAAGTGTTTCTAGCGTTAACAACATCACTCAGTATTTCCTTTTAATTCTGAAATTTGAAAAATAAATCTAAAATGATTCCAACATAATATTATACTTCTGAGTATTCTTAAATACAGCATTAACACATGGCTAGACAAGCTTACTGTAGCAATATGTAGCTTCAGAATTCAGCTAGTACTGAAAATTCATATACTTTTTCCTATTTACAAACAACCAAATTCCTAACAGCAGTGCCCCACTCATCACTGGTACCCTCCTGAGTCATGCCTGGCATTATACCAAAGCTGCTTGGTGAAAATGGCAGGTGATGACCCCAGTGTTCTCTGATAAAAAGATGCTGGTAATTTGACCCATCCTAATGTACAGAGATCGCTGCCACAAAAAAGAAATCAGGATGCCCTCCACCACAGCTATGAAGATGTACAGAGGGTCAAATGGCTGGATACTCCAATATTGAAAACAAAATGAGATTGGGAGGGGTCTACCGCGGCTGGCGCCAACTGAGGACAAGTTGAGGAAGGCTAGGCTACATTGGTATGGACACGTCCAGCGGAAATCTCAAAAGTTATATTGGTAAGATCGCCTTTACAATGATTGTGGACTGATGACAACCAAAGAGGAGGCCAAAAACTCAGTACATGGACTGGATATCAGCAGATTTTAGAGACACTAATTTGCATAGTAGCCAGGCATACAATTATGAGTTTTGGAAAAAGGCTATAAGTCACAACTCCTGAACAGAGAAGTGGTAAGAAAGAAGAGGAGTCCCTTGCCCATCACTGTGGAAAGAGTTAATCTGCTAATTATTTACTAACCAAGTCGCTGTGTTATCATGTTGGAAGCACGACACCCCTGTTCCTTGATTTGTCCTGGCTGATGATTAGATTCCAGTGGAGTCTGAAGTACTGGTATTGACTCCTAAAGCCCTACATGATTTGGTTCTTGGCTACTTGAGACACTGCTTCTCTTCTCATGCCAACAATCAGAAGACACACAAACTGGAATCCCTTTCATATAAAGAGAAGGGGGGCTGTCATTAGATTGTTCTCTGGCAGGTGCTCACTATTTTGAAACTAGTCCTTGGACTGAAACAGCATGAAACTGTTGATCTGCAGGGCATACTGTAATGACTATCAATTTACTTAGAATTTGGGAATGAAAAGGGGAGAGGGCTTGTGAAATGGGGAGTACGGGTTGAATTTAATTGTGGTTGGATATTTTTGGCTTGCAATGAAGAACAGCCGCTGGCTTTACTGCTTGAGGGCACAAAGGGAAACTATGTATTTTTTGTCTAAAAGTTCTGTAGATCGGACTATATATTATTATTGCCACTGTTCATAAGAGTACCTTGTAAGCAGTCATGTGAAACAAACTGCTTAAGCCACTAACAAGCCTATCAAATGCAGAGAAACATATGAAGAACTCACATCTAAAGGCAGCAACCTCAGTTCCCTGGGCAAAAGAATAGGACAACTGGGCTAAAGAATTGGGTACTGTCATACACTGCATGGCTGCTCACAATGGCTATGCACATATTTTGTTCTGTCTTCCAGTCTAAATATTTGAGTTGGTATGAAGTCACAGCATGCATTTACAAATATGTACAGCACATTAAAACTCAGAGAGATGCAACATATTTTTGTCTTTAGTTCCTTTAACTTCTTGCAAAGGCCTCTGCTTCAGAAAGGCTCGATATACCTGCACTGAGGAGTCACCTCATGCAAATAAACTGCCTTTAAAGCCTTTTTTTGGGGGGGAGGGGTGCGGGGAGGAGTTGGGAGCCACCTATTTACCATGTGTTGGGAGGGAAGAATTCACAAGTCAGCTAAACCCCATATTCTGCAGTGCACATTTCCCACAACTATCATGAAAGCTGAATATAATTAAGTTTAAGTACTACTTAAGGAGCTAGTTTTAGAGTATTCCACTCCTACTCAAAGAGATGACAGTCTTATTTTTCTTTATTAAAAAAACAAATGAAGTTATCAACCCTTTCACCAAAAGGACAGCTTGACAGAAATGATTAAATAATCATATTCAAGCTCAGTTTAACAATGGTTTTAACATGAAACTCTGGACATACAAGAAGCCTCTGTTAATTCAGAGAATAAAAAGATTTATCACTAAAATAGGTTATCTAACATGAGTTAATTCCTTCAGAAAACGTGTACACCTATCGGAAGAAAGCTTAATACTGTATAATCTACATCAATGAAGAGGTGTCCATCTGCTTGTCACTCACCCCTATGAGGAACAAAGAATACAATCCTAAAGCCATTACTGAGACAAAACTCTTAGTGACATCAACTTGCCCAAGCAAGGTTTGTGGACTTTAACCCAAGCTAACTGAATATACTGAGAGCTTCATGGCTATATCTAACAGTGTGACTGAAGTAGTAAAAACTGCGGGGCCTCATTTTTCTCAAAATGTCTATCCCTACCAGATTAAATCGTTAGAGCGCCTCTCCCACCAAGTGTCATGAAAAATCCAACCTCTTTTTATGTTCAAGATTTTAAAAACTTCCATGAAAATATCTTAGAAAATAGAAGAGACTCATCCATATGCCAAACAAACAACCCTTACTTCTTTTGCAAATAACTGAACTAGTAAACTCTTCAGTTAAAGATTACTCAAAAATCAACTTCCCTTTCAGCATATAAATGTAACAAAGAGAAGTTAGATTTACATGAACACACCGACTTTTTAGTACCATCTGTATCTACTTGTTATCCAAGACATATTTAGCTTACTTACTCCCTTTTAAAATTTTTTTAGAGAGGTCGAGTTTTCAAACGTAGAAAAATTGATTACATTTCACTGAAACTAGTTACTTATACAAATGATACTTACCAAGTAATGTATTTCACAGTGCATATTTTTTAAAAACCACAATCTATTTTTCTGTTTGCTTTCTACAGCAGTTGGTAGCAATGAGTATGCTCAAGTATTTCCTACGGGAAATGATAATGTATCATATATTTGATTGCAAAGAGTACTCCAAGTCTGCAAAAACTCACATCTCTTTCTCAGAGGCTAGTATCAACATTCATCCAGTTTGGGCTTTCTCCCATCACCCGAATACCACTAGTAGTCAGTCTTCCATTTTAGCTTACAAGCCAATTTCTATGTGTGTAATACTACCAGCATGAGTGATGTCATGCATAGGAAGAAAGTAATTGAGAGAATAAAAATCAAGATCACTTTTTGACTTTGATTTCAGGACCAAAGAGAAACATACGTGAACATATTACACAAAGCAACACATCTTCAAAAATTATTATAAGTAATTACATTTGAAAAGCATAAAGAATGAAAGTGTAACACTAGATAATTATTTTATATGAACTCTATATGGCAGTTTCTACAGTCATGAACTTTTACATCAGAAGAATAATCTGAATAACTAGATTAACATTATATGCTTATCAATAACTTCTTAAGTAATATATCATGAAGTATTATCACTTAGGAATAACTTTCTTTTCGATTTCATTGTATTGGTATGCTTATACTTGTATTTAAATACCATTTAAAACAGTGTGTAGTAATACCATGCACTCATACGTGCAACAATATTTTTATTACTCTTTCTTAAGCAGAAAAGTAGCCCATAACATATTTTTGTTGGGTTTAATTAGAATGGTTTAGTCTATACATAATCCAAGTATTAAGACACTAAAGAAAATAATGTCAAGTCACTAAGAAAAATCCACCAGATTCAAGTTCAACTGGCGCCTACTGTGATCAGCCATGTTTGAGCTACTTTTTAAACTCCATGGTTCACAGTTTCTTAAAGTCTCCTGGATGAGATCAATTAAATCTGCATTAACTATATCATCTTCCAGTGAACAAAATCAGCTTTGACAAAGTGGCTTTAAAAGTGGCGAAATTCTAAGGGCTTTTTCCATTTATTTTGGTCTCATTCAGCTTAACATTCATTTTATTTAAAATACTTTCAGAAGGAAATGGACAATAGTAACTGATAATATTCAGTAAGTAGTGTATATGAAACCCTTTGTAGTATGCCATTTGACTAAACACATAAGAATAGCTGCAAGCTGTACAGGATAATTTTTTCAATTTTAAATATTGAGTATGAAAACGTAAATCCATACCTACAAGAAATGAATAGTGTAATTGCTAGAGATGAAGTAATTTTATTAAATGTACAATTAACATCACTTTAGGAATTTTTATTTATATTAAGAGTTTTAAGAAATAATAAAAATTTACCAAGTCTTACATATCACTAAATATACAGTCTTGAAGTTTATTATTAAACTGCCAGAACTCCTTTACTTCTGGGATAGATTTTTTTTTTTTAAATGATCCTTTACAAAAGGTCTGTCTTAGTAGTCTGGAATAGTTTCCTATATTACACATAACTTAACAACTGCAACATCATCCCTAACAGATCAGGAAAGTCTCATTTTTAAAGAAATTGGTAACAGTCATGATGAATACATATACCACACTAAGCAGTGGCTTATTAAAAGTAGTATAGTAAAATCTCATTAATTTGCATACAAGAAATAGTCTTTGCACTTCTCAAAGTGCAAATGCTTGACGTTGCAGTGATGTCTCATTAATTCAGGCTTGAATGCTTTCTCAAAATATGTTACAGAACACTTATTAGTAAGTTAAATACACCACAGTGTACACTTGTAAAATCAACAAACAAGATGAGCTTTGTGATGCATTATCCTTACTTTTTGTTTTCTTACTTTATGATTTGCACAATTCAGTAATTGGGAATGGGATCCCTAGTCAATGTGAATAAGCAAAATTCTACTATGTAAATTTTATTAATGAAAAAATCTCAAGTTTACAGTCTAAAAATATTAAATTTAAAAGATGTAAGACTGTGTATGAACTATATGCAGCATAGAACTTTCCAGTAAATTGTTTGATTGTACTATATGTGATTGACAAAATTCCCATTAAACACTTTCTAATCTGATTTATAGGGATATTCTCCTCAGAGAGGCATTTGGCATATTAAGTGCAAAAGAAGATTATATCAATTCAATTTACTGTAATAGACACTTTTTGTATTTTGAAGTTCCTTTACATATGTATTTATTCATTTCTTTCTATGGTCATATTAAACTTCTCTCTTCTGGTTCCCATTTAACTTCTTATAATTCAATAAAGTTATTTTACTTCATAGTTTTGAATTACTGTTCTATGCATTATTGCCTACCTTGGGTACAACATTCACTCGTTTTACCTATTTTAGTCTTTCTTTTTATGCTTTATTACTTTGACAAAAGAGAAAATAAAATCATAAACACTGGACCATACTCTATCCTCATTTATACCTATGCAACTTCACTGAAATCAGCAAGGTTTGATGGTGCACCTGAGAACAGAATTTTGTCTATTTACTTTTTATTAAAATATGCTGAACCAAATTTATTCAGATTCTAAACAGATAAGTGTATTTTAAAGGTAATAAGAGATATTGGGAAAGCTTACAAAACAAGTTAATTCTTCCTATTAACAGGAATATAATTGCATAAGCTCTCTCACGTCTCAATGTTCAAGTATGCACACACACTTCATATGTAATCATCTGATTCCTCTCATTGTAGGCAGTTTTAACACCATGATCCTGCAGTAACTCTGTTCACAAGCTATCCAGGGACCATTTAAATATTAACAATTTTAATACATTCTGTGAAAATGCCCCATCTTTGTAAGTAGCATCACATCAGGATTTTGAGGGTTTTACAGTTTTATAGTATGTCTTGCCAACTTTTTTTAAAATATGAAATTGTACTTGGAGTTTCTGCTAATATACCCTAAAAAGATGAGACTGACAGGTGTACACTTTGAGGGTGGAGGGAAGAAAAGAATCTAAGTAGAAGATTAATATACTTGAAAGCAGAACTTAACATGGCATTATTACGATCAAAGCTATGTATTATTAAGTTCTCATAGTTGAGGATTTCTAATTATTGTAATACAAAACAATTAGAATTTTTCATATTTGGTATAATTATGTTTGATGTTCTGTGGACAACTGGTCATTTAAAATCCATTACTAACTGCAATCTATTCAACTGTAGATAACAGATAATTATGTTCCCCATTATATTAAAATAATTTAAAGTATAGGAACCTGCATGAGCAAGTCTAATGAGTTATAAGTAAAATGTTTTAAGTTCAAGCCCCAAGTTTTCACAATTTATAAATCAATAAACATTTGACTAAGTCGTAGATGTGATTTTTGATTAACAGGAAAAACACACATTATTTTATTAGCAAAATATTTTACTAGCGAAATGCAGCAATCTTCTGCCATACATTAGAACTCCAAAACACTTACTTCACAACTGATCAGTATAAAATGTTACTTTGTTCTCATATTTGAATTATTTTGAAATAGTTCCCTAAAGCTACCTAAACACTTGGTAATTGGTTAAAGATGGTTAGCAGTTCACTAGACAGATAGAAATATGCAGTATCAAAAGTAAAGAAAGTTAAAAGTTCACTACTCTATTTCAAGAGGATATTCTCACCAAGTATTCTGTCACCTCAGTAGAGGTGGTTGCTAGTTCCTTTTAACACTACAATGCATATGATGATGGTTTAAGCATGTTACATGTTTTACATTTTCCAAAATATTATCCTTTGGTAAACAAATTAACTTGTTTAGGATGCCTTCCTAACAACATTTCTCTAACCATGAAAGATCTAAGAAGTTATAGATGTCAGATAAAAACCTTAGGGTTTAGTTTCTGAAATAAAACAAGTCTTTCAGTAAAAACATTTAAAACCATTACAATACTGGTTAATTCAGAACATAAGTAGTCATCAACTTTATCTTATTCATTTTATAAAACATCTGCACTGCACTGAAACAAGGAGACTTAAGGGCACCATTTTGACTCAATAGCTCTGGAGATGGATGACCACTAAAAGTAGTTGCACTTTGGATGCAATGAATTTTTGTATTAGATAAAGTGAAAAACTTGAAAAAAATTGTAATTTAAATTTCAAAGATCTGTGCTTGGAGAAACTCATTTTTCAAGCTAATTTACTAAATAAAGTGTGCATGCCAAGAACCATACTTAGATTAAGCGTGCAAGAAAAGTTTAATGCATGAGAATCTATAATCTTGCATTTGTTGAACAATTTTAGAATCAGTGTAGTTAATAAAACCTCTGCAAACATTATCTGGTAGTATAGATAAATGCCTACAAAAGCATTTAATGCATTTAGAACATTCTAGTTTACCTTCAGAAACTAGGACAACTTTACTAACAACAGCCTAGGAACATATATTTCCTCAGGTACTTAAAGAGCAAATTTTCAGATGATTTATTATGTATCAAGTCAGAGCTATAGATATTAGAAAAAGGAAATCTAAATTCTAAAAGTTTCAGTTCCCTGAAATGTTACTTTTACTGCTACCAAACATCACCTCATCACTCTAAGAATAAATCAGTATTCTAAAAAATTAGAACAACAAGGGATATAAAGAAGACTACCAAATAACATTTACCATATACTCAAGTAGAATAATAGAATATAGATCAAACTCAAATTAGAGTGTCTGAATATCTTCCCCCACTGAAATTTGTACTGCGCTTGAGTGTACTGGATCCACTTCACAATAAGCAGTTATGAGTCAAGAAACTGTTACACCACACTTGATGTTATGAACAATGCCTATATCTATATTCAGGATTACAAAAAATAAATGATAATTTAAGTTTCCAAATAAAATGAGAGGTCTTACATTAAATATTTTCGATTATCATCAATGCAGCAATAGTATAATTTTTTTTAAAAAAAATCTTATTTTCAATATAATTAACTAGTGTAATAAAGTTACTTCTGTATAACTAAAGAACTAAAAATTGTACTACACTAAATAAACAGACACTTCAAGAATTGTCAAATTTTTGTTTTTTTCAAGTAGGTATAACTTTAATCAACAAAAAAGGAAAAGGTTTATGGAAAAAATAATTGGAGAGGCCCTTGTAAATTTGAATTCTTTTGTAAATATATGAAAGATCTCATCTCTGAAACATGGAAAGGCAGTTTTGTACAAATGTACAATTTCATTCCTTCATGCTAAAAGATTAATCCTTCCCCCTTAATGAGCTTTTTTCTTGTCTAAGAATAGTTGATGTGATTTAATTTTCAAAGCTGTGAGTCACTGGAAAACTCTGTGATTTCTTCCAAATCTGTAACCACAAACCTATCTCAGTCAACAATAGTTTTACAGTCACATTTACAATAAAGGTACGGATTACTTGTAAGCACCAGCTATTGAGCATAGTGGGCTATAACAACTCATATTTAATGTCTATAGGGCAAAAGAAGCCATTTCCTGAAAAGGCTTCCTTACAAGTTCAGCCCTCCTCCTACATCCAGAAGTGGATTCCTTGTATTTAAGTTTTAATTCAGAATTAAATATAAAGGTTACAAAAACAAAGCAATTGTAATGAAAAAATGTAAGTACTTCTGATAAAGATATCTAATTAGCATATTAAGAAGTTATGCCAAGAATTTTAAAAGTTACATGTCTTACAGAGAATTAAAATACATACAAGATAAGACATACAGACAAGTAGAATAATTTACATCATAGTAGTTAAATATTTACAAATTAAAAATACAGCAGAAATCTGTATCTGTTACCATTCTGATGTTAAATGTATATGGAGCTTGAGTGTAGTTAAGATTCTTTAAAAAACTGAAGGTAATTTTTCAAGAGATGTTATAAGTACACAGATGAGGTGTACATGTAAAAAGCCCTTAATTTGGCCAATTAAAAGCAAACAGTTATTGCACTATTTTCAAAACCTTTTGGAACTGTTCACAGGTTTTAAATATAGAAGAAGCTTTGCACTGCTTTTCAACAGACAGTTATATGTCCCCCATAAAGTTGAAATTACTCAAAGTGAAAATTATGCACTTAACTTTTTACAAGATGGCTATGAAATTTTGTTACATAATAGCCTTCAGTCTCCTTTCAAGAAATGGAGAACCAGTAGAAGTATACTATATTTTATAATTAATAATGTTAGACTTTTTACTTGCTGCAACATCCATTCCAAAATCATTTCCAAAACACAGCATTTTAACTAATGCATTAAGAAAACTCTCCTGAAGGCTTGCTATACACAAAAGAAATGCTTGCATCCAAACGAATCTGCAAAGTTATCCCTATTATGTGGCATTAATTTATAATACAAAGGTCAATTTAATGTCTTTATCTAAAAAAAACCCGGAACCACCCCTTTGCTTTAGGCAGAGGTTCTGCATAGGTGATAACTATAAGAAAAAAGAAGCTGTCTCTTTAAAATGTCCTGCTCTGTCCCATATCCCACGTGGAACCAACATCAGCAGCACTTTCGCATTAACTTCAATGTAATGCAAGATGAGGCATCATTTTATATAAATAAAAAACGAGAAGGCTGCTGAATATATTCTCTATTGGACACAAACAGGTGAACTAAGCATGCCAGTGAAATCACAAGGCATCCCCAGAAGAGGTGCCCTTACTCTGCGCCCTCTACGCCAGAAGTGGTGCCCTCACTTTCTCTCTATGAGGTAATGGTCCAATCCAACACTACACTGAAGAATCCAGTTTAAATAGAGGATGGAGTCACAAGTAAAATTTGAATTTCAAATGCAACGAAAATGTACTTTATAAACCGGAAAGGTTTACTCTTTGCTTCACACATCCTAATTAGATCGGGAAAGTGACACTACAAAGCATTACATTCCGGCCAAAAAATCAGAAAGAGAGAAACCAACCGCACACAAAGAGCATTAAAAAAAGAAGTTATAAAGGAGCAAATATAGCATTTATCTTACCTAAAAATCACTCCACATTACCCCAAGTTCTGTAGTTTCTGCACTATGATCTCCCCCTACCTCTCTCATCTGAATGGGATTTTCACGTTTTCTTATTGTCGGTGGCGAGTTATAAGAGGCTTTTGCCTTTCCAAAGAATTCATCAAAAAAATAATAATAAATATTAACTCCTTGCTCCCTGAAACGTGAAAAGGGGCATGCGAGGACACGGGGTTTATTCTGATACCCTTGGGAAGAAAAGGGGGATCAGCCCCGATTTTTAAGTATTTTTGGGAATTTTTTTCTAATTTTTATTTTGTTATATGCCTCAGTTCTCCCTCCATTTTGGTTGTTTATGATACTGACAACAAGCTGTCCCTGCTCTCTCTCTCTCCGGATCTCTCCTGCTTTCAGTTAACAAACCCCTCTCCCCAATGCAACAACCCTCAGCACTAACTCGGATTCAGACTTTCCTCTAAACATACTCGACTGAGGGAGGCAAAAGGCTCCTGGGCGACTCGAAGGGGAGGGGGGACCAGATACATTCTTTTCTTTATTATGAAAGGAAAAACTTCCATCCTCCCCCCACACACCATAAAAAAAGAAGGAAAGGGGGGCTCAGTTCCCCAAAGTGACTCCAGATCCCCCCCAAAAGAGCGAGCTGCCCCCTTCCTAGGACACGCTCTGGACGGTGGGGGCCACCGGGGAGATTTTTGTGCAAAATGTGCCTGGTTTGCTCCTTCGGGTGAATTTATATTAATTTTTCCCTCATTTTCGGGCAGCACGGTCTCTAATGTCTTCCGCTCCCTCTCGCTGCTGTCACTCTATTCACAGCACAGACCCTGGAGAAGGGGCGGGGGGTGCTAGGAGATTGGGGGGGGGAACTTCTGCTAAAAAACTTTGCAGAACTCCCCAGGTTCTCAGCTAAGGGGAGTGGGGGGGAACCTCTCTCCCTCCTTAAAACTTCCCCAGGCAAACTTCTCTCCCTCTTTAACTACTACGGTGCAGGAGGCAGGGGGGGGGGGACTAAACTCCCAGGATATATTTCTACAAATTCCATTTCCCGGGCTATCCATTTTGCTCCCCTACTTTCTGCCTCGGGGTCCCCAGGAGGATGGTGGGGGCAGATCAGAGAGGGGAGGGGGCGCGATTAACACAAACTTTTCCTTGCCGCTACTCGCGGCTCCTCGCTCCGCTCCCCCCTCCTCCTCCTTCTTCTCCTCCTCCCCCTTCATAATTTAAATAACCCTGATATTTCCCTGCTAAACCCCGGCGCCTGCCCCCCAAACCCGCAGCAGACTCACCGCGGGAGCCTCAGCATCCCCTCTGCGCCCCGTTTCCACCCTTTACAGTGTTCTCCGATTTTTCTGTAATTTTTTCCCCATATTTCGGGCTGGACGCGGCGGGCCTGGAAATTGTTTGCTTTCCCCTCTTTCCAGCAGCCATTGTAGTGTATGCGCTGCGGTGCAGCCCAGCCTGCCGCACACGCCGCGCCCACACCGCCCGCCGCCCACACGCGCCGCGGGTTGGCCGCCTCCCCCCGTCACTCAGGGCTCCGGCCGCGCCCCGCTGGAGGCGCCCGCGGCCCGCGCCGCCCGCCTGGTTGGTGGAAGGAGACGCCGCTCCAGCCGGGGGAGGGCGGGGCCGAGCGGGCATTGGCGGCCCGGCCGCGGGCTCGGCGCTGTCACTCAAGCCGGCCGGGGAGCCGGGAGTGGGCGGCGGCGGTGTCAGTCCGGGGGGAGCCGCGGGGCCGGGAGCGGGCTAGGCTGCGCCCCTACATAACTGCTGCCGCCCGAGCCGCCGCTGACGTCTTTCGAATTGGAGACGGAGCTCGCGCGCCTGCTTAGCCGCCCGCGAGGTAAGTGCGGGGCCAGGGGGCAGCGGGCGGCTCGCCCCGGCCGGCACGTCGCGCGCCGCCTTCCCCCGCCAGCCTGGCTCGGGCGGCGGCCGGCGACCCGCCGCGCCGGGAGCGGGGCTTTGGCCTCCCGCCTCAGGGCGAGGAGCCGGAACGGGCCCCGCTCGCTTCCCCTCCTCGCCTGCCCTGGCGGCAGGGGGCGCCCCCGGCTGCTGAGGAACCTGGGGGTGGGGGCGCCCGGTTCGCCCCTGTCCCTCTGCCGGCGAAACGGGGACGCAAGTGTGTAAAAGCCCCGGGGTCCCGTGTCACAGGCGCCCCGCGTGTGCTGCGTGGCCCCGGGGGCAGCTCAGGGAGCCTGGGGCCTCCCGAGAGGCCCGCCAGGCGCCTGGGGAGCCCGGCGCCCGAGAAAGTGACTTGTCCGTAGGCAGGTTTTGGGGGGCACCTTCCTGTCCCCGCTTTGAGACGGGAGAGGCCAGGCGAGGGGCAGCCCCCCTGAGCCGCTCCCAGCCCCCTATTGTCCCGTCCTCCGCCGCTCTCACGGGTCGAGGTGTTAATTCAGCTCTCTTCCTTAATGGCCCTGTCAGGGCTGGATTGGGCTCCGCTGAAAGACTCTTGGTAGTGGGAGCCCAGGCCCTTGAGCTGAAGGGCTGCCCTAGGGTTAAACTGTACCAGTAACAAGTATTTTCCCTGTCTGCGCTATTATTTACAACTGTTAACTCCTTTAGTAAAACATAATTACAAACTGTAGTAGAAACAACCCCTTGATGTGTTTTCGGGGTTGGCCCTCGATTCCTAGAGCGGGAAGGTCAGTCTGTGTATATATAAAACCGGAGTGGGGAGGAGAAGAGAAGGAGAGGAGAGATTGCTTCCTGTTAACTTAACTAAATCAAAGAATAGTAGTATTTGGGTGTGAACTACCTGCCTGTCAGGCTTGGTAGTGAGTTGAGTTCTGGAGCCATCAGATTTTTTTCCAGGGTGCGAAATATTTTTTGTAGTAATGCCCAGTATTAGCATGTTTTAAGCCTTTGCATATTCTGAACCAAATCACTAAGCAGCTTCATAAGAACAAAATCTTTTTAAACATCAGTTTGACAAACAATACACTTTCTGAAGTGACAGAGTCCTGTGGTACCTTAAAGCCTAACTAAAGTTAGTTAACTTTAATTAGTCTTTTAGGTGCCACAGGACACTCAGTCACTTCTGCAATTCCAGGCTAACACGGACGGCTACCTCTCTGTTTCAATACTTTCTATATTTCATTGTCAATTGGACTAGACAGATTGACAAGTGCTGGAAATATCTCTGCCTTAATTGATCTACTAGTCATTTGTGTACTGACTGACATTAATAGTGTAAACACTAGATGACAAAATCTGCTTCTAGTGAGTGACCTTCAGCCTCCTCATTGAAAGGTCACTTTCATGAAGATGGTCTTAAAAGCACACCAACAATGTGTCCTTATTGATTATGCTTTTCTAAAGTAAGCTCAACACACCAGTTATAAGTATTACTTGTGCAAACCTCTGAAATGTCATGTTAATAGCATTGATGTAGATAAGCTGTAGGCCTTTGTAGATGTAGATTTTGGCTTTTTCTGCAATTCCTGGTTGTCTAGTTAATGTATGTCCATTTTATTTTTAAACCCTGTGTGATCAAAAACACACTTGCTGTAGCAAAAAAACTGAATATTTAGCTCCAGATATCAAAGTTATAGTAAACTAAAATGTCAAGCTTACTGTGAAAACAGTTGCTAAAAAAACTTCCAGTATGTGAATTAACGTTTTTAACTTGCATGCATTCTTCCCTAAGCATTAAAATCTGAGTGTTCAAATGCTTCTCAAAAGAAACAATGTTCTGCAGTGTGGTTCTCCAATGGAAAAGTGCCTCTTAAAAAGGAATTGGAGTTCCATGTTTGGTTCAGTGATTTCAAAATCTGTTTAAAAAAATGTGCTCCGACTGTATACCCTGGTCTTGGATCTGAAACTGAAGCTGCTGTTTTTTTCCTTTGTACACAATTACCTGTGGTGTATATAAAACCACCTTCAAACAAACTAGGAAACCAGATTCTGCCCTCTGTAGCACCTGGGCAACCTGATTTTCAGAGAGGCTGCCCAAGTGTAGGCTGCTAAGGGTGGCAGAATTTGGCGTACAATTGGAACTTAACAGTTCAGCTGATTTACAAAAAGAAGTAAAATCCCACTATCTCCTATGTATTGGCTCTGCAGTGGTAATAACACTAAAAAGAACTAAATAGATTTGTTACTGATGTAAGCATAGTTAGTCCAGGATGCTATTTTACTGTAGATGATCTTAAATGACATTTGTATTTCTAAGCTTGTCTTTAACAGCACCTTTTTGCAGAAAAATATTTGGGATCAAGTAGGAAGCTCAGTGTCAAACTGAAACTAGTTTTCTATTTTATTTTACACTGGTTTAGTAATTGGAAACTAGTTTCAATATTAGTAGGTAAGTATTTTTTGAAAAACTGATCCTTAAATGTGGGTTCCCTAAGGAACCATTTTTGTGTGTCAAACATGTCACTAACTGATAATATAGTAGTAGGTCTAAATGTTTCTGTACTCAAAGCCTAGTTTCCACTGTGGCCCTGATTCTTGTGGACTGGCCAAGGAACTCTTGGCCCAAGACAGGAGGGGCTTGAGCACATTGCTCCTCTTCAATTCTGTGCCATCTGGGTGCTAGGCTGGTCACGAGTTGAAATTGGAGCAGTCTGAGAGTTCTCTGACTATGCAGTGGCTGTTAAAAAGCCCCCAGGGCCTTTTGTAGTATCTGGGGAATTTGGGGGTATAGGAATATGTGAGACATACCCCTTTCCTCAGCCAAATCCCTACACTGATAATCAGGAGTTAGTATAGGAGCTACTACATAGCTAGGAAAATGGAATCCTAGTGGCTGGCTAAACGGGTCTGAGTTGCTTTGTACAATCAGTAGCATGAAGCATCCTAATACAGTAGAAAACCAGGCCTCTTGTATGCAGAAAACCAAACTGGTTTCTATATTCTTGTGTTTTCTAAATTATATGTTTAAAAAAATCTCTGCCAGATCTTGCATGTATGTATTATGGGAGAGGTTTCTGTGTTAAACCACTTAAAATGAAAATTCAAACTGAGACTTTTAACATTGATGGCACTCATGGGTCAAATATAAAAAAATTCTTTCTTTCCTACTTCTAGCTGCAGTAAGACATTTTAGGATGTCCAGAAATGTACAGCGACTTAGAGACCAGGATACAAATCCATGTCTAGCGGTAAGATTGGTCAGTTATGATTTAGCAGAAGATCCATTACTGTAGGAGTATGAAAACTACCCAAATAGTTCCTTTTAAAAGCAAGTAGTTTGTACACCTCTTCACAAGGAAGATGAAGCAGCATGTGTGGGTGTAAACATCAGAAATATTTGAACCTTTTAGGTTGAAAATATTAAGTTAAGAAACTAATAGCTCTTCATGAATGGATGGAGTAGGCTTCTGGTTATCAGGTTTGGAATTCTGATTGTGGTTTCAAGGATGTACTTAAATCCTTGTAGCTTGGATTTGTTCCCTTCTCTTTTAATTACTTCAGAAAAAATAAAGTATTTTGCAGTTTACCTTGTTGGATACTGTTTGAAAGACACAAACAGAACTTCTGTCTGCCTTCTGCAGAGAAATGACCTGATTTCCTCTCCTCCTCCTCTCCCCTCCACACACACTCCAGGTGCTGAGTAGCCACAACTTCAACTAGAAGTCTTTGCTTTCAGGTTCCCTGGCCCTTCTGGTAAGAGCAGGAGTTTGCCCTAGGATCCTTGACACAAAGTTTCTCCTACTTCTCCAACTATTGTTTGTAGCACTCAGACAGGTGGCTGCCTCCCTTAATCTTAATTTATAAAATATTTTGGGGATTTTTTAGAATGAAAATACTACACTAAAAATATGTAAATATATTTATCCCCACCAGCTCTAAGTGTGACCTGTCTTCCATATTAAAGGAAACCGATGCCTCTAGAAAATGTATGGATGACAATAACCACAGAAAGGATATGTGTACCTCTTATTTTTTGAAGTACAAAAACTGCAGGAAATTTTGGGTAAGTAGGCTTGAGCAAAATTCTCAATCAAACTAAATGTTTTGGTTTAAGAAAAGAGTCCTTTGGGTTTATTCTGGTAAGTAATGCCTAACATTAATCAAACTTTGCTGTTTATACTATCGCTATTGTATAGTGATAGTATATATTATTCCAGTATATACTATAGTATATACTATTCCAGTTTGTACTGTCAATACTATGACATATATTGAAGTTCCACTGTGTTCATTTTAATAGTGCTAAAACTGTAATGGGGGAAAAAAAAGTAGGCTTAGTTTTGCTGCAGTGTAATTTTAAGAGTGACTATACTAAGTAATTTTCAGAAGTTAAAGTAATGCATAGATGCGAGTCTTCATCTGCTATTTTTTTCCTTTTTTTTTTTTTTTTTTTTTTTTTTTATATACAAATCTGAGTGAATCTCTTCAGATGTTTTTTTGCAGTGTTAAATACCCCAGTCTCCTTCTGAATCCTTAGAATTTAGTACTGGTACTATATTCTGACCCAAATCTCATAAATATATTAGAACAAAATTTTTTAAATATAATCAGGGAGTTTTCTTTCCTATCTTAGCTTCCCTCACTATTCTATTCACTTTCTTCCCTGACATTGTTCTCCTGCACTTTTATTTTGCTTCCTATCAATATATCCTAACTTCATCATTTTTCTTTCTCATGCAGTGTTCTGCTGCTGCCACTTAAGTTTCCTTCTAACTCCAGCTTTTTCTTGTTTAGACAAAACATACTGCAGTGGGAATAGCAGCAGAGAAATCACTCCTGTGCTCTAATAGCAATACCCTTTAGCTGATGACTTTCAATAATACTTCTCTGGAAGCAGTTTTTTTGGTGGGTTGCACAATTATGCAGTTAACCTACATTGCCATGAGAATACTGTAATTCTTTAAAAGTATTTGCTTTCACTGTCTAGTGAAATAAGGTGGATTATGTGATGTTACTTAACTAATACCAGAGCATTTAACTGAAGTTATGAAGTAATCAGATTTTAAGTACCTAGCGTCTGCTATAAAGTACTTCTGAGAAGTACCTTCACTGGGAGCTAAATTAGAGGCAGAGACTTCTGAGAAATCAGTGTGTTTTCATACTCACTTTCTTCTGTTTACAGCATGCCATTATGATACAAAGGAGAAGAGATGGTGTAAAACCAAATATGCCTACAGCAGAAGAGAGAGATAATATATTGAAGTCAACAGGAGGGACACCATACTGATTGCAGAATCTGTATTGGTTACTATTTAATGTTATATACATATGAAGATTTGTCAGCTAGGCATTAAACTTTTTTTTAACATTTGCCTCTACATTTATTTTATCATAAGATGTTACCTTAGACTGTAAAGCTCTTTTGGGGGGTGAGGGGATGGGTATGGCAGGGGCAGCTTTTCTTCTGTTTGTATAGTATCTAGCACAATGAGGTCCTGGTCAGAGTAGGGCTTCTAAATGCTACCATGATGCAAATAAATAGTAATTACTATGTGCCTAAAAGGTTCACTACAGACACATACAAAGATGGCCTTGAGGCAGTTATGGAAGTAATTCTTAAACTTTCACTTAATGCTGAATACCACATAATTGGCCTTGATATATGATGGCTTCTTCAAAACAAGTTTTGGCAGAGGCACGTATATGTGGTGGGGGACAGCTGCCGCTTAGAACGAGAATTACTGAGGAAGAGGAACTACTAAGGTTGGTTTGGTTCAGCTTATCTGGTTACTACCTTACTGTTTTGCATGAAGTAACAGGTCCCTTTTTTTGGGGTTTTCATATTTATGTACAAATACCAACATTCACATGTCACGCTTATCACAGCTCTAATTGGAGGCATCTGACAACGTACAGTCACTGAAGTTGCAACTTAAACCAAACAATACAAGCTACTATAAGAAAAGAAATACATAAATGGATTTCAATGGAAACTAATTTCTGGTTAAAGCAAACAAAAGTTAATTTGTACAGTAGCCATCTGCTTGTCTAGGGAAAAGCTTGTGAGGGAAGAAGAACTCCATTGCTCTTAATAACTTGCTTTCTGATTAACAGTTTACCTTTAATGAAATACTTTTCTATACCATCATCAGCAGGTAAATAGTAATAGAGATTAACAAAAAACTGACTGAAAATGCTTAACCTACAATTACTGTAAGATAAGATCTTAATTTGGGCATTTAATAGCACTCTGTGTAGCCAGTTCCTTCTCTCTATGGAACTTTCAAACAGCAGCAGAAGTACTTTGGTTTTTTTTAATCAGTGAAACCACAAAGTGATCTTGAATAGTACATAAAGCACCTTCTGACATCTTTTTCCTGAAAGGTCCAGAACTCTAGTGTCAGTCGTGCATTAAGCAAGGCAGAGAGCTGTACTTCATGTTGCTGTTTAAGCAATCACCTTATCTTACCATATTAAGACAATCCTCCAGTGTTGACTTTAAAGTGTGAGCCATGCTCCTGTTCTGTCAGAGGGAGCAACTTCTACAATGTGGAACCGTTCGTTAAGGCTCCTGTTGCAATTGACTTAGCAAGAATATCTTGGCTAACTTCCACTCATGCTGCATATGTGTTCCAGTTGATAGAATGGATGCTTTTGTCTGTAATGTAATGGACTAGTGTATCCTGGCAACACTTCATGGTTTCTAGTTTCTCCCTGCAATTGGCTGCTGTTTTTCTCACTACTTTTCTGTTAGAAGCCTAGCTCTTCTTCATCCTGGCTTTCTTCAGGTTTGCATGGTTAGTGTGTATCTGATATGTCCCCTTTTTTTTTTTTTTTTTTTTGTGCCTTATGGGTGTATTGGTGACCCTTGGCCTTATCTTTGTTAAGCATTGCTCTTACAGTGTATTTCCTTATCACCACTTCATGTTCCTGGATGCTGCTTGCCTTCCCTTCATTTGTCTGGTTGGGGATGGAGAACTAACAGATGTGATTGAACTGACTACTCTGCAGCTCTTATTACCTTTCTCACTGCCTTTTCTTTTAGTGCTAGTTACTACATGCTCTGCTGCACTGTTTCCTCCTCTTTCCCTGGTATCCCAAATCCACAGCTTTGGTTTGCTATGTTGTACAGCACGGGTTGGCAATCTTTCAGAAGTGGTGTGCCGAGTCTTCATTTATTCACTCTCATTTAAGGTTTCGCATGCCAGTGATACATTTTAATGTTTTTAGGTCTCTTTCTATAAGTCTATAATATAGAACTAAACTATTGTATGTAAAGTAAATAAGGTTTTTAAAATATTTAAGAAGCTTCATTTAAAATGCACACACACCCCAGACTGGTGGCCAGGACCTGGACAGCGTGAGTGCCACTGAAAATCAGCTCATGTGCTGCCTTTGGCACGTCTGCCATAAGTTGCTTACCCCTGTTGCAGAGCATTTCTGCTGGACATTCAGGCTCCCCTACAGCCTTTCTGCCCTACAAGCTTGCTTTTTTCTTTGCTTTCTTTTTAAACCTGATACCCCTGCCCCCTTTCTAAACAAGTCTACGCCGTCATCTCTTCCCCACATTTGACTCAAACTTGACCATTGTTTACAGTAGTTTTTCAGTTAAAGTTGACCCTATCCAGAGACTTCTCCCAGATATAGTCGTCCACCACCTCCAAATACATTTTAGTGCCCTTCTAACTTAATAACCTTTTCCCCTGCTTCTTGTTAATTTTCATTCCTACTACCTTGTAGCCTTTTGACTTCTCTGTCCTCTCATTCCACTTTTTCTCCTGCCCCTTTCTAGGGAAATAGGCTACAAAGAGAGAATTCTGAGTGCCTATAAGGCCTCTCTAATTGTTGGACCATTTCCCTCTTGCCTCAAGTATGCTTGTGCATGTTGTACACATGCCTTAATACTCACTGTCTCTCTCCCTCGTGGTTTACTTGAGAGCTGGGTTCTGTTGCTTTGCTAGTCACACTTAATATTAGCTCTGCCTGCTAAGGCAAGGGCCTTGGGTTGGTACTAATCTTCATCTTTGTCCAAAGTTTTGAAAGAGTTGACTGCTCCTCTTGGATTTGTCATGTGAGCTGACCTGGTCCACTAAGTTCTTCAGTGTCAGTGTTAAGTCATCTTCCAGTGTGACCACTAACATTTTGTCATACATCTTGCCTAAAGCTACGGAGTCAAGAAGCCATCTGCTCTTATTGCTTCAGCAACTGCTCTCTTCGCTTCCCTCTCCTCGTCAATGCAGTTTTGTGTTTTGAACTGCCTCTTTGCCATCATCTGCTGTATGGTTTACTACAAGTTTATAGTCATCTTAGACTTTCCTCAACGCAAGATCATGACATTATTTTTTTCTCATGTCAGACAATTTTTTTCATTCCTATAGCTTAAAACCTTCCATTAAATTGTGATTTTTTTTTTTTTCCTCTGTCTACCCTGGTGCAGTTAATACAAAACCTTGCTACCCATCTTACTCTTCTTTAAATGCCATTACTGATTTCTTCTTGCCTTTTACATGCAGTTCAGCTTTCTCATAGTTGCCTTTAATATCACTTCCTAAGACGAAGAAACTTCACACCTTGAAGTTTGGATCTTCATTAGCCATTTGTATCCTGCCATGCCCACAAAGCTTGACAACTGTTTGTCTCTTACGTTTGATTAAAAAATATATATATATATATTGAGAGCACATGGTCCCTTTGAACATGAAACCCTTGGTAATTGTATTTTTTGAATGGCTGGAGACATGACCCTAGATGGCTCTTCTGAAGAATATTTTATTCACTTTTGAGTTTTGAATTAAAACACCAACTGTAAGCCTTTTTTGGCCAAAGGCTGTATATTAAATTTTAAAGTGATTTGGGCAGGAGTAGTGTCTTCCTCTTTCTCTCCCGTATCAAGCAAACCAGTGCTTAAGTGCGTTAGTTATTTTGGGACTCCACTAATAAATTTGTTTTAGTATTACACCAGTGTACTAGGTGCTTTCCAAACAGAAAAGAATGCACTGTCAATGCCCTGAGAAGCTTATAAAGGAAAGCAGACACAGGGTAATGGGAAGTGAGAGGACATAAGTGGCCAGTTTGTTTTTGGTAATAAAAAGATTGTTGTAGACATCTCAATTATCCATCAACTATCCCTTGTGGACGACATAGCTTCCTGTAGGTGGCATGGCAAAACTGGATCCACAGGTAAGATTTGAAGGCAGAGACTATATGTACAAGTGGCTTTGTAGGAGATAGGTAGTCATCACTTCTAGAAATATGATACAGTGATGCATTGTCATTGCGGTGTCTACCACCAGTTATTGTCAAGAAACAGCCCGGCTTTTCTATATGAAAACTCCTTGAAGAGATCAAATCCTTTTACATTATATTATTGTGCCTGATGATCAGTTGTGATATTGTACATTTCCTCTTCAGGGGTTGCTGTGTTCCCATTTAATGCGGTAGACAAGAGTGGTGAATTACAAACGCGAAACAAGCTTACGCATGCAACAGTTTGAGTTATTCCACTAATTTTGTAATGTGAGATTATCTTTGACTGTGAGCAAGGATATTGTCCTTTTTCCTTCTATCACAAAGCTTGCATTTCACCTTTTTAATCAAGCAAGGTAGGCCATAGTGTTGTGGGGGGGGCGGGGGGTTAAATGCCTTTTTAATCATATAAATAAAGGGCCATAGCATGTTTGCCCCTGCTTTCAGCTGTATCAACAAGTTCTAGAAATGTTTTGAATTTGTAGTACTACAACCTTAAGGTGATTCTTCACTGTATTCTATTTATACTCTGAAGAATTATAATCCTCAATCTAGAAAGTCTTTTATATTTAAGATTTCACCATTTTGTTTTATAGCTGGGTGATGCTGTTGCACAACAAAATAACAAAGTTCTAATAAAACACTCTCTTATCTTATAGTATTAACTCCCTTAAATATGCTTCCATGTCTTGTAGTGCAAGTCTTCAGATGTGCACAGATCATACTTTGGAAATGAAAGTGGTGCATAAATTGATAAAATGTCAAATCTTAAAAAACTCAATGTGGCCAATATTTTCAATGCTCTAAACAGTTATATGGTTTGTGTGAGGCGTGATTAATTTAGCAAACATTCCAAACTACAGTATGTATAACAATGTAACCTTCTTAAACTGGTCATTTTTTGATTTTTACCAAACTTTTTCAGAAGGGAAAATAAAAAGTTTCACATAAGCTCTTTATTCTACAGGAATGACCCTTCATAGAACACCACTGTAGCCTTTGTTTATCATTTAAGTGAATATCAAACTATAGTAAAATATATATATATATATATATAATAGACTGATCAGGACTAGATAAAAACTGAATAGGCCATCTTCACAATGCTGAATGAGTAATAGGGAACCTTCAGCTTGGGCTCTCTCCTCTACATTCTTATTTCTGCATGACCTATCATGAATAATTTACTGTGATCTCTCAAATCTTTGTATCTCTGATTTCTAGCTTTCTATTTAGTCTTAAGTCCATAGCTATGTTTGGTATTCCTTCTTGAATGTCCAGTTGTCAGCTGAAGCTGAATATAGTTAAAATAGAATTCCATGTCTTTCCATTCCCATCTCCTTCCCTTCATAATTTTTAATAATTCTACCTTTTTCATAGGAAAGACAGGATTCTGCTGTCCATGTTCCTTCAGTCAGGTTGATGCCAAAATCTGTACTATGCCATCCCATGTGCTAAAATATTGGCTTTCTTGTCTCTACTATTGCAGCCATTTCTGTTCTGGTTTCTATGTTATGCCTCCACTAGATGCCTCTTAAATATACTGCAACAAAAATTGTTCTTGCCTGATACTTCAGCTGTCATTCTTTACTTTGAATCCCTGATTTCCCTTTGGATCAAATTCAAACTTCTCATCCTAGAGGTAGTGCTGCTGCCTGTATCTTGCCTCTTTCTTCCCTAGTGTTCTTTTTATAAGCTTATATGCAATCTTTTAAAGCCATCTCAACATCTAATATCTTTCTGATTCTCTGTTATGCAACCTCATTTTTCCTTCACATCCCTCCATGGCTTTTTTTTCCCCTCCAAACTAGGCTTCCAGCACCAATCTCCATGCCTGCACACAACTCTGCTGTTTGTAGCTAATTTGTGAACATTGGGCAGAAATGGTGTCCCTAGCCTCTGTTTGCCAGAAGCTGGGATTAGGTGACAGAGTATGGATCACTTTATGATAACCTGTCTGTTCATTTCCTTTGGGGCACCTGCCATTGGCCACTGTCAGAAGACAGCATACTGGGCATGATGGACCTTTGGTCTGACCCAATATGGCCACTCTTATGTAACATTAGTAGCTTTATATTTTTATATTAAAAAATCCTATTTGTATGCATGTGCATATAAAATATTAACTGTACATAACAAAAGCATATGCTTCTTTGTTGTGGTAGCCCTGCTATTTAGCAAACATACCACCCTCATTTGTCATACCTTGTGAGACTGCCTAATCTGGATTGTCAATTCCTTAAGCAAGAATCTGTCATTTCTTATTAGTTTGTAAAGTACCATATATAGCCGTAGTACTGTAGAAAAAATAAAAATAGTTTAGTACATTGAGACTGGGACAGATTTCAGAGTCTTTCTGACATTCACAAGTAATGGGTCAGAGATCTTGATTCTTGTTAGTAGTCCCTCCAAGGGAATCTTGTAAAGAGACAAATAAGGTGGAAAATATATTAAGTGCTCTCTCCTCATAGTCGTATAGAACTGTCTGATTCATTTTTTTTTTAAAAAAAACTGTTATTGGGAGCAACGGTTAGTTTATGCAAGTTTAACATTATAGCAGAGATGAAATAGCAGTGGCATGTCCCCTTTACCATAAGCATGTAGGTAAAACTTCAATCTTGGTTTTGTTTTGTGAACTGAAGCTGATAAAAATTCTACCTAGCACTTATACAGTAGACTTATTTTATTGAAGGTCATTTTTGTATGAATTTCTCTGCATTATGTATTCAAGATTTAATTTTTTTCTATTACTATACTGAGCAAACAACTTTATTAAGAAATTTACAGTAACTTAGGTCTTTAGAGGATCATTCATATGCAGAGACCATCAGTTTAATGAGTGTAGTGTGTTTTGCCAATTTGTATTCTCTGTTAAATTTCATCTGGTCATATGTGATGCCCAAATCCATCATTTTTCTACAGTGCTCAAGTGCTGTCAACCCCTCCAATTTATCACTGGGAAATATGATTTGTACTGTACTTTTCCTCTAAGTGATGAATTGAAATGTTTTTAGAAGTCCCGATACCATCATCCAGGTTAAAAACAGCTGTTTGTTTCCTATTGTTTAAACATTTTAATACATGACAGGACTTGGATCCATACTCACCATTGTCCTTGTAGTCATTCAGGAAGTTAATAAAAAATCTTTATTAAAAAATACTGTCCCCAGTGGGTTATCTTTATTTTATTTTTTTTCCAAAATCCAGCAGGCATACTTTTTCTGTTACTGAAGTCATGCTGGCTATTAGAATCTTATAACTAAGTGTTGTACACTTGTATTCTTAATTACATTGAGTCATTTCCCCTCAACTGAGGTGAGACTCCATGATATAATTCCTAGGATTTCCACTGGTTTCTTTTTCTGAATGTGAACATCACACTACAGATGTCTTTAAGAACAGTTTCTGTTTTTAAAATATCTCTGATTCTTGCTATTTCACATTTCCTTTAGATCTCCTTTGTGGGTTTCATCCAGTGCTAGTGATTCAACTGTTTACGTTGCTTCATAACTTCAGTTTCTGTTAAAGTCATGCTCTAATTGCACATGAAAAATGTCCTTGGACATAGACTCACCATTTATGGTAAACACTGCTCCAAAATTGCATTCTCTGCTGTCTTATCATCCTCTAATTTTTTTCCTCTTACTCCTTTCACTGTTTTGTAATGAGGAGGGCTTACAAGCCTTATTGCTTCTATTATTTTTTTCTTCATGTTTATCTCTCTGCACTGTCTATTACCAATATAAGCCTATCCTGGTAATTGTATATTCTGCTCTCAGTGGCTACTGAGCACAGTTTTTGCCTGAAAGGTGCATTTTTAACAGTTAAATTCCTGTATGTCAGCACTTAACTATGCTGGGTTTTTTTAACTTCAGATGACAGTTCCTTTGCACAAAACAAGCACGCACCCTTTGTGCCAGCAAAGAACATTGACAACTCACTGCCCTATAAAATAGGCAAGATCACCAGCCTCACTGAAGTTGGGAACTCTATTTGACTTTGCCAGAACCTACCTCTTTCACTTAGCTTGGTGGCAGCAACTTTCTCAAACCCAGACACCTCCTCCCACTTGATAAATGTTTCTTTTAAAATAAAACCTAGGTTTGTTCTTGGTGGCAGGGCTGGAAAAGAGAATTTTTTTTGTGATTGTTTCTCCTTGAAGGCACTCAGATACTAGTGATGGGTGACTTTATACAAACCTATATATAGAATGTAAGCTCTACATCGATGGCTAGCACTTTGCAGCAGAGATCATCTTTTTGTTGTATTTGTGTACCATGTCTATAACAATAGACTGTATGTCCAGACAATCTTGTGTCACATAAAGGCTATAGATGACAAGCTTGAACACACATACTCACTCTCTTGATACTTGTTCTAAAATATCAAAAACAATTAAAGATGAATAACTACTGTGCATGCAGTATTTTTTTTTTTTTTTATCCTGGGCAAAGGCAAGCAACCAACCATGTGTTCTGTGTGCCCAGGAAGCATGTTGTATAGATCAAAGATAAACTAAATATAGTGGAGTCAAGTAATGCCTCTAAAACCAAGTTAGACTAACAGTGGAAATCAAACACATCATCTTGAGACTGGAAGTTGTAGCAGGCATAACAGACACTTCAGTATTCTCCTTTGAAGACAAAGAACTGCAATTAGTTTGTCAATAGTCTCACCTAAATTTGCCGATAATTATTCTCATTAAAATATTCAATGTATTTTTTTTTACTATTGTAGGTCATCTGTAGTAGAGTAATGTCTTACTGTACATCAAGCAGGTTGAGTTCAACATAAGCTTAGGCTCTATTACTGGATGTGTCTATTTGAGGAGTCTCACTGAGACCTAAAGTCGTAGAAGTAGAAATGTGCTTTAAAAAGTCATCTTGAGAAATGATTTTCACCCTGATTGACTACATATTGCGCTGGGGGTCTGTGCACTGTACAATACAGTATATACTTCATTCTATGGGTAATTAAGGTTAAAGAGCCAGATTTTAAAGTAGGACATATACAGGTGTAAATCTGTACTAATAACATTAATATTAGTATTAAGTTCCTCAACTTTAGGAAACTTAACTATAAGAGGATTAAATTAGGGACAAATGATTATTTGGAAGGGACAGCAAAAAAAAAAAACACTGAATTTTTTTATCCAATGGGCTGATGGAAGCACTTATTGTTAAATGTATTTTTTTATTTTTAATTTTAAAGATAATCTCATGATAGTGTCATTTGCAGCAGATAAAAATACATATTGACTTAAGAAACTAAGTGTGATCAGTAAAAAGCACCATGAGACTGATTGAAAGGATCCACCTGTACAGCATCAAAAGCAGTTTTCAAGAGTAAATATTTTCTATTTCAATTTAGTATTTTTAAAAATACTAGACTTGATTACACCAAAAATAGAATAATATCTCAGTTGATTTATAGTATTACGCTTCTCCTCTACCCCACCAAAAAAAAGGCTTAAAAACCACTATTGTACATGTGTAGAAAAATTGGTAGCCAGGGACTGGCAGAGTGTATCACAGTTGAGCTCTGCCCTTCTCTTTGCCAGCTGGCCTCCACTGTGCCCACTGCAGTATGAGCTGGGATAAAGTTTGCTATTCTGGCTTTAAAACAGGCAAAGATTTTAACATTTTTAGAAGGTCTCTTTCTATAAGTCTATAATATATAACTAAACTATTGTATGTAAAGTAAATATGATTTTTTAAAATGTTTAAGAAGCTTATTTAAAATTAAATTAAAATGCAGAGCCCTCTGGACCAGAACCCAGGCAGTGTGACTGCAATTGAAAATCAGCTTGTGTGCTGCCTTTGGCACTCATCCCATAGGTTGCCTGTCTGTGGGCTAGATCTCTGGCCTTGATAGTGAATCTGTTTATTTTATGGATATTTTGTCTTATTTTATTGCAAAATGGACTCCTAAGTTAATAAATAGCAGTAACAAATACATTGTTCCTGTTTGTTAGTGCACACAGAAATTACCTGCTTATTTGAAGGACATTACTGGATTAAATTATGATTAGGTTTGGCAGAATGTGATTTTAATTTTTTTTTATAGTTTTGTTGGATAGTGTCTTTGTTAATTTTTAATTTTGGATTTAAATTTTCACAGTTGTGGAAAAGTATGGGTTTTAAGCATTTTTTGTCAATTTAACTTTTCACAGTTGCAGGAAATTATGGGTGAGTCAAACAATGAGGGGGGAGTCAGAGTAACAACGTTTACCGTCATTAAATTATTAAAGTTTCATAACCATTAAAAGTTATCAACATCACATATCAAAATATACAAAGTAAATAGTCTTAAACTAAGTTCTCAAGCAGCATTTTTTTTTAACATTGCCTGTCAGTAAATTTTTATTATTTATCAATGGGAATAGTTTTTGTCAGTTGTGTGTTCACTGAAATGGACAGTTACCAACATCTGCCAATAAAACTCTAATGATTCCAAGCCTAATTATGTTTTGTCTGTGTCCTCTACGAAGTGAAGTTGCTGGACACTTGAATTATTTGGCTTTATTTTTGCATAATAGTTTCTCTTATTTTTGATTATTTATTTGCAGCAGTCTCACTGTGTTAGGTTCTATATAAACAAGTCACATTTTCTACCCACTAAAACTTGACATTTTTGATAAAATTAAATTTTATGTAGCAGGTTTGCAAAAGTTCCTCAAAAGAAAAATTAAGGTACAGCACTTTAGATTTGCACAATATAATTGCCATTACAAATAAATACTGTATATGTATTCAACCAATTGTAGTAAATTTAATAAGCCACTTTTCATCAATTTATTTTAGTCAAGATAGACTACTAAAAAGAAATGACTTTTAACTAAATATTTTATTTTAATTAGCAGAACATTATGTAATCATTGAATGATTTGTCTTGAGTGAAATATTCCTGAATTAAAAGAGCTGCATTGTCCGTGTTTGGAGATTTCCCACCAAAAGGGGCCATGATCTGAATCACTCATCCAGAGGGTACTGCATAGCATTCTTCATTCATCTTGTCATTACCTGATGATGTCCTGGTACGTGCTAAGTCTTTTGAACAGGAACAGAAGCATTTACAAATGGTCTGTGATAAGGTCAAGAATGCCAATTTGAAAATGAACCCAAAGAAATATGAGCTATTTCAAATGCCCAGATCAATTTTCCAGCTGATTAGTGAAGCAGGAATTTTGATTGACAAAAAGAAAATTGAGGCAATACTGGTTCAGATGTACTGAAGTGTTTAGGACTCTACTCCTATTAAAGATTTTTTTCTGGGTTTGCTAACAGCACAAATCCATTTCCTAAGTTAAATGAAAAATAAACTGCATTAAGTGGGCATGGATGCAGTTTGTCATTTGCAGAGTTCAGAGCTGCTGTCCTTCTTTCAAACCCCCTTACAGATCTGAAACAGATGTAAGTGTTTTCAAACTGAGAGTAATTTCTCACCCCAAAGAATGAGAATAGTTGGAAAAGGTAGTGGCCACATTATAGCCAAAGTGTCAGTTCTGCAGAGAGAAATTATTGCACTATTGGAAAGAAACGTTGGGCAGTAATTCTATCTCTGTACTGTTTTCACCAATATTTGTATGAGGGGAAAACTGTGTTCACAATGGACCCGCATTTTTACAGTGGCTCTTCAAATCTGAGACTGCTGTTGAGGTGCTTACAGTCATGTGTGAACAGTCTATCAGGCACTAAACAGATATTGTTTCTCTGGCACTATTTAACCAAACAGCCTGATGTTGACCCAGTAAAAAAATATAATTAGGTTAGAATTATAGGTGAGAGACATGTAAAACTTGGTAATTTCAAAAACCATATCTGATGGGTTATACACAGATGAATTTTCTTTGGGAGATAATGTAAATAAATCCCCCTTTTTTAACCTATCTAGCAGGCATTATAGGGTATGTAACTTGTTAGGGCTACCTGGCCTTGTTTTGTGTGGTGGCAGCATTTTGCTATTCCTGCTATTTCCATTGTGTAATGTGTGAGAGATCCCAGCAAACACACCTTCCTGTCCATCCACAAGGACAGCTATGAGGGGATTCCCTAAGGGTGTGTTTAAGCTCCTGGAGCGTGAACAAGTCCAGCCACTGCCCCAGTCTTGTGGTTCCTAGGCACAGTCTCAGGGCACAGACCACCTTACTAGCACCCCTCCCTTCTGAATATTGAACCCACTCTAGCTACCTACCTAGCCTCTGTGAGCACAGTGCTGACCCTTCAGACAACTCAAAGCTCTACCCCAGAAGGCATGATGCTTCTGGTTTACAGTTTAATTCTCTCAGGGGCATGCACCTGTGAAGCAGTCAATGAGTGCCTCCCCCCCCACTGTTCAACCTATCAATTTTATGTTCTTTACGTAACAGATAAAGCACAGGAAACTAAGATCGTACGACACAATAAAACATCCTAAACGTGATGTCCCTCACTAGCTCATCCTTTCCTTGGGAGATCAGCTGTGTTCCAGCAAGGGTCACCTGTCTTTTTTGTTCTGCTATTTGGTAATTTTCCATTGCTCCCCCAAACCCCTCTCTTCAGATAAGAGGAGGAAGTTTTTTCTCCCAGGTAGCGCAAACCTACTGTCCCCAGCGTGCTTTACTTTGAATAGAGGATAGTTGAGTGCTGATCATTCACCCGTGTCTCTGGCTTGATGAAGACAATATACACCTTACAGTTAATGAGTACAGAGGGCTCCCTGTGCCCCCATTGCTTATTAAACATTTGCATTTTTATGCTTCAGGGTGGCTTACAGGAGCTGCAAGGCAGAAAAAGCCATAGATTTAATCAAATTTGCTATTTGTACATGCTCTCTGCCTCCTCTTTCTAAAGCACTTGGGAATCCTGAGTTTGTATTTGGTGTTTTGTAACTCTCTCAACATATTTTAAAGATACAGCTCACAATATAAAACAGGGGCCTTATAGGTGGCTGAGTGGGATTCCGTGGGTTTTAGTGACCTTCCAGTGGTAAGGTCTCAAACAGGTCCTGTACAGCCATGACTAAATTCCGCCATGGAGTATTTGTCTAGGGACTAGTACAGTCAGGAGCTGGCATTACTTTTTTAGGCTGAGATAGCAGCTAAAAATACCTTATTTCTTTACTACATACAATCACACTTAAGTACCTGACTTCTGGCTCCAACCGCCAGCACAATCTAGTGGGATGGGGAGCCATCCTGTTTAGCTGGGTGTAGTACAAAGTCTTGCTTGGCATCCTGTGGACTATTAAGCAATTATGCTCAGTTCCTCCAACCGCTGAACACCCAATACTGAGCCCCAGTATTGACTGCAAAGAAACATTCAGCAGGAATGGTAGTAAGATGGAACCATACGAAACCCTACAGGTGAGAGCAAGCATTATTTAAGACCAAGATTTAAGATGTGCACAAGAATGCCCCATTTATGTTTGAGCATCAGAGCAAAGCAATACATGAGCTTTGAGGCAGTTCACTTCCTAAAGCAGGATATTGTCTGCAGGCTTCCCCTATCCCCCAGTAATAAAAATAATCCTACAATTTACCTTTTAAAAATAGTTTCCCTTCATAAGGACTACAAAGTCTATGGAAGATACCAAGTTGAGAAGGTTTCTTTAAAAAAAATGCCATTTAGGACTAATTTCCCCATTTTATTGCCCGTAGTGCCCACTCACAATTAGTAAACTATTGAAATGTGAGTTGTATTATATGATAAAATGCATTGTGTTTTGATGACACCAGTTTGCAGAGTTTGTCTTTGGACTTCTCAACATATGCATTCTACTGGTTGTTCCATCATTTCCTGATGACTGAAGCTAAAACAACACTTTTTTGTTCCCAATCACATGGTTTTTATTAAGAGGGACCTTTGATTTTGTTCTTTGAAAATCAGAAGCATGTTCTGATTAAATTTTAGTTATTTTGTAAGTTTTAACATTATTTTGCAGAGTTGCTAACACACCCTCCAAAAGGAGACTTTAAGGGGCCCACAGGTCTTGTAAAAGAACAAACAAGCAAAAAAATCTTTAAGCAATGTCATTCTGGTTTAATTTCTCTCCTGCCTCCTTTGAAAGTGTTGTACCTTTAATGAAACTTCTTGCTGTATTGGATTACCACCTTTCTATCCTTGAAATGTTTTTGATTTATTGACGGTTACACTTGTATTCCTATGATTATAAAACCTAATTAAGGTCCTGACCCTGCAATGTGTACTCACACAAGTAGTCTTTATTTGTACAGCCAGTCTCATTGAAGCTGATGGGTCTACTTGCATGAGTAAGGATTACTGCTGTGAGTAATAGCTGCAGGATTGAAGTTTTATTTATGATCCTAGTAAGGGCTAGTTTACTGTCACAAAATTAATGCAGAAAAATAAACTCACTAAAACTATATTTATTGTTTTGAAATATATTTATAGTTCAACATAGAAACATGAAAGGAAAACCTGTCCCAGGTTCTAGGCACCCTGACAGAATTAAAGTACCTTCTGCTTAAGACAGAAATGGCATTAGCAAGCCAACAACTTTTCTCTGCACAAAAGAAGCCAGTCCACACAGCCAATATCTCCCAACCTCAGCTCCTGCAAAGCCCTAATGCCGCACCTTACACCCCCACATCTCAACACTCGCTAAACTCTGATCCAAATAGATGAACATTCTGCAAAATCCTAGAGGTTAACAAATCTGGACTATTTTCGAGAGAGAATTCCCAAACCATCAAGGGACTCTCACAGAAAATGCTCTGCAGCAGCTCCCTCTATGGGTATGATAAGGGAATTCCAACTCTAGCACCTCTGCATCTCAAACATGGCAGGCTCACATCTGGAGAAAGGTAGTTTCTCAGATAGGGACGTACTAAATAACTGGTGGCTTTATAGGACATAAGGAGGCTTGGCAGAATGTGAATTTTTTTATAATTTTAATGAATAATACAATTGACATTTAAGACTTTAAAATGCTAGCAGCAGAAAACTGCTTGCTTATTTGTTCACTCTCTCTGTCAAATAGAACACATTTAGAAGTTGCTTGGCTGTGCTGAACACCACCTGGAAACCATCAGGTAGCCTACCAACATTACCGTAGCCAATGTGCACACTTGAGCACTAATGTCACCTGCTCAAGGTGAGATACACTAATAAATGATCAGATTACCACCGCCAATTACTTACTAAGCAACCACTGGATTTGTTCTCTATGACACAGAGTGAACAAATAAGCAAGCAGTTTTCTGCTGCAAGGATTTTATTTACGATGGGCAATTCTACCACCTCCATACTACCCAAACGTTTTTGAATACATTTGACAACCGCGACGTAACAATCATAGGACCTGATCCTGTGAGTGAGTGCATGCACATGCACTCCTCCATCACTGCAGAGCTCCACCAAAATAATTGGTCACCTAGGCCCAGAAGCACAAAGATATTTAGGTATTCAGGAGCCCAAATACCTTTGTGGATCTGGGCCTCAGCAAATTGCAGGACTTGGGTCACAGTAGGGAGGAGACAACACTAGGCTTCTGTAGGGACTTACTACACTACAAGCTAATTATCTGGAAGTTATATGGCCAAACAAAATGTATCAGGATATGGTAAACAGAACAGGGCATGGTGCAGGGATGGAGAGACAGAACATAAATAGAACATTTAATGAACTTTTCAGCCTTTAAAATATATATTTTTAATGAAAACTGAACTGTTTATCTTTAGTTTAGTTTAATAATATGTGTGTGGGGGGGGAGGGTAATTAAGTTTCACTTTAATTTCATTTTTAAAGCCATATCAACCACATTTATATTATTTCATAAACCAGCTGAAGTTAAGGTGCAAATGAAATAAGCAAATAATTTTCATAGTTAATATCAAAATGGAATTCTCTTTAAGTTCCACCATACACTAGCTAAGTTCCTTGCTTTAGCCCTGCCGTGTGGGGCTTGGACTTCAGACGAGGCTCACAAGTGAAAAACAGGCTTAAGCATTACTCTGAAATGTAAATACAATATTTATATTCCAGTTAATGTTTTCTCTTTTTATCCAAATAACTGTAAAGTCGGCATTTTTCAGGAATTGTGTGCTGTGACACTTCTGTATTTTTATGTCTGATTTTGCAAGCAAATATGTTTTGTGAGATTAAACTTGGGGGTACACAAGACAAATCAGACTCCTGAAGGGGTACAGTACTCTAGAAAGGTTGACAACCACTCTTCTAAAATACCTGGTTAAATCATTGTGCACATTGCTGAGGAGGCTCCCAGAATTTGCATTCGTTGCACCACAGGATTAATGAATAACTCAGTGTATATTTTTACTTTCAGTCTGCTGGCAGAGTTGATATTTGATAATTTGTCTCACCAGAAACAACTGAAACATCGTATATTAACAATGAATTCCTCTCAGATGCCATGTTCTTTTTTCCAAGAATGTGTCTTAATTGTTGTGTATGCATTTTATTTATTTATCTCATAAATAGTTCCATATAACCCTAGCAAATCATTGCATTATAAAAATAAATACTAAAGAGACAAACATTCATGAGCTATATTTACTGAAGCTGAACCGAGAACATCCGTGAGATTTGAAGAAAACAAATTATTGTAACTCTAATAAAGAATCTCCTTCCTCACTGAACTGACGTAGCAACCCACACTCTGCACACAAAGCGGGGGGCCTTCAGCTGTAGTCCCAATCCTGAGAACACTTACACATGTTTAATTTTACTTATGGGAGTAGTCCTATTAGCTTTAATGGGTTTATTCACTTACCCCTTTATAGGATCAAGACCTATGTTGTGAAGATAATAAACACAAACTTAGCTCCTAGGCCATATATTCTCTGGCCTTGAATTCTATGGGAAAGTGGCACAGAGAAATAGAAAATGATTTTGGAACTGAATTCTGTGTAGCAGGATTGATTGTGTTTGGAATCTATTAAAAGCCACCTGAAAGGGTGTTTTCTTCCCATGTTTCAGGCTGCCACTTAATTTCCCGTTTGCTTCAGAATGACTGCGTACCACAAAGCACCAAGGATGTCAGGGAAGGAGTGAGGGCGCAGACGGAATATAAGGGGATATGGCAGTCAACAGTGGATAATAAAAACAGCACTGAGTGGAAGTGAGAAAGGGCCAGGAATACAAAAAGACGAGCAGTTTGGAAAGGGAGAAGAGCAAAAGAGAAACGAACTCGGGGATTAGTCTTCACTAGAAGTGATACACTGATGCAGCTACATCGCTGTGGTATGTCTGATGAAGAGCTCTCCCAGCAGTGTAATGAAACCATCTCCACGAGTGGCAGTAGCTATGCTGGTGAGAGAAACTCTCCTGCCAACAGAGTGCTGTCCAGACCAGCGCTTAAATCAGTGTAACTTATGTTGCTCAGGAAGATGGCTTAGTCACACCCCTGAGTGATATATGTTATACCGACATAAGTAGTAGTGTGTACAGCCTCCCCCGCACCCCAGGGAATGGAGGCATAGGGCAAGTCTACACTACAAAATTGTCGACATAAGTTATGCTGATGTACAGCCATTGCAGTAATTAAATTGCTTTTACGCGTCCACGCGACGCTCATTGTAACAGCGGTGTGCATCCTTATCAGGAGCGCTTGCACTGATTTAACTGTCAGTGTGGGGCATTGTGGGATAGCTTCAGAAAGGCAGCAAGACTCAATGTAAACAACACCATATCTACACTCATCTACCAAAAGGAGGCTACCAGACAACTCTCCAACACCAATTTCTACAGGCCACTTCCCTCAGATCCCACAGAGGAATGTACTAAGAAACTGCACCATCTACTCAGGACACTCCCCACAGTAACACAGGAACAAATTAACATACCCTTAGAGCCCCGACCTGGGGTATTCTATCCAAGATCCACAAATCTGGAAATCCTGGACGCCCCATCATCTCAGGCATTGGCACTCTCACTGAAGGACTATCTGGATATGTGGACTCTTTACTCAGACCCTGTGCCACCAGCACTCCCAGCTATCTCTGTGACACCACCGACTTCCTGAGAAAACTACAATGCATTGGTGATCTTCCAGAAAACACCATCCTAGCCACCATGGATGTAGAGGCTCTCTACACAAACATCCCACACAGAGACGGAATACAAGCTGTCAGGAATAGTATCCCTGATGATGACACAGCACAAGTGGTTGCTAAGCTCTGTGACTTTATCCTCACACACAATTATTTCAAATTTGATGACAATATTTACCTCCAGACCAGTGGCACCGCTATGGGCACCCACATGGCCCCACAGTATGCCAACATCTTTATGGCTGACCTGGAACAACGCTTCCTCAACTCTCGTTCACTCACGCCCCTTCTCTATCTACGCTACGTTGATGACATCTTCATCATCTGGACCCATAGGAAAGAAACTCTGGAAAAATTCCACCATGATTTCAACAGCCTCCACCCCACCATCCATCTCAGCCGGGACCAGTCTACATGAGAGGTCCACTTCCTAGACACCAGGGTGCAAATTAATGACGGCCACATCAACACCACTCTATACCGAAAACCTACCGACAGCTACGCCTACCTTCATGCCACCAACTTCCATCCCGGACACACCACACGATCCATTGTCTACAGCCAAGCACTGAGGTACAATCGTATTTGCTCCAACCCCTCAGACAGAGACCAATACCTACAAGATCTTCACCGAGCTTTCTCAAAACTACAATACCCGCACAAGGAAATAAGGACACAGATCAACAGAGCCAGACGTGTACCCAGAAGCCTGCTGCTGCAAGACAAGCCCAAGAAAGAAAACACCAGAACACTGGTCATCACCTACAGTCCTCAGTTGAAACCTCTCCAACGCATCATGAGTGATCTACAACCCATCCTGGACAACAATCCTTCTGTTTCACAGGCCTTGGGAGGCAGGCCAGTGCTGGCCCACAGACAACCTGCCAACCTCAAGCATATTCTCACCAGCAACAGCACACCGCGCTGTAACTCCTCTAACTCAGGAACCAATCCATGCAACAAACCTCGATGCCAACTCTGCCCACATATCTACACCAGCAATACCATCACAGGACCTAACCAGATCAGCCATACCATCACTGGTTCATACACCTGCACATCTACCAATGGCATATATGCCATTATGTGCCAGCAATGCCCCTCTGCTATGTACATCGGTCAAACTGGACAGTCCCTACGAAAAAGGATAAATGGACACAAATCAGATATCAGGAATGGCAATATACAAAAACCTGTAGGAGAACACTTCAATCTCCCTGCACACACCATGAAAGACTTAAAGGTCAGCATTTTGCAGCAAGAAAACTTCAAGACCAGACTGCAAAGAGAAACTGCAGAGTTGCAATTCATTTGCAAATTTGACACAATCAATTTGGGACTGAATAGAGATTTTGAATGGCTAGCTAACTACAAGAGCAGTTCACACCTTCAGTTCAGCTGCTAGAGGAATACCCCACCCTCCCTGATTAGAGATAACAGCTGGTTCAGCCTCATTGGATCCACCCTGTTATCTTTAACATGGTTCTTGCCTACCTATTTATTCCTGCCGCTGGATACTTCCACTGCATGCATCCGACGAAGTGGGTATTAGCCCATGAAAGCTTACGCTTTAATACTTTTAGTTAGTCTTTAAGGTGCCACAGGACTCTTTGTCACTTCTGCAATTCCAGACTAACATGGCTACCCCTCTGATTCATGTCTACACTGACACTGTATTGACCTAATTGCATTATGCTAACCGCTACATCGCTCATGGAAGTGGAGTTAAGTTGGTGTAGTGGTTGAATTACATAAGTGGGAACTATATTTTAGTGTAGATGTTTAGAGTTAGGTTGATGTAAGGCAGCTTACATCAAACGAAGTCTGTAGGCTAGACCAGGCCATAGAAAGTCTTAATGGAGCATGAAGATAGAGAGACAAGATGGGTGAGGTAATATCTTGTATTGGACCAACGTCTGTTGGTGAGAGACGCAAGCTTTCAAGCTTATACAGAACTCTTGTTCAGGTCTGTGAAACTAACGCCATGTTACTCCATATCGCAGCTAAATCCAAAGTGAACAGAGTGTTTAGCATAAGTAGTTAATACATATTTCAAGGGACCATTCAAGGTGAAACGGTCCATTAACAGCCCTCTTAGGCCAGGTCTACACTGGGCGGGAGAGGTCGACCTAAGATACGCAACTTCAGCTACGCGAATAGCGCTTGTGGCGGTGGAGTTCCGGAGTAGACGCGATAAATCGATCCCCAATAGATCGATCACTACCCGCTGATCCAGCAGGTAGTGTAGATATACCCGTAGGAAGGAAAGGAAGAGGGCTGAGGGGGCAGAGAGGGAGGAAAGGGTTGTTAGTGTTACAGATTGTTGTAATAAGCCATAAATCCAATGTCTCTATTCAGTCCATGGGTTTTAGGATCTAGCAAAATTATGAATTTAAACTCCAGGTTTCTTTATTTGAAAGTGTTGTGCAGGTTTCCTTTGAGGATGAGGACTGAGAGGTCAGATATAGTATGATTGCTTTGTGAAAAATTTCCCCCCCACATGTGATTTGGTGTTTTTGTCTTTTATCATTTTCCGTTTGAGCGCATAGTGATTGTCTGGTTTCACCCACATAGTCGTTATTGGGGCATTTAGTGCACTGGATGCAGTACATCACACATTGTGAGAGGCATGTGTAGGTCTCATGCCATGGGTTTGTTCTGGGGGGGTGGAGGGTGTGTTGATCATTGTAGCAGTGGAGATCTGTCTGCAGGTTTTACCTCTGTTGTTCTGGCAGGTTCTAGTGCTGCTTTGAGTTGGGATGTCCTGGTCTGTAGGGATCTTGCTTCTGATGATGAGCTTGGTGAGGTTGGAGGGTGGTTTGAATATCAAAAGCGGGGGTTCAGGAAAGATTTCTTTCAGATGGGGTCCTCATCAAGAATGGCTTGTAGTTGTTTGATGATACCCTGTATGGGTTCCAGTGTAGTGTGGCACGTGACAACTAGGGATGTGTGGCTGGAGTGGGTTTTATTTTTGTTTTGAAGCAGGTTTTTTGAGGGTATTTGGGTATCCATTTTATGATGGGAACTACTGTACTTCTCTGGGGGAGTATCCTGATTTGGTAAAGGCAGTTTTGAGTGTATATCCCAGACTTTCTTTGTGGAGCATATTCTGTGGTATCTGAGTTCCTGGCTACTTGGAAGGTAGACAGCCTAGGAATAGGGGCTGGCCAGCAGTCACAGAACTTTCTCTGCCTATGCAACTTCTCCAGGCTTACCACTGATTAGCCATGACTTGTGGACATTAAAGAGAGTTTAACTCCCCACTAGAGGAATAGAGAGGTAGACAAGCAAAGGAAACCAAAATTTAACATGCTCAATGAATGGTTCGATAAAGCTGAATTTCCAGAAAGACTAGATTTCTGTAGATGGGAAGATTTCTGTGCTCACTGGTGAAATAATAGATTTTGCCTCTACAGAATTTAGAAGAGCTAAACACCCTCATCTGTATAGAATATACATTTTCCTCAGAGGTAGGGAAAAATCACAAGACTCGCTGAATCATTGAATAATCAAACCCTTCCAGTGCAACTTCCTACTCAAGATAGTGAAGCCAAATATGTACTATATGGCACACTAGATTTTTCTTCACAAAATAGCAGTCCTTGAATGAGTTGTAACTGAAGAGGTCATTATTTTCTAGTTGGCCAATGAATCATAATGGGACATCTTTACATGAACTCCATGTTCTTTGTGATTGCCACTTAAGAAATCAGTGATGAAATAGCATTCTGAGAATTGGTTATTCCACTCATTCAGCAGGTTTTTTGTTTGTCTGGTTGCTCTTGTTTTGTTTTTTGGGCATGAGAAAACCGTGGAAAACTCAGTCAGGTCCTTTCTTATGTTGAAAACCTGCTTGATCATCCGACTAGGGTTGAACAACTGATAGTTATGGAGAAACGCAAGGAGAACATATTATGATAATTATGTAATTTGTCCAGAAGTAAGCAACAGCTCTTTGCTAACATAATAGAACGACAGAGCCAGAAGAGGGCTACTACAGCACAGCTCACTTCTAGGTAATGTGATCAAGGCACTGGTGTTTTACATAGACCACCTCCATCACAAGCTATATTTTCACAGAATCAGAAAAGCAGCACCGATCAATAGTGGTGATACAGACTATCCCTGAAGATGGATCAGCAGATGTTGTGAAAAGTTATTCAGGATGGTCTCTAGGTCATTCAACCAAGCCTGCAATCTCAGGAGGAGGGAGTGCATTCTGTTCTCCAGCTGGAAAAATCACTGAAACGTTACAAGAGGACAGCAGATAGTTCTTTCACTTACTGGTGTTCATAGGAAATTTGGTCAGCACTTGCAGCTTTAGCTGCTAAATATCTTGGCTACCCACTTTCCAATCTCTGCTCCGAAAGACTGATTGGTCAGTGACAAAAGAACAAGATTGAAATTGGAAAATGTGCAGAAATTAACCTTTCTGAACATCATTTTCTATTTTTGCCTACCGATGACTTAAAGCCCCAGTCCTGCAGGATGCAGAACACCCAGACTCTGATCCAGCGAAACACTTAAGCACGTGCTTAACTTTCATGTCAATAGGATTGGACTATTTATGTATGTAACGTTAAGCCCATGCATCAATGCTTTGCTAGCTAAGGGCCAGAGTACTCAGCATCTTGCAGGATCAAGCCCCAAATGAGGAATCCTATGACCCTTGTAAGTGCATTTAGTCTCCGATCATAATTCACAATTTTATATGGCATAGCCCAGCTTATTAGGGAAATAGCAAAAGCCAAAATTTAGGTGCCCTCTCTCTACCTCTCTCTGTGAATCCTAAATTAGTTTGAATCCGCCATTTTCACTGAGAGAAGATGTGACGTGCTCACTGCAGAATTTCCAGTCATTGTACCTACCTGTCTACTCTGTCCCATGTTTTCACTATTGAAAGCTGTCTATTCCATGGTCTGGGTAACTGGCTTTGAGCGTAGTCATTATAATGATCTCGGGGTTCATTAAATAACAAGTCAGTGAATCAATGAGTCAGGATACAGCTTTAAGAAAACAAGCTGGAGAGCTTCTGTAGTGAGCTGCGGCACACAGTCATGGGATGTTCCCAACCTTTGCCTCCAGGGCACATCTCCAAATTCCTATGTTCATAATACTGTCCTTAGGAGATAGCATCTCTAATTTATAATCTCCTACAAACATATCTCCACATCTTCCTTCTTAAAGAAAAACAAATTAACTGGTATATACCTATATAAAAACAGCTTTCTCCTTTGCACTTTGATGATGAAGCATCAGTTAGATGGGATATGCCAGAATCCACATCTACTATCACTGTGGTGGAACTTTCTGGGATTACTCATAGATTCCTTTGACTACATCAAAATGGTCTTGCGGTCTGTCTGGACTACATAAAACCTTGGATACAGCTATTCTTTAATGGTACACCTTTGGCCCCAAGTATTAGAGGCATGATTCCTCAGGCACACTCTAGCACCTGGGTTAAGAGATAGGAGATCAAGGGCCCTTTTGTCAAAATAACAGTTGTGGTTCCACCTCTGATTTTCTTTCATCTTCTGTATGGTTTCATTATTATGAGATTTCAGCAAGTTATCAGGGATTGGAAAATTAGATCTGATCCTTCTTCCCTTTAACAGGTAAGCTGGAAAAAAGCCATTCTCTGGGGTGTCCTTTAGTAAACCAGTAACTAGGTTTGTCACCTTTCTAATCACACAGAACTGAACACCCATAACACCCTTACCCCGCCCCTTCTCCAAAGCCCCACCCATGTCCTGCTCCTTCTATGGGGACCTGCCCCCTCACGCCCTCCATCCCCCGTCCTTCCATCACTTGCTGTTCCCCACCCTCATTCACTTTCACCGTGCTGGGGCAGGCGGTTGTGATGCAGGAGGGGATATGGGCTCTGGGCTGGGGGCGCAGGCTCTGGGCTGCGGCTGAAAGGTTTGGAGTGCAGGACAGGGCTCCGGGCTGGGGATAAGGGGTTCCGAGTGCAGGGGTGAGGCCTCTGGATGTGGTTTGGGCACAGGGGTGGGGGCTGGAGATGAGGAGTTTGGGATGTGGGAGGGGACTCCAGGCTGGGGCAGAGGGTTGTGATGTAGAAAGGAGTGGGGTGTTATGCTATACAAAGCACATGGGATCTTTTAATGGGGAGAAGGCAGCAGCCGTATTTATTGAGAATACAACAGTTAGCATATGCTTTTCAGTCACACACACAGACACACATCATGCACACAGTCCTGCCAGTTGATGTTTATAGTTCCCAGGCCAGAGTCTGGATCAATCTAGTGGCCAGGCAGGTTGGTCACAGAGGGGAGCTGGGCTCTGTTGGTCGTGATCCAGTGCTCCTGGTGTTGTGGCAAGATGAACCCAAAGTCCCATGGCAAAGCACCCTGTTTTTATAGCTTTTTTTCTTCATTGAAGTCTATGGATTTTGCTCTGTCAGTTTGTGACAGGTTACTCCTTCAATGGTTTATGCTAACATTCCAAAACACCTCCAAGAGCGTCGTCCTGTCGTGGATTGATTTAATCACTTGTCTTTAGGGGTGCCAGCCTCCACTTCAGGGTCGTCAATTTGCCCTTCCTTCATTATGGATGTGCGTTGATGGTTCTGGTGTCGTTTAGTCTCTTCACATCATCTTCCTTGACTCTCTGGCTCTAACAATGGCCTTCACACCTTATCTTTTCCTGATGCATGCATTCCTCATTCACACAAACAGTCTCACACAGAGGCAAACAGCACAATACATTGTAAATCAAGCCTTGCTAAATCTTATAACTAAAACAATTCACACTAGGGCTCTTAGGCTCTCGACATTTCTCTGATCTATTTATCATAGACACAATACAAAATCGTGTCTCTTACTAACTAAGCTTTGTAACAGGTCCTAATTGTAATATATATGGGAAACAGGATCCCATCTCAAGATGGTCATTCCTTTCTGTTATTCAAAAAGAGTGGCTGGCAGAATGAAATCAGAGTTTACATCAATTCTTATAGTACAATTATAAAATCCTGCTCTTACAGCTGGGTCCTTGTGGTGTTTACTGTGACTCTGAGGAAGCAGCTGACAGGTTTCTGCGACCCCTAAGTGCTGGGATGGCCAGGAACTGGCCTGGCTCCATGCGCTGCCTCTGCTCTGAGTGCCGGATCTGCAGCTCCCATTGGCCAGGAACTGTGACCAATGAGAGCTGCAGGGGGCAATGCCCGTGGGTGCAAAGGCAGCGCACACAGAGCTGTGCAGAGCTGGGAGATTGTCTAAGGCTGGGACCCTGCTGTGCTGTGCTGCGAACTGGACTTTTACTGGCCTGGTCAGCAATGCCGACCCGAGCTGCCAGGGTCCCTTTTCAACTGGGCGTTCCAGTAGAAAACCGGATGCCTGGTAACCCCATCAATAACACTTTATACAAATCACCCCCAATGCCAAAAGTCTTTTTCTTAAGGTTCTTTATTGTCTATATAGACCTTTCCCTAAGTCCATCTGATTGGGGGTAATTTGGCCTTGATATTTTGTGATGAAATTCCCCATCAGTTGCAAATTGCCTAAAATCCGCACTGGAAGCTTGTGGCCCATTATTGCTAAAGACTTCATCTGGACTGCCATGTCTGGAGAAGATTCCCTTCGTGCCGGCTATCACTGACTTACTATTAGTACTGTGCAGAGTGCAAATTTATGGATACAGAATAATCATCTGTGACTGTGGCAGAATCCCCGGGTGGGACTGTGGGAATGCTGTGCCCCCTGAACTCTTCAGCCTGGGCTTCTTTCACAGTGCTTTGCTAGTGACGAGCAGCCAACCCCTCCAGGTGCTGTTATCACTCAGCACAACCACATGTCGAGTCCCACACCTAGCTAGATGCAGGAATGCTCCCAAAGCCACCACAAAGAGACAGGCACCAGCCAAATCCCACCCCAACTCCCAGCCTTGTACCTCAGGAATATACCATTTTGAGCAGTGCAAGTTAATTAATTGTTAATTGGTTCACCACTTCATCAATGGAAAGTGAATATACACCAGCCTTTGCAAACCTGAGCAAGGACCTTTACCAAACACTTCAAGAAAACTCACGGATAAACAGTTTAACAAATGTATTGATTACAAAAGATAAATTTTAAGTGAGTATAAGTGATAGGAAAAGTCAGAGTGGTTACCAAAATAAAATAAAATATAAGCACCCAGTCTAAATTGTCAACCCTGTTAGACTGGGCAACGTCTAGATTAAGGAGTTTTTCTCACCCTACTGGATATTGGAGTTCATAGTACTCAGGTCTCACCCTTGAAACCTGGGCCAGTCTCCTCTGTTGGAGTCTTCAGTCTTCTCAGTGTCCTTGTTGCTTGCAGCATAGGTGGGGGAAGGAGGAAAGCCAGACATGGAGCCCCCATGTTATGTTTTATACCCTTAGTCCATATGCCTGGAGAACACATGTCTAGTAGGCATTGCTGAGTCATAAAGTGAAGCAATACCCTGGTGTGTCTCCTGTGAGTGAGTCATTGAATTGTAACTCCTCTGGTGGGCAATGGCTGGTGATTTCAGTTCAAAACATTTGGGAGTGGGTTACTTCTTCCCTTGTCATTGTCTCTGTAGAGCTGGTATCTGGGCGCTTCCCAAACCCACAACATATTTTAGTGAAAACCATACAACACAATTCTTATAATTTCATATGCGTTAATGGTTTACATATTTAGATAGAATAGTGACTTTCACCAGATCATAATCTTTCCCCTGATACCTTTTATGGCATGCTTTATATGGAAGATCACAATTATATATATAAATGAGGAATATGGGGGTTACAATGCTCTCCCAAGGTATAGAATGTCACAGTGACTGTTAAATAATCCTTTGATTTCCAGGTAAATAAGTCTTTGCCTATCTTCTCATAAGGCCTTTGTGGAACTGGATAAGAATACAAGTTGGCCATACTGGGTCAGATCAAAGGTCCATTTTGCCCAGTATCCTGTCTTCCAACAGTGGCCAGTGCTAGGTGCCCTGAGGGAATGAACAGAACCGTGATCCATCCTTTGCCACCCAGACCCAGCTTCTGGCAAAATTCATGGAGAAGGTCTCAGTGGCTCTGGCATGGCTCGTATTTCAAGCATGAAAAGCAGTTTCTTACAACCGTAGAAATGTCATGGTTGAGCCATGGCCAATACATCACCTCTCCTGCTCGCTGTTTGCAGTTCTCAATTGCTAAATGACCCTCATGGATCTTCCCTATCATTTCTTTATTGAGGCTTGTTGGAATTACAACCATACTGCCCTTGAAAATCACCCCATCTATTACAGTAAGTACATGTCTGCAGTTCCAATAGTCTTTTACTTGGACAGCAACTGCTTATTGCCTCAGTCTGTCCCTTAACGATCACTTCTTTAAGAATTCCCAACAATTCATCTTCATTTCTTCTCTTCTTTGTTGCAGTTTTCTGCTGGTCAGGGGAATTGACTTTATAGTCTAATAGACATAGGCTTGCATCTCTGTCTCTAAAGTCTTCTCTAGTTTCATGGGAGCCACTGCTCTGGAAAGTGCATCTGCAGTGAGCATGAATTTACCAGGCACGTAGGTCACAACCAAAAAAACTTTTGCAGCATTATAATCATTCTTTAAATCCTTAAGATGCTGTTATTTTGCAGTTTGCTAAGTAATGCTCTCAGGGGCCTTTTGGTCCATTTCAACTTCCACAGGCTGGCCATAAATATACGGATTCAGATCTCTCACAGGCAAACAACATTCCTAAAAGCTCCTTCTCAATCTGTGCAAATCTGGTTTCTTCCTCAGTCAGTGATTTGGATGCATAGGCCAGTGGTTGCCAACAATCTGCAGGCTTCTGTAAAATCACTGTACCTAGCCCCGACTGTGACGCATCTGCTGAAATTTTACTAGGCCTTCCTGGTGCACAGAACTTCAGCACTGGATCTTGTATGAGTTGTTGTTTTAAACCTTCCTATGATCCCTCCTGTTCTGCACCCCAGTACTATTCATTTTTATTATCTAGGACAGGGATGGGCAAACTACGGTTCGCAGGCTGGATCTGGTCCATCAGGGATTTGGACCTGGTTGGCGGGACGGCCACGCCCATGTAGAGTGACCAGACGTCCCAATAAAATGGGGACTGTCCCAGTTTTTAGTTGTTTGTCCCACGTCCCGACTGATGTATGGTTAGGACGCCATTTATCCTGATATTTTGGCTCGGGGCTGGAAGAGTGCACTGGTGAGTGCTCACCTGAGGTCCTGGCAGTGCTTATTTGGGGCGGCTCCCAGGAAACAGTGAGAAGCAGGACCCTGCGGACCCTAGGCACATGGCAGCCAGAGGGGTCTGTGGGTGCTGCATCTACCACAAATGCTGGCTTCATCGTGCCCAATGGGAGCTGTGGCCGCAAACAGGGCGCCGACCTATGCCCCTGGATGCCCCTGAGCCTGGGAGCGTGCTAGTCATGCTCCCAAGAAAGTCCCACCCCCACAGCTTTGAGCCAATGGCAGCTGGAGCCAGTGCTTGTGGCAGGCGCAGCACGTGGAGTGGAGACCCCACTGGCCGCCGCTGACCTTAGGAGACAGAGGAACCTGCCAGGTGCTTCCCAGGGGTGGGAAGCAACACCCAGGTAAGCGGCAGGGCTGCGGCTGGGGCCCTGTGTCTATGGCACGGCTGCGGACAGAAGCCGGGACCGTGTTCTTATGGTGGGGCCCAGTGCCATGCACCCCCAACTTCCTGCAAGCAGTAGGGCTGGAGTGGGGGCCATGACCCCCCAACCCATGGTGGGGCTCTGCACCCTCAATCCACAGTGGGCTGATCCTGGAGTTGGGGCCCTGTGCCCCCAACAGGGCTGTGGCAGGAATGGGGGCCACGTACCCTTGACCCACTGCTTCCTCAGGCTTTGTATCCTCCTTCCCCCATGGCTTCAGTGGGGTGGCGGGTGTGAGCCTGTGGCTGTCCCCCACAATGTTTCCTGATATTTTGTTCTTGTCATGTGGTGACCCTACCCCCATGGTGCCACGGGTCCCATGCCACTCCCTGACGACGCTGGCACCACGTCCCTGGGGTCCCTGAGGGGGACAGGGGGCAGAGGGCTCTGCGCGCTGCCCTCGCCTGCAAGAACCACCCCCACACAGCTCCCATTGGCCAGAAACGGGGAACCATGGCCAATGGGAGTGTCGGGGAAGATACCGACAGGTAAGGGCAGTGCGCGGAGCTGTCTATTCCCCCACCCCCTCTGGGGCTGCAGGGACTTGTTGTGTCGTCCACTTCCAGGAGTGGCACAGGGCCAGGGCAGGTAGGCAGGGAGCTTGCCCTGACCCCGCTGTGCACTGCTGGCAGCTCAGAGCCAGAGCTACTCCAGGTAGTGGCACCAGGCCAGAGCCCACACCAGGAACCTTCCCTGTACCCCACATGACAGCTCCTTGCACTGAGCCGCCTGCTGCATCCCTCCTGCACCCCAATCCCTCTTCTGAGCCCATGCTGCACCTTGCACCCTTCCTGTACCCCAATTCCCCTTTCAAGCCCCTTCATACACCCCATACCCTTCCTCCGCCCCACCCCCTTGCCATGACCCCCTTCTTGCACACCGCATTCGCTCCTGTACCGCAACTCCCTGCCCCAACCCTACATTCGTGGCCCTGTATGCAATTTCCCCACCCAGATGTGGCCCTTGGGCCAAAAAATTTGCCCAGCCCTGCTCTAAGCGTTCTCAAAGCTGCTGCTTTGGTAGACAGATGAGGTATGAATTTTCCAAGATAATTAACCATTCCCAGGAACTGTTGGACAGCTTCCATTGACTGGGGATGTGGCATCATTTCAATGGCTAAAATCTATCATCAGGTTTTACACCTTCGTTGGAAAAAACCGAACACAAGTCAGTTCTGTAACCCCTAAATCACGTACTTCCCTATTTAGTATGAATTTGCAGCTCTAGTTGAATCTAGGACTTCCCAAAGTCTGATCATGCTCCTCTTTCATTGAACCCCGGAGGATGATGTCATTCAATGAGGTACCAACACCATTAATATGTTCATAAATCATAGATGGTTTTGTGGTACACTTCTGGTGCTGAAGTGATGCAAAGGGGTAAGCATAAGAATCTCTATCTTCCAAAAGGGGTATTAAATGAGCATAGAGAGATGTGTGCATAGAGAGAGATCCCAGAGGACGAGAAAAGGACAAATATAGTGCTCATCTATAAAAAGGGGAAATAAGGACAACCTGGGGAGTTAAAAACCAGTCAGCTTAACATCTGTACCTGGACAGATAATGGAATAAATAATCAATTAATTTTTAAACACCTAGAAGATAGTAAGATGATAAAGTAACAGTCGGCATGGATTCGTCAAGCACACACACACACACACACACACACATATTATATATATATATATATATATATATATATATATACACACACACACACACACGCCAAACCAACCTGATACAGTATAACCTCAAAGTTCCAAACACCAGAGTTACAGGCTCACTGGTCAACTGGACACCATGTGGAACCGGAAGTAATCAACCAGGCATCAGTGGAGATATCCCACCCCCCATACTGTACTGTACTGCCTTGGGGCTTCAGCCCTGGGGATCAGGGGTTCAGCTATGGTGGGGGTGGGGGCTCGGAGCTTCTGCCCCAGGGGTGTAGCAGGGCTCAGGGCTTTAGTTATGTGGGAAGTGTTGGTTTCAGCCCCCGTGTTCCCCCTGTAGCTAAAGCCCTGAACTCCAGTGTTCCCCGCAAGACTGAAACTGGGAGCAGAGCCGCAGCTCTGAAGCTCCGAACCCCAGCACTTGCCCCAGATATAAAGCACTGAGTCCTGGCACTCCTGGGGGACAGAAGCCCTGAAACCCAACCCCCCCAACCCCAAGCTCCACCCTTCCCAGAGCCTTAACACCTTCCACCCCCTGTCCACACAGCTGCAGACCCAGCCCCCTGTGGCTGAAGTCCATAATGTCTTGTTCAGAGTTACAAACAACTGCCATTCCCAAGGTGTCTGGATCTCTGAGGTTCTACTGTAGCTTTCTTTGGCAGGGTAACAAGCCTTGTGGATAGAGGGGAGTGGTATATCTTGACTTTAGAAAGGCTTTTGATACGGTCTCACATGAACATCTCAGAAACAAACTAGGGACATACAACCTAGATGGAGCTACTATAAGATGGGTGTATAACTGGTTGGAAAAATCATTCCCAGAGAGGCGTTGTCAGTAAGGCTACGTTTTAGTCATGGATATCTTAAATGAAAGTCATGGGCAGTAAACAAAAGATCACGGCCCATGAGCTGTCCATGACTTACTAAAAATACCTGTGACTAAAACTTGGGCAGGAGGCTGCAGGTGCTCGGGCTGGGGGGAGAAGGGGCGGTCCAGGAGCACCATGGGTGCTAGGAGAGGTGTCTGGATACCCTCTGGTGGCGGGGGTGGGGGGGGGGAGGTTAGCAGTGCTGCCAGAGGCTCTCTGTCTGGCTCCATGTTCCTGCAGCTCCTACGTGACGGATGGGCACAAGTGGGAACCGCAGCCAATGGGATGTGCAGGGGCAGGGTCTTTGGGTGCAGGCAATGTGTGGCATGGAGCCTCCCCCTTCCCCAGGCTCCTCCACTACCTAGGAGCTGCAGGGCATACCAGTGGGAGCCCCCCACCTGAGGTAAATGACATTAAATAGCAAACCAGTGAATAAGAAAGGAGGAAAACTTGAATAAAACAAATTGGAGAGCTTCTGTAGTGAGCTGCTGCATCCGACCATATGGTGTTCCCAACCCCTGCCTCCAGGGCACACTTCCAAATTCCTATGTTCATAATACATATGAGGAAGCATCTCTAAATTATACTCTTCTACAAACATATCTCTACAGTCATCATTTGCAAATTCACAGCTGTACAGATAAAGTTCTGCCACATGACAAATCGCTGACCATAGGTGCTGACTTCATGGATGCTCCAGGGTTGGAGCACCCATGGGGAAAAATTGGTGGGTGAGCAGCTCCCTGCCCCGCCCCTCACCCCAGCTCAACTCCACTCCGCCTCCTCCCCTGAGGACGCCGTTGCGTCCTGCTTCTCTCCCCTCCCAGCGCTTGCATCATGAAACAGCTGTTTCACTGGGCAAGCCTGGGAGGGATGGGGGAAGGAGGGGGAACACTGCGTGCTGGGGGAAGGTGGCGGGGCCAGGGCAGAGATTTGGGGAGGAGTCCAATAGGGGCAGGGAGGGGCAGAGTTTGGGCAGGGACTTTGGGGCAGGGGTGGAGTCAGGCCAGAGCCAGGAGTGTGAGCACCTACTGGCACTGACAAATGTTGGCGCATGTGTCCCTGACATCAAAAGGAAAGCATGGACACTCAAAATACTCACACAGAAACTTGGTGCATTGGGATGCATTGCTCCTGTAGTAACATGAGGTACGGTGTACTTAAATTCCATTCCATTCTTGATATCACTGCTGCCAAGTTATGTTTTTTTAGTGGTTGACACAATACATAAAAAAATCTTAGATTTGCCTAAGTATAACAGATCACCTACTGATTATGAAGTTTTTTTCTGCCTTTCTAACTTTCTCATCCTTTTCAAGCTGTCAACTGCTTTAGCACAGGGAGTCCACCTCCCAACTTCCTCAGTAATCTACCACAGCCCATTCTATAAAGTCACTTGCTATCTTAAAATTACACCTATATTATGCTTTCCTTCAGACTGCCTGTGGTAGGTTTACACACAGTTATTTTTCAAAATAGTTATCTTAATTAGGTGCAACCTTTATTGCTTTGTGGGTTTACCAGCAGCTACTCTCTTAGAAATTTTATTTTATATGTTTATATATAGATAGATTGTATATTATACACACACACACACACACACACACACACACTGAATTTGCTGGATTTTCTTGTTCAACTGAGAGTCTATTTACAACCTAAATTTAACAGTGGCAATTGGATGACAGCCATAGAATTACCAGAAGCTTTGAGAAGAATTAGAACCACCAGTGAGACTCTGTCCACTGGGCTGCTGAAAAATCAGTGTGGGACAGTTATGCCCCTGGTTAACATATATTATAAGTGCCTACTACACAAAAGCAAACCTGCCAACCTCCTTGAAAAATGTAATAGTCTCCCCCATAAAAAAACAAATCAAAAGTCTCCCCCGAAATGCAATATGCAATACAAAATACTTTTCCAACTAATGTCCTGTATCTGACCTCCCATTATTCTTTGACACTGGATTGGTGTTCACTAGTTTCACATTTTAAAGGTTGTCTTCGCAACCATTAGGGCTAGAAATATAATTAAAGCCAACCAAACAACTAAGCATAGATTATGGAGATCAGGCAGCAAAGGTTAGATTCAGAGGCAAATTCTGTATCTGTGAAAGGCATGGGAATTATAAGCAAATGTATAAATAAAGTGAATCCCTTTGTTAATAGTTTTTAGTCAGTCATGGAAGAAGGTGCAAGAAACCTTGCGTTAGGCAGCTGTGGGATAATCTACCCCCTTATTAGGTCTTCTCCTATGTCCTTTAGTTGGAGATTGGTTTAAATCAGGGGTCGGCAACCTTTCAGAAGTGGTGTGCCGAGTCTTTGTTTATTTACTCTAATTTAAGGTTTCGTGAGCCAGTAACACATTTTAACGTTTTTAGAAGATCTTTTTTCTACAAGTTTTTAATATACAAATAAACTATTGTTGTGTGTAAAGTAAATAAGGTTTTAAAAATGTTTAAAAACGTTCATTTAAAATTAAATGAAAATGCAGAGACCCCTGGACCGGTGGCCAGGACCGGGGCAGTGTGAGTGCCACTGAAAATCAGCTCGCACGCCGCCTTTGGCACCCGTGCCATAGGTTGCCTTCCCCTGATTTAAATCCTTATAATGCAGTACTCTACTCACCATTGGGTGACACCACCTTCTGGCAATTCTAGGGCTTAACTCCACCCAGTTCAGCTTTTCTTCTACCATGCAGCTCTCCTCCCCCTAAACAAGTCACAGTATTGCTACCTTGTGACTTAGCTCTCTAGCCAGGTCACACCGTAATTTCCCTTTCTGGGGGGAGCGAAATTCAAAGTTTCTCTGCACAAGCAGCATCAGGCAGTTCTCCCGCCCTCTGCCCTATGTCATTCCCACAGTGACCCAGGCAGTCTTCCCATTCGCTGCCCCTACCAATACCACTTTGCAGTAGTTTGTAGGAGAGCCCAGGCCCAACCTAGTGTTGCCAACTTTCTAATAGAAGAAAAGTGAACATCCTTGCCCACCCTTGTCCTACACCTGTCCTGAGGCCCCCTCCCCCAGCCCTGTCCCTTCTTTGAGGCCCCCACCCTGGCCCTCCATCCATCTGTCGTTTGCTCTCTCACTCACTCATTTTCACAGGGTTGGGGCACAAGACAGGAGAGGGCTCGAGCTGGGGAATGCAGGCTCTGGATGGGGGTGGGGATGAGCCTGCCTGCCCCGCTGAGCAAGCAACCGGACTTTTAATGGCCTGGTCAGTGGTGCTGACCGGAGCCACCAGGGTCCCTTTTTGACTGGGTGTTCCAGTTGAAAACCAGACCCCTGGCAACCCTCGCTCACCCTCTACTCTCAGTTCTAGTCCAGAGCCCTACAGAGAGCTGTTAAGGTGTTAACAATCTCACTGTTCTCTTCCCTGGAGTACTTCCTACTGTGCTTCATTAAGCTTCTCCTGCACCAGCCTTCCTCGTCAGCCCCCTCTCTCCTAGGTCTATTAGCTAAACCTCCTTGGTTCCTATGCCCTTTTCTTCTCCATTACCTTAAGAAAGGAGACTGCAGGCTTCCTCCAGCCACCCACCACTGTTGCTGGCCTTCTGGCTTTATAGAAGCCCTGCCTGTCGCCTCACATATGAGCTTCCTTCTAATTGGTGCCCTCCACACAGCCTAAATCTCCCCCTTTTGCAGAGTAATTGGCTGATTGGACCCCCATGCTCTAATTCAACTCTTTGAGGGCAGTGTGGGGAGTACACTCCATCACAATCCTGAAGCATGAGATTTAATATTAATTCCAAAATTTATGTTAGCATTAACTATCATAATTATATGAAGTTGTGTCTTTCAGTGACCCATTTCACATGGGAATAGAAAAGGCACCATTTGAAAAACTCAGAAGAAAAGAGACTTATGTTAGGGCAATGTCTGCTAAAAGTTTATTCGCATCTTCAGATACTAGCATATCAAAGAAGCCTAGATATATACAAGAAAACATGAAACAGAGCATAACACACTGAAAATAAAGCAACAACTCCTATTTTGGAAATGAAAATATGTTGCTAATCTGTGACATACTGAAAAATAATGGCTTAAAGACTAGCATAGTCTCTGATTAAACAGAAAAAAAACAGAACTGTTCTTCGAGATGTGTTTATGTCCATTCCAATTAGGTGTGTGTGCTTCACTTGCACCTCTTTTAGGCCACGTCTACACTACAGGTGCTCCAGTGGCATAGCTATAGTGCTGCCATTATAGCACTGTAGTATAGACGCTTCCTACAGCGATGGCAGGGGTTTTTTCATCACTGTAGATACTCCACCTCTCAGAGCGGCAATAGCTAGGTTGATGGGAATAATACTTCTATTGGTCTAGCTGTATCTGCACTGGGGGTTAGTCTGGCATAGCTATGGCATTCATGAGTGGGGATTTTTTACACCCATGTGCACCATAGCTATGTTGACTGAATTTTTATATGTTGATCAGGCCAGAGCCAAAGGGAAATTTCCTACTGCAGATCTGAACAGTGCTCAAAAATTAAGCGGATCAAACCAAGGCATGTGGACACCCCTTTGTCTCCATGCATGCTCAAAGTGCCAAATGAAGAGATGCTGGTTTTGTTGGGCTTACACAGGTTCCCTCCAAATGGAGATTTTTTTAAAATCATTCAGTTTACAACTAAAAAAAACCAAACAAAACAAAAATCTAACTCTTTCTATATAATTTGACCCACTAAAAAAATCTGGGGAAAGTGCATATTTCCTTTACTCACTAGTTCTTCTGCATTTCTGTAGAGTTTTTTCTTTCCTAGGCTCTCCCCAGTCAGCAGCTAATGCTGCAAAGAAAGCCAGCCTTTAAAGAAGAGGAGGAAAAAGGAAGGGATGCTCCCTCTTACCTCACAGGTCCAAGATCATACAATCAGTCCCATGGCCCTAAAAGTTGTATGTTGTTTTATAGCAAACAGAAAATAGACCTTCCCTAACTCACATGTGCACAACCTCACTATTGTTCACTTAGTCTTTTGCAGGGGTAGCACTGGAAAGCAAGCTCTGCTCACACATCAAGCTCCGCTGCCTTGTGTCCCCAAAATGAGACACTGCTTCCTTTCCTGTACCTACACTTTCCTTCATCATTCCCTTGCTCCTCATGAATTTATAGAACCTCTTCTTCGTATGCTTTGTCCTTTGCTAGTTAACTCATTTTGTACCTTAGTCTTTCTGATTTTCTCACAACATGCTTGTGTTATTCATTTGTACTCATCTTTAGCAATTAGTTCATGTTTCCACTATCTGTAGGAGTCCTTTTTGATTTTCAGGTCATTAAAGAGCTTTTCATGGAGCCATGTTGGTCTCTTACTAATCTTCCTATTCTTGGCCTCAGGATAGTTTGGAGTTATGCCTTTAATATTATCTCCTTGAGGAGCTGTCTGCTCTCCTGAACTTAGATTTTCTTCCTATGGGAACTTACCTATCTGTTCTCAGTGTTTGTTAAAGTCTGCATTTTGAAGTCCGTTGTCCTTGTTCTGCTGCTCTCATTCCTTCCTTTCCTTAGGATCAGGAAATCTATCCATTTCATGATCACTTTTACCCAAATTGCCTTTAACCTTCAGATTTGCAACCAATTCCTCCCTGTTAATCAGAATCAGGTTTGAAATGGTTATCCCCCTGATTACATCCTCCAGTTTCTGAAACAAAAGATTGTTCCCAATACATTCCAAAATGTTGGATACTGTTTTTTACATAAAAGGAAGCATTTTCTAAAAAGTGAATGGTCCATTTCATTAGAAGTGATCAAAGTGAATTTTAGCCAGGTTGATATTAGCATGGCTGTGGTAACAAGTCAGTCTGGTAACATGAAGAATTGAAACATCCCAGTCAGAGTCAGAAGATGGCTCATACTGCAATAAACTCCACTTTAAAGGAAATATTTAAGAGACAGTTAGCCAACTATTAAGACTGTTTAACCGATGTGACACGGTGCTGTACCTGGACCCAACTGAGAATGCCAAGTCAGGACAAATTGTTTCCAGTAGGGCAATTAGAGCCCAAAGCTGGGGTTTCTCTCCCTCTAAGGCAAACCAAACCAGACAAACAGAAAAGACTTTGGTTTCGCCCCACTGGTTAGCCACAAGTCACACAAGCAATTCCCTAGACACTCCAGTTTCCCAATATCACCACCAGCAGCCACCTCTCCTGGAGACAAATGGTTATGAAAACCAATACCCCAATAAAAGAAAACGGTTCTTCCCAATTCCAAAGAATCAGGCCCCAGACCCAGGTCAATATACAAATCAGATCTTACCCACAAATCACGCTGTTGCCAATCCTTTAGAATCTAAAAGTTTATTCATAAAAGGAAAAAGAGATAGGTGAGGGTTAGGAATGGTTAAAAGAAACCAATTACATACAGTAATGGCAAAGTCCTTGGTTTAGGCTTGCATCAGTGGTAGAATAAATGGCAGGTTCAAATCAAAGTCTCTGGAATACATCCCCTGAAGGGATGGGACAAACAGTCCTTTGTTCAGAGTTTCCATGTGTAGCAAAGTTTCATCCAGAGGTAGGAGCAGGGCTGGAGACTGAAGACAAGTTGGAGGCGTCTCTCCCAGGTTTTTATAGTTTTCCCCAGGTGCAGGAATTCTTTGTCTTTTGCTATGGAAACTTACAGCAAAATGGAGCACTGAGTCACATGGGCAATCCCTGCCTCCTCGCTATGAAACAGGACGCGTCCGCCCTCTCTCAATAGGTCAATTGTGTAGCTGATGGTTCTTGATGGGCCATCAAGCAGGCCAGGTGGCGCTAACAGCAACTTGTCTGGGATTTCACCCCGAAGCAAAGCATAATATTTGGAAAGAGACAGTACAGAGCCAATATTCATAACTTCAACTACAAAAATGATATACACATACAGATAGCATAATCATAATCAGCAGACCATAACCTGGTCGTGGACACCTTATATGACCCCCTTTACATAAGATTTGGTGCCCCTACAGGACCTTGGTTACACCAATGATCTATATGATCCCAGATAATTTCAGTAACATGACACCATGCATTTCAAAAAAGTTGATTTTATCATATTAATCGTCAACACTAGCAGCACCAGTGAGAGCTGTCAATATTTCCAGTATAAATAACTGGAGAAATAATAACTTGGCTGTGAAGACACCCTCTGGTCTGGGAGCTAACTTGGGAATTCTCACCCCCGAAGAAAATGTACTTAAAAATTTAAAATTAATTTCTGGCTCCTTTACTATTGTTGCTTATTCCTAAGATCACAGCTCTACTTTGCAATAATTGCTCCTGCACTAAAAAAGAAAGTGCTAGGAGAGATCAGTGTTAATGTTGATCTCTGAAAATTTGAACCATACTAAACATCAAGGAATGTTCATCAATCATGAACCTTTACTCTGTTGTTTTGTACCTATGCAAGACATATGGGGCCCCAGTTGTTACTAAGGCCCTTCTAATCACTTTGGCAGCGTGAAGATGTTCTAATGTGAGCCACTTTCATGGCGTTTTTAATTACATAAACAAGCGGGACAAGCCACACTGTAAGGAAAATATGAAGAACCTACAATCTCAACCATGAATACAGATGGGGCCACTTGTATTACAGCTCACAAACCTATAATGAAAGCAGTGAATTGGCCTGCTGTAACCCATCTGGAGAGAAAAGTGTAGAAGATGCTAAGGCCATGTCTACACTACAAACTTCTGTTGGCCCAAGTTACATTGGCATAAAGCCACCGCAGTTAGTATATTGCTTGTGCAAACTGCAGAAGCAGTTGGCTGCCTGTGTTAGTGCTTTGATACTGTCAAGGCTTTGAGTACAGAAGGTGGGGGCCTGCAAGGATTTTAAAAATTAATACTTGCCACTCCAGGCTTGTATAAAATTCCCAAGGTTACAGCTTTTCTTTGACCTTGGCTTGGTAAACACTGCCACCACCCAAACGGAAGGAAAAAAACCCTCTGAACCTAGGAAGGAGCACCTGGAAATTCCTCGTTGTGGAGTACCCTCAAGCCCTTTCACTCTCCCCTCCAGGGAAAAGCTGAGGAAAAAACCAAAGGAAATAGCTGTTGCTATCAGCTACTCTAACAACATGCACAACCCTCTTAGGACATCAAAAATCCAATCCTGTTCTTAAAAAGGTGAATTTTATTAAAAACAAAAAGGAAGGAAATCAATCTGGAACTTAGGCTTTTGCTAGATTTTAGAAGAGCAATTCCAAAAATTAAGTACCCAAAATAGCTTTCTTGGGGGGTTCATCTTAAAGGTTACAAGCAAACCAAAGCATCTGGGGTTAGCACAGAGGAAATCCAAAACCCAAATAAAGAAATAAACCTGATCGCATCTAGCTAAACATTCCTAATTTACTTACATATTTGGGGGAGGGGGCTTCAAATAAATAATTCTAGGTATGATTTGATTAATTTTCATACCTGATTCAAGTCTTACACAGCATTCCTGTTTATAGCATTGCTGCTCCGTGTCCCTCCAGCCCAGAGAACAACAGACAAAGGGAAAATTTCTTTCCCAATTTTAACAAGTTCTACCTTCCCATTGGGTCTTTTGGTCAGGTGCCCACTCCTTTTCTTTTACCTGTGGGCTTGTTAACCCTTTACAGGTAAAGCAAGCAGAGAACAGACACCAAGAGGGATTTTACAGCTAATTGGCTGGCTGGGTGTCCACAAGGGAGCTACCCTCTGCGCCCTCTTCAGTTATCACATACACTCACTAGGACTGCTGGTGTCAACACAAACTGGGGTGCATGATGGGTAGATATCCCAAAGTGCCATATGCCACCCTTGGGCAAAGGCTCCAGCAGCTGAGGAGCAGCAAAGAAATATAATGCTCCCCACTGCCACCCACAGCAGAGCCTTTCACTGATATATGTAGCTACATAACAGTGTGGACGCAGCCTTTTTTCATCGTGGCATGTAGCTACTCCTACCTTACACGCTGCCGCAAGAGGTGTACAGCAGTGTTCCCTCCAATTTTTTAAGTGTGTGGATTGAATTTTGTTACATGCACCAATATGGAGGTGATGTGCAGTGGGGCTGAGGGGTTTGGAGTGTGGGAGAGGGCTCAGGGCTGGGGATGTGGGGGATGAGGGCTCTGGCTGAGGATGATGCAGGCTCTGGCTTGGGCCTGGGGATGAGGGGTTACGGCTGAAGGAGGGAGCTCAGGGCTGGAGCAGAGGGTTGAGGTGCAGGGGGATGAGGGCTACAGCTGGGGGTGTGGACTCTGGGTGGGAGCTGGGGCTGCAGGCTGCCCCAGGGCTGCAGTGGGGAAGAGAGCACTCCCCACAGCCTTCTCTCACCACAGCAGCCTGGGGCTGGGGGACGGTCGACTCTCCCGAGTTGTGGCAGCTCTGGCGGGTCCAGGCAGGCCTAGACCAGGGGAGGGGCTCCTCTCCCTGCCTGCACAGCCCTTGATACCTTGCTGTGCACCTGCGCAGCTTAGGGGAAACTTAGGTGTAAAGCACAGATGTAGTGTAAGAGAGAAATAAGGAGTGCCAGAGCAGGAGCAAATAAGTTATTTAAACTTTTAAATTATTGCCTGGTTGACAGTTTGTCCTGGTTGATTTTTACAGGTGTAGAATGAGTCCATCCAATTTAACTTCCTCCACCACCACGCTCTCAAGAATTTCTAACAGAGAAACTCATGTTAAACTATTTATTGCCAGTGGTTTGCTTTTAGTTGCCAGTCATCTCTTCTGAAAGGATTTCTGAAGGCTCTTTCACTGCCACTCTTATTCAGTGCATCTCTGTATCTCTTGTTTTAAGACAGCATTAAGAGTTACAATATGTTAGACATAACTTTAAATTTTCACTTTTTTATATTTGATAAATGACTCCGTCCTACTAAAAATATGGACATTTATTTAAAAGTTAAAACATTTGTAATCAGACAAACATGTACAATTATCAGAACCTCTCTGGAAGGGATACATCTATAATCATTGACTATTGGAATCTTTCCCACGAACATTAATAGTAAATTGTTTATTACTCTTCAGATGTATTTGATTAGTGAATCAGCATCACAGCTATTGAAAATATTTTCAGGGTGCACAACTGCCATTTTACTTAATTTTATGAATGTGAATTTTAGTGCTCAGAAAAGATGTCAAACAGTTCAGAAAATTGAAAGTTAAATACTTCCCATCATCAACTGAACAGTAAAGGCAGTGACAAAGATAAGCTTTCTCAGGCAGCCCTAACAGCAACATTGTTCTAGAGGGGACTGTCTAAAAGGCATGCAGAATCAATTCAGCTTCCCAGCCCATTACACCCTGTTTCTTAACTGAGAATACCCATATAGGTGCCAATTGTAATTAGTTTGTGAAGTGGATACCCATACTCATTCAATAAAGATAAGAGACTATGAACAGAACTCATTTAGATAAATGAGTTCTGTGCAGGCATCACATGAGGATAGCTATTCACGGAATGAAGGAGAGACAGCTCATGTTGGAAACTTTTGATTAAAACTGTTAACTAACAAAAGTATGAGGCACAGTTATAGAGAAGGCAGGCCATTTTTTTAAACTGGTCCATTCATTCAGACCTGCTAGTATTGGATATTTTCATTCTTTATTTTCAGTCCTTCTTCACTCGACCTCTGAAGTTGTCCATGAAATGGAAGGCCCCGATATAGTCTCCAAGGAGTATTCCCATTTTCACAGGCAAAATACTGAAGGAAAAAAACCACACCAGAGTATTTACATAATCTTATAAATCACAGAAGTGATCCATGTGGCTAATCTCAAGAACACAAAGCCTTACAGCCTCTAAAGTACAGAACTAACAGTCTTCAGAATGTATTTATGGAATAGCAAGTATTCCCAGTGTATAGACAGAAACTGAGGCAGCGTTTCCCGATATCCTGATTAGAACTCAGGAATCCAAGTCACTAAGTGGGCCCATTCCTTTAGAACATACTGCCTCACTGTCCACAGGATAATGTACATAAAGAAATTGAAAAGAAAGACACCCCACAATCTAAGTGGGCCCAATTTCTAAATTTATTTTGGAAACTGTCAGTCTTACGAATAATTATTTTTTGTACTCAAGACCTCAGAAGCCAAATTTCTCCATACTAGTATAATCCACCTGTACAACAGGACTTGCAGTTTTGTAAAGATATTTAACTCACTCAAATGGTGGCAACAGCTATAAAAATTATACATTTGTAATTGAAATACAGGATTTTTGCTGAAAAAGTTTTTTCACTCCTCCCTAAAAAATGTCTTGTGCATGCTCACCTAGATGATCAGTCTCTCTAGAGCAAGGGTTTCAAACTCAAATGACCATGAGGGCCGCATGAGAACTAGTGCACTGGCCTGAGGGCCGCATCACTGACACGCCCCACCTCGCTTCCCCCATCCCCTTCGCTTCCCCATGGCTCCATCTCCTCCCTGTCCCACCCCTTCCTTCCCCACTGCCTCTTTCCCTCTGCCCTGTCCTGCCCTGCCCCACTGCGGGCACTCACTGTTATACAAAACGAAGGATGACTCCCAGCACACAGGAGGGAGCTCAACCAGCACTATGACCCAGAAGGTGGTGTCCAGCTGCAAAGTCCAGGGAGCAGAGCAGCACCTTCAGGCTGTGCAGCTCTGCAGTCACAGAATTGGCAGGGGGCAGAGCGGGGCAGTGGCAAGTGTAGAGTCTGTAATCATGCAACTAAACATAACACATTTAACAGAAGACAGACACAAACACAGCAAGGAGAATCCCATCTTTACCTTTTCAGAAAACACAAAAAGTACAGGCTTCGTGGCATTAACAGAAGCACTTGCTCCTGCAGAATAGCACTCATGATCTTCTCAGCTGCATAGTCCGCATCTAGAATAGGAAATAGACAGGGAAACCTGGAAAAAGACAACAAATGACATTGTCAAAACTTTCCCATCTATGTTTCATCTGGATAACTTCAAATTTAGAACAAGAGAGCTTCAAATTTAAAGTAGTGCTACTTACAAAAGGAGGATACCCCATTTTACAAAGATGGCTTCTAAATTAGAGACGAAAACATTACGAAATTATATAACACCTGACAAATCAGTTTGAAAGTGGTGAGCAGCCACTGTCTTGTTTTCACTTGCTATTGGTGCCTGTGAGCTCAATTCTTGCTATCTTCAAATCAAGCAAAGTTTTTATTTAGATAAGCTTATTCTGCTTCTACATTTTCTGTGTTTAACATCCCAGGAACGGTTGTACTGATGACAAGCTACACTACTGAAGCTAAAAGAACGAAGAGCCCTTGTGGCACCTTAGAGATTCATAAATTTATTTAGTTGGTCTCTAAGGTGCCACAAGTACTCCTCGTTTTTTTTGCTGATACAGCAGGGATGGACAAACTTTCTGGCCCGAGGGCCACAGTGGGGTTGCAAAACTGTATGGAGGGCTGGGTAGGGAAGGCCAGGCCTCCCCAAACAGCTTGCCCCCAACATCCTCCTCTTCTCACCCCCGACTGCCCCCCGTCAGAATCCCTGACCCATCTAACCCTCCCACTCCTTGTCCCCAACCGCCCCCTCCCAAGACACCCCCTCCGATCATAACCGCTCCTCCTACAACTCCACCCACTATTTATCCCCCCTGATGCCTGTCCCCTGACTGCCCCGCCCCCTGTCCACATCCCCGCTCCCTGACAGCCCCCTGGGACTCCCACGCCTATCCAACCCCACCTCCCCTTCCCCTGACCACTCCCAAACCTCCGTCCCATCCAACCACCCCCTGCTCCCTATCCCTTGACTGCCTCCCGGGACCTCCTGCCCCTTATCTGACCCCACGGCCCCCTTACCATGCCGCTCTCAGAACACCATGTCTGTCAGCTGTGCGGCCCGGCTGGAACCAGACACGCTGCTGTGCTGCACTGCCCTGCAAGAGCGCGCAGTGACGTGGCTGCAGGGGAGGGAGAACAGCAGGGAAGGGGCCAGTGGTAGCCTCCCCAGCTGGAGCTCAAGGGCCTGACCGGATATGGCCCACAGGCCATAGTTTGCCCACCTCTGTGATGCAGACTAACATGGCTGTCATGAGGAAGGTGGAGATTTGGCAGCCCAACAGGCGACAGCTGATGCTTTTGGCATTTAGGGAGAAGGCATGTGATTGCGAGAAAAGAAACAGGTAGTCTATGTCCTCTCAAATGAGCAGCGAAGTATTTACAAATGTTGATAATGAAAGTGACACCATCATCAACAGGCTGTAGAGTTAATAACCTGAGTGACAGTTTATATTTTTTCAGAGTTGTTGTTTCAGGCTATTTGCAGAATCAGAGAAAGAACACTTCATTGGATTACACTAGATTGATATTTGGAAGATTCATATTCTTGCCATGGAGGCTAGAAATTTAATTAAAAGTCTTAGATTCTGCAATCTAGCAATCACTGGGCTTTGTCTATGAGCCCTAAAAATGGCACAATGGAGAAAAACCTACCTTATAATAGGTTCAGATTTTGTCATTTCTACTGATTACTAATTCCCTTTCATAAATCATGTATTTAATCAAACATCTTTGACCTGCCATATACTAATTACACACAAAACCCCAAAATTCACTCACTTGGTTTTACAACCCTCAAACATTCCTGTGTTGATGAAGTAAGGACAAACAATAGTGGTTTTAATGCCAGTCTTCCCCAGAGCCAGCATTTCTAAACCAACTGATTCTGCAAAGCCCACTGCAGCAAATTTACTTGCACAATAATCTGTAAAGTGAAGACAGATGAAGAGTTATTTATTTCAGTTAATTATTTTATGAAGAGAAAAGTCATTCAACTCTCGTAAACAATATAACTACATGGTTTTAGTTCAGTGTCTCATGCTGAGCAAACCAAGCACAATTCCTTGTCTGAGAGGAAAGTCTGGCAAAATTATGCTCTAACAACAGTACCCAGACTACTCTTAAAATAATTGTGCCTACAAATTTATCTTAATTGTGAGCTCAACTGCAAAAAGCGAGTGTAAGTTTATACATTGTCACAATAACCTATAACAAATGCTGATGGGAATAGGTATGAAAGGGAGACAAAAAGACTAAGTTAGTTCATATAAAAAGGCCAAATGATATAATTCAAGGACAGTGTTAAGATTATGCTTGGTCAACAAAATAAAACATGGGACCAGAAATTAATGAACCCAAAATGGTATGTCAAAAATTAGGCCTACTTGGTGAATAAAATAATGAAGGGGATGAACTACACTGCCATTGTTCTCATCTGAGGTCCTTAAAAGAAAAGATTCCTCACCACCAATCAAAAGCTGTCTGACAGACAGGAAAGGGACAAACTACCACCTCAACTGTCTCCTAGGACAAAGAATCTACCGTGACACCACTGAGCTTTTGTTGTTCTAATTCTGAGACATGTCTTGACCAGACTGGGCCAGAGAAAGGGATTCAGATGACTGTCACCTTCACTGGCTCAGGGTAAACCCCAACTATCACCTGGTATGTGAGACTCCTCCCTCCCTCCATCATCTGTCTTTTCCCTTCCTCACCATATTTCTTGTCTTTCACCTTCTGTGGCTAAGAATGGCTAAGCCAGCCATGCCTACATGTTTTGCAACACTGCTGTAAGCCTGTTATCAAAAAGGCAGCTACAACCAAATGTCCTAAATGGCCAGATGCTGGTACAAGTTTGCCAGGTCTCAGGGTGGCTAGTAAAATGATGTGCCATGCATGTGTTTTTCCAGCAGTAATGCTGCAAGTAAGAGTCAACACCAAAGACTGTTCTTTTCTCTCCCATTGTGTGTCCTGCTTCATCTTCTAAACAAGAGGATCAGACTTTAACAGCAGCAGCTCCAACTCTAGTCCATTTCAATTAGCCTCTCTTTCCCCCCAGAAAGGTAGTTATCTTTAATACCATTTAAAGTACTGTCAGATAAAGGGGGAAGAGAAAGGGGTGGCTATTCCTTCTACAAACTCTCCAGCTAAAGGGAAAAAGCCACAGGATATTATAATAAAAGCCCTACTTAACACTTTATATTTCAAATGCTTTAACTGTTCTCTTCTTCCCCTCCCTGCCCCCATCCGCTCCTTTAATAAAAAGTGTAAATAATTTTTAATGGTGCTGAGAACCTGGGTCCCATTGAGGTCAGTGGGAGCCATTAAGTGTACAAGTGTTTTGAAAGTAGGACCATTTTATTTAGGTGGCTTGGCCTAAGAGCTGTAGTTGAAGAGTATAACCAAGAACACATCTTTAGATTCCATTTAGAATGATCTCGAATACACTAACCTGCTAGCCCATTGACTCCAATCAGTCCCGCTGAGCTTGCAATACTAACCAAGTGTCCATGGTTTGAGGCCATCATGGCCGGAAGGAACGCTTTGTAAGTCTATGAAACACATTGAAACCCACATTTACAGTTAAACATTACGTAAAGTGATTTAATTGTGCAATTAGTTACACCATTACTACTGAAAAAGTGACACCTATTAAGGAGACCTATTAAGTCTTAATGCTCTCCCCTCATTCTACAGAGACTAGTAAGATACATATTAGGGTATGGTTACACTTACAAGATTATAGCACTATTAGTTATAGCGGTCCCCTTATACAGTAATAAGTATAGCGCTATTGTATGTCCACACTCAGACGTGCCAGCGGTATAGCATGGCCACATTTGGGGCACTTAATGCGGCATTAAGAGCAGCGCATTAGGGCAGGTATCCCAGCATTCAGCTGGGTGCAACGTGCTTTTTAAACGAGGGGGGTGGGGGGGACGCGTTGTGTGTATGTGGAGGGAGAGACACCATGGTTTTTCCGTTTTTCTGAAAGCTTGTCAGCGAGCCTCCGTTCACAGAAGGCTTTGTTTTCACACAGGCTCCCTCCTTAAACATTTGCATTGCTTATCTGCCGAGTTAAGAGAGAAACTCTAAAGAGGTACTTCCGCATTCCTCCAGCCGAGTTCAAAACAAAGGGAAGAGACGTCAATTGCCTTAAATGGCTCTAGGCATCTCAAGAGGTCACTTGTAGCGCAGTGGGTGTCCACATTCTTGCTGTAGCGCTACAGCAGCTGCGCTACAGCCCTTATTCCCCATGCGGAGGTGGATTACAAGGAGTGCTATAACTCCGCGGTTATAGCGCTCTAGGTGCCTTGCCAGTGTGGACGAGGAGGAGGTTACAGCGCTCCTGGGGGCTTTATAGCGCTATAAAGTGCCAGTGTAACCAAGCCCTTAGTTAGGACAAGAAGTATTTCCACTTCGTCTACCAGCTGAATCCACCAAGGACTCCCCAATATGTTTCCATAGTTTTCTTGATGTTGTAGTCATCCACTAGGGGGAATCAGAAACTAGATTGCAATCTCCTTGGCAGCAATCAGCTGAAGTCCTGGGAAGCTGTAAGTTCCCTACACCTAGGAGCTCAGTACTGCAACATTTTCTGAACAGGCTTCCATCTTAAAAATAGCAGCTGAGAAGGGAAAACTGAACTCCTAATCTTTCTGCCATCACTTGCTGATTTCTGCTACCCATTCTGTGTCATTTCCACCAAATGGAAACAGAGCAGCATGTTTTAACTCACCATTCCTTCTTTATTAGATTATAATTCACCTTCAGTTCTTAATTACAATATCGGTTTGTCTCCTTAGCGAAATGCAAATCAAATGACTAATTTAAGATAAAAGTCTTCAAATCAATCATGCCAGTGTATGTCAATTTGACTTTAAAGACACCAAGTAAGAGTGCTTTAAAGGAGCCACTGCAATAGTGCAAGTTCCCAGTGGCAAACAGGTGATAGAATGCAATCAGAACAAGTTCTGACCCAACCCATGGCAGCACATGAACCAGACTCTTTTCTGTTAATGGTTGATGAAGTAGCCAGTTTACGGCAGCTTTGGCAGCCCTGCTCTGAATCTGTTCCTATCAGGCATAGCACCAGACTGCTCACAATAACAGTACTTTTCAGCTTTACATTTTCCAGAAGTATCTCTTAATACCAGGAAACCGATAGTAGGGGGGTCATACACTTTATCGCTTCTTTAGGCAGAGGTGACTGCCTACACAAGGGGCTAAACACATTCTTTAACTCACTCCCACAAGCTTTCTGTGGGCTACCTCTCCATTCCCTTTATTTCTGAAACTCACAAACAAATGTCATCAATTTGCCTGTAAGGCCTCACAAGCTCAACCAGTTAAACAGCAATTATATAAGAGATTTTTCCCTCATTTGCAAAACCAACTTAACTGCCAATATTCTTTCACAGTTCCCTATAAGAAAAAGAATATCTGTATATTACCCAGAAGTGTGCCAGGGTGTTCACCTCCATGGTTTTCTCCACAAGTGAATCTGGGCAATCAATGAACTTCTTTCCAGTTACAATACCAGCATTGTTGATAAGGATACTAACATCACCAACTTCTTTTTTAACCTAAAGGAAGGCAACCAAATAAAGATGTTATTCCATAGCCAAAACAAAGAAAGTATGTTTAGTTATACATTTATATTACAGGAAGTGGCAACATTGCGAATTTTACAATGCTAGATAGTGAGAAAGCAGTTCGTAAGACTGAAATCTTTTCACGCTGCAACTTTTTTCTTTAGTCAAGTGTTAGAACTCTGCAGACAACAACTTTACAGGTGTGTAATTTAAATGTGACCTGCTAAGGGGAAATATTGGGCTTTTTATTAAATAAAGCCACCCACACTTTATATACAATAAAGGTGGCAGGAAGAACATGATGCCAGGAGAGCTAGCATAAATCGTCATCACAAAAAGCCAATGAGTTTTGGAGGAAGAGGGAAAGTTTTTAGACTTCACAGAAGCTAAACAAAATTTGAATATTTTGAATAAAGGAAACCTTTGTCATATTTCTAATACCTTCAGTTCAGGTGTTATGAGCTCACAGTCATATTCAATCTCCCCAGAGGCAATGAGGTCCTGATAAGCCTCGTAGGGTATGTCAACACAGCAAAGAAAAAGCTGGGGCTGACCTGTGACAACAGACTTGGGCTCGCAGGGCTTGGGCTGCCCAAGTCCAGATATCTATACAGCAATGAAACAGCCATGAAGCCTGAGCTGGCTGGCATGGGCCTGCTACAAGTTTTTCTTTGTTGTGTAGACATATCCTTATGTTGGGGCATAAGGATTCCCAACAAACCTTTTACAGACTGTATATGAGGAGATTGGAGAAGTCACAGAGGATTCTCCTAAGATCACAAGATTTTCTTGGTCTTTTAAAGATTTTTGTGTAAATAACACTCTTGAAAAGTAATATGATAGTTGTGGCAGTTTCCTACAATATCCTGGTCAAATCTTTACCGAATTAAGACCTTGTCTACACTACAAAAAATATTGTCAGCAAAAGCGGCTTTTTGCCAACAAAACAGGAGAGGTATACACACTTCAAAGCTAGTTTTTGTGGCAAAACTCTGCTATTTAGCCAACAAAAAGAGAGGTGTAGCTTTTTGCTGCAAAGTTAGTGACAAAGCGTCAGTGTAGGCACTGCTGCACGTCATGTCCCCCCAGTATCCCAGAATGCCTGCCATTACAGCCCTGCTCACTGTTTTGATCTCCGCTGCCCAGTAGGCATGCACCCTTCCCCTTTCAAACTCCAGGAAGTATCTGACAGCAGAGTGTGCTGCTCTGTTCTGGGAACAAAGATCAAATCATTAAGGTGGCATGCTCCTGTTCTGCCCTGCACTAGGAACACAGCTGTAGGCAGACTGCTGCTGCAGGGAGCGGGGCCCGGGACAACTGCTGTGACATTCCTCAGCATGGAGAGCTCACAGAGCTACTCAGGATGTGGCTCCTGGCAGCCGAGGAGGCTGTGGGAGAACTCGGAGGGAATCACAGAACTACAGGCAGGCAGGCAGAGAGGGCTGCTTCTGTGGGGAGAGGAAGGAAGAGAAACTGCTGTGCCATGCAGAGCTGAGGGCTGATGTGTGTGTTCCCTGCCCCCTAGGTTGGTCAGCCTGCTGTCTGAACGGAAAGAAACATCCTGCTGACACTCACTCTATCCCACCATACAGTTTCTGTCTCTCCCCCACTCACACCATTCTCCTCTTCCCCGCCTCCACTTCAGTTGAAAAGCATCTGACAATCTACTACAGGGGTCTCCAAACTTTTTGAGACGAGGGCCATATTAGATTTTTGAAGGGGCTTCGCGGGCGGCTGCCATGGCCCTTCCTTTCCTCCTCTGGCCTCTGCCGCGGCACCCCCTTTTGCTCCTCTGGCCACTGCCGTGACCTCCCCCCCTTTGCTCCTCTGGCCACGCAGCAGGGGCACTCACCCCTTTGCTCCTCCAGCCACGCCATTGCCACGACCCCCACCCCACACTTCTCCAGCCGCACCGCGGGGGCACTCACCCCTATGTACATGGGGACACCAGCAGCAGCGTGCGCAGGGGGCAGCGGCGGCTTCTCCACGTGCCTGCTCAGCTGGGGCTCGGGGGCCGGACAAATTGACGCCGCGGGCCGGATCAGACCCCCAAGCCATAGTCTGGAAACCCCTGATCTACTAGGATGCCCATGGAAGGATGGGATTAAGACACCTGCATCATGTGATGCTGTACCTTCCCCATGAGGTACTGTAAAGCCTCCCAAAGCACCCTAGTTTCACAGTGGGACAGCTACCCACAGTGCACTGCTCTCTGTGTTATTTCAAGAGCTGCTAGAGTGGATGCACTCTGCTGACACCAGGAGCATAGTGTGGACATGCAATAACAGTTTTAATTAAAATGACATAACTTTTGCCGACAAAACCTTGTACTGTAGACAAGGCCAAAGTTTAAGTATTTTAGGAGTTTATTGTATGAATATGCAAATATTTATTTATTATTGTGGGACTGTACAGAACTTCTTTAGGAGGAAAACAGGATTAATGCAATCTTTTGGAAGTACTGTGAGCTTCAAAAGACTGCCTTGAAGAATGTAGGGGAGAAATGACCTTTGGTGGCAATGTGTGTGAAGTGGAATTCATAGTCAGTACTTTGGAGAAGAAGGTTGCAAATTCCCACCTCTGTACTCAACCTTTGAAGCTTCCTCCTGAGGGCCCTGATCACCTGTTACATGAAGATGGCTTTAAAAAAAACCCCACAAAAAACACCAAGAAAGAAAAACACACACCCAAGAAAGAAAACAACAGAACACCACTGGTCTTCACCTACAGTCCTCAGTTAAAACCTCTCCAACGCATCATCAGTGATCTACAACCCGTCCTGGACAACAATCCCTCTCTTTCACAGGCCTTGGGAGGCAGGCCAGTCCTGGCCCATAGACAACCCACCAACCTCAAGCATATTCTCACCAGCAATAGCACACCGCGCCATAACTACTCTAACTCAGGAACAAAACCTCGATGCCAACTCTGCCCACATATCTACACCAGCAATACCATCACAGGACCTAACCAGATCAGCCATACCATCACTGGTTCATTCACCTGCACATCTACCAATGGCATATATGCCATTATGTGCCAGCAATGCCCCTCTGCTATGTACATCGGTCAAACTGGACAGTCCCTATGAAAAAGGATAAATGGACATAAATCAGATATCAGGAATGGCAATATACAAAAACCTGTAGAACAACACTTCAATCTCCCTGCACACACCCTGAAAGACTTAAAGGTCAGCATTTTGCAGCAAAAAGACTTTAAGACCAGACTACAAAGAGAAACCGCAGAGTTGCAATTCATTTGCAAATTTGACACAATCAGTTTGGGACTGAATAGAGATTTTGACTGGCTAGCTAACTACAAGAGCAGTTTCTATTCTCTCGCTGTTCACACCTCCAGTTCAGCTGCTAGAGGAATACCTTGCCCTCCCTGATTAGAGATACAGCTGGTTCAGCCTCATTGGACCCACCTTGTTATCTTTAACCTGGTTCTTGCCTACCTATTTATACCTGCCCCTGGATACTTCCACTGCATGCATCCGACGAAGTGGGTATTAGCCCATGAAAGCTTATGCTCTAATACTTTGGTTAGTCTTTAAGGTGCCACAGGACTCTTTGTCACTTCTACAAAAAACACCCTAACAAGAAGGAGTAAATGACACTCTTGGGAGTTCTCTTTCTGAGCAAAAGGATTGATGAACTGATTGCCACAAAAAAACTCCTGGGTGTGGTTTGAATGACTGGTCATCAGCCAGAGCCCTTGTTGGAATCAGGAGTGATTTCTGGGTAAGCTTACTAGCACGCACGTATCTTCTTTTATTATTTTGAATATGTTTTCTCTGAAATGTTTAAGAATAAAGATGCTTGCTTAGAAAGAGCTGCGTGGAAGCCTAACTGTGGTAGTCACCTTGTTTACCATCTCAGAGGGGAAAAGTCAAGCTTGCTGGCTTAGGCAGTCTGGCTTTATTGGGGCAGTGGGGAAGGAAGGGGTCACTGTAGAGGCAGGGAGCTGTTCAGTCTGGAAATACCCTGGTCAGGAAGGAGAGAGACATGGGTCTCTGCCCAAGAAAGGTGATGGCTGATGAGCCAAGAACCTACTGTGGTGCTTTTGCTGGATCATGAGGGGGAATATAGGTGTCACTGCCCTGTACTGTGATAGGTAATACAGTCAAATTACTGATGTGGCTGCAACTGTAACTTCATTTTGACCACAAGAGACTCATTCTGTGTTGTGCACTTTCTATTATCCTTATACACACACTTGATAAAATAATGTAGACACCTGACTGTTGACAGTTTAAGTGCTAAGATACAAGCTTTAAGTCACACAAGCGATTCATGCTCAGTTTAGACAGTTTATTTGTACTTTAAAGCAATCTCATCTGTAATTTTTGTGGATCCCTTATAAATAAGTCTAGTGTATTTGCTTTGTAATGTTTTTCTATAATCCTTTCATGTGCTAGAAGTTGCTGTAGGGTAATCATGTACTTTCAATACAGTATGTGAACAGAGGCAAGCATTCTAGATATAAAACAGAATTTAACTTAGTTGATGCTTTGCACAAAAATTAAGAAATCATTTTAATTTTAGCAAGTCCAATGCTTGATAACTACCATTATAATGCTAACTTAAGAGAAATTGGCATAATATTTGCCAGGGAGTATTAAGGAGGAGGTAGCAGATTTTTTTTTTTTTTTTTTTGCGTAAAAGAAATCTTCAAAATGTAGTTCTGTATTTATTAGTCACTTCCAGATTGAGTGTGCTCATTTTACAAGTGGAAGTATTTTCTTTTCTTAATGCCAGGCCTGTAAACACAACTTGACTACTAAAAATACAAATATGAATGTTTCCTACAAAAGGAAAGGATAAAGAAAGTTGAATAAAAGGTCTTAGAACAGTTCTTAAAATAAGTAGTACATAGTTTATATCAGTGCTCAGATAAGGTAATCTTGAAGTTAAGGCTTGTGTCACTGGAGATAGTCAAGGGGAGTAACTATGGTGCAGAGTACAATGTAAATTATAGACAGACATGGGATTACATCCACTCATGTACACAGAGTCTCTCTCAGGCAACCCCCTCCAAAACTGCTTCCTTGAGAAGAAATCTGCCAAATTTGGTGGTCCTCCCGGATCCATGGGATCTCCACGTGGAGAACTTGTATCCCTGTAATAAATCACTTCAATTGGCTCTATAGATTGTGTTAATCATCTCCTATGTAGCACCATTATTTGGCCCAGAATCCTCTCTTCAGGAATGGGCAAAGTCAACACACTTCAATCCCACTGGCTCCACTCCATCAGAGCACCATCCAACACATCAGGCTGTCACATGCTTATACAGCAGCACAGATCTATGCATGATGCTTTACAAAGCCAAGTGAGAAAAAAGTCAATTACATGATTTTAAGATTTTGCTGAGATTTAATAGCCTGACTGTTGGCAGACACTTCAGACAGGCTGCATTTAAAAGAAGCTATTTTGAACTTATTCAGCCACCTGTGGCAAGGTAGTTTGGATCACTCATGTACATACTGATCATGAAATTCCATGTGTAATAAATCCCAGATACACATAGTTGCTTTTTTACAGTGGCGGAATCAAGATATCTGGGTTATAGTTCTGCATCTGACACTTATTATGTGTAATCCTTTCTAGCAAAGAGATTCTGCAGCATGTGTGTGGCTAATTTAGCTACATAGTAAAAGTGTATATCCTGCAAGATGTACAGTGAATCTTCTGCAAATACACTGGTCTCAGTCTTTTAACATGAGCAAAGAGCCATTAGAGTCCTTGAGAAATGGTGTTCCTGTGTTGTCTAGTCAAGTAGTTCCTGATCACATAATTTCAGTTTTTCCTTAAGACTGACAACTATGGTGATTTTTTAAAAAAACTAGAATCTTTCATGTTAACAAAATGTGAAGATTACCTGGTTATGCATTTAAGAATTCAGGCAATGCCAGTTAAGGTGGCATATGCAACATCTAATAAGGGAGTGGAATGGAGAGAAAGATTTACCGTACAAGTTCTCTCCATTATCTTACATTCCTGAGGGTATTAAGGAGATTGAGAAACAGATCTAGTAAACAGATGAGAAAAAGAAAACTACAAAGGAGGAGCTAAAAGGGTTATTAAGCAAAGAGACTAACAAAAGGGGCTAGACAGAGGGATGTTTGAGGAAATGTATAAATAAAATGGACAAGACAATGCCTCTCTCCACTCTGACCATTTTGCTTTTTGTTTTTCCCCCCCACTTGTGTCATTTAGGACTGCAAACTCTGAAGCATGTGCCAGGTCTTTCTCTAATGCACAATCACTACTATAGTGCATAATACTGTAATAATATTAAAAAACAATTAACAATGGCACGTATGCTGAGAATTTGGCAGAGAAGTGTATATACATTTTTCCTAGGGTGGGGATGGGTGAGAGAGAACCTTAATTTGTAGGCAAGTTTAATAATTAGTAACTTGTTACTATAGTACAGCAAGTCTGAGACACTCAATACACAGCAGCAGCAGTGTTCCCTGTAAGCTGCGCAGCTGTCTATTTTGCCGAACTGACTGGACTCGGAACCCTATTTTTTTAAATAAGCACAGGCATTAGACTGTTGGGAGAAGGTTGGTCTTAAAGTATCCTGTCAACAGATGTAATTCTGGTACCCAGCAATGAAGTAAAGATCTCATTCTGCTTCCTCCTGGGCTGGGAGGGCCAGAACAGTAGAAGAAAATGCAGATATTTTCTGAGAGTTTCAAAACTGATTCTTAGCAGCAGGGGATGGCCTTACTCTACTTCCTACTGGGTGCTTCCCTGTTGGGTACTTTACTGGTGGAGGGAAGGCTGTTTAAAGCTATAGCTGCTTTAATAGTCAGCCTTCCCTTTATGTGATTTCAGCAAGAAGAGATCATAAAAGGCTCTGCAGTTTCACAATCTTTATACTGCCTCAGGTGTTTTCTTTCTGGTTCTCAAGGGAGGGGTGGATTATATCCTTTGTGCTGTTGCTCATAGGAGAGAAGCCTTTCTAGTGTTCTTCATTAGCTGTCCTCAAGCTGAAGCAGAACTGAATCTCGGCAGTTGCCCTGCCTCCAAGGGGCAGGGGTTCTCAAACTTCACAGCACTGCAACCCCCTTCTGAGAACAAAAATTACTACATGACCCCAGGAGCGGGGACCAAAGCTTGAGCGGGGACCACCCGATTCTCACTGCCCTGGGTAGGGGAGCCCGAGCCAAAGCACGAGCCCCACTGCCCTGGGTGGGGAAGGGATCAAAGCTGAAGCCCAAGGGCGTCAGCCCCAGCTAGGGGGCCTGTAACATGAGTCCTGCTGCCCCGGGCTAAATCCCTCAGGCTTCAGCTTGGGCTCCAGATGGTGGGGCTCGGGCTTCAGCCCTGAGCCCCAGCAAGTCTCAGCCAGCCCTGGCAACCCAATTAAAATGGGGGTAGCGACCCACTTTGGGGTCCCGACCCACAGTTTGAGTACTGCTGTCCTAGAGGGTTCCCACCTGCAGAAACTGATTAAATAGGCAGCAGATTTAAAACAAACAAAAGGAAGGACTCGTTCACACAAAGAGGAATCAACCTGTAGAACTTGTTCCCAGGGGATGTTGTGAAGGCCAAAAGTGTAACCGGGTTTTTAAAATAAGTAAAAATACGTTCATGGAGGATAGCTCCATCAATGCCTTTTACCCAAGATGGTCAGGGATGCAACCCCCTGCTCTGGGTATCCCTAAGTCTTTGACTGACAGATGCTGGGACTGGATGACAGAGAATGGATCATTGAATAATTGCCCTGATCTACTCATTCCCTCTGAAGCACCTGACATTGGCCACGGTCGGAAGATAGGATACTGGGCTAGACAGACCTTTGGTCTGACGCAGTATGCTCATTTTTATGTTCTTAAGTCACGCTGTCACCTCCCTCTCCCATACTACCTGGGTGCCGGAAGTGGGGACACTGCGATCACAAGGGTCCTCCTGTTCTTAGTTCTGACGCCCCCAATATCCACGAGGATCAGTTACAGGAAAACCTCTGCTCCAGTCACTGCAGCCTGGGTGAATCATAGTCAGTCACTCTGTGGGCATAGCCCAAGTGCAATTCAGCCAACATGTAGGAGCCATGAAATAAAGAAGCATGCTCATTGCAAACAGGTTCTTCTGAAAGTAATACTGCTGGCCTCAAAGGAGCCTCTACTTATCATATGGAGACTTCCAACTGGTAGAGGTTTATAACTTAGCTAAGTTTGGACAGATTTTCACCAACCACAAAAAGCAAATCCAACATCAGGCCAACCTTCTTGCCAAACTCAGTCCCTCAGGTGCTAGAGCTTCTCAAATGAACTTTTGTAAACATTTTAGCATGGGTAAAACAATATATTTTCCCCTTTGCTCCCAGAAAGCTGAACTATTTTAGCTGAAACTTTCAAAAAATTTAGCCTGAAGCAAGCTCAGAATCTTCAGCCCAGCAGATAAGTTTAACAGCATTTTAAATGGCAGAAAACAGGTTTTTGTAACGGAAAGGATGTTAAGCAATCTTAACTCTAGGCATTGGTACCAATTCTACATATAACTACTGACAGTATACTTGATTTATAGGATCTAATTCTCTTTGGGAGGGAAGGACTGCAATATTTCAGCTCTGATAGATATGCTTTGATCAAATGTATTAAGTCCTTGAAAATCTCACAAGTTATTCTAAATTTGTGCAAATCGTTAGTCCATTTCAAAAGATACTGCTGCTTCTAAGGCTCATTCTTTGCAGTAATTCAAGCATTAATTGTTGCTTTAGCTTAAGACAGTATATTAATTACACTTCACGTTCACTAAGTGAACTAGTTAGTGAAGAGCTAATCTATTTGAGTTAGGGTCCACTTTGTAGTAGATAACTATTAAAAAGGACAACGCTTAAGTGTTTCTCCCCCTTTTAGCAGAAGCAGAGAGAGCTGAACAAGTTGAGGCTAGAAACTGAAGTGTGTGAAGATAGGTAATGTACACAGCACTGGATTAATATGGAAGGAGTGACATGAGCTCTGGATCCATGAACTCTGTTCAAGGACATCTATGTCAGAGATCAGTGCTTTATGATCAGACAGTATTTTATGGGATTAAAAAAACCAAACATGAACTTGTAATATTTTACCTGATCTGCCACTCTGTAGATCTCTTGCCTTTTGCTGCAGTCACACAAGTATGCATGCACTCTCACAGCTCCATTTTCTCTAGCTAATTTACTTGTTTCCTTGTTACCTTCTTGATTAATGTCCCAGAGAACAAGGGTGACTCCAAGGCGAGCAAATTTTAATGCTAGAAGTCTTCCAATTCCACTTCCAGCTCCTGTTATAAGTACTATTTCACCAGCAACATTCTTCTTTCGCACAGGAACAAACAACAACACTAGAGATTCCAACAGGAAATATACTGAGAGCACCAGGACTTTGAGTGTTTCCAGGAAGAAGTTCATCTTGAAGATTTTTCAAACACCTGCTAACGATGAATATTTACCATTTAGAACAAACCAAAAACAGTAAAACTTCAAATATTTTAGCATTGAAAAAATATTGCTAAATATATCCCCTCTAATGGTGTCCACTGTTGTACGTATTCATAAAGAACAACAGGTAGGGCCCTACCAAATTCATGGTCCATTCTGGTCAATTTAATGGCCATAGGATTTGAAAACTGGCAAATTTCATATTTTCAGATGTTTAAATCTGAAATTTCATTGTAACTGTGGGGGTCCCAACCCATCACAGGGCAGGTGGGGGTTGCAAACCTATTGTGGGGGTGGGGTCATTGGATTGCCATCCTCACTTTTGTGCTGCCTTCAAAGATGGGTTCTGAAGACAGAAGCCGCAGAGCTTCCTGTGGCCACAGAGGGTTCCCAGAGGTGGGTCTGATCTCCCCCATCCTGCTGGGAGTGCCTCAGCAAGGGGCTGCTAGTCTCAACTGGGCAGAGGAGGGACAAGACTTCCTTTTCTTCAGCACAGCTGCTCTTGCTACCTCCCTGCGCTACAGAAAGTTCCACCCACACACTCACTTCCTGCAGATCTGCAGCTGAGGGTGCAGGGGTGGGAGGGAGAGAGTCACAGTACAGTGTGCGTGCCCCGTCCTTCCAGATGCAATTATTAGCTTGTTTCAATAAAATAAAGGTCATATGAACTTGACAGGATTTATTGACTGACACTTTATGGCAGCAAATAACACTCAGGGCTCAACTCCCTGACTGGGAGATATGGGCATTTGAGACAGTTTTGTAGGGTAGTGATCTCAATTGGTGTCCTCAAACTTGAAAAGCTCTACCTTAAGTTAACAAAAACAAGTGAAAAAATATGTTTCAGTTTCTAATGTCATGAACTAAATGTCAGCATGGACTATACAGCAACTGTCTCTTTCTTCATTCCCTATCTCTGTGCTGAAAATACCAGTCCATGTTTAGATATGGCTCTTTCTGCATCCCTGGGGCTCACTGGACTTGTCATACAGTACCAAGCTTGCCTTGCGAGATGGGGGATTCTGCCTTCTGCTGAGTTCCAAACTAGCACAGGCAAACTATAGTCCACTTCTTTCGCAATATTTTTGTAAGGAGGAATCTCTAGCCTACAGTTCTTGTCAAAGCCAGGAACTGCATTAAGCGAGGTTAAATCCATCAACAGGTGCATCTGTGCAGGGTGAAAATATGCATAGCTTTTAGGAACCCTGCTGCAGGTTGTTGAAACTTGTGAGTCGTTTTTGCTGCATCGCTTGACTCTTCCCTGTAGCAGTAGTATTGTCTGAGCTTCATTGCCATGCAAGAAAACACCTGCTGAGCACTGGCATTTATCTTGACTGCACTTCAGCCCAGAAAAGTACTTCCATTACTTTGTTGTACGTTTGGTGGATTGTGACATGTTGATATTTGAACCAAGTGATTAAGTCCATCAGTGCTGTAGCATTGTTGGCAATGAACTGAACTTACTCATTCAGCTGAGCATTGTTTAGAAGGGTTGAAAGTTCAGTGAAAAGCTGCATTTTCATTGTCAGTGTCAGCTCTTCCGAGAGGAACTCAAAGTAATATGTCAGGTGAACTGCATGGTATTGTACAGCCCTAAACCAGGAATTCCATAGAGTAATTACTGGCTCTGGGGGAACTGCAACTTATTGTTCCCTGATTTCAGTCATTTGCAATGTGCTGCCTGCATCAAAGTTTGTGGCTAGGGCAGTGTTTTAAAGATCTCTTTAAAGTAGCTGACCAGTTTAACAACTTTACTAAATTTGCATCTCCACAGTTCAATGAGAAGTTAAATTATATGTAATCAGGACAGCATTTGGCATTACGCCTTGGAAAAGATTTGAGAGATTTTTTTCATGTAAGCCAAATTTTGGCTTATGAAAGCACATACTTTGTCAAAATTTGCACCATATTTTGAAATAATTTTTATTATCGCTTGAGAAACTGTAGTATAATTAACAGCATCCAAGTAAACAATCTGTGAGAACTGTTCTTAACTTTCCTGTCTGTACATCTTTGGCCTGGTCACAAATGAAATCAAGCAAAACATGCAGTACAGAGTTGTCTTGCTCATCTGTGGACTCATCCAAAATAATTGCAAAAGACTCACATGAGTTAATTTGAGATTTCATCTCCTCAAATGCGTAGCCAAAAACCTGTGAAAGGTAGTCCTGTCACAGCTTATATGTCCTTGGTAAGCAACCAGCATTTTGTGCATTCCACTGAATGAACTCATGCAGCTTTGGGTGATCAAGTTTTTTCAATGGTATATTAGCACTTGCAAATGCATCCACAAGTTCCAGTCTGGCTAAATGATGCGTCTCTGAACTCTGTCATCTTCTTAAAAAGAGATTAAATTGTTCTTTGTAATTTTAACTTTTTGTTTATCAGCCATGCATTATCCACAGCCCTCTTTCTGCTTCAATAGGTTTCCCAATCTATGTGTTGCTGAACCCTTGCTCAAAGTGTGTGATCCAACAGAACACTGCAACTTCAAAAAAATAGTTTGCTGCCATTTGCATGTAGAATTTCGGTTCCAAATTCTTTCACATGATCACTGCAGTAATGATTTCAGAGGTTTTTGATTTACTTTGGACACTCATTTTACACATGTAATTTCACACGTTTTCTGGTAGACTGCCAATTGAGATCACTGCAATACAAAACCATCCCAATGTCCATATCTATCAGTGAGTTGAGCTCCGAGTGTGATTCGCTGCTGTAAAGTGTCAACCAAGAAATTCTGTCAAGTTCTTCACCTTTCTATTTTTATTGAAACTAGCTAATAATTACATCAGGGCGGGGGGGGGGGGATTTCCCTGGACAATGACTCCTCCTGCCACTGCAAGGCGATGGGGACAGGAAGTGAGTGGGGGAGAAGGCGTGAGGAGCTATCTGCAGCCTGGAGAGGTACCCAATAGTGGCCATTCAGGGGAAGGATAAATCCTGTCCCTCCCTAGCCTGGCCAGGACTCGCAGCTAGGAGTTCCCATTTGAGGCGCTCCTAGCAGCATGGAGGAGTTCCGATTTCACAGGGAGGGACTTATGTCATGGTCCGTAACATGTTTTTCATGGGTGTGAAATTGGTAGGGCCCTAGTGATAGGACCCGATAAGCAGGTACTCACAATTCCCCTCATCACTTCATTTACGTACACATACTTTTCATTAATTAGCACTGTAATGCCATTTAGTTTATGTAAGACATCTGAATAGGCATTTGTATATTTATTTTCTAATTACATTCTACTAGTGTGTATTTTTATAGTAGTGTGTCTTAGACGCAGTGTGACAATTCCAAAATGGAATTATAGCTGGATGAACAATTAATAGCTCACATCCTCTTTTTTAAAATCAACCATAGAGAAAACATTCTTGGAAGACAGACTTCTGCACTGAATAGGTAGTTCCTTCTTGTCGAGGTACTGTATCCAGGCTAATGCATAAAGCTTGCTCTACTTGAAAACTGTTACCATAGAGGACTTCAGAAAACAACCTACAGGTATTTCTATAAACTCACCAAAACACTTGAGAAAAAATGAGATACTTACGTAGCTCACATGACAATAACTTTATTATCTCTGCTGGCTTTTTAGTTGACCTACAATGTACAAACTGTTTGTACCCCTTACACTGTATAACCAAACAAAACCCTTCCTTAAAATTAAAAAAAGTCTACTTGTGTGTTAACCAAACATGCACTAGAAATACTAGTGCCTGATTGCACCCCAATTCCATAAAGTCTCAAGTGTGCTCAACTTTTTGCACCGTACTCAATGCAGTTAAGCATATGCTTAAGTCTTTGTGGCATTACAACTTTATTTCACCTTCCATGTGATTTTAATCACAGCAGGATGTTGAAACCTGCTCAGCAACTGTAGGCTTAAGAATCAATATTTTACCTTCCTCAGGTTAAGGTTCAGTGTACTGGAGCTCAGAGTTCAACTTTCAGCACTGAGACTAAGTTTTTAAATTGGGACACTCCTCATTTGTGTAGCAATTGCATATAATTTATTTTAGTTCAAGACTGCATGTATATTAGAAACTGGATAGAGGTTCCTTTGAGAAATTGGACCAGGATGTTGGTGTACCCAGAATACAAAGGTTTCCAGAGTCCTACATGCCTCCCATCCCCACCAATAAATAAATAAAGCACTTCATTTAAGGTACATTGCTATGTATACAGACAGCTGTATACAAATAGCAACTGATAAAACTACTTGGATTCTGAATTCTTTCAGTAGAGTTCAGTGAAATTAACAAATTGGTGCTCTCAGATTACTACCACCATATTTTCATGAAGGCACAAGCAGTCACTTTTCTTAGAAGGCATTAGATGGCTATTGAAACAGAGCAAGTCATTTCAGAAAGTCTTTTGACCAAGACATTAAGGGTACTGCAAAACTACACGCCGATCAGCAGATAGCGCGGGATATATCAGGGATCGATTTATTGCATCTTATCTAGACACGATAAATGGATCCCTGAATTGACGCCTGTACTCCACCTTGGCAGGAGGAGTAAGCAGAGTCGGCGAGGGAGTGGCCGCGGTCAACCCGCCGCCAGGGGGACAGTAAGTCGAACTAAGATAGTTCGACTTCAGCTACGCAAATAGCTGAATATCATAGTTCGAAGCCCGCCCCCCAGTGTAGCCCAACCCTAAGTCTCACTTTTTCTAGTCCCATTCAGAACATTAATGTGGGAATATGTATTACCAAAAAGAATGTGGCAGAAATTAGGGAAAAAAGTTTAAGCTCCTGACTTAGTAAGATGAGCCAGGAAATGCGTAACAATTACATTTAGTTTACTTTTCAAAAGTGATGAACCATAAACATTTTGTTCATTGAATATGAAAGAGAAAACCTCTGCTGTTATTTCTCAATTACTCATTTTTTTCTGTTCCATTAATGCCACTAAACACAAATTGTATTTGTTACACAAAATCTTTTATAAGCATAGCTTTCAATCTCCAAGAATTAGTGAACGATCTTTGCTTTTATAGTAGTAGAACGATACTAGGATGGTGTTTTTATGTTTTTTTAACTAATGTGGTATTTAAATTTTGTAACAATAATGGAGATTTCTGATGTTAGTCATTTACAGAAGGAAACATGGCTTGCATGGAATAGATATACATAAGAACCTAGGAAGAGTGATGTATAATTAGAAGTTATGTTGATAAGCATTTCTATCATAATGACAAAGAGTCCTGTGGCACCTTAAACACTAACTAAAGTATTAGAGCATGAGCTTTCGTGGGCTAATACCCACTTTGTCAGATGCAAGCAGTGGAAGTATCCAGGGGAAGGGATAAATAAGAGGCAAGCGCCAGGTTGGAGATAACAAGGTTAGTCCAAGCAGGCTGAACCAGCTGGTTCTCTCTAATCAGGGAGGATGAGGTCCTCCTCTAGCAACTGGTCTGGAGGTGTGAACACCGACAGAAGAGAAGCTGCTTTTGTAGTTAGCTAGCATCAGTCAAGGATTGAACAAAGACTACGAGCGGCTAGCTAACTATAAAAGCAGCTTCTCTTCTCTCGGTGTTCACACCTCCAGACCAGCTGC
>ML677334.1:65421551-65480442 GCA_007922305.1 Dermatemys mawii
TTCTTTCTTTCTTTCTTTCTTTCTTTCTTTCTTTCTTTCTTTCTTTCTTTCTTTCTTTCTTTCTAGCTGGTCTGCTTCTTGAAGCTTAGTTTATATACTGAAACTTGAGTACTGCTTAGCTATAACTTAACCAATCATTTTACTAAAATATTACAAAATAACTCTTTGACCAATCCTAACATATTACAAATCAATTCTTTATCCAATTGTACCCCACAATCTTAGTTGACTTAAATCTTGCAGAATTAGTTATGCAACAGACAGAAACAATCAAAGAACTAGACAGAAACAATACGTAAGTAGGGCCCATAAAAGCAAAACAATACAGAGATAGAGATTTCACAGCTACAACTGTTGATAAGTGATTCCTTGCTAGACAGAATGCTATCAAATAAAATTTTCTTTAAACATCTTAAGATCTGTTTATTTATCTAGTGGTGGTGGGTACTATTAGTACAGGAGCATGCTGGCTTTTTAACAGCCTGATATTTCATTATTTTAAGAAATTTCAATAGAATGTGAGGATGTGACTTTTTGCTTCTTGACTAATGGCTGCTGCTGTCTGAATGTGGCTGCAGAGAAAGGTCTCAGGCCTTATAACACCTCCAGTTAGGTAATTGCACTGATGACATATACTGAAGGTTGAAAATAGTGCATTGCAGACCAACACTGCACCTACTGACAATCAGGCTCACCAACTGAAAGCTGGGTTTCATGTACATCTAATGGAACAGACCAGCAGATCTCTTCTAATGAATACGAGGCTCCCACAAGGATCCATAATGGCACCATTACTGGTTGTGGTGATTTTCCCCTAACCCTCAAAACAGCTGTCTCTGCGTTCCACCTGAGCAATGAACATGCAAAGAAGCACCTGAATGTCACCATCTGCAACGCCCAACGTAGGCATGTGTATTTCCTGAAATATATGGGAGTGGTTCTGGATCGTATCATCACATGCTTCCAACATCTGATGGAGCTTTTCCAAAATAAGGACTAGGATCAATATGATCCATGAATTAGCCGGGACTATCTGGGGTGCAGAGGCATGCCAGTGTGGGCAGACCGAGTACATATGAAACTTGTAGATGTGCAGTTGAACACTACTCTGAGCATTACCACACGAGTGCTGAAGTCAACACCCACAGTGTGGCTTCTTGTCCTCACACATCTTGCCACCATCCCCCCTAAGAGAAGCAATAATACAAGAAGACAACTCTGCAATAATGAACTGTGACAAAGTTCCGAGTCTGTATTTGTGGGTCCTGCACTTCCTGGCAGATTTAGGGGCCTCAGAAACTCATCCAGGCCCCAGAGCGACCTCCCATCCTCAGTAAGTAATTAGGGAAGACAGAAAGGGGGGAGCCCGGGCCCGCCCTCTACTCCGGACTCCAGCCCAGGGACCCTAATAGTATCAGCTAAGATGGCTGACCTTTTAGGAACAAAACACAATACAATTCCCTGGGCTACTTCCCCACAGCAGTCTCCGCTTCTTCAAACTCCGCTTCACCCTTATCTCAGGGCCTCCTTCCTTCTGTACGATATGTTGTCCAACACTCAGTCTCACCAACAGCATAACTTCCTTCCACAGCTCCTGACACCCACAGCCCACCTGACTAACTGGGAGGTTTTTATCTGGTTTCAGCCAGTCCCTGATTGGCTTCAGGTGTCCCAATCAGGCTAGCTGTTTCTACTCCTTTCTAGAAGGTTCTTAATTGGCCCCAGGTGTCTTGATTGGCCTGGAATGGCCTTTGTTTGGCTATTCAGGGAACAGGGACCTACACATCCTGAGGCTGATATACCTGCCTTCCAGCACTCTCCTATACCCTTCTGGTCTGACTCCGTCACAGAACTCAGATCTCTGTGAAGTTCTCCAATCCCCCTCTCATCTTTCCGTACCAGAGCAGCCTGTAATACACACTATTACACAGTAGAATCATAGAATCACAGAACATTAGGGTTGGAGGGGACCTCAGGAGGTCATCTAGTCCAACCTCTTGCTTAAAGCAGGACTAACTCCAAATAAATTAGCCCAGCCAGGGCTTTGTCAAGCCTGACCTTAAAAACCTCTAAGGAAGGAGATTCTACCACCTCCCTAGGTAACCCATTCCAGTGCTTCACCACCCTCCTAGTGAAAAAGTTTTTCCTAATATCCAACCTAAACCTTCCCCACTGCAACTTGAGACCATTACTCCTTGTTCTGTCATCTGGTACCGCTGAGAACAGTCTAGATCCATTCTCTTTGGAACCCCCTTTTAGATAGTTGAAAGCAGCTATCAAATCTCCCCTCAGTCTTCTCTTCTGTAGACTAATCAATCCTAGTTCTCTCAGTCTCTCCTCATAAGACATGTCCTCCAGGTCCCTAATCATTTTTGTTGCCCTCCTCTGGACTCTTTCCAATTTTTCCACATCCTTCTTGTAGAGTATGGCCTCAACCGTAAAGAAAACAAATTCCTTTTTATTATTACCCAATATCCACTACTTTATGTTCATGGGGTGTGTGGTATTTTTTAAAAAATTAGCTGTTGCCTCTGCTTTTGCTCTCTTCTGGCTGCTCTTCACAGGTTGCAGCAACAGCTGCTTTTAAATGAGGTTTATCTTCTTGTGGAAGTGACAAAGAGTCCTGTGGCACCTTAAAGACTAACTAAAGTATTAGAGCATAAGCTTTCGTGGGCTAATACCCACTTCGTCGGATGCATGTAGTGGAAGTATCCAGGGGCAGTATAAATAGGTAGGCAAGAGCCAGGTTAAAGATAACAGGGTGGGTCCAATGAGGCTGAACCAGCTGTTATCTCTAATCAGGGAGGGTGAGGTATTCCTCTAGCAGCTGAACTGGAGGTGTGAGTCACCATCTTCTTGTGGTGACTCACCTCATGTGGCCGCACCTGTGATGTGGTGCTCCACTTCAGGTGGCAACCTGGCTAGCAAAGTAGGCCATTAAGCACATGCACTTGCTGTAGGCAGTAGGATTTAGAATCATGGCAACAAACAGATGAATCTATCTGCTCTCGGGGGCAAAGGAGGCAGGAGAGGACTTGCTGCAGGATATACACAAGGACTTCTCCAACTGTTTGACTATGAAATGGATGTGAAGGAATTAAAGCTGCTTGAGGATCACAAGGCCTTACCAGAGAAACAAAAGAGAAGGAGAAGAGGATGGTTGTCACATCGTCTGAAGTGGTTCACGACCATGAGTGCCTATGTCAGGGCAGGTTTAGAGCGGTAGCCGTATTATTCTGTATCCACAAAAAGAACGCACACACATGTTAATTTGTGCATGTAACTATGTTTCTTTGGAAGATGTATATCTGTAGACATTAGCTATTAAAATCTCTCGTCCCTAGACACAAACAGTAAATTAGGTCAGGATAAATGTAGCAACTATGGAGAATTCTCTCAGTGCATAAGATTTACATTTATTCTAACAAAATGCTCTTCACCGTTATTTCTTGTGCAAATAATCAAACAGTACTGGAGGCTAGAGCCTTGATTTAACAAGGCACTTAGGGTCAGATTTTTAATGATATTTCGGCAACTGAAGATATAGATAGGTGCCTATCCAGATTTTCAAAAGCACTTGGGCACATAACTCCCACTGGGCATTCTTTGGTGCCTACATACCTTTTAAAAATGTGGCCTTTAGGGACCTGTGTTGATTTCAGTGAACTTACTCATATGCTTGAAGTCACACCTGTGCCTTAATACCTTGCTGAATCTGGGCCTAATTATCCACAGAACTAGCACAGTGATGACTATAGTAATGTAAACGTAATGTAAAGACTATGGTAATGACACTGCCCTGTCAATGTATTTTAATACTATTCTAGAGGGATTACTTTTAGGAATGTGAATTTAGGTCAACTTCTGTACCTATTAAATCCCTTGCTTTCTTAGCAGAGAGTATCCAATAATGTGCCAATTAAGAACAGTTTATGATGTGGATATTCATTCACCAGACTCATTCGCTAGACTCCTTAGGTCTGCCCTGAGAAAAGGTGTGACATACTTCTACCACATGTACCTAACTGGCTCTATTGGTAAGAGGAGCAGGGGGTTGGGGGCGTGACCAGACAGCAAGTGTGAAAAATCAAGACGGGGGTAGGGGTAATAGGAGCCTATATAAGAAAAAGACCCAAAAATCAGGACTGTCCCTATAAAATCGGGACATCTGGTCACCCTAAGCGGGGCAGGAAGCCATGGTTCTGCCCTTTCCCTGCCCACTTGATTTCTTACGGAAGCTGCTGCAATACAGCATATGTGTTATGCTCAGGAACTGGACTGAAAAGTCTGGTTGCCCAGACAGGGGTAGGGTGACCAGATCACAAGAATGAAATATCAGGACACATTGGGCGAATGGGAAGAGGTGTGGGTGGGACACAGGTGTACAGCCCCGACTGGAGCCATTAGAGGGGGGCTCCTGTTGGGGGTGGGCCCATCTGCGCCACACAACTCCCCTGCCCAGCGCCCCCTGGATTCACTATGCCCAGAGCCCACCCCCCGAACCCTTCCACCACAAAAGAACAGTGCTGTGTACACACACCTGCCAGGCATCCCCCAGCCCACAGCCCCACCACAGCTGCCCAGCACCCCACACAGAACCCCCCACTCGCTAGTTTCCCAATACACACAGATTTCCCTTTCCTCCCTTCATCCCCCAGTACCCTTCCCCACAGCCCCACCACCATCTTTTAAAAGGCATTTTTTAAAAAGTGGAAGTCAAATCCTAGTGAAGTATCTAGAAAGGAGCAATAAGCACTGCCAAATTAAATGTAAAAATATAGTAAGAAAACCCAAAAAGGATTCTGAAGAACGGCTAGCTAAAAACTCAAAAGGTAATAACAAAATGTTTTTTTAAATACATCAGAAGCAGGAAGCCTGCTAAACAACCAGTGGGGCCGATAGAGATACAAAAGGAGCACTTAATGATGATAAAGTCATTGCAGAGAAATTAAATGAATTCTTTGCTTCAGTCTTCACGGCTGAGGACATTAGGGAGATTCCCAAACCTGAGCCATCTTTTGTAGGTGACAAATCTGAGGAATTGTCACAGATTGACGTGTCACTAAAGGAGGTTTTGGAATTAATTAATAAACTTACCTGTAACAAGTCTCTGGGACCAGATGGCATTCACCCAAAAGTTCTGAAATAATTCAGATGTGAAATTGCGGAATTATTAAGTGTGGTTTTTAACCTGTCCTTTAAATCAGCTTCTGTACCCAGTGACTGGAAGACAGCTAATGTAACACCAATACTTAAAAAGGGCTCTAGAGGTGATCCCAGCAATTATAGACTGGTAGGTCTAATATCCATACCAGGCAAATTGGTTGAAACAATAGTAAAGAATAAAATTGTCAGGCACATAGAAGAACATAAATTGCTGGTTTCTGTAAAGGGAAATCATGTCTTACTAATCTATTAGAGTTCTTTGAACGGGTCAACAAACATGTGAATGAGTGGGATCCAGTGGACATAGTGTACTTATATTTCCTGAAAGCCTTGACAAGGTTCTTTACAAAAGGGCTCTTATGTAAATTAAGTTGTCATGGGATAAGAGGAAGATCATTTCATGGAATGAGAACTGATTAAAAGACAGGGAACAAAGGGTAGGAATAAGTAGTAAATTTTCAGAATGGAGAGGGGGTAACTAGTGGTGTTCCCCAAGGGTTAGTCCTAGGACCAATCCTGTTCAACTTATTCATAAATGATTTAGAGGAAGGGGTAAACAGTGAGGTGGAAAAATTTGCAGATGATACTAAATTGCTCAAGATAGTTAAGATTGAAGCAGACTGTGAAGAACTTCAAAAAGATCTCACAAAACTAAGTGATTGGGCAATGAAATGGCAAATGAAATTTAATGTGGATAAATGTAAAGTAATGCACACTGGAAAAAACTCAAACTATACATACAATATGATGGGGGCTAATTTAGCTACAACTAATCAGGAAAAAGATCTTGAAGTCATTGTGGATAGGTCTCTAAAAACATCCATGCAGTGTGCAGCGGCAGTCAAAACAGCAAACATGATGTTAGGAATCATTAAAAAAGGGATAGAGAATAAGACAGGGAATATCTTATTGCCCTTATACAAATCCATGGTGAGCTCACATCTTGAATATTGCATACCGATGTGGTCTCCTTATCTCAAAGAGGATATACTGACATTAGAAAAGGTTCAGAGAAGGGCAACTAAAATGATTAGGGATTTGGAACAGGTTGCATATGAGGAGAGATTAAAAAGGCTAAGACTTTTCAGCTTGGAAATGAGGAGACTAATGGGAGTTATGATAGAGGTATATAAAATTATGAGTGGTGTGGAAAAACTGAATAAGGAAAACTTATTTACTTCTTCCCATAATATAAGAACTAGGGGCCAGCAGGTTTAAAACAAATAAAAGGAACAGCCAACCTGCAGAACTCCTTGCCTGAGGAGGTTGTGAAGGCTAGGACTATAACAGGGTTTAAAAGAAAACTGCATAAATTCATGGAGATTAAGTCCATAATGGCTATTAGCCAGGATGAGTAAGGAATGGTGTCCCTAGCCTCTGTTTTTCAGAGTGGGGTGATGGATGGCAGGAGAGAGATCACTTGATCATTACCTGTTAGGTTCATTCACTCTGGGGCACCTGGCATTGACCACTATCAGAGGACAGGATACTGGGCTAGATGGACCTTTGGTCTGACCCAGTACGGCCATTCTTATGTTCTTATGTTCACGACAACTACACAATGTCGTCCACAGCCCCCCACTTCCCAGTAGCCTGACACCCACAGATCTCCCCCACTGCCCAGCACCCCCCAAAAAAACCCCACTACCTAGCACCCCAAAAGACACAACCCCCCCACTACCCAGCCCCCTCCACACCCTCACAGCCCAGCACCCCCACATACCTCCCAGACACTCACCATCACACCCTGCCCCCTTCCCTGGCCACACTCACCAGCCCTTCTGGGAGGTTTCTAGCTCCTAGGGTCAGAGCTGCGAGGGGAGTCTCCAGACTCTCCACATGCTGCTTCCGCCACAAGTGTGAGCTCCGTGGCTCCCAATGGCCGAGAAAACCACCAATGGGAGCTCCCGGAGCTGTGGAGCGGGGCTTGCAGCTGCCGGCAGCACGCAGAGCTCCCCCATCCTAAGAGTCAGAGGGACCTGGCGGGGGTGAGGTAGGGAGTCCCGGAGTTGCTTACCTGGGGCACCTCCCGTCCCAGAAGCATCCAGCAGGTCCCTCTGGCTCCTAGGGTTGGGTTGAGGGGCGGGGGTGGGGCAGAGGGCTCTCTACTGTTGCCAGCGCCTGCAAGCCCCGCCCCTGCAGCATGTGGCACTCCTGCTGGCGGGTGGGCACCAGGAGCTGCCCCAGGAAGTGGTGAGTGGCGGCGCCACGGCTGTGGTCCGGATGGTTCCCAATATTGGGATAAAGGGTGTCCCAACCAATGTATGATCAGGATGCAGGACAAGCCCCCTAAAATCAGGACAGGGGAGAGCAGCTACTTGGGGGCATTAATCTCCATTTCCTCTTTAGAGCTTTGTAGCAGAGCGGCAACTCACCCTGCGGCACCTTCCACTGGTCGTCCGGGAATTAGCTCATCTTCCAGCTCCGGAGCACCCTCTGCAGGCTGTAGTCCCACTTGCCACTGGCCCTGTGTCCCTCCCTGGACCCCGCCACCCTCTTCCCTGGGGCGCTGCACTCCTGCAGTAACCCCACAGTCTAGCTCTAGGTCCCCACTCCCTGGGGAACCCCACTTCCTATCCCCACCTTGGCTCAGTCTAGGCAACTGCCAGTCACCACTTGCCCCTGTTCACTGGGGCAGACTGCAGTATCTTTGCCACTCATCATTAGCAAGGAGGGTTTGGCCTGCTGCTTCTGCCTCTAGAGCAGGGGTCTCAAACTCAAACGACCACGAGGGCCACATCACTGACACACCCCCTCCCTGCCCCCAGCCCCACCCCACCCCTTCCATGATGTCCCACCCCTGCCCCACCTCCTCCCCTGAGCATGCAGCTCCCCTCTCCCCCGACTCCCTCCTGGAAAGTGCCAAGTGCCTGGACATAGGCAGGGGGCACGGGGAGCTTGGCGGCTGCACGAGATTAAGGTGGGGGAGAGAAGGAGCTTGGCTGGTCGCAGAAAATAACCCCGCGGGTCACACGTTTGAGACCCCTGCTTTAGGTGAACTACTACACTGCCTACCAAATCTGAGCCTCATACTCAGCCTCAGTGTTACACATACAACAATACAAAAATATAGTAAAAAATGAAGAATAATATCATTTGCTATTACATTTATTAACATTTTATTAACTTATTTAGCTGTAATGTGAAATAAATAACTTCTTCTTTAACTGTAATGTGAAAAGTCAGTGCTAATTTTGACAGTCATTTCATTTTTGGCCACTTAGCTGGCAGCATTTTGCATCAGCCAGAGCATCAATATTAGGTTTGATATCCTGAGACGTCAGCAATCGTCTGCTGACAAATAAGGCATTTAATTTCATCTTTTACCTCTGTGAAAAAATATAAATTCTCCCATTTGTCTTGGAAAACTCTCTTTTCTTCCACGAGTGTTCTTTTTTTTTTTGATGAAGTCATTTCCAAGCAGTTTTAATAAAATATATTCACTTAATAATGCACCTCACTCAAAGGACCAAACAGGAACTTAGATTTACTTCTACTAACGCACCCTCCTGGACTGGGCTGCACTCACACTCCACTCTTGCTCCACCTCTTCCAACCTCTTCCCTGTCCCCTTCAAACCCCTTCCACAAAGTTCCCACCCCCAACACTGCCCCCCTCTCCTCCCCTCGTTCAACCCCTTCATCAAAGTTCTCACCCCAACTCTACCCCCACCACCCCTAGTCCAACCCCTTCCCCAAATCCCCACTCCTTTCTCCCCCTCCTCCCCTGTGCAGGAGTCTTCCTGCTCCTGGCCCCTCCCTCCCTGAAACTGCTAAGCCAGGGAGCAGCATGCAGGTGAGAAGCACGTGGGTGGTTGGAGGGGAGCTTGGCAGGGGACCTGGGGAGCTTGGAGGGCCTTGGGGAGCTTTACAGGAGCCACAGGGAGCTTGGCAGGGAGACTGGGGGGCCACGGGGGAGCTTGGGAGGGGAACTGGGGGGAGTGTCACAGGCCACAGGGAAGGGCTTGGCGGGCTGCATGTTTGAGACCCCTGCTCTAGAGCCATGGGCTACCCCCTGCAACCCCAGTACCCTTTGTTGGGCCATCCCCTAGGCCCTGCAGTCTGGGGGTTTCCAGGTCAGAGCTTCCCCAATTCCTCTTGCCTTGCCCCAACCCTGCACCACTCTAGGTACCTACTCAAGCTCCCAGCAGCCAGGCCTATCTGCCTCTGCAGACAGGGGAGACTGTCTCTGCACATCAACCTCTGGGCCTTTATATCAGGGCCAGCTGGGGCCTAATTGACCCAGCCACAGCTGTGGCTGCTCTGCCTTCTGTTGCAGCCCTCTGCTGGGCTGCCTTTCCCTTGCCACAGCACTCTGGAGGGCTGTTTTAAGCCCTTTTTTGCAGGAGTGGGGCAGCTGCCCCACTACAAGCTGTATTAGGGCTCATCTAAATCTAGTCCTAACAAATTATGAAAGACTATTAGGGGAACCTGTTTTGTATCATGAAACACTAAGTTCCGTACAGAAGGCCAGTTACTACTAAAGTAATAAACCTGAAGTAATAAGCCTTTATTTCCATAAATTGTCACATGTGAATTTCATTTTGCTGGTGTATCACCTCTTCAGTATAGCTTGGTTTCATCGCTTTGTCTTTTGACCTCTGAAATAATCCAGGTTGCTGAAGACTCCAATGTAATCTATAAGGAGGAATAACACTTATAGGTACAAAACTGAGGAGAAAGACACAACATTTCTAGTTAGTTTTTAAAGTTAGAAAACGCTTCTTCCCCTTTCCCCAATTCTGACTAACGATCATACACTAATACGTGTAATACATCTCCAAATCTTTGTGAACATTCATCTTCTAAACTCATTTCATGTTCTCATTTTACAGACAAGAAAACAGATTGGGTTTAACAGAAAGATTAAATCACTTGACAAAGAGCACAGACCGTATCTGTCAAAACTGGGTTTAGAGCCAGGGAGTTCCTGTCTCCAAGCCCTAAATGGATTTCTTCAGATAATGCTGCCTTAATTTTTATTCTTCATGAGTTGTGATTAACACTTTTAAATCACTGATAAGAAAAAAAGAACAAATAGGTGCATTTCCTTTTATGTTAAAGCAGGGTTTCAATTAAGGGATCAAGATCCTCTGTCGCATTTAAATCCGATATATCCTTGTGTGTGTTTTCACAAGGAATGTTTGTGTTTCTTTGCAGTTGAAATTGCTAAAAGCTGATTGAGTTGTCTCCATGGCAGCAGAGTAGGCTGTGGAGAGGACAAATGTGAACCTAAGTCTTCAGTTTCAGCTGATGTTACTTTTTTAGGTTAAAAGCTTTGGATGGTCCAGGAATCACCTTGCTGAACTCATCGTTTTCCTTTCTGGTGAAGGTCAACTGAGTACCCAATCCAGTCCTTGTGGAAATTGCCAACACTTTTCTTTGATAGGACCAGCTGCCAACTTCTCTGAGGAAATACTTGTTAGGTTTCTGCTAAAAATCTGTCTCTTAATGCAGATAGTCTCAGCCATATAGATCTAGTTCAAACTCCCTTTTTTGACAAACTTTATGGTGAGGCAACTCCAGAAATATTTGGAGGCTTCATATTTCCTTGATCTCTGCCAAACTGGTTTCAGACCTCATTATGATAGACAAACTATATTATCTGCTTTAGTTGATTATTTCCCACTAGCAATAGACAAAGATTAAGTGTCCATATTGATCAGCTACAGCAGTAAGAATAGGGTGTGACCAGACAGCAAATGTGAAAAATAGGGACAGGGGGTGGGGGGTAATAGGGGTCTATATAAGAAAAAGACCCCAAAATCGGGACTGTCCCTATAAAATTGGGGCATTTGGTCACTCTAAAGAATAATGATGTTTTGGGGACAACTGCAGTAGATGGATATACTCCAGAGAGTCATGGCTGTTAAATTCTAAGAGAACCTTGAGGACAGTGCTGGGCAATTGTTTGTCCTGTCTAAGAAGGCAGTCCACATTTTAAATGTGTGAGAGACAATCTTCAGGGAATCCCAGCCAAGCTGAAGTTGGAATCTCTTCTCCCCCAGGAATAGGAAACGGGGTGGTGAAATAAAATCTTCAAACTCTTGTTTGTCATTTAGGTAAGAATCTTATAATTTACATGTGGCTAGAACTTCCCTCTCTTCCAGTGTCTAGCTAAAAAGGATATGTCTACACTGAAGAGTTAGCCCAAAGTTGCCTAGCATGGGTGGAGTGTTCCCATTGCACAGCCCATCCTATGCAACTGCATCCAAAATGGTGCTGTACTAGCCCCTGTGGGCTGGGATGGATTTCTGGGGGGCTATCCTATGGGTTTGCAATGCATTACAGTGAGTGGCTCTATGAATTCATTCACGGAGACTCTCGCTTTCTCTGGCCTAGCATGGAAGCAGCTTGCCTAGCATACTGTCTGTGGCAATGACATGAGAACAACAATTTAAGTTATTAACTTCCAAGTGCAGTTCCTCATTATTAATGCAGACAGTTCTGAAGGCAAAAAGTAAACTGCATTTGGCAGCAAGACCTTTTAATGAGAATGTCATTAAACAATTCAGTCTGCAAACCGCAAAATGATTTGTAGTGCACCCGCCTGACTTCTCTGTCTGTTTCTCCCCTGTGCATTAAACATAAAAATGTCAGTTTGGATACATTTCCTAAATTATGAGTCTTACTGATATCACATCCTGCTTTAGCCAAAGGCTGGTGTTGGCTTCTGGCCAACTGGCAGCAAGGAGAGAGGATCGCTGTACAAATGATGTGAAAGCACAGCAGAAATGGAGTAGGCAAAGGCAGGCTAGAAATACTGAGCTACTGTAGGTGATTTCCAGGACAGACTAAGGGAGGAGGTAGATAAGAAGAGGCAGCTCAGTTGGATTTGTGAGACAGTACTGGAGGATTAAAGCACACAGGCTTGATTAGCCTGTATTCTCACTGCAGAGTAGGCAGGTTGCCAATCTGGGCTGAAGTGAAATTTGAGCTCAAGCTTATGCCTGGACTTAAAGCACCCTGTGTGAACAGAAGAGGGGTTGAGGGCAACATGTAGGCCAGAGCCCAGGCTAACTCTGCTGTGAAGACATACCCTTAATTGTCAGCCTTTCGGGTAGTGCCCTATTTCCAGTGCAGAATAGTCTATCCTGTTAATCAAGTTACAGAGCTTGGAGGCGTGGGTAGTAAAGAGGGTAAATTTAAACAGGTTGGAATAGCTATAAAACAATTGCTATAATAGGTGAAAGACCCAGAAAGCTGAAGATTCCAGGGATCAAATTTCCTAATCCCCCACAGCTATTCAATATAGTTTTCACCCCAAATTAGAAACTGTACATTTGTCTGCTTTATAACTCAGCTATACAGCTCTCTATATGTCAATAATTTAGTGTTCCTTCAAGACAAAGTCTCTTGTAAGCCCTGAAGGATTTGAAATGAAAGGTATTAGCTGTACTCAAAGCTAATAAATCCACAACATTTGGAGGAATTGAGGATTAGGTTTGTTTTCCTTCAGAATGATTGTTGCACTCTAGAAGGGATATGAATTGTGTGGTATAAAAAGGATTATGGGAAGGTATGACATTGAAGTATTAAAATAAATTGCTTAAAAGGGGAAAATTCCATTACTAGTCGGGGTGAATATAGAAATACAATCACTGAAATAAATAAAACATAAAAAGACCCTGATAAAAGGACAAAGAAATTTGTTATACACTGTTGCCATCTACTGGATATAGATGGACATGGCCGAGAAACTGAAAGCAAAAATGAAAGCCCATTTGGCAAGGTGTAGCCCTGGTAGTCTGGAGCCACAAAGACAAGGAGTCCGGTGGCGCCTTAAAGACTAACAGATTTCTTTGGGCATAAGATTTCAGGGGTAAAAAACCCCATTTATTCAGATGCATGGAGTGAACATTACAGACGCAAGCATAAATCTATTGGCACATGAAGAGAAGGGAGTTACCTTACAAGTGGAGAACCAGTGTTAACAGTTCAGTCAGGTGGATGTGGTCCACTCCCAATAATTAAAGAGGAGGTGTCAATACTAAGAAAGGGAAAATTGCTTTTGAAGTGAGTCAGACACACTCAGTCCCAATTCAAGACCAAATTAATGGTGTTAAGTTTTGCAAATGAATTGTAGCTCTGCAGTTTCTCTTTTAAGTCTGTTTTTGAAGGTTTTTTTTTTTGTTGAAGATGGCTACTTTTAAATCTGTTATTGAATGTCCAGGGAGATTGAAATGTTCTCCTACTGGCTTTTGTATATTATCATTCCTGATGTCTGATTTGTGTCCATTTATTCTTTTCCTTAGAGACTGTCTGGTTTGGCCAACGTACATGACAGAAGGGCATTGCTGGCACATGATGGTATATATCACATGAGTAGATGGGCAGATGAATGAACCTCTGATGGTGTGGCTCAGTGGTTGGGCTCTCTGATGGTGTCACTAGAGTAGATATGGGGACAGAGTAGGCAACGAGGTTTGTTGCAGGGATTGGTTCCTGGGTTAGTGTTTCTGTGGTGCGGCGTGTAGTTGCTGGTGAGTATTTGCTTCAGGTTGCGGGGCTATCTGTAAGTGAGGACTGTCCTGTCTCTCAAGGCCTGTGAGAGTGAGGGATCATTTTCCAAGATAGGTTGTAGATTGTTGATGATGCGCTGGAGAGGTTTTAGCTGAGGCTGTATGTGATGGCCAGTGGTGTTCTGTTATTTTCCTTATGGGGCCTGTCCTGTAGTAAATGACTTCTGGGTACTCATCTCACTCTGTCAATTTATTTCCTCACTTCCCCACATGAGGACTATAGTTTTAAGAATGCTTGATAAAGATCTTGTAGGTGTTTGTCTCTGTCTGAGGGATTGGAGCAAATGTGGTTATATCTTAGGGTTTGGCTATACACAATGGATCGTGAGATGTGTCCTGGATGGAAGCTGGAAGCATGTAGGTAAGTATAGTGGTCAGTAGGTTTCTGGTATAGGGTGGTGTTTATGTGACCATCGCTTATTTGTACTGTAGTGTTCAGGAAGTGGATCTCTTGTGTGGACTGTTCCAGTTCCAGGTTGATGGTGGGGTGGAAATTGTTGAAATTCAGGTGGAATTCTTCAAGGGCCTCCTTCCTGTGGGTCCATATAATGAAGATGTCATCAATGTAGCACAAGCAGAGGAGGGGTGCTAGGGGACGAGAACCGAGGAACCGTTAGTCAGCCATAAAAATGTTGGCTTACTATGTGGCCATTGCGGGTACCCATAGCAGTGCTGCTTACTTGAAGCAGTGTCCCCAAATCCGAAATGGTTGTGAGTGAGGACAAAGTCACAAAGCTCAGCCACCAGGTGTGCCATGGCCACATCAGGCATATGTGTTCCTGACAGCTTGTAGTCCATCCTCTTGTGGAATATTAGTGTAAAGAGCTTCTACATCCAGGGTGGCCAGGATGGTGTTTTCAGGAAGATCAGCAATAATTGTAGCTTCCTCAGGAAGTCAGTGGTGTCTCGAAGATGGCTGGGAGTGCTGGTAGCACAGGGTTTGAGGAGAGGTCTGAGGAGAGAATCCAGATAGCCAGATAATCCTGCTGTAAGAGTGCTAGTGTCTGAGATGATGGGTGACTGAGATTTCCAGGTTTATGGATCTTGGGTAGCAGATAGAATATCCCTGGTCAGAGCTCTAGGAGTGTCTCTGTGTAGGTTTGTTCCTGTGCTATAGCAGGGAGTTTCTCAAGCAGATGGTGTAGTTTCTTTTGGTATTCCTCAGTGGGAATTGGAGGATAGTGGCCTGTAGAATGTGGTGTTGGAGAGTTGCCTGGCAGCCTCCTGTTCATAATCTGACCTGTTCATGATGACTACAGCACCTCCTTTGTCAGCCCCTTTGATTATAATGTCAGAGTTGTTTTTGAGGCTGTGGACGGCGTTGTCGTTCTGTACAGCTGAGGTTATGGGTCAAATGATGCTGTTTCCTCACAATTTCAGCCTGTGCACGTCTGTGGAAGCACCCTATGTAGAAGTCCAGTCTGTCATTTTGACGGTCAGGAGAAAAAAAAAAAAGCAATTTTCCCTCTCTTGGTATTGACACCTTCTCCTCATTTATTAGGAGTGGACCACATCCACCCTGACTGAATTGGCCTTGTTAACACTGATTTTCCACTAGTAAGATAACTCCCTTTTCATGTGTCAGTATATTTATGCCTGTATCTGTAATTTTCACTCCATGCATCTGAAGAAGTGGGGGTTTTTTTATTCATGAAAGCTTATTCCCAAATAAATCTACTCATCTTTAAGATACCACCAGCCCATTGGCAAGTGTCCAGTAAAAAATATGAGGACTGTCCTCTTCCAACAAATGCCTGAAACAAGGTATAAAACCCAAGGCCAGGTTGAGCAGTTAACATCACCAGACTGAGGACAGAAACTTGGCTCTCTGACTGACTTCCTCTGGATTCTGCCCTTCCGAGATTCCAAGAAAACAAAAAGAAAAAAGACAAAGGAGTGGAGGGGAAAGGAACAATCTGTCAGCCATCCCTCCCCCCCTCAGTTAGGTTAAGATGAACACTAGTTAACTGTATTTCTCTGGAAAATATATCAGATGTCATTAGCAATTGAAATTTCTCTTCCACAGTCACAAAGGTTTAAACATTGTATTTAATCAAGGGAATAATTATGGTAACTAATTGCTGCCATTTATATTTTAAAGTATTTGTTGAATTGTGTCATTTATGAAAGGTGTGCCAAAACACCATTAGAGCTGTACGTTCAATACTTTTGTGTTTTGTATAACTTGTACAGTAAGGCAAGTAGCAGCATAAACTTTTCCATGCTGCTCCACCAGTACATTTCAAAACTCTTTGTCAAGATCTACTAGGGATGTGAGGATAGGTTAGCTTCCATGCCCATTAAATCCTTACAGGTAACCCCAGCTAAAAGATTGATGGGGCTAATTGTGATACTCCTTCACTAAGGAATGAAGGCAGAGAACACTAACTGAAATTTCATTTGCTCCAATGGGTGTTATGCTTGGTAGCTGAAGAGAGAATTTGCCCCATCTATTCACAGAATGAAGAAAAAACAGCTTATACTAAAAATATTGATTAACATTGACAACTAGTAAGAAGAAATAGAACATCATGAAACATCTTAAGTGTCATATAGAAAGCAACTTAACTACTGAGGCAAGAAACCTGAAATACTAAATCATATTTCCACAAAATGTTACATCTGAATTTCAGTTTGCTGGTATTTGATATTTTCCAGTCTCTTCTCTTCTGACTTCTGAAGTGATCTGGGTTGTTGAAGAGCCCAAGATGCTGTGCAAGGGGAAATAACATGGTTGCAGATAGAAAGTTGAGTAGAACACACTGCATTTCTGGTTAGTTTTGAAAATGATAAAAGCCGTTCACCCCTAATTCTAATGAGCAACAATAGATAAAGCATTGTTAGTGACATCTGAGTTAGCACCTATTAAAATGCATGGAGCAGTTCACACTTCAGTGCTATTGTTTCAAGGTCTCTGTAAGCTTGGACAGACATCTTTTCTTTGGTTGCGCTCCAGATTTTAAGTGTTTTCTTTGTAGTATAACAGCTAGAGACTTCATTTTGTTTTAAATGAAAGCACAGACTCTGAAGAACATTTGAAAGGGGTATGAACCCCTCAAAATTAATGCTGTTTTGTCCTCCTTGGACATGTCCCTTACTTTGGGGAAACACTGCCTTAGATACACAGCTATAACATTTCAAATTACTGCCTGGGCATGGTGTCAGAATGGAAGTGAAGTATTCTGCAGAACTAATAAGTAAAGGCAGTGGCAATGTAACTATTTCTATACAGCCCCATTTATAATATACAATATTGTCCTGGAGGGACTACCTTTAACAATATGAAATTAGGTCAATCGCTCCATGCCCATTAAATCCCACAATCTCTTAGCTGTGAGTGCCCATAAAAGCAAGAGCTATGTTAACTTGTGACCTGAATACCCCTTACCCGTGGAACTGAGACAGACCACTAAATTAATTTTTATTTGCTTTAATGAATTACATACATATGTTATGTGGAGAATATGCTTGTATTGATGGAAAGAAGAGGGAACAGCTGAGGAGGAAAAATACTGATTAACAGACAGTATTAGAACAACTATGACATCTTTAAACACCTGAAGTATCATATAGAAAAGAACTGATCTAAGGAAGAAATAAACCTGAAAAAATAACCCATTATGTCCATTAACTGTTACACATGAATTTTGATTAGCTGGTATCTGACATCTTCAGAGCAGTGTGGTTTTGGTCCCTTCTCTTCCGGTCTCTGACACCATCCAGACTGTTGAAAATACCAGCATACTCTACAGCAAGGAATAACACTTTCTTAGGTACAAAGCTGAGGAGACAAACAGAATTTCTAGTTAGTCTTGACAGTTAAAAAAGTAACATCCACCCACTAATTCTAGCTAACAATAAAATAATAAATTAATACTACATATAAAAATAAAATCAAATATCTGTCAGGGATGCTCTAGGTATACTTGGCCTTGCCTCAGCATGAGTGGGTGGTATAGATGACCGTTTGAGGTCCCTTCCAGCCCTACATTTCCACAATATAATACTTTACATCTCTAACATTAATCTTCACAGCATGTTTAACATTCCAAGTTTACAAATGAGGGAACAGAAGCAGAGAGGTTAAGCAATTTGACCAAGAGCACAAAGCTAGACAGTGTCACAGGCAGTTTTAGAACTTGGGACTTCCTGACTTTTTGTCTCGAGTGCCTCCCTGCGACTCACACTGTCTTATAACTTGTGGAAATCCTTGAAATGAATATAAACACACGTAAAAGTTATCTGAGAAGTGTGTTGGAGGTAACAGTTGAGACCATCCTTTCTTCCTAGTTCTGTAGGTAACTAGTCTGAAAATTGATAGCCCAGCATCATATCTTATTGCACATTTTTACTAGCTTTGCATTCTGTTCAGCTACTAAGTACTTGGTGGTGGGGAGAAGGAGAAGAAATGCTGGAAGAAAAGTCTCATTCTTACTTTTTCAAAGAAGAAAGACAATTGGTCAGAGGCATGAACACATAAAACTTCTCCTCTCGAATTGCGTCCACGATCTTCCTGCCTGCATACTCTACATCCAAAATAGGAAGTAAAAGTGGCCTCCTGGTAAAAGAAGACATGTAGCTATTACAAAATTGTAAAACTTTACTCTTGGAATCATTTATTTCAAAACTGATAATTTCCCTCCTTCTTCCCACTTCAAATGGAAAGATTTGCTTCTTGCAAAAAGGAAAGATTCTCCATTCTTAAGCCAGGTTTACACTTAACATTTAGGCTGACCTAGTTACATTACTCAGGAGCACTGTTCTCTCTAAGCTGTGCGCATGTGCATGTGCACACAGATCCTAAACCCTGCGCACACAGTGAAACACCGTGCACACAAAAATTTGCACAGAAGCCCAATAATTTGCATAGAAGAAATTTTTTGCGCACACGGCCTGAAAAAAATTAGAGGGAACATTGCTCAGGAGTGCAAAAGATTCATACCCCTGAGCAACACTGGTAAGCTGACCTAACCCACAGTGCAGATGATGCTATATTGACCTTCCATAGGTCTTGCCTTGACCTAGTTATTGCTTCTCAGAGAGGTGGATTAACTAGTGATGGAAAACCCCTTTCCATTGCTGCAGGAAGCATCTACACTAAGGATCTGCAGCACCATAGCTCAGCTGCTATAGCACCTGTAGTGCACATGTAGCTTTAGAGTCTCTCCTATAAGTAAAATAATTAGTAAAATCTGTTGATAACTGTGAAATTTTAACTAATAAATAGCACTCATACAGGGCCTGTTCTGCAGCCCACTGAAATCAATGGGAGTCTTACCCATGGAAGTTTACATGTTAAATGTTCACCAGATAATACTCTTTTGTGGCTAAGCTGTCAGATCTCTGTATGTGCAAATGCACCCATAAACTTTGGGCAATTTTCTGTAGTTACATATTCAACGGCGTGGGCAATTTATGCACTCGCATGCACACAAAGAATTCACAACATTTGGTCCCTACATCAGACTGGTTGTCCTTTATGGTCTGATTTGATTGGATCTTATTACTGACTATGTGAGTTATGCGCACTTCCCAGCTGCGTGTCACAAGAAGTGCTGGGGTCTGGACAAACTCGTTATTTTATAGAGAGAGCTAAAGTTCAGTGGTGGTGGCAGAGCTCTAAAGACAATGGCCCCGGTTACACTGGCACTTTATAGCGCTATAAAGCCCTCAGGAGCGCTATAACCTCCTACCCGTCCACACTGGCGAGGCACATAGAGCGCTATAACCGCGGAATTATAGCGCTCCTGGTAATCCACCTCCACACGGGGAATAAGGGCTGTAGCGCTCCCGCTGTAGCGCTACGGCGAGAATGTGGACACCCACTGCGCTACAAGTGATCTGTTGAGATGCCTAGAGCCATTTAAGGCAATTGAAGTCTCTTCCCTTTCTTTTGAACTCGGCTAGAGGAATGCGGTAGTAACTTTTTAGAGTTTCTCTCTTAACTCGGCAGATAAGCAATCCAAATGTTTAAGGAGGGAGCCTATGTGAAAACAAAGCCCTTTGTGAACGGACATGCGCTGACAGGCTCTCAGAAGGACGGAAAAACCACTGGCTCTCTCCCTCCGCATACACACAACATGTCCCCCCTCACCCTCCTCTTTTGAAAAGCACGTTGCACCCAGCTGAATGCTGGGATACCTGCTCTAATGCGCTGCTCCCAATGCTGCCTGAAGTGCCACAAATGTGGCCATGCTATACCACTGGTAGGTGTCAGTGTGGCCACGCTATAGCGCTATCCCTATAGCTGTATATGAGGACAGCTATAACCAATACCGCTATAATCCTGTAAGTGTAATCATGACCAATGTTATATCCGCAGAATAACTTCCTCAGCACCACATCTGCCAACAAGGCTTCTTGCCTGCCTGAGTGAAGGCAGTTTGTAATACCAGCAGGTGTCCACTGCAGGCTGCTTCAAGGGAAAAAATTTATGTCTAGTAGGCCACTGAATTGATGTGGGTCCCTATACACTTCAAAATGGAATTGGAAATAGTGACCTATAAGACAAGGCTCCCTGTCTTGCTACCAAATCCAAGTTAGTCATTCGTGTTTGAATGCACAGCAGTGCACGGTGTCCACACACAGGATAACAGGGTTTGTGAATTGTACCTATCCCACAGTGTCTGGTATATAAGACTATACCTACATTATGGATCGTATGCTGGCATAGCTCCCTAGCCTAGACACATCCAACACCGAGAGAAGGAGTTTTTCAGTCAGAGTAAGAAACCACCTCCGTAAATGACAGTAGCTACATTGACAGAAGCACTCAGCTGTTGGCATAGCTGCATCTACTCTGGTGGTTTTGTTGGCATAGCTATGTCGGTCCAAGGTGTATTTTTTCCCCCCACAGCCGTGACTGATGTAGCTACGCTGATATAATTTAAGGGAAGACCAAGCCTTAGGCATGTACATAGTGATATCTATCTATTGCATATACTATTACATTTGAACCTGTCACATTTTTCATTTGTCCCAGTGGATGATTACAAGTTATCTGCTTCATCAGAGGCAGGAACTAAACCCTGCTGAGCCTTCATTCTTGCAACTATGATGGGGAAGCTCCCCACCTAGGCTCTTGCTGGAATGTTTGTGTGTCTGACATGGCAGGGCTTTCCCCCTATTTCCAAGAATATACTGCCATGCCCAGTCTCCTGTAAGGAGGCATACTGTCGAAATGTAAGCAAGTAAAAACAAACAAAACACACAGTCAGTCAATCAGCTCACCTTATGCCCTACGGCTTCATGGGCTTCCCTATCAGGGGTCCCTAGTAATTTTCCTTCTTGCATCTTCCTAGTCCCAGCCAACTCCTTTTTCAGCCACTCCTTGTTGTCTAGCTTTGCTCTCAGCCAGCTCTTCTACTCTTCTGGAACAGCAGCTCAGCTCCAGGGCACCTGTCCCCTACCAGAGGAGTCAGCTTCACTCCACTGTGGTTCCTCTCTCCTCGTCACTCCCCCTCCTCCTGACTCTGACAGGCCTTTAGAGGCCCAGGAGTAGCCGTGCTCCTTTTGACTGGCTTTACTGGCCACAATTTCTCTGGCACAGGGAAGATGGACCAACTTGACCTGCAGGGGTCAGTTACGCTGTGACAGGATCCTTCTTTACTACTCTGGGGGCTGGAGAGAGAGCCATGGAGGCGACACTGGTCAGAGCCCCAGACCTGCTAAGTACTACTTCAGCTGTTTACGCCTGCATGCAGACAACACTCTGAACTGTCAGATTGGTTACTGGCTGATGAGCAGAGCCATTGTGGTAGTGCAAAGAAAAACCGAGAACACCAATTTCATTGCTTGAAGCTGCTAGACCAATGCTTTTTGTCTACATTGGCACTGCAATGGTGCAATGCCATCAGGGTGGATGACTTGTCAGTCTTGCCCAGAGGAAGAGCAATCACAATAATAGTGTGAACACCTGTGCACCACTGGTAGTGATTGTATGTGGCCATTTAATGTGTTACAGGTGGCTAGGGGGCTGGAAAAGTGATTGCAAGGCAATATTCTCTAGTGTAGGTAATATCATAAACCAATACATGTTTAGACTTCAGTGACAATTATAGATCTTTTAAGGGGTGACTCAAACTAATTTGACTAATTTCACCTTCCAGAGAAGCAGCACTAAGGCATAGCTCAGTTTTCAACTGGCTCAGGGCCTTCTTCCTGATCCAACAAATGGACAGAACCTCTGTCCATTAAGGCCCCCAATCTTTAGGGTGGGGTTGGAAGGACTGGGCAAACTGAGGCCCCATAAGACTGTGCTTGTTCTGAACTCAAGCTGTGATGAACTTGTGACCACAAAGGAAACCCCTGGATGTGGTGTTGAAGGACCGCTGATGCTAGCGCCTATGTTAGGATTGGGAGCGGAAGAAGGAAAGGTGGATTCTTTGGTAAGCTTATTAGCATGTGTATAGGTTCTTTATTGATTTTAATGTGTTTTCTCTTTAGTGTTTTTACCTTAAGAATAAAGTTGGCATCCACAGGAAGTGTTGTGCGGTACCGTATTACTGTAGCAATGATACCCGAAGAGAAAGCAAGCAGGTGTCCTCAGGCAACCTGTCTGTGCTGGTAATAACAGAGTGAAGGCAGGAAACTGTGCTGCCTGGAAATACCTTGGTCAGAAGGGAGTGAGATGTGGGTCTCCACACAAGAAATACAACTGCTGGAGAGCTGGAAGCATGACAGCGGGTACCCTTGGCTGGACCATTGAGGGAGAATTATACTACTGAGAGGGCAGTTGCCTTGACTTTAGATGTTGCATTTGTCACCATTCAACCATTTCTAGTATTCCAGATGCAATTGCTTAATATGCAAAATATAGTAAGTTTTACTTACGAAACATGAATACCCGTAGATAATTCTGTATTTACAAAAGAAGGACAGACGATGGTGGTTTTAATGCCTTTCTTTCCTGCAGCTTGCAACTCAAAAGCTAATGACTCCAGAAAGCCAATTATTGCAAACTTACTTGCACTATAATCTGTAAAGAGAAGAAAAAAGGAATATTCAAAACACATCATTAGCATCACAGCAAGTGTTACTGCCTGAGTTTAAAATTTTAGAATAAAATACTTAAACTTTGATAACAATGAGTTATGTTATGCTACTTTCTGTTTTGTCTTCGGGCCCAATTGTGCAACCCTTATTCATGTTGGCGAGCATTTATTGATGAGAGTTCAGCAGAACTATTCATACAAGAAAGAACTCACTAGTGTGAGCAAGGTTTTTACAACTCGACCATTACTTTGCACAGCATTAGACCTATAATCTGACAACCTACCCTGACAAGAGTAGCTGAGATGTTGAAACATTTCAGTTTGTTACTGGAGCTCAGATGCAGCACTGGTATGCATGGAAAGAGCATCCCGATATTTATATGCAAATAACAGACCAAACATCCTATTAATTTCAGAACACTTGGATCCAGTAGTACCCCAAGAAGCTTACACTGGAACAGAAACTATTTTCTTTGCTAAACTCTAAAGGCACTACCTTCTCAATTCTGCCTTTAAAAAAAGATGATTCCCTTCAGACCCTTCATCCAACAAGCCACATTTTTTCTCTTCCAAGTTCTCATTACTGTATTCTTCCCCTACCTCACCCATTTTACTCCCTCAGAATCTCCTTTGGTGTCTCTTCATCCCCAGTTCTTTCATGAACAATTCCTTCTCTTCCCTGGATATACCCTCAGCAAACTCATCTGCTCCCAAGACTCCCATTATCATTATCCTCTGGTAGGAAGAACTCTCAAATCTAACTAACCATCTCTTGTCCAGTCTTGTGTCTCTAGTTGTCTTAGACATCTTCTCTTGGATGTCCTTCTGCATGTCAAACAATCTTTCCAAAACTGAAATTCTCATCTTTCCTACTAATCCCTCCCCATGTCATCTTCCTCCATTACCAATGGCAACTCCCCATTATCTTTCCATTGCCCAGGCTTGCAATGTGGATGTCCACAAACATCCTTAATACAGGCTTTCCCAAACTTTGGGGTTTGTCTTTGCAACTTTAACGACATTCTTTTAACAAGTTTTTTTAAAGAATACAAAGAAGAAAAATTATACACAAGTGTAATATTCCTTTCCCCCCACTTGTGCTAGAAGACTAACTTCAATAAATGACAGCAGGTGCAGTCTTATTGTTTGAAACAGTTTGTTGCATGTGTAGGATTTTTAAGACATTTTTAAGACAGAAAGATTCTGCCAAATCGAACTATTCAGATACGCTGACAGGAAATGTAATTAAGTGGCTGAGAGTTAGGTCTGTCATGTTAAAGACATGATTACATTCTCAGATTCTCAATGGAATATGTGGACTTGCCTAGCAGAAGTTGGGAAGAACACAGAATTATTAACACCAATCAGAAGAAGCAGCAAGACACACTCCTAATATCCTGGTTGCTAGCACAATGGTATTTTGAGAGGAAATATGAGAAGCTGGATGATCTATTTTGTCTGTGTGGAATGCAGAAGTGAGAGCCTGGGAAGCATACAACACGCAGATGGTCTGTTCAGAAATTTTAATAGCAAGCTCTACTGAGAAAAACACAAAAGGAAATGGAGAATTTTAACAGCTCATAACTCATTGAATCAGAATGGATTTTCATGGGGATCATAGAAGCAGAGTGGGCTCTATGGTTTTAGCCGCCCCAAGCGCAGCAGTCAGGCAGGCTTTGGCAGCATGCCTGCAGGAGGTCCGCTGGTCCCACTGATTTGGTGGTGTTTCTGCCTCGGCTTCGGTATACCTGCCGCCAAAATGACACCGAATCCGTGGGACCAGCGGACCTCCCGCAGGCATGCTGCCGAAGGCCGCCCGACTGCCCTGACAGCGAGCGGCTGGTGCCTGGAGCCGCCCCTGCATAAAGGGCATTTTTAGGATACCAGGGGTCATCCCCCTACTAAATATAAAGTTCTAGATGCAAACCCTGTCCCCTGTAATAACTGAATTATTGGTTTGCTATGGTGCGTATTGCTCTTTCCAGTCCGTGAGCCTGCAGGTGGCTTGTTTATGTCAAACAGGTATAATCATCACAGTTCTCTCCTTCAATCTGCTCAGAATTTTTACACACACTTGCAGGCTTTTCGTGACTTTATAGTATCTTTGCATAATAGATTAAGACAACGTTCCTTTAAAAAGCTGGATGAGATTTCAGAAGTAAAATGGTTAACTCTGAGTGTACATTTAAATTAATTCAGAATAGCTCTATAGCACACTAACCTGTCAGTTTATTGGCTCCAATAAGTCCAGTTCCACTTGAGATACTAACCAAATGTCCACGGTTACAGGCAATCATAGCTGGAAGGAAGGCTTTGCAAGTCTATGGAACACATAGGAAAGCACACAATCAGACATCACTTAAAATTAATTCATTCTATAATTAGGTTTTACAGCTTCAATTACTTTTCAAAGCTTCACTTTTGAAAATAAAAGACTTTTAAGATAATGACTTTTCAAGAAGTAAGCCTTTCCCTAAAATCATGGAGATTTGTCAGTGCAGAGATTATTCTTATTTCATCCGAAGCATTTCCTTCTGGTTTGACTTTGCAAGACTCACTGAAGTGTTTTAAATTAGGTTTCTTGAGTCATAGAAATCCACTAGAAGGAGCTAGAAGCCAACTTGTCAGGCAGACAGAGGCAAAAGGATGGTAGTTGCAGGCAGAGAAGGCCTGTTAGCCATGTGGCAATCCTCCAAAAAGGGCCATATTTTTGGAATTTAATGTATCTACCCTAAATACCCCCATATTATACATCATTTGAAAACTCATTTTATGTACTATGGCAAGACATCTTTCACCTCAGCTGACTTGGTGTTTCTCCCTCTAGCTGTGGGGGGCCTGGTGTAAATCAGTCCCACTCTGGCAAGGTTTTAATTCCTCACTTGGGTTTATTTTTCAGTATTTACAAGGTGGGCCTCAGGATAGGCCAGAGATGCTCTCATGAGCAAAACAAAAAAACAAATTCACAATGCAAAAAGAAATACCTTTCCCTGCCCCCTCTCCGTGGCGTTGCCTTACTATGCTGACTTCTCGTTGGTAGTTCTTCCCCAAACAGAAGTTAACTTGGGTCTTTCCCCTGTGGGGAGGGGAGCAGTCTTCCACCCAGGAGCCACTAGTCCTCCTGCAGCTTGTTTCTCATCCCTCCCTCACACCAGAAGAGGGTTCTTGTAAGGCTCACCAGAGACCCTTAATTGGTTCAGGCATCTCTAGCTAGCCTGAGAATTTCTTTTCAGTTCACAGGGAAAAGGGCCTTCATCATTCTAGGGCTGATATATCTGCCTCTTAGGCTGGGGTCGGGGGAGAAGGTAATTTCCTGGCTACCAACGGGACCACTCTGTTATAGTTGTCAGTTCCGACTTTGCCATTGTACATTTAGATGAGGTATGATGTGATACTGTCAAGTGGTGTCATAAGCCTGCATGTCAGGTGAAACAATGGTACCCAAAATGAGAGTTGTCATTTTTTTTGCACTGTTCCATGCAACATGACTACTGTTTAAGATAATTTCAACGCTTGACTGTGATATTTATTGGTCAAACCTATCAAATGACAATTTAATAAAAGACTTTTATTGGTTTTGCATGGGAAAGTTTTTTTCCCCAAAAGTGATGAAGCTGTTTAGCATGTGGCAAAAATGGTGACTATCAACACTTTGCAATTTGCTAACCTGAAATACTTTGACACTTAAGAATATGTGATGTGAAAACATCTCACCAGTGATCATAAAGTTTCTATACAGTATTTTCAATTAAAATTTGCTGGCCAGGGCATTCTCACATTGAAGGTTGTGCACCAATATCAGTAGACTGTGTGCCCATAGCCTGTACTGCAGAGTGAAGAGATATAAATGTACAAGAATTCCTAATGCTTCACCATTAGTAAGCTTTTCTACATACAGTGTAGCTTCTAGTCTGCCTGGTAGAAGGTTTTAATTTGTAATTGTCTATGTATTTAGTACTAGCCTTTGAAATATTCTAAAAATGAGCCTTTTAATTGACTTATGCATAAGTCAGTATTACAGATGACAATGCATAACTTCATATTACAGGAATGTCGCCTTTTATGCGCATTTAACTTGCATGATTTTGGCTTTACGCAGTTGGCCAAAAAACAACAAAAAACCAAAAAACCAAACCCACAAAAAACCAAGCCTTTGAGCATGACCCCAGTTGAAGGGGTCGGGCTCGGGACTGGCTGCAGCCCGCCACTGCCAGCCCGCTCCAGAGCTCAAGGCTGGCAGCCCGCCCGCTGTGGGGGCCCGGGCTCAGAGCCGGCCGCCCGCCCGCTGCGGGGGCCCGGGCTGGGGCCGGAGGAGCTGGCAGCCCAGACCGCCTGCTGTGGGGACAAGGTCGAAGCTGGCAGCCCGCCCGCCGCGGGGACAGGGTTTGAAGCTGGCAGCCTGCCCGGCGTGGGGTCCAGAGCCAGCAACCTGCCCGTTGCAGGGACGTTGTCAGGGATTAGGGCTTCGGACCCCCCACATACGTGGCCGAGACCCCTAGTTTGAGTACGGATGAGATATAGTGTGCGGGATTTTGCCCGCCATTGAACTTAATGAGTATTTGGCTATACGCGATTTTGGCTATATGTGGGGTCCGCGGAACGGAACCCTTGCGTAAGATGCGACAGGCCTGTATGAATATGCAAAAACTATGAGAAAAAGAAGTGACACAACAACAATAGTGAAAACAAAGTCCACAAACAAGTCCTTGCTCTGCACTGAAGAGGGATGAAGAGCATGTTACAGCTTTACCACCTGTCATGGGTCACTCACCACACGGGCACCTCCTGCTGGGCCTTTCAGGAATTAGCTCAGTCCCAGCGGGTGCATCCTCAGGTGGTGGTTGTTTTCCCGTCCTCGCTTCCTCCTGCAGACCTTTTACGGCTCCTTTCCCTCAGCAGCTGATTTGTGGCACAGCCCTCCAGCCATGTCACTATCTGGTTTCCTCCACTTCGGGGGCCTCCTCCAATAAGAGTCCAGCTGCTCCTCACAGCGGTTTGGCAGTCCCGCAGCTATACCGCTCCTTCAGCTACTAGTGGGAGTGTGGGGGAGCCCAGGCCCACCCATTACTTCGGGCCCTGGCCCAGGAACCCTACAAACAGCAGCTGCCTCTTCCTTCCTGCTCACTGTCTCTATTCCCTGGGCTACTTCTCTGCAGCCTCAGTTCCTTCTGCTCCTACTTCTGGCTCCAGCTCCCCTGCCCTCTTCCCGGGGCCTCAAGCCTGTAAGTCCTGGCAGCCCGCCAGGAGCCTTCTAGGAAGCCAGTTGTCTCCCTAGGCTCCCTGCAGCAGACTCCTTCATTCAACTCTGCAGCTTCTTTTATATGGGCCAGCTGGGCCCTGACTGGCTGGTCCAGCCATCACCCTTATTGTCCACAGCCACACTCTAACTGGCTGTTTCCTCCACAGCCACTTCTTTGGCTGCCCTGCACTCAGCCTCCCTAGGCTGGTTTTAACCCTCTCAGGACCAGTGCGGGGCAGGTGCTCTATCACACCAGCATATTCACAAAAATATGTCAAACGCATTTGACCCTGAATCACATCCAGAGGGCTTTATCAACATGTCTCGTGGAGTATATGTAACATCAGATATATAAGACTCTACTGAAAACAGCAGATGTTGGTGAAGAAAAAGTGGAGATATTTGTGAGAAGGGCACTTGATTCTGATGGGACATGCTGCTTCTTCAGCCCAGTCAAGAAACCTGGCATCAAAACATTTTCTGACATGACCAAGAAAACCAAATTTAAGTCTTGCAAGGGAAGGACCATCACAGAAGCTATCAGACCAGAAATTGTTTTCTGCATAGCCCTGTCCTTAACAAGATGCAGAGATGATATTTCAATGGCAACTGCTCTTAGTCACTCAGTAGGACCTGTGCCTACATCCCTCTTGCATGCTGATGGACCACTGAGAATAACAAACAAAACTGAATTAGGATATCAGCTGAAAGCTCAGGTTGAAAGAATCCATGACCTAAGATTATGCAACAGAGAAACTACAATATGGCTGTCATACAAATGATGGCTGGAGATAAATTCCACACATGTGATGAACTGGCTGCTGAGTACTTGGGGCAGATTCTAGAAGGATTTGACAAAGCCAGTTCTGCAATCAAAGTCTGACCAATATGACAACAGTAACCCTGTGAAAATTGCAGAAAAACAGCACCAGACAGGATCTCAGGTTGGCTGCAAGAAATATCAGGCAATTGGTGGATGCCCTGTACATCCATGGAAAAAGTTTCTAAACATGGCATCCAGTCACTTGTAAAATTCCCATGTGAATGCATGGTTCAAAATCCAGCTGAGAGCATAGGGACACATACAACACAAACACTCCTCCTTACTGGAGGCTTTTCTAATGGTGAAGTAGAAAAGCGGAGATATTGAAGAGGCTCAAGATTTGTAGAGTACTCAAGAGGAAGCAAACAAGGATGCTCTTCATGCTGTATGTGTCAATACACCTTTTGGATCTCTTAGGGTCAAAGGAACCATAATAACAATGCCACCTGATACAGCTGTTTTTGACCTTTCTGTTCGCTACTTTCCAATAATGGAACCCATGGATAATAAGTGGATTGAAACAGGCACTATTACCAGCACATCAGACAAGTGCAACTTCATATCTGCGCATGCTATTTGTGATGCACACACTTCTGACTTCTGCAACATACTTCTTGCTTTACATGCATTAGCAGGAGGTGACTGTGCGATCCCTACCTGGTATTGGGGAAAAAAATATCTCTGTTTAATGTTGTCAAGACAAAGGAAGCCGACTTCTTCAGAGATCTTGCCAAATAGGGAGAGAGTGATGGACAATTTCTTTATTAAAGACCTCGGTGGCAGTGCTGTATGATCAGAGTGAGAAATGACAGGAAACTCACAAAGACCTGAATTGCTTGCACCTCCATCTAGCCATCAGAAAAGGACAAGTCACAGGCCGAACTCCTCACCATTTGAGGACAGTTTTGAAGAGCATCTCAAAAGAGCATCTTGGGGCAAAACAAAGATTTGGATGTCTTCACACCTAGGTAAACAAGATATCGGATCATCAATGCAACATGGATGGAAAAATGTGGATGATTAAGTACTTTCTGTATTCTTCATGGGCCCAAAGGCACCTGAGCTTCTACAAGACCTTATCTGTGCCTGTGCCCGTAGGGTTTGGTGCACAATCAACTGTGTCTATAATCAGAAAATCTTTCTCGCACAGAACTGTGTGCTTGCCAAGGCAATGAAAACTGTGGTAACCCACATATTCTTGACAAAGATCATGATGATAATGATGACTAGAAATGTCAAATTATATCTGTACAAATTTATTATTAGATTTTGTTTGACTCTTTGAACTGTTGTTGTGATGCTTTGAAGCCACAAAGAAATCCAGTTTTATGTATTGAAATAATACATAGTGTCATTAAGCTAACAGAAATGAATGCAAATATTTAAAACTGGTCAATTTACCGTGTTTATGGTGTCATTGTTTATCCTTGTTGCTATGGTACAAGTACCACTTGACAGCGCCACATCGTACTTCATATTTAAGTACGCATAAGCTTTTAAATTATGTATGTGGATGTGCGTAGATAGGATACAGTAAGTCAACCAAATTGGTGATGCCTGTCACTTACCTAGATGAGGCTATCATTTTTCTACCCATAAAGACCTCAGTCGCAGCAATCTTTTGAGTAAAAGCTTCTAAGTGGAATAAAGCTATTTTCCATTTTGTCCTTAAATATTAATTAAATAGAGGAATCTGGTAGTCACAGATGATTTTCCACATTCACTAATAGATTCAGTTATGCTGTGCCCTATTTAACTTCTCTATTTCCCAGTAGGTGGAGACAAAGCAGAACACTTTGCATGACCCATCTCCAGAACTTTGAAACATGAAGGTTGGCTTTCAACACAGGAAGATGTAGGTTGGATTACCTAAAGCCAAAATTAAAAGTGTTTTGTCAGAGCAAGCATGCCAAAGTTAAATAGGTGCAGAATGCTTTGAAACTTGCAATGACCAATTATTACTCATTCTTTTTTGTAAAGTAAGCACTCTTTTGGCAAATCCTCTCCCTCAGTTTCTCCACAGCTATGAAGGTCAGTGACAGCCGCAGAATCAGTGTGGACCCTCTGCATATGTTGGGAGAAGTAGTATTATAGGACCCAGCATAGAGCATCCATGAGTCTTACATGCTGGGGAGCTGTGCTCTGTTGAGGCTTAGTGCAGTCCAACACAAAGTGGTGAAGGAAGAGAGGCACAGAGTAAGGCGTTTGCATGGTCTGAGCGGGAGGCAACCCTTGATGGTCTCATGGAATATGTAAAGTAATCTCTGCTTCTTCTCCCATTTCTCAGGCTTTGTGCTGTGACCAGGATTTTTCTCTGTGGAAGAAATTTTGTGAATATTAACCTGCCAAAATCCCAGTGCCTCAAATGGCCAAATTCTCCAGGTATTTTCTTTCCCACCTGGTACCTTCAGAAACATTCTGAGAAGGAATTGTTTGCCATGAGGCTCTGTAGAGAACTGCATCTTTCATTACTGGAAACCAAGCACTGACGGTGAATAAGTGAGTGTTTTGCTTTGTCTCTACAGGCAGGAGAATGCTGTGAAATGAGAGACTTCTCTACTAAAAACAATATGAGCACATCTGTGACGTTGCTTGGTGTCTCTTTCGTTCCCCTTTCCTTTCTATATGCACATAGAGCCACCACAGTTACCTTCGCTACCAAAGGCATTCACTGTCCACATTATTACAGCTACTGCTGTCACAACATTTTATCTCTGAAGAGCTACAAGCTTGGAACTATACAGTATGCTTTCCCCCAGTGGCAGCTTCTCACTGAGCTGGAAGTGTAAATTCCACCTTGAGACATACCCACATTAGCTCTCATTGAGCTAGGGTGCTAAAAATAGACTGTAGCCATGGTGGTGCAAGAAGCGGGAGGGGAGAGCTGCCTGGAGCACGTTTAGTATTCAGACAGGTTCATGCGTGGGTCTGCTTGCCCATCCTGTTCCTCACACCATCACGGCTATGTTCTATTTTTAGGATGCTAGCTTCATCAGAACTATCAAGGGTATGTCTCCTCAAGCTGGAATTTACACCGTCCAGCTCTAATGCAGACAAAGTTAAAATTATCATTGGCCCAGAATGGAAGAAAACTCTTGGATGGGAAGTACAAATGGCTTCAGTACTAGTGAACTCAGAAGTAAAGTTACTGATAGTGCTATCGACCTCATTCATTCCCAGAGGGCTCAGTTAGGGTGTGGATCAGGGCAGGGATGGGTTGCTGTAGGAACTGTTACACCAATTCTAAGCCATTGAAGGATCCCCTATGCTGGGGTGGTTGGTTTGTGGCCTCAAAGCCACCATAGCTGTGAATTTTGTGTAGATTTTCACATTACAATGTGTCTCCAATGCAAGGGAAGATCTGAGCCTGTGTCTTCTAAAAGTGTCTGCTAATTTTAAGGAGGCAGGGATGCATTGGGAATAAGATAGTCAATTCAATCTTACATGCAAGTGAATTAAATATAGAGAATGAGAGGTTAAAGCAGTAATGGAAAAAGATGCAGCTTGAGTAATATTACTTTATTATTCATCACTTTTATTACAGTTGCACCTACAGTTCCTTGTCAAGATCAAGACCTATTGTGTTAGGTACTGTTCAAATACAGAGTAATAGACAGTCCCTGCCCAAAGAACTTGGACTAGATTTTCAAAAGGTATTTAGGTGTCTAAAGATGCAAAGAGATGAAGTGGTTAAGTGCCCATTAGGAACATATGTAACTTGCTTAGCTATTTCTGAAAATCTCACTAGGCACCTATTGTTCCGAAGACCTTTGAAAATCTGCAAAAGCGACAAAGAGTCTTGTAGCACCTTATAGACTAACAGATTTTAGGGATCATGAGCTTTCGTAGGCTAAGACCCACTTCATCAGATGAATGTTGTGGAAATCTCCAGAGGCAGGTATAAATAACAGGCAAGAAAGCAAGGTAAATTCAATCAAGGGCAGGTGAAGCCCACTTCTAGCAGGTGATCTGGAGGTGTGAACACACAGAGAGGAGAAACTGCTTTTGTAATTGGGGAGCCATTCACAGTCAATATTGAGTCCAGAACTGATGGTGTCGAATTTGCAGATGAATTGGAGCTCAGCAATTTCTCTTTGAAGTCTGGTCTTGAAGTTTTTTTGCTGAAGGATGGCTGTTTTGAGGTCTGCTATTGTATGTCCAGGCAGGTTGAAGTGTTCTCCTACAGGCTTTTGTATATTGCCATTCCTAATATCTGATTTGTGTCCATTTATCCTTTTACGTAGGGATTGTCCAGTTTGGCCGATGTATATAGCAGAGGGGCATTGTTGGCACATGATGGCGTATATTATATTGGTAGAAGTGCAGGTGAATGAACCAGTGATGGTGTGGCTGATCTGGTTAGGTCCTGTGATGGTGTTGCTGGTGTAGATATGTGGGCAGAGTTGGCATCGAGGTTTCTTGCATGGATTGGTTCCTGAGTTACAGTTGCTATGGTGCAGTATGTGGTTGCTGGTGAGAATCTGCTTCAGGTTGGCAGGTTGTCTGTGGGCAAGGACTGGCCTGCATCCTAAGGCCTGTGAAAGAGAGGGATCATTGTCCAGGATGGGTTGTAGATCACTGATGATGTGTTGGAGAGGTTTTAACTGAGGACTGTAGGTGATGGCCAGTGGTGGTCTGTTGGTTTCTTTCTTGAGTTTGAAAGAAACCATCAGACCACCACTGGCCATTGCTGAGCTCCAGTTCATCTGCAAATTTGACACCATCAGGTCTGGACTCAATATTAACTGTGAATGGCTCCCCAATTACAAAAGCAGTTTCTCCTCTCTGTGTGTTCACACCTCCAGATCACCTGCTGGAAGTGGGCTTCACCCCCCGATTGAATTTACCTTGCTTTCTTGCCTGCTATTTATACCTGCCTCTGGAGATTTCCACAACATTCATCTGATGAAGTGGGTCTTAGCCCACGAAAGCTCATGATCCCTAAAATCCGTTAGTCTATACGGTGCTACAAGACTCTGTCACTTTTGCAGATGCAGACTAACACGGCTACCCCTCTGATAATTTGAAAATCTGTTTCTTACAATCTAAATAGATAAGATACAAAAGCACATGGGAAATGAAGTATTACTATCCCTATTTTATTATTGGGAACTGATGTATAAAGAAGTTAAGTAACCTCCCATTATAGAGAAAATAGGGTGGTATTTTAAACCATTAAAATGTAGGAGGGGCTCAGGAATAACATTTAATTATTTTTACCTCTATATAGGTTACATTTAATTATTTTTACCTCTATATAATCTTATATAGGATTGAAGCTGTGAAAAATAAACCAATTTGGTGCATCTTTTATAAATTGATTAAAAGACTAAGCAAGCAGTTATAGAACAAATATGAATTTAAGCAACATATGTCACAAGCTAATTTAAGTTAAAGTTTTCCTAGCTTAATTTACAATTGTACAATGCAACAGTCAAATTAAGGCTATAATTAAAACAATCAGTAATTCAAGGTTCAATTTATCTGCTTTGCCAACGAACAAGTTAAGCAAAACAATTCTGTTAAGATTTTGCAGAAAGATTAATGGAAGAAGCTATTCTCTTTTATTTAAGACCTTTAGCTAAGGGTCTGTTAAAGGCAGAGGATATTTTTTGCCTTGATTTTGAGGAACTACAGCTCTTAAAATGATTTCTTAGTAACTTCTTCCTGTGGTTGCTTTCTCCTGCTAAGCTTAGGATTCTCAGAAACCACATTAAGCTTCTGTTTATTTACTCTTTTTCCCCTCCCCTCTTGAACACAACACCTGCATTTTTCTGGTAGTCAGACACAGATATAGAAAGTTTTCTAGGGACCCATACTTAAACAGTGTCATCCAAAAGCTCCTATGGCCCAGGATCACTTCATGTTTAGATAACATGTTGGGGTTTAGTGTCCACTTTGAGGGACAGTTGCGACACACATCTGCCTGTGCGCACACACAGGCACTAATGGGCATTGGAGCGATTTGAATATCCCTGAATTGCTCTGCAGAAAGATTTTCATACCTTCTTCTTCAAATCTTTAGCTCATATGATTGGTCTTAGTTTGGAAATATTTACTGATAAGATGTAGCTTGGAGTTCTTTCACATTGTGGTGAGGAAAGTTTGGTCTCATATTTCCCAGCTGTAAACTTCAGGCTTGGCTTAGCTGGTGGTCAGAGTCTTCACCTCTTCTTCTTTGGATGTGTGGTCCAGGGAACAAAGCATGATACAACTCTGGGTGTTGTGTTGATGTGAGAGAGCCCCCCTTCTTTCTGCATGGTTAGTATCTTTTAGATCAGTGACTCCTCTGCTCAGCTCTGGGAACGCTCTTGTCCAATTAGAGGTTTGAGCATGTCGGCTATAGTTCATTGTGCACCAAAGATTTGGCACCTTGACCTTGAAGTCATGTAGAAAAGGCCAGTTCAGTATGTATGTGTCTTGCTCCAATGTGCTGATAATCGCAAACAGATGTTCTCAAAAACAAGATGCAAGAAGGTGCCATGTGACAAGGAACTGGGTAGGCAAACTTCTGCTTATGACCAAAACGTGTCCTAATTGTTTAAATATAATTAATAGCTATTCAGCATTCACACATCCACTCATTCACACACATCTTTGTGACTGTGAATTAATTATGAAAGGGGGAATGTAACTCTGAGAAGTGGCGCAGATTCTAGGGCAAGTGAATGACTGTACCCTAATAACCTGTTGCCTACAAGCCAGAAAGCTGCTTCAAACATCTCTTAGTAATGCTAACTTTCATTAAGCATTGAACATTAAACTATCATTAAATATTTCACACAGGTCATCTGTAAAAGAGCCAGGAATTTAACTCAGATTGCTTCAAGTCTAAGTCCAGAGTCTTAGCCCCAAGCTCATCATCCTTGTTCATAGTTAAGCCCCTTACGTTTTCAGTCTTTTTTTTAAAATTGGGATGATGACAGCTACAGTACTGTATGGGGTCAGTTGTGGCTAATGATTTTCTGTCCAACAAAAGTCAAGTCCCTTAAGGCTAAATTTTCAATTTTGTTGTTTAATTATGAGTGCTTCAGTTTTTGGGTGCTCAGCTTGACACACCTATGGCCTGATTTCTGGAAAACTCCAAAACTCCAGCTGAAGTTAATGGAAATTGTTAGTGTTCAGCAATTCAGAAGATCAGGCATTAGGGGCCAAATTTTCAAAAGGACCTCAGCACCTGCAGATGGGGTCAGATTTTCAAAACAGATCCGCTCCCATTCAAACATCAGAATAAGTGGCCAGATCTTTTTTTTAAAAAAAATCACTTAGCACAATGGATAACAATCTAGACTTAAATGTCACAGTGGGATTTACTGGCTGCTAAGCTGTTTTGCAAGTCGCATCCAGAGTTCTAAAAATATGCACCACAGTTAGATGACACTTTTCAAAAGCTGAAACTTCACCACTTTGTGCCTTTCCCATATTCCACAAATCTCTAAAATGGAACAATTATCTATTAACCGTTGAAAAGTGTTTTCAGACCCTAAGAATAAAGGATCTGAACAAATACCAGCTGTTGAGGACAGATGGTACCAGAAAAAAATCCAACCCCAGAATGCTATTTGAAATCTCTGGAAAGCAAAGGAAAAATATCAGTTACAGATGGGCAGTCCTGCAGACTGGTGTACGCAGTGTAGTTTAAATATGTAACAGCTTGTGTTTTATGAAGGGTGAGAATAGGTAAAGAGACCCCCCAAAAAATAGAATTCTATCATCACTAACTGCAGTCACAGCTATTATAGAGGGATTCTGCTTCTTGACTTAGTAATACAAAGCCTTTGGATTTATACCAAAGAGCATTGTCAGGTTTTGCTTTTAACATCAGTGCACATAATTTTTTGGTGAGGGCAGTTTGGGTGCCTGCTCCTAGTCAATTCATACCTCACAGAGGAGCAGAGCTTGCAAGCTAGTACTTTTTCAGCCTGGCATTTGTCACAAGTTGAACTAAAACCAAACATTGCTTCATTTCTAAAGGAAGTTTCTGAATACTAGACAACCTAAGTAAAACACATTTTGCTCACTTCTGTAGAAATTGGGTGCTAGTGCAATTTCACAGTTATCCATGGAAAAAATATATTACCCAGAACTGAGCCATGATGTTCACCCTCATAGTGTTCTCCATATCAGCATCTGGAAGGTCAAGAAATGTTTTCCCATTTGCTATGCCTGCATCATTGACTAGGATATTAACATCCCCAACTTCTTTTCTAACCTGAAAGGAAAGAAGGGAAAACCAAGCTATTATATGATATTCATGCTATTTGTGCTTTATGTTTATAAAAACATATAGGGATCTGTTCTATGTACTGCCTGAATATTTGCCATTATTATTTATAACCAATACTGTGGAAGCAGACCACGTTTGGCGGGTGTTTTTCAAACACAGAGAAAGACAGTCCCTCGTCCTGAAGAGTTTACTCTCTCAGAGGATTACTTTCAGATTCACACATGACTTTTCAATTAGTGTACATGCCTAGAAAGGACTTAATGGAATTGATGGTATTTTACCAACCAGCTTCTAACACTTGAAAAAACTCTTCAGGGAACATATTTCTGCCTGCCATTTAAGGGTGTGATTTCTAAGGTGTTTCCCACTAACTGGCCCACGGAAACGCTGCTGGTGAGAACTAAGCACTACATTAATGTGCAGTAGGGAATGTATAATTTGCATCAGGAGGGTCTACGTGGGCCAGTTAGTGTATTACATGTTAGTACACTTTAGAAATTACATCCCTCTAGTGCACATTGTTGCACATGTAGACAAGCCCTAAGTCTGTGCTTTCCTATAACCATGCTTATAGGAACACAGAAAATTCAAGGAGCTTGATCCCCTTATGTTTAGCTGGTAGGGTCAATGTGTTGGAAGTTTCATATGGACCTGGGATAATTTCAATATATTACCTTATCTGGTAATGTATACTATGTGCTATGATTATTCTTATATTCCATTAACAACAACAAAGAACATCATTACTAGCGTTGGATTAATTTTTTTCAGATGAGTAGTTTATTCATAAAAAAATGCAGTTTGGGGTGAACCCAAACTATTTCCGAATTTGTGCCAAATTCACCAAGTAGTTTCAACTGAGCTGAAAGAGTCTAAATGTTTTGATAATGTTGAAACAGAACATTTAGTTTTGATCCCAAAAAAATGCTTTTGATTTTCAGGCAATTTTGACAAAAGCAAAGCACTGACAAAGTAGCTAGAAGAGAGGTGCTTCCCTTATAAGCTTTAGCCTGGCAGTTAGGCCACTCACGTAGGATATGGGAAATCTGGCTTCAATTCCACACTCTGCATGATGTGTTGAAGGGATTTGCACTTGGGTCTCCCACATTGCAAGAGGGCACCATAATCACTGGACGCTGGGGTTTTCTTAATCTCACCTGTTGAAACTGTTCCACTTTGGCCAGGTCTAGAATACAGACCTATATAATTATGTTGCTCAGGATTATGAAAAATCCACACCTTTTAGCAATGTTGTAATACTGACCTAACCCCCACTATCTAGCCAGTGCTATATTGATGGGAGAGCTTCTCCCCTTGACATACTTACCGCCTCTCAGGGAGGTGGATTAACTATGCTGACAGGAGCAGCAGCTCTCTTGTCAGAGTAGGAGGCTCTCCATTAAAGTGCTACAATGGTGCAGCTGCACTTGAAGAAAAGCCCTTAATTAATAATCAAATAGTCATGGAGCAAGGACTTCAGCTTGGGTCTCCCATATCCTGTGTGAGTGCCATAACTACCAAGCTATAGAGTCATACTCACTCACCTTTCCCTGGCCCAGTGATTATCCATTGTCACTCACAGGATCCAGTGTCATTCATAGTCATAGAAAAGTCATTGGGCCAGGGAATGAGACTGAGAATGACTCTATAGCCTGGTAGTTATGGCACTCATGTAGGATATGGGATACCCGAATTGAAGTCCTTGTTCAGTGACTATTTAGTGGAAAAGCTTCAATAGAAGAGAATGAGAAAGCTCCACAGCAGAATATTCTAGGGGCTGGGCACTCTCCTGTAGTGCTGGAAACCCAGGTTCAAAACTTTTCTCCACATCAGGCAGAGCAGGGAAACAAACACAAGTCTTCCATGTGAGTGCTTTAACCACTCGTCTAAAACTTATAAAGAAAGGCACAACTATCACCTCCTTGTCTAGCGGTTTTGTAAATACTTTGCTTTTGTCAAAATGCCTGCAAATCAGAATGGATTTTTGGGTCAGAATGAAACAAAATATTTCAATGTGACATTACCATAACATGTCAACTCTTTTTAATGTTTTGATTTGCTGAAAAGTGTCATTTGACAAAAACAATTTTTTTTCGGAATTGCCAGCAAACCAGAAAATACATTATTCACCCAACTCCACTCACTGTAATCAACAGTCAATTAGGAAATGCTAATGTTAAGATTGCATCTACCAGCTTAAGTGCCACTTTTGTATATGCTTTTGCAAGAGAAACAGAGTACATGGAACTTCAGATTTTATATCAGTTTTTAAATTGTATTTCTTAAATGGTTTGATCTTGATAGGTTTTAAAGTAACTTCAAGATGAAGATTCCAGAAGATAAGCTATTTGACGTGCAGCCCAGTTTCAAAATAGAAAGATTACTGTAAATTTTCTTGTTTCTTGTTTTCTTGTTTTCAACTGATCCTTAGTTGATTAAACTTATTTTTAATTTTGTGATGGATGAATGTTAAATGAGTGATTCAAATAGACTGTAGCAACAATCAGCTAATTTTATTGGACTTCTGTTGAACTTTTCGTAACCTGCTGATTCTATATCATCATAATGGAACTTTTCGCCTGGACGAGACCATGTCAGCTTCCTCAAAAGTAGTCTTATGTTCTGGATTTTTGGGGGGGTGAGGTGGGTGGAAGGTGAGCATGGGGGAAGGACACAGTCTAAGTCTCTGTGGTATGTGAAACACTGAATATTTTTTAAATTGCTGATTTAAGTGGGACTTTCCCCAATATAGATGCTAGCTCAGGCTAAACTAATTTAAACCTGATTGCACCATGTTGCATGGCTCTAAGGTAGGTCTGACACTAGATGTATAGGATGGCCTTTGAGACAGGCACTGCACGTCAAAGTTTGCAAATCATAAGAATCAAGGGTAAGGCTGAGAAGCCTTTACCTTTTCGGTCAACAAGCCACCTAAGGAAAGACTGATGTTCCTGAATCCTCAAGACCCAGCCACCTTGGGGAAAAGAAGTCAAGACATCAATGAACAGGCCATGCCAGGCTTTGACCAGTCTCTCTACACCTGAAGAAGGTTTGCTAGCAAGAAGCGCTGTGCCAGTAACATCATTGTCTGATTCCTTGACTGCATACTCTATGAGAGAGACAGTGTGGATGAGGTAGTATTTTTAAATCAGGGGTTCTCAAACTTCCTAAGATCGAGACCCCTTTTTAGCTGTGCTGTGTGCTCTGCGGCCCTGGGGTATGTTCACCGAATAGAACACTTCTGGTTTCGGCGGTAATTCGGTGGACACGCAGTGCTTCTCTGTGTGCCTGCCAAAGTGTCACTGAAACTGGAAGTGTTCCACTTGACGGCTTTTCGGCAGACACACTCCAGTGTTCGGAGCATTTGCAGAAATGCCACCGATTGGAATGAGAGCTCGCGACCCTCCCCACGAGTCGCCCTGTGACCCCTCATTTCAGAAGCCCTGCTTTAAATGGACCAACTTCTGTTGGTGGTAGAGACAAGCTTTTGAGCTTCACAGAGATTTTCACCAGAAAAAGAGCTCTCTGTAGTTCAAAAGCTTATCTTTTTCACCAACAGAAGTTGGTCCATTAAAAGACGTTACCTTACCCACCTTGTCGCTCTCATATCCTGGGACCAACATGACTAAAACAACACTCCATACTCTATGCAAGTCCAGAAGACTACAAGGATTTAAGAGCACACAACACCTTTGTTATCTTAAGTATCTTAGTTTTCCTTTTTTCCTGTTTTTGTCTTTTGCATTTATTAGCTGGCAGAGATCCCAGATTTTGTTTTACATTCTTTCATTTTAGAGTGTGAAATTGTGGCTGTGTGCATGCACCTGTGTATAAATACCCAAAAGGTTTGAATAGAGAAGACACCATAAAGTAAGTTCCTCAGGTCTAAACAGCCCTAAAAGTTGTCTCATAAAACCCTTCATTTAAGTGTGTTCTATGTTTAAATGTCTTGGCTTACATTGGCTTGAAATTATATTCCGTAATTTCTGGTAAGCAAGTGTTCTCAAACTTCTGCTTATGAAGAGGGTTCTGTTAAAGTCTGTACTATAATGTCTCTTTTGGGGCATGGAAAGAGGAAAATGTTAGCCACCCATCGCAACAGAATTCTAAAAAGAAATCTTTACAGTTGGCTTTGAGGATGTGGTTCAGACAGATAAAAAACTGGTTTCAGTATTAAGATTCCAACAGGTACCGAGTTGTAAATTTGACTAAAGTTGGTAAAATTCTTTAGTTGGGATTTGTAACCAAATATCCACCTTCTTAAAAGCTCTCTAGAATTTCTAAGGATTACTTAGTTAAATCCTCTGATTAATTAATTGATTTCATTTTATTCCAATTATCTTATTGTACGTAGAGCTTGCCAAGCCAATTTGAAGCAGCTCTCATCAGTGTAGTGCAGAACCGTCAGACCACCATCAAATCCAGTCATCAATGATGTGTGATGCTGTCTGTCTTTAGCCACAGTCACATGTGGGATTCTCTCGTTGGCCTCAGGCGTGAAGGCTGGCTGCACACTGACCGTGGCATATTCAAAATTGGTTCAGAAGGGCCCATTAGCAGAATGGCAAATCAAAGACAGATACACAGATGGTCAAATCAGTTCTAAGAGACTGGTTTCTGACGTCAATGGCAGACGATTCTTCATTCCACATTGACATCACAGAGAAAGTAGCATTAAGTAGGCCCACAACAGGTGCCTCAACAATAAGCACACTCTTGGGTGGTTGAAGAGGTGTGTGAAGTGATAAGCTTGGGTTTGCACTGATCTTTGCAACTATTCTGTATTTAGCATCCTCACAATGAATGTGAGGAGGAGCAATGTTACTTAACACAGGAAGCCATGGTACAGGGGCTGGTCAAATTGTTCTAGTTACAATGTGCATGGTTGATAGTAGTTGTGTATCAATCAACTTGATGTGAGACGAACTGGGCCAACTGCATTTCCTGGCATTTCTCTGTCTGAAAGGATGGATTCTGCACTGCTCTCTACTGCTGTGATCACCGTTATGAACACATTGTGGATGGCTATGCAATATATCAGAAGTTCCCAGTCTGAACAGGAATCAGAGTTGCTTGACCTGCCATGTGCCATAGAAAGAAACAACACCAGATTACTTCTGGCATTCACGGAGCAGCTGAACATGATGAACAGTTGCTTCTGGGCTCAGGAAACAAGCACCAGGTGGTCGGATTAAATCATTATGCAGGTCTGGGATAATGAGTAGTGGCTGCAGAACTTTTGGATATGGAAAGCCATCTTCCAGGAACTATGTGCGGAGTTTGCCTCAGCACTGCAGCTCAAGGACACCAAAATGAGAGCTGCCCTCTTGGTAGAGAAGTGGATGATCATTGTGTGGAAGCTGGCAACTCCAGACTACTACTGGTCGGTCATGAATCAGTTTAGAGTCAGGAAGTCGACTGTTGGGGCTGCGTTAATGCAAGTGTGCAGGGCTAATAATTGCATCCAGCTCTAAAGGACTGAGAATCTTGGCAATGTGCGTGAAATGATGGATGGCTTTGCGGCAGTCCCTAACTGCGGAGGGGTGATAGATGGTACACACATTCCAATTTTGGCCCCGGACCAGAATACATCAACAGAAAGAGGTACTTCTCTATGGTATGGCAGGGGCTTGTGGATCACCATGCGTATTTCACAGATATCGACGCGGGGTGGTCCGAGAAAGGGCATGACGCACAAACGTTCAAGAACACTGGCCTGTACAGAAAGCTCCAAGCAGGAACTTTCTTTCCAGACCAGAAGATTCCAGTGGGGGATGTTGAAAGGTCATAGTGATCTAGGAGACCCTGCGTACCCCTTACTTCCATGGCTCATGAAGCCTTACATGGGAAAACTGGACAGCAGCAAGGAGCACTTCAACAATAGGCTGAAGAGATGCAGAATGATTGTGGAATGTGCCTTTGGCAGATTAAAAGTGAGCTGGTGCTGCCTTTACGGCAAGTTAGGCCTAAATGAGGAAAACAACAACCTGCTGCACGTGCCATAATAGTTGTAAGGCTAAGGGTGAAAATTTCCCCCCAGGGTGGAGTGCGGAGGTGGATTGCCTTGCTGCTTAATTGAGCAGCCAGATACCAGGCTACTAGAAGGGACAATGGGGGCTATTCAAATCAGGGGGGAATTGGAGGCAACATTTTGATAATGAACAATGGTAATGTGTCTTTCTATACAGCACTCTGCCATGCTCTGTTAACTTGCAGCCTTGCATGAAACTGTGATGATTCCTAACTGGGATTTGTAGTCAGCAAATGATCAAACAGCCACTATGTATTATGACCAGTAGCAGCCACACGGGTAAAAGACGAATAAAGATCGTTTATCTTTCAGCAAGTTTGTTTTTATTAAATACCAATTAACACATACAAAAGGCTTGGTGAGAAAGGAGATAACAATGCAGGGCAGTGTAGGCTCTTAAAGCTGTGTGTAAGTACAGCTATCGCTTTGGAAGCTGTCTGAAGGGGTGTACTGAACAGGGTACTGAGATGTTCCAGGAAGTTGCAAATAATGTGTGGGAGGAGTTTGGAGAGCATGGGAAGCAGTTCTGTATTGGCTGCAGGTGTGGCCTGGAGTGTGATTAGAGACTTCTCTGTTTGATTCTCCATCACTTTTATCATCCACTCCTGGCACTTTACAATGTGCTCCTCACTCTCTCCTTTCTGTCCTGCCTTTCTATTTAAAATTTTTCCTTCAGGGTCTCTCTCCTCTCCCTGCATTCTCTTTTTTTGGCCTCTGAGGATTGGAGCACCTCTCGGAACACGTCCTCCTTACTCCTCCTTGGTGGCTTCCTTATCTGGCAGAGGCACTCTGCCGGTATACAGTGGGTTCCCCTGAAGGCCACATCTGCAGAAGCACAAGAAACATACACAGAAGCATGATGGTTAGTTCATGCACAGCATTGAATCATTACAGTAAAATACACCTCTTAACATATGAATCACTTTCTCACTGTCCCTTGGCAAGCATACATCTTGGCAAACACCCTAAACACGGTGAGTTTGGCCTGGGTGGGAGTTGGGCATTCAAGATGGAGCAAAGTGGTGTTTTTTAAGGGAATCAGTGCACACAAGTAGGGACAATATTGTAAATTCTGAGTGCAACTTCAGACATAGGTGAGCAGCATAAGGCCTGTGTGCTGATTTAGTCCCTGCACCAATGATTGCTGATTGGCATTGGAAAATTTCCTACAATGGGGGAAGGAACAAAGCAGTTCTGCCAGGGAACCTTCAGCAGAGGATTGTCAAGTGCCTCCAGGAAAGATTCCTAGAGATCTCTTTGGAAGAGTCCTGTGAAATCTCGGTGTGCATTAACACACTGTTCCGCCACACTGCTTAGCTGCAGAGGAGAATGTGGAGCACACTCAAACACAGCTAGTCTTGTATGTTTCTATCCTTTCACCCACTTCTAGATAACACACAGCAAAGGACAGCTCTACCTCATAACTGAGCAGCATCAACTCAAAAACATCACTTACCAGGGCTCTCCTCTCCTGCATCATGTATGCCAGAGATGGGCTGCTGGGACTGGCTACATCCCTCTGGAATGGAAAAGGGGTCCTGACTTGTCATGCCACTGGATGACCCTGCCATGTTCTTCACATTGTCCTTCAACTCGATCTCCTCACCCACAACTTCATCCTTGGGGCGGAGTCCACTGTCTCCAGCCCATCCTAAGTATGCATGGAGCTCTTGGTGGTGGAGGTGGGGTCACCATCAAAGAGAGCATCCAGCTTCTTATAGAAGGAGCAGGTTTCTGACACAGCATCAGAGCGATGGCTTGCCTCCCTTGCCTTCTGGTACACCTGGCTCAGCACCTTTATCTTCGCACAGCACTGCTGCATAGCCCTTATTCAACAAGGGATAAGAAATCTGACCGTATCGAAGTTCCTATGGCTAGAGCGGAGCTGGCACTGCACAGCCTCCTCCTCCTCCTCCTCCCACAGTGCCAGCAGATCCAACAACTCAGGTGTGGTCAGAAGCCTGTGTACCTGAGTGCAAGGCAGAGGAATTCAAACGGCAGACCAGAGTGGTCAGAATCAATATTCCCTCTAACTTTTGACAGGCCGTGTGTGCAGAAATTTCTTCTGTGCAAATTTTTGACAGGCTGTGTGCACAAAAAATTTATTCTGTGCGAATGTTTGTGCTTCTGTGCACATTTTTGTGCGGTGCTTTGCTGTGTGCATGGGGTTTAGGATCTGTGTGTGCGCGCACATGTGCACAGCTTAGAGGGAACAGTGGTCAGGATGGGCATTGTGGAACACCTCCTGGAGGCCATTTACAGTGACATAAGTAAGCATGGTGTCTATATTGACACTTTGTCAATATAACTTTGCTGCAAAAAGCTCTATGCCTGTCATTGAGGTAGTTTTATTTTGTTGGCAAAGCAGGAGAGTTTTGTTGGAAGAAGGAACATTACAGTGTTTACACCTCCAACTGTTTTGTCGACGAAACCAGACTTTTGTCAACAAAATTGTGTAGTGTAGACAAAACCTTAGTTTACTTAGCAGAGCAGCCAAAGTTAAGTTTGTAGTAAGGTCCTATTATGTCTTATTTTCCAGTTTAGGCTGAGCGAAAAATAAGTCCAAATTGTGTATCAGGAAAACTAGGATGAGACCCTCCTAGTTGCTTTTTTGAAACAGTTAGATCCCAAAGCATTCCTACTTAACTATAGTTCACTGATCACATGGACAAATAGCAGAAACATCTCTTTACTATGTTTTACTGTTTCTCAGTAACATTTGCAAATTTTGAGTTTCAGCAATGAATATGCGATGTCAACTACAATCATATGTTTCACCGTGGTTGTGATTTGAGGCAACTAATTTCCTTTAGACGGAAAACTCACGGTATTTCAGTCTCCACAGTACATTAGAGCAAACAAAAAACAGATAAAGATCCATTTACAAAAACCTCACATTTTTTGTTAAATTGCAATAAATGGACATAAGTGGTACGTCCTCCTTACTAAACATTACTGCTTCTAAAACAAATGATTTGAAAGAGATATCTTTTAATCAGATACAGTGTAATACTGGAAAAAAAACCAACATTAAATATTACCTGATTTGCCACTCTGTAGACTTCTTCCCTATTGCTGCAGTCACACCTGTAGGCATAAACTCCTTTGGCTCCATTTTCTTTGGCCAGTTTAGTCGTCTCTTTGTTACCTTCTTCATCAATGTCCCAGAAAACCAGGGTAGCTCCAAGACGAGCAAAATTTATGGCAATCTGCCTTCCAATCCCATTTGCAGCTCCTGTAATAAGCACTATTTCACCAGCAACATTCTTTTTACATGGAGGACAAATTAACAGAATGAAAGCCTCAAAGTAGTAATATCCTAATAAAATCAGGAATTCGAGTGTCTCCAAGATGCTGCTTAACTTGCACATGATTTTTCAGATACGAAGGATAATTTTTCTAATTAAAGAGATAAAACAAAAATGCTGCATGAAACTTCAGCGATATTAGGTTTTAAAAAAAGAATTAGTTTGTACCCTAAGGTACAGCTAATAGGTGTTAGCTAATAGGTCACAGTTTTCAGCAAAAAATGCATTTTATTGCTAGATATTTGTCTTGTATTTTCCTAGGAAGTCGTGATATAACGCCAGCTGCTAAAGATTGCTTAGGCCAGAGGAGCAAGAGCCTACAAAGTGCCCTATTCACTTTGTTCCAACACTCCATTTTCCATTGGTTGTAAAATAATTTATTTAGATATATATATGGGCTTTCGTATAGACACATTTTGTATAACTGTTCACATTTCTGCCAAATAATAGATTGTTTTCTTAGTAGTTTGTTCAAATGGAGTGAAAGCCATCAAACCACTCAGACTGCATTCACCTCAGAAGATAGACTGTTTCTTCTCCCAAGAGCAAATGTGCATCAGTTTCAAAGCACAGGAAATAATGATTTGTTCAAACACTGCAAATTTTCTATTGATACTATTATTTGTATTTTTATAGTGCCCAGCGGCCTAGATTTAAAAATCACACCCAATGTTTTATATTATGGTAAAATGCGCCAATGCTCCTGAGCAGCATAGAATTACAATCTTTACAACTTTATTATGACATCAAATCATTCTGTTGTCTTTACATTGTTCTCTAATGCAGATCTCTATTGTGTCTTTAAATTGTAGGCTCTTAATTCTAGGGACCTATTATAAATTTGGCACATTTCACTTCTGAAGTTGCCATGTGTAAAAAGACAGTGCTATGTAGTGAGTTTGTGATAAAACTATCTTGGATTTTTGTAGTTGCTTTGAACAAATGGGTGAAATCTCATCCTCTCCAGCATCACTCAAGATATGATGGAAAATAATGCTTGTCAAGTGGAACAAAGCAGCAATCTGGGAACTACATTTTTTTCTCCCATAAATGACAAGGCCTGAAAGGATCATCATAATATCATGATCTTCTAATTTGACCTGCATAAGACAAGTCCTATCTTACCCAGCAATTACTGCATCCAGCTGATAATTTCTGTTTGAGCTACAGCATAAGTTTTTTTAAAAAAATATCCCACCAAGATTTAAAGACTTTAAGTGAAAGAGAATCCACCAAGTCCCTAGGTAAATTATTCCAGTAGTTAATTACCCTTACTGTAAAAACCTGTGCATTATTTTAATGGGAATTATGAACTAAGAAAAAATTACAGTACTTGTCTCTGTTCTTTTAAATCTAGTTAAAAAGCTCAGTATAGCAAACTACGAGATGCTGTGACATTATAAAAAGGAGTACTTACTAACAATAGTGACAAAGAGTCCTGCGGCACCTTAAAGACTAACAAAAGTATTGAAGCATAAGCTTTCGTGGGCTAATACCCACTTTGTCCGACAAAAGACTTTTGTTAGTCTTTAAAGTGCCACAGGACTCTTTGTTGCTTCTGGAGATCCAGACTAACACAGCTACCTCTCTGATTCTTACTAACAATACTTTTTTAAAACAATCAAGACCTAAACAGTGACTACATATACAAGAAAAGTACAGGACTGATTCCCTTCTTTCTTCTATCTGTTGCAGTGGCCATTAAATATGTACAAAAGTTTTTGTGAATCATTTTCAATCCTCCAAGTCTTATGTGGATTTTGTTTACAATGTTGTAATGACCAGTAGCTCATACATATCAAAAATAGTAGTCGTAAACTAGATTTAAGGGGGACTGCCTGCTATTATGCCTAAGGCTAAAAGCACTTTTCAGATTTTGCATTTCTAAGATCTGTGCTTTATGGGGTGGGAGGGAGGACTGAAGGGCTCCCTTGCACATGGCAGCGATGCACCGATTCTGAGGTACCGCTGAGAGGTACGATGCATTTGTTAGTGCTCTACACACTTTTACAGAACGGCAGCGGCTGTAACTATCGGACTTCACAGAGCCTGCCGCCAATTTGCCTCCCAGCCCAGGAGATCCCACCGACCACACGCCTGCGGGCACGTGCCCGTGGGCACCAACTCACGTACCACTGGAAAGATCAAGTTTTCCAGCTCCCTCCTTTCAGATCCGCTGCGGACAACTCCCCACAGCCCGCTCCTCGGCCCGCCCCCGGACCCGCTGCTGACAGACGGGAGGGGCTGATCTCCACCCGCCCGCGTTCAGTCTCCCCCGGGGGAGCGCTCACTGGCTCAGCCGCGGCGGCAGCCTCCGTCGGTGGCTCCCCCGCTTGCCCGGCCCCGGGCTCCCGCCGTCCCGGGAAGCGCAGAGATACTCACCGCGCGGACAGCTCCCTGCGGCGCGCGGGCTCCGGACAGTGCCGGGCGCGGCGCGCGCCAGCGGGGTAAATAGCTCCCCGGCCGCCGCCCCGCCCGCTGCCGCCAGCCGGGGCGCTTGGCCGGGGATAGCAGCCTGCAGCGGGCGGGGGTGGGGGAGGGCACCGAAGGGCCCGCGGCAGAGAGCGGGGGCGGGTGGTGGGGTCTGGACGTGCAGCAGCTTCCCACGTGCCTCTCTCCTCCCCCGTCCCCGTATCTCCCGCAGAAGAGGTGCGGGGTGGGCGTGGTTATAAAGCCAGGCGAGTCAGCGGCCACTTTGGGTGAGTGCCTCGCACTTTAAGTGCAGGGTTAGTGGGACTTGACTCAGCTGATGCGTGTTCGGGAGACCTGGCTTTGGGGTGACTAATGCTCCCAGTATTAGAGGCTCTGTGTTATATAAGCGATCATTCCCCTCCTCCCCAACCCAGAAAAAAAAAGTGTCCTGATTTTTGATACTTGCTGTATGTTCACCCTACCTGGGCTTAAGCATCTGCTTTGTATTTTAACCGTAGGTTAACGCTTTTCTAACTTAAGTTCTTGGTGTCCAAACTGCAGTGCCCAGAGGTGAGTTAAAGTAACCATATCCCAGTGTCCCTAGTGGCCCCTGTTCCCCTCCCCAGAATATGGCTGCTCTACCCAGGGCCCACTCTAGGATTTTTGATTCAAAGGGAAGGTTGATATGATCAAAGTGATGGGCTAGGAAAATGATCTTTGCAGCAACGTTCTGAATGGATATGAGTGAGGTGAGACTACATTTGTTAAAGCTAGAGAGAAGGATATTGCAGTAATTGAGACAGGAGAAGATGAGAGCTTTAATGGAAGTTTAGCTGTGTGGATGGATCGCGAAGGCTGTATTTTAGAGATACTGTTAAAAAAGAATGAGCAAGTTTTAAAGAGAGCCGGGATGTGAGGCAATTGAGAGAGGTCAAGTCAAAGATGTTACCCTTCTTGCAACCTGGGGAAGCTAAGACTGAAGTACTTTCCAAGCTCTGCTGGGCACATGTTTGTATTCTGAACACCAGAGCAGTGAGAGCAGAGTCTCATTTTGGCATCACCGGTGGACAGAACTTGGAAGAACACCACTATCATCCTCTCCCCCACTTTGACCCCAGTCGTACAGCTTGCCCCCATGCAGCAGAACTATATTGCGTCCGCTGCATTCAGATCTGCAGGGGTGAGTAAACCATATATTTTTAAAGAAGGAAGGAAGGAAAATGTCTGTCACGATTGACACAGTGTGGTTCAAGGCCAATCATGGAGAGATCTGTAAAGTAACAATTACAGTTGAGCTTGCCAAACACAATAAAGAGTTTGTTAATGGGTTCGCAACACTGAAAAATACATCTAAAGCAAAGCAACTAGCTTGCCCTTATTTCAGGTCTTTAAGAAGACACTTAGTCAGTTTTCCTTGTATCCTAATTAAAACTATTCCTTTTTGCTTAGTAATTATGTGAATGCTTCTATGACATTTAATTTAATCTAGATTTTTACATACCTTGCCCTAGCCAGCAGTGTTTTTAAAACTAGTTTCCTTCACTATAATTAGTATTTGTATGCAAGAAGATCAAACATATGGTGGATAGACCCACCTAAACTTCTCCCATTTTACTGTGTATAACATTAGTCACTTCTGTCCACCCATGTGTTTCTTGCCTGTTTACTTCATGATCTTTTTAACAGCTTCCACAGTATAAATGTTTACACCTTTTGTGTTTATTTAAAGAGGTAAGCAAGGTTATTGTGATGTTGCATGCCATATGTTTTATGGAAATATGCTTATGAGTGTATATATGATGTAACAGGAATATGCTTTATGCAAAAAGTCTCTTGTAATGTATCATAACAAAGCTTATAACCTACTGAATATATTCCTCCTATTTGTATGCATGTATCATTCTTGTACTGAAGCTAGAAATGTGAAGTATGACTGAGTTCCTATTGTAATTATGCAAAGTGTGGGCCATTAATGGTGGTTTAGAATCTTGATGGCTTCTTGTTGACTAGGACGAGTGATTGTAAATGGCTCTGTTTACCTGCAAGCCATCCTCTGTAGGTGTACACCAGCCATGGATAATGAAGAATGAGGTCTGATAGTGACATGTGACCATGTCACCTGATACTGGAATCCATCTTAAACCTGGTGCTTTTCCATTTAGAAGGAGGGATGGGAACCTAATGAAGCAAAGGATTCCTGCCTTGTGCCAAAGCAATAGAGGGGGTGGAGCAGGACAAGTGAGGGGAAGGTCCCAGTCATGAGAAAGCCCCTGCTTACCACCTAAGATGTCTGTTGGAACTAGCAAGGACTGTACCAGGGGAAAGGATTGGGCCCAGACTAGGAAGGAGACTAGTCTGTGAAAGAAGTTTATTGGAACATCTGAGGGTGAGATATTACTTGTAATTAGCTTCTTAATGTATTAGGTTTAGTCTTGTGAGTTTTGTTTTATTTTGCTTAGTGACTTACTTTGTTCTATCTGTTATTATATAAAACCATTTAAATCCTACTTTTTATACTTAATAAACAAAAGTGATTTTATTATTAAACCCAGAGTAAGTGATTAATACGTGGGGAACAAACAGCTGTGCATCTCTCTGTCAGTCTTATAGAGGGTGATGAATTTATGAGTTTACCCTGAATAAGCTTTATACAAAGTAAAATGGATTTATTTGGGGTTTGAATCCCATTGGGAGCTGGGTATCTGGGTACTTTGATAAGTAATCTGTTGAGTTGTTTTCAGTTAAGTCTGCAACTTTAGGGGCATGGACCAGACCCTGGGTCTGGGTTGCAGCAGACTGGCATGTCTGACTCAACAAGACAGGGTTCTGGGGTCCCAAGCTGGCAGGGAAAACTGGCTCAGAGGTAGTTTCAGCAAGTCAGGTGACAGTCCCAGGGGGATCTCTGTGACTGAATCCATCAGTTATTTTGATCTCTAGATTTCCATTTTTGAATAAAAGTACTCTGGTCCCCTACACAGTTATGAGGAAGGCCACAAAGGGAGTGGATTAAAAAATGCTAAAATTAATCTGAATTCCATAATATGCTTTTTCTATTCAGTATCGTGAGATATTTTTCATTTCAAACATTTAAATAAAATAGGTTTTTATGTAATTGAAGTATGAAAATTTAAGGAGAAATTCGGGCCCATAAGCATTTATAGCATATTTGCATGGGGGTATTTAATTAGATTTATAAGTAACTACTCTCCATTCTACCTACATTGTACCTGCTTACTGTGGCAGAAGGCAAGCTTGTCTTTTCTATTCTGTTCATGTTCCTATACTTTGCTCATCACCATAGTATCTCAGCATCTCCCAATAGTGAATTAAGCAATGTTATTGCATATCTATCACATGCTGTGTCATCTCTCAATCTCACCACAGAAAATGAAGTGTGTACAGTGGAGGTTTCTTTTAATGCTTCTCGGCCTTTTGGCTAAGAAAGCATTATCTAAAAAGTTATACCTGTTGCCTTGTATTTACATAAGAGAAGGCAAGGTCAAAGAAATGCACCTTACACTTGGAGTGGAAAGTGGTGAGGTTTGTGATGGTCCTTAATTCCTGGGGGAGTTTGTCCACAGTCTTAGATCGTCCCCAGAGAAAGTCTGTCTCCCACACATCCAAGCTTTACTCTTATTGTTGAGAGTCTGTTAATCTCTCTGGCAGGAAAAACATCACAGCAGCCCAACACTGTAGCATTTAATTTCAGAAAGGGGAACTATACAAAAATGAGGAGGAAAGTTGAACAGAAATTAAAGGGCACAGTGCCAAAAGTGAAATCTCTGCAAACTGTGTGGAAACTTTTTAAAGACACCATAATAGAGGTGCAACTTAAATGTATACCTCAAATTAAAAAACATAGTAAGAGAACCAAAAAAGAGCCGCCATGGCTAAACAACAAAGTAAAAGAAGCAGTGAGAGGCAAAAGGGCATCCTTTAAAAAGTAGAAGTTAAATCCTAATGAGAAAAATAGAAAGCATAAATACTGGCAAAGGAAGTGTAAAAATACAATTAGGAAGGCCAAAAAAGAGAGAACAGTTATCCAAAGACTCAAAAAGTAATAGCATTTTTTTAAATTATGTCAGAAGCAGGAAGCCTGCTAAACAACCAGTGGGGCCACTGGACGATCATGGTGCTAAAGGAGCACTCAAGGACGATAAGGCCATTGCAGAGAAACTAAATGAATCTTTGCATCAATCTTCACGACCAAGAATGCGAGGGAGATTCCTAAACCTGAGCCATTCATTTTAGGTGACAGCTCTGAGGAACTGTCCAGATTATGGTGTCATTAGAGGAGGTTTTGGAACAAATTGATACATTAAACAGCAATAAATCACCAAGAGCAGATGGTATTCACCCAAGAGTTCTGAAGGAACTCAAATTTGAAATTTCAGAACTACTAACTGTAGTCTGTAACCTATCATTTAAATCAGCTTCTGTACCAGATGACTGGAGAATAGCTAATATGACACCCATTTTTAAAAAGGGCTCTAGAGGTGATCCCAGCAATTACAGGCCTGTAAGCCTGACTTCAGTACTGGGCAAACTGGTTGAAATTATAATAAAGAACAATACTGTCAGACATATAGATGAACATAATTTGGTGAGTAAGAGTCAGCATGGTTTTAATAAAGGGAAATCATGCCTCCCCAATCTACTAGCATTCTTTGAGGGGGTCAACAAGCACGTGGATGAAGGGGATCCACTGGATATAGTATACTTAGATTTTTTCAGAAAGCCTTTGACAAGGTCCCTCACCAAAGGCTCTTAAGGAAAGTAAGCTACAGAATAAGAGGGAAGGTGCTCTTGTGTATTAGTGACTGGTTAAAATTTAGGAAACAAAGGGTACGTATAAATGGTTAGTTTTCAGAATGGAGAGAGGTAAATAGTGGTGTCCCCCATGGGGTCTGTTTTGGGACCAGTCCTATTCAACATATTTGTAAATGATCTGGAAAAAGGGGGTAAACAGTGAGGTGGCAAAATTTGCAGATGATACAAAATGACTAAAGATAAAGGCCAAGGCAGACTGCGAAGAGCTACAAAAGGATCTCTCAAAATTGGGGGACTGGCAGATGAAATTTAATATTGATAAATGCTAAGTAATGCATATTGGAAAGCATAATCCCAACTATACGTGTAAGATGATGGGATCTAAATTAGCTGTTCTTGTCTCCAAGATCCTTCTTGAGAAATGAGCTTTACATATCATTTGCCCCCAGAAGTAGGAGATTGAGAATCCCAGAGTCACTTTCCCCCAGGGAAGGATTTCAGGGCTACACTTTCCCACAGGAACTGGGGCAAGGGAAACTCCACAATGCCTTACCTTCCTCTGACCTTGTTCTTCATTAGGAAGATGGTATACTGGTAACTTTGAAACTGAATAGTTGGAGACTTGAAAGTAGAAGGGGACAGAACTTTTTTGGCAGCTGACCAATGACTGTGGAGCTCACACCCAAAATATGTTAAAATCATCATGACTCACTGCCCTCAGAACAAAACGAATGTATCTGCATTGCTTTCCTATAATAAGGGTAATTAAAATTCTTGTGTGGTGAGAGGCAACAAGAGAAAAACAAACTCTAAAACGTTTGTAAAACTGGAATTTTTCAGCCTGTAGTTTTCCATCAGTTAACCAGTTGTATTTCACATGGCAATAGTAAACTATTGCCAGACTTTCCACCACAGGCAAATTTTTGGTAGCAAATCAAAGGAATTATAAGATAGGCCTGATACAGGACTGTGTTCCCTCAGGGAGGCTCTGGCAGGCATCAGTCTCTTAAGCAATTCCTGGCCGCAGCCAGGCCAGAGAACGAGAGAGAGAATGTGAAAAAAACACCTTTGTTCACATAAAATCACATTAAAACTATTAAGTGTTTTAAAATTACAATATATACAAAAAATGATCTAATTAAAGCAACACACATTGTAGGGGAACATTAAATATGGATCATTAAAGCATCATTGTCATCATGAAGTTCACTCAAAACATTGTTAACACACCGACTCAGCTGAAAAGAGTCCAGGTTACAATTCAGTTTAGGAAAGATGTAATCAGTCTGCAGCTGGGCTGCAATCAGTGCACAGGGAACAGCCCTGGTGTGTCACAGCCCTCAACTCTGGCCATCATGTTCTAATGAGATTTCAAAATGGCCAGTTTTGCCTAAGCCAGCACATTTTGCAAGATCCTATTTTTTGGAAGTGCAGTGAATTTTATCCAGTTACTTAGAAGAGGCACATATCTGCTTTCCACCACTCTTCAGATGGGTCTTGTACTTCTTCAGTGTTTTTGCCTTTTATCACCCATAACAAATCCCTTGTAGTACATGCCAAACACAATGTTTATTCTATGGAAGTTCACTCTAGTCCTAAGTACTGTTCTTTACAAAATGTGTCTGCAAGGTCTCAAAATGCTTTGGCTCCAGGTGGCTTTCCTATGGCTTGTACCAAAGCTTATCTATCTATCACAAGACAACTTCTCACAACAGGGGTAACTGTTGGTGGGTGGTGGACATGAGCTCTCTGTATGTACATCACCTAGTGTTGCTTTTGCGCCTGTTCTTAGACAGCCATTTGTCAGTGCTAGTGACAAAGGGACAGGCATTTACTCATGTTGCAAATTCAATCTTGCTGGCTTCATAGGTTATGATTAGTTACTGATGAAGATTTTTGTATACCTTTATGGTTGAGGCCTTTCCTTTGACTTCTTTCCCCACCTCATATAGCAAGGAAAAGTTAGAGCATTATTTATTGGCAGTGAATCATGGATGCATACATGTCCAGGCTCCCCCTCATGTATCATAAGCCATTTTGCCACAAAGCTGTCCATTTGCAATTGTCCTATGACCTTTGCTTTTAACAGTGTGTCTTGTATAACTTCAATAGCCAGATCTTTTTGTTTTTGCAATGAAGTGAGTGGTTCCTCTCCAGAGAAAGTCTTGGAACCTCTGAAGTGTTCATAAGAGTGCACCCTCATCTTCAGTATCATGTTGCTTCCTTGTCTTTTTTGATTCATTGTGAATAAGTTGGTTATCCAAGCCAACATGGGTCTGCTATCTGCTGCGATATGGGCTCTGACATTGTAAGACAATTTGCTGCTAAGGGCTGAGCAAGTCTTAGTGATACCTACAATGTCATCTCCTTTCTTTCCCATGCCATTAGGCCGCTCTTGCTCTGATCAGAGTCCAATTGGTTGAAAGTTCTGACATGATCTCTTGGCAACAGAGTTCCCTTGCTGGAATTACCTTGACAGTAATTGATCCATTTCTGTGATGCATCCCACATTGGATAGTTTCTGTGGTCTAATTTCATGAAGAAAGACAGCATACATTTGAAGGTGAAGAGATGCAGCTTCCAATATCCTTCTCTCCAGATATGGTTGAATATGAGCAGTAGAGTCACCATTTCCGTGAACTGTCACCACAATGTGAAGTTCACACCACCTTCGCCATTGCTGGTTGCAAATCTGAAGGCGAAATGTTTAAATCTTTGTGAAGTATGAACTGACATCCAGAGAAGCATTATTTAAGTCAGCATTGTTGACTGCGTAGTGAACAAACTTCCCGGGAGCCAGGTTGGGAGGAATAACAGCACCATTCTGAGCATCCATAGTTTGTAGGGTTTTCTCTGCTAAGGCTGTCCACCTGTAGGATTCCTTGGTAATTAGTGCAGTGGCCAGCCTTATGGGAAAGCTAAACAAGTTGTTTTGATCTTATTGCCTTATCGAGTATGCACCCAAGACCAATAAGCTGTAGTGTCCACCACTCACACTGCATACAATGTCTTGAGCTACACTAAACACCTTGAATTTCACTGATTCTTGTTTCTCAAGGTTCTCTCCATCAGCATTGCCCACAAGAAAAGTCTGACTTTCATACTGCAAGTGGAGGAACACATAGAGCCCATCTGGAAGGCAAACAGTTGCATCATCCTCACTGACACTGAAACCTTTTGGGCCAGGGTGTGACACAGCATCTCCCCCTAGTTTCAATACATGTAGCAGTGACAGAAACATGTCTTCTCCGGGAGGGTAAATGCAGATGGCCATCACGTCGTCTTGGCAAGAATCGGTCATTTGTGAGATGAGTAGAACTAGAACGAAAAGTGTTTGTCTCTCAGTAGGAGACTGACCAGGCAATGAAATGAACTGGAATAAATCCCCAAGATGAGTCTGGAGTTTTTCCTTGTATGACAATCTATGACTGATGTAGGAGTGTGGAATTTGTTTCCTTTGCATGATTGCAGTAACAATCCCAAACATCAGAGAGCTCCAAAACATGGCCTTGATTGGCTGTATGCTGGAGCTCATTTTGGAGCCAAAGCACTGCTGTGTCAGTAATTTTGGTGCTCTCGCTCTTTTTCGTCATAGACCTCATAAACAGGATGTAACAAGTCAGGTGGTACTTGCCTTTCAGGAGCGATGAGGTCATTTATTTCAGCTAAATAAACATTTATTTTGTGGTCAAATACAGCCGCCTTCATTATCTGTTCACTCATCTTCAATGTAATTACAGAGAGGAGTCTCTGTTTAGCATGCAACATCTCTGGTCCATGGGTTTCACAGGATAGGACTGTCATATTATGAACATTAGTCTCTTTACTGGGATCACTAAAGCTTGCCGTATGTGATACATCAGTTGCAGATGCTCTTGCTTTCTGTAACCTCTGGATTTTTGCTGTTGCCAGTGTATTGGTCATAGCAATTTCTGTGCCAAATGAGTGATACTTTCTGTTCTGAATGAAAGATGGACTCAGTTCTGTCAATGACCTCTCTGTATTTCACAAGTTGCAGTTTCTCTGTAATGGCTGTTCCTTCCCTTAATCTATGCAATTTCTGTTCACCTGCTTCACACACATCTTTATTTGATTCTTGACAAATATTGCAAGGACTATAGGAAACTGGTGTGGCTTTCTGGAGACTTATTACTGGTTCCATAGTTTACCTACAACATAATCAATAGGAGTGTCATAAACCTCCATCTCCCCTAACTTTGCTCTATTTGCAAAAAATACCATCACTTCAATGTTAGCATTGTATTATGTGCTATAAAAATACTAAGCATGCAAGAAAATGATTTCACACATTACAGGAAAAATAACTTCTGTGTTAAGATTAATTTATTTCTAATATTACAATATATGAATGACTAAATGCTATATAAATTGAATATTAGGGTACAGTAAGATTCATATCATGGGTTTAATACTTCTATTCTTAGTAGACTGAAAAGGAATCATGCCAATCCGTTTGATTTTGCTGACAAGTTCATGCACATGCTTTGGCATATCAAACATTTATGGTGAATTTTGGCAGCCATATTACTTACATGTATGAGGGTTCAAACATCAACATTCAGCAGGTTCAACTTGTTAGAAAAAGTTGTTACCAACTTTTAACAAAAAATGTCTTTCGACTCCTCATTGATTCTTATTGAGGATTGATTCTGAGATTTCTGCATGGCTTAGATTACCACTGGCACAAATAAGACTTTATGTGCCGCCAGATAGGGTAAGTGGCAAAGTAATTTGTATTCAGACACATGTAAAGAAGTTAACCCAAAATTACAGAACACCTGCTAAGGGACAGTGATTTAACCCTTGATAAGAAAAGACTGCTGAGTTAATAAGAAGAATTCATGCAGACATTAAAGAGACACAACTCAGTAACTCTTTGCAGAGTACTAATGTCAATTCAGCAAAAAGAGAGAGAGTCAAATTTGCAGGGGACCACAAACAACAGTCACAATATAAAGGACAGCCTGTATCAGAGTTCCTGAGATTAGTCAGGCAATTGACTTTCCAAAACCCTGCAAAAATACATATTACAATGTAGCAAAAAGAGACATTATGCTGAAGTGCAGAGCTCTTGCTCTTGCATAAATCAACTATACATAAGAAAATATGACTTTGATGTAAAGAAGTTGGTGTGAATTGTGTCCTGTCCGTGTCCCTAAATTCGGTTTAACTGTAAATCACACTGAAGTGAAAATGTTAGAATTAGGGAGCCAGATGTTGGGGTCTGGCAGTTCTGCATCCTAGGCAGGTTGTAGGAGGGTGGTGGACTTGCGGTGCAAAGGTGTTATAAAGCTTACTTTAGCACTAACCTAATCCTAGGGTCACTCTGTGTAGGGCTGGCTCCCTGACATAAATTAAGTCAATCCGAAAGCTGCTCTAA
>ML677334.1:65480452-65683119 GCA_007922305.1 Dermatemys mawii
CAGCCCAGCAGGAACATCTCAGCCCCCTATTGTTATGGTGGTTGTGTTCCAAAGTAGAATCACAGAACCATAGGCACTGACTCTGTGGGTGTTCCAATGGATGCTTAGCACCCACCAGCAGCCAGATTCCCCCACCCTCCTCGTGTCTCCCGTCCACCTGTGGCTCTGTCACTCAACTCCTCCCCCTTCCTCCCAGTGTCTTCCACCTTCTGTGATCAGCTGTTTCACAGTGTGCAAGTGGCATTAGGAGGGAGGGGGAGGAGCGGGGATGAGGCATGCTTGGGGAGGGGGCGGAACTGGGTGGGAAGAGGCTGGGTGGGAGTTAAGTGGGGGCAGAAAGAGGCAGGGTGGGTTGAGGGTTTGGGGAAAGGGGTCATGTGGGGGCGGGGTCTGGGGCAGAGCAGGTGTTTGAGGACCTCTGGGGCCCAGAGGAAGCTGGCACCTATGCATAGAACTATAGGGTGAGAAGGGACTGCAAGGGTCATCTAGTCTAACCCCCTGCCAAGATGCTGAGTTTGTTGTGTCTAAACCATCCAACAATTGCTATCTAGCTCCTTTTCGAAAATCTCTAGAGAAGGAAATCCCACAACTTCTTACCATTAGGCAGTTTTTCCTGACATTTAATCTAAATCTGCTGTGCTGTAGTTTGAACCCATTGCCTCTTGTCCACCCCATATAGCAAGAGAGAACAACTTTTTTCCATCTCTTTTATGGCAATCTTTCATCCAATCTGCCCCTTAATTTCCTCTCTTCCAAACTGAACATACCCAGTTCCCTCAGCCTTTGCTTGTATGGCTTGCGTTCCATCCCTTTGATCATATTTGTTACTTGACTCTGAATTATTTCCAGTTTCTCTACATCTTTTCTATACCAAAAATGGACACAGTACTTCAGATGAGGCCTTCAGAGCTGAATAAAGTGGTACTATCACTTCCTAGGACTTGCATGCTATGCTTCTGTTAATGCAATCCAAAATTACATTGGTTTTTGTTGCAATAACATTGCATTGTTGAGACTGCGATCCATCACAACTCCCAGATTCTTCTCAGCAGTACTGCTGGCAAGCCAGTTATCCCCCATTCTGTATTCGCATTTGTTTTTCTTCCATAATTATAGCACCTATGTTTGTCTTTGTTGAATTTCGTTTTGTTGTCTATAGTCCAATTCTCCAATTTTATCAAGATCCTTTTCAATTTTAGTTTTATCCTCCAATGTGTTTGCAACCCCGCAGCTTTTCATTATCTGCAAATTTGATCAGTATGCTCTCTGTTCCTACATCCATGTCATTCATAAAGATGCTAAATAACACCAGCCCCAAAACAGAACCTTGTGGAACTCCACTTGAGACCTCCTTCCAATTTGACATCAGTCTATTAATAGTTACTTTTTGTTTGCAAGTATTTAACCAATTGTGTGTCCAGTTAATGGTAGTTCTACTGAGCCCTCATTTCTCCAGCTTACTAATGACTTGCTAAAGTCCAGGTATATTATGCCTACTGCATTCCTGCTATCCACCAAACCAGTTTCCTTGTCAAAGAATGAAATTAAGCTGGTTTGGCATGATTTGTTCTTAGTAAATCCATGCTGGCTGCTACTGATCACTCCTTCATCCTCCTGGTATTTGTAAATTGAATGTTTAATACATTGCTCTAATAGCTTTCCAGGTGTTGAGTTCAGGCTATCTGGTCTATAGATCCCCAGCTCCTTCTTTCCCCCCTTTTTAAAGTGTTTAAAATATTCCCCTTGTACTGAGTTAATCCTCCTCTGGCCTGTTTTGTTGGCTCTATGGCTAGATTCCATCAGCAGTACAGAACATATGGTCATTCAGCTTCCTTTTGAGGAATACAGAAGTATTGCAGTCAAGTGATATAAAGCCAGGAAGTCCTTGGGGTGCATCTACCCAGTGAGAAAACAAGGATTTTGCCTTGCTGGAATTACTTGTAGAATTAGAGAGGTGGCGTGGGGGGGGGGGGGGGGGGGGGGGGGGGGAGGGAGGGAAGTAGAAGGGAAGTATTTTCTCCTTAAAGTATTCCTCTTTTAGGGTGGAAACTTCAAAAGACTCCACACACAATCCTGGATCGGAAATAACCAGTCTTGCATACCACAGACCACAAAGCCTTTTTTTTTTAAAGATCTTTTATATGAGTGTGCTCTCAGAAGCATTCTCAAACATTTCAAACGTTCAAGAAATAGCTGTTGTGTAAGCAGTGTCAGGAATGAGATCTATTCTGACATCTGGTGGTGAATTATGGGAATTGCAGCGAGTTGTGGAAAATAACTTCGGGGCTGATCAATTTGCATGGGCACACCCACCGCGCCTAGCCTGAGCTCACAGCAGCCCACATGGCCACTTTGGCTGATGTGGGAGCCCCCGTTTCTATGTTATTGGGGCAGGAATGATAAAGTGATGTTACCCTGATTATGTGAATGAAGGACTGTGGACATGTACTTGGCCCTTGTTATGATGGAGGGACTTACCATCATCTAGGTAGCACTCACTGGGCAAGGGCTAGGTGTCTCAGCACACTCTGAGATTGAGAGAGGCTGTGGACAAGCATCTATACTTTTTGGTGAGGGTTTTGTTGGAGGGCCCCGTAGGCCTATTGCACCCTGCTTCTCTCCACTGTGGGATGTTAGAGTTAAATTTTGCTTCCATTAGGAGTCTGGGTTCAGGCTGCTGAGCTGAAATCGCTTTAGGCTCACTGGTGCACCTGCAGTAAGGCTCCCCTACTATATACTGAAATCTATTAAGACCTAAAGAGAGCACTGTCCTAAGTTGGGGGGCCCGAAAATAGTGCAGAGTGGCTGGCGCAGCAGAGCAGTCTGTGTGTCGGCTAGTGGAGCTGTTTGTGCTGCTGGCGGAGTGACTGGTGCAGCAGAGCTGTCCGTGTGTCGGTTAGCAGGACGGCTAGTGGAGTCATTTGTGCTGCCGGCAGAGTGGCCGGCGCAGCAGAACAGTTCGGGTATCAGCTGGCAGAGCAGCTAGCAGATCAATTGGCAGAGCGGTTCGTGGGATGGCCAGCGGAGCAGAGCGGATTGTGGTGAGGGCTGCAGCAGAACCCCATGGAGAGGCTGTGCAGTCGGCCTCGGACCACATAAGGTGCCCCTTGCCTTACCCTCCATTTCCACCCAGGCTGGGAGGTAAGACTCTGCAGATTAACTCTTGAACTCTGCACTGACTAGGAACAGAGACTCTTGGGCTGTTGGACTTTTGGGACTATTGGGTGATTTTTGGGGTCGTGGGACTCAAGAGCCAAAGGGAAGGACACAGCCTATTTGCTGGGAGGGGGGCTTCTGGTTCATGGTTTGTTTTATTAATCCTGTTTGCGGTGTTTCCCCTATATAATGCCACATTGTTCCTCTCTGTTATTAAAAGGCTTTTGGTACACTCGGACTCTGTGCTTGCGAGAGGGGAAGTATTGTCTCTTAGAGACGCCCAGAGGGGTGGTATATGGTTGTCCCAGGTCACTGGGTGGGGGCTCGAGTCGGTTTTGTGTTGTGGTATTGGAATGGAACCCCTGGATACTGAACCCGGCCCTTGTTGCTGCCAACTCTGATGGGCAGAAGGGTTACAACTGTATAAAATTAAAAAGAAATGCAAACCTTGGGCAACATAAGATGCAAAATTTCTTTTAAGAGAGCACACACACTTGAGGATACAAATCCTGTTTGGTTCTAATCAAATTGAACCCATAGATTCTTTAAAGTTTGTATTTCCAGTACTAATAGTGTGATAATCCAATAAAAAAGGTGAATGTACATAGTTTTATCAGCTATGGAGCCTGATTTGGAAACGCAGGAATAATTCAGCTGAAGTCAGTATCATTACACCAATGTAAAACAGATTGATATCAAGCTTTTGAACTCCCAGCTCCCTACTGTGTTGTCAAAAGAAATGAAATGCTGATCAGTCACATGCCTGTCTGCTGAGAGATTTTGTTGCATTTGTTTTCATATTTAGATCAGATCTTTGACATAAAACATGTCAAAATTGCACTTTTAAAGACTTATTCAGGTTTGTGCAGTGGAGATTTTCTCACCTACTTAGGATGCACTCTCACAGCTGAGGGATTTCAGAACAAAATCTTATTAACTAGATGCAATTTTGGTACCACTTGTGACAAACATAAGCAATGTCTTTTCTTGCCTGTTATGTGAATATTCTCCTAAGTTCATGGAACAATTTGTTACAGAGACACCACCATCATAAAAACCTAAAATACAAATAACCTGTACTAGTGAGATGATATTAGCCAGATCACAAAGCTTAGTTCTGAAATCAAAATAATATAGATGTGACTGAATACAGAGAGAGAGAGAGAGCTGCCTGCCCACATAGATACAAGTGTCAAAGACATTATGCGGCAATTGAAAGGGGGCACATTAACTTGCTATTGAGCTCCATGTAATCTTTCTATACTTAAATATAGGGCAGACTGTACATTTTAAATTTTTATCACCATCTGTGTTCACTATCAAAGACCCAGCAGTTCTACCAGTGTTTTTTGCTATGTGATTGTGGCAGCACAAATAAGATGGCGCTTCAGTAGAATTTGTAATACCTCCCCTGGTATTTTTATTTTATTTTAAGTAACTCAAAAAGGCGGAGCAGATAAAGTGTCTCTGCAACACCACAGATCTTTTTTTTTGATCCTCAAAAAGATGTTTTTCCTGAAAACTCGTAAAGCAAAAACTAAAACTAACAAATAAACTTTGTGGTTTTACTTGTTCAGAACATCCAGGAGAGACTATCAGCATGACCTGCTTTCTTCCAATTTTCTCTTGGGTCAGTAGACCCCATTCCCATTACCAGAACCCAGGACTACAACATGATTGCCAGGAGAGTCTACATTTCCCAGCAACCTCCCTCAACTGCATTGCAAAATGAGGTTGGCCAGGAACTAGTGGGAGCCAGATTATGCCTTACAGCTGAAGGGAGTCTAAACCCATCCTGCTCGTGGGTCTTGGGCATGAGCCAGGAGCATGAGCTTCTTTACAAACCCCGAACTACTTCTTCCTACTCCATGATCATGTCCCTTGTACTGGGTGAACTCTGGGAGAGGGTCGTATTGCCCAGGGAGGTTATCCTTCTAACCCTTAAAAGTCCAAAGTACCCTATTAACTTGAATTCACTTAGTCAGCCTCTCTAACTTCCAGTTATTGTATTTACATGGAGTTAAACGATGTTCTGCAAGTCATTGTTCAGAACTGCCATTACAATGTTGCTCAGATATAATCCAGTAACTGAAAAATACGTTTCATGTATGAGACATGACAATTATTCAGGTTACTTCAGCCACAAAGGGAGTTATATCGCCAGCATAGTTTGGAGAGACATTTGTACTGCTGTAAAGGCAACTTATCTAATGAATTGCAGCCATCCTATGATGTGGCTGATGAACTTGTACATGGAGAGCTGCTGATGTACAGACACTATGGCACTGTATTAAAATCCCTAATCATTTGCATGAAGGATATGCTTGCCATGTCTTGCACAAACTGGTGCTTAAGATGGGAATCCTGGGGCCAGCTATGGGCAAGCAAGCAAAGACCAAAATTAAAATAATTTCCTTGTATGCTGTCATATTTCAAAAAGAAACATCACCTACACTACTTATGCTGGTGAAATGACCACAATACCTGGAGAAAAGGTGTGCACTTTTTCCCTGTTCCTTCCTGACTAATTAAAGAGAAATAACTTTAAAAATACACCCACACTTCTTTAATGCTTCCCAGCCTGCAATATCCAGAGCTGGATTAGTTTAACAGTGCTGATGCCCCTGTCCCCACACACCAAGGTAATCTCCTATGGCCCAGTGCAGCAATAGAAACAAATCCTGCCTCAGTTTCCCCTACAGTCTCCAGGGCTGACCCAGTTGCCTATCTTCACCACACATCAGACCAACGTTCACCTTCACCACCTGGGAAAGGAACGTTGTCTCTCTCAGTGTCCAGTTTAAGCCTCATTCACAGCCATTATTAGTATAAGTGCAACCCCTTGCATATCCCTCAAATAAGGCAGGTCTCAAAACCCTCAAAGTGAAGCTGGTAAAATGCAGCAGCTCTCCAGCCCCACACTCTAGGGGTCATCTGCAGACCACCCACGTAAGAGTCAACAGTTCCTATTCTCCACTTCCTATATCCCTCTTTCAGGGACTCCACGGCTCTAGCAATTCTCCATGCTTCTTGCAGCTCTTCTGCTGCTGCCTTCAATTCAGGGCTTCTGCGAGAGGGCTCCCCAGAGTGTTCCACTCCCCAAGGTCCCCTTTGCCTGTGAGTTCTACCTCTGCTCATGGGACCTTCTCCTTAGAATTCCTGCTCCAGTGGTTGGCCTACACTGGCTATGGTGCTCCTTCCCCTCTATTTAGGGGCCTCTGCACCTATCTTGTGCTCAGCTGAGTTTCCCCACACTGGTCAGTTCTCTCCAACAGCACTCTCCCAACATTTCTCTTTCTGTATTAGGTCTCTTCAGCAGCAGCTTCCGATTAACCTTATCAGGTCTCATACTGGTCTCCCCCACAATTCTTACCAGCTCGTTGTTTCTCCTTTCTTGTCTCCTTTCTTTTCCTTGTGTAGCAGGCTCACATTCTGACTCTATAACCACCAGCTGCTGGATTTCATGATCTATAGTTACAGTCTCTCTCTTCCCAGTTTTTTTTAAAAATTGTCATATTGCTGTTATCTGCTATTTTAATGTAAACATTGTGACTTTTAGGTGTCTGAGTTTGTCATACAGCTCCCTTCCCTCAACAATGTTATTCTCTTTACATTCCCAGAAGTTATGCCCAACTGTTGCTTTGAACTTGCATATTTCCTGCAGCCTGCCTTTGTGTTTATTAATAAAGTCCAAGTTCCTGTTTAAGCCATGGTGTTCGGTAAGCATCTGGAGTAGATCTACCTCTCTCAGGTTCTTGCATTATGTCTGCATTTTTGATTCTAGAACATATTTCATAAAAATCCCCTAATTTCTTTTGCCCATACTCCCTGCCACTCCTCTTTTATTTGGTTTTTAATTATTTTTTTAAGCTCCTGTTTACTTAGAAGGGGGTCTCTATATCAATTGGTTCATTTTTGTAGCATTTTTTGCACTTTGTCTGCCACCTCATTTCCTGCTATCCCAACATGCACTGGGATCCAGGCTGTTTCAGTGTCGACTATCATTTGTGCCACGTCTGTTGTTAGTAACAATATTTCATTAATTATATCATTTTTACTATCTGAATTCCTATTTTTGCTCGCCAATAGTTCTGATAGTGAATCTGACAAGATTACCATGGTGCTAGGTCCAGTGTCCAGTATCTGATATAATGCCAGAATTTCCCCTGCAACATAACAGCTACAAAATTTGAAGGTCTAATGGATTACTTTAATCCAAGTGTTGAGACATAGAACACTGTCCCCATGCTCCTGGTTTTCCCATCTTTAAACCCATCTGTAAATATCTGGCAGTGCCCCATTTATCACATATATATCCATTTGCTATATTTAATACATCTAGATTGCCTTTTAATTTCAATATATAGTTCCACATTTTTATTGGAGTGGGTGGGGTGATTTTCCATCTACAATGCATTTTCCCATGGCTATATAAGCAAATTTCTTGTAGGTCTCTTTTCTTTGTTTCTTTGTCCATACTTTAATCCTATTAACATGAGGTGTTTTTGGTGTTTCCCCCACATGTTGTCCACTGAATTCCCAGCATTTTTCATATATTTGTTTAGTGTTTCCATCTTCCCTGCTTCCTGTGAATTTTGCCCAAAGGGGTAAGTCCAATAATTTCACTCTTAAAGCTCTAGGCATTTCACCAGCAGCTATCTGCGTTACACACAAAGGAGTCATGATGAAGACATCACATGGAATGCCTGAGCTTGGATTGAGTCTAGGTTCATTGTTGATGCTGAACTAAATACTTGGCAGCCATGCTCAATGGGTGGTTTTTGTAACGCTCTACAAAACATTACCCCTGCTCTCTTATCCGCATACCAGATGGTTCCAGGAATACTTTTAAGTAGATTGAATTTACCTTTCCATTTATCTACAATATTTTCTATGTGGTTCTTCTATGTTAGCTTAGTAGCAAATGTCACACACTATTTGCTCTCCATATACAGACAGTTTACAATCTTTTTAATATTCCTTTTACTGAATATCATTCCTTTAGTTTTGAGAATCGAAAATTTAAAGCCCCAAACATTTCACCATTCCATACTTTTCCTAAGTGCTTCATTAATTCATTTCTCAACTATCTCCTGGTTTCTGTTTTTTGCTTTTGGCAAAATCATTTGCAGATTAGAAAATATCTACTCCTGCATTCAATCTTCTTTAGGAGATCATTTATCTTTACATTGAATAAGATAACTCTGATGACCCTCCCCTATGGAGTTCCATTTGTGGTTGTATATATGCTAGAATGGGCCTTCTCTACTCTGACCTGCATACTTCTTTTGCTTAAGAAATCCTTTATCCACCTATATACCCTTCCTTTTATGTCCATGGATGCTATTTTATGCAATAAGCCAGGAGGTTTCAAACTGGGAGTTGGGACGTGTCAGGGGGTTCCAAGCTGTCAGCCTCCACCCCAAACCCCACTTTGCCTCCCATCATGTATAAAGGTTTGCCTCCCATCATTTATAAAGGTGTTAAATGTATTAAAAAGTTTTTTTAATTTATAAGGGGAGGCTGCTATATGAAAAGGGTCACCAGTACAAAAGTTTGAGAATCACTGCAGTAAGCCCTCTCTCCACAGTGTATCATCTGATTTTTCAATATCTAGAAAAGCTATCATTTATTTCTTATTTCTCATACTTTTTAGTGCTTCTATCTCTACTCTTATGATATGATCAACTTCTCTACTCTTACTATATGAGTTCCTTCCCCTCTTGAACCCACTTTGTACTCTGTTAGTCATTTCTCTCTAGATATGTTGTTAATCTTACAGTCATCTTTTTTCCTTGACTTTGCCCATGCATGACATTAGGGCAACTGGCCTGTACACATCAAATCTTGTTTGTCGCTTACCTGGTTTCCACACCGCATGTTTTCACTTCATTGGTGGGTCACCTTTTAGCAGTATTTTCTGATTGCCCTCATCCCGGTAGTTAAGCTTTTCATTACACATGCCACCCTTGCTTGGTTCAGAGGTTTTTACATTTACCTTCAGTTTTTGAAGTTCCCTCACACAGAAGTTTTTGTTCAATACTATACTGTATACTCATCTTTCTCCCACTTCCTCCCATTCTCATGATCTTCTGTAATGAATTTCTCCCCTTGCCCCGCCATGCTGATTTCTCTCCTCTTCCTCAACATCTGTCTGGGTCTTTACAGGTGCCCTCTATCAAGCCCCATCAGGAGGAAATTAATTAGTCACAAATGAAGTGGACCCATTCCTTCTTATGGAGCCATTCCTCCTGTGATGGTTTATTGTAGTCTATTTGTGCATGCATGCTAGCTTTCCCTCGATATGTGAAAGAAATGAGTTTTGTAGTTAGTTGTGAGAGTGGTGATGTGTACATAAGTGAGTTCCATAATCTAGGTCCAGCACAAGTAAAAAGGTTGCTTTTTGCAGTCATGAGTCTCTCCCTATTCAGTTTCATATCCCAGATGAACAATCACCAGCTGAACATAGCTGTCATGGGTAGCTACAGTCAAAGGGGGAGAGGCAGTCTCTTGGGACTGTTGCTAGGGCCAGTCTCACGGAGGACTTTGGATATCAGCACAGAGATGTTGAACTGGATTCTTTGTTCAATCAATGGTGAACAAATGCAAAGAGTGGAACCCAGTGGTGATGTATTCACTGCAACCTGTGTTACTAAGCAGAAATGCTACTATATTCCATACAAGCTAGAGCTTTCTCAAGGCATGGCTTCATTTCTAGGCACAATATGTTGCAATAATCAAGTCTAAAAGTCACCAGTGAGAGGATCACTGTGGCCAGGTCTGAGTTTGATAGGATGGGGTGTCATTTTTTAGCTAGATATGGATGGAAGAGGCTTTTAGCTTACAGTAGCACAAAGGAGTCCAAAGGGATATCATGGTTATTTATTGAACAGACAACAATTTGAGGGCAGATGCCTTCAGTAGTGAGGGATGCTATAGAGAAGGTAAGTTCTTAAACACCTTCTGTTTACCTGCCAGTATCATCTCCTTCTGGCCCACATTCAGCTTCACTCAGTGGTTCTTCACTCAAGGCATTAAGAAAGCCAGTACAGAGGTGGGTATTATCAGCACACTGCTGTCACTTCAGCCCAAGTTGTCTGACCAACTCCTGCAGTTGTTTAATAAAGATATTGATTAATACAAGCGAGAGTATTTAAGGTTGTGAGATCCCACAGGTGAGGGCTCTGGGGGCAGGGAAAACAGTTGTTGTCTGGGTTCAGTCTGAGAAGAAGGGCCTCTGAGCCACATCAAGACATTCCATTCCTCCTGCAGCTCCTGCCGGTGGAACTGGAGGTTTTGAAGATCCCCAGTCTCAAATGCTGCAGAGAGGCTCAGCAGGATCAAAATGGATGCTGCACAGCCCCTAACCAGTTCCAAATCATAAGCCTTCACTTGAGTCTGTTGACCCACAACTCAGTAAGCAAAATGTAAATGTATGCAAGCTCCTGCAACCCACACAAAAGTTTGTTCATCATTTTGAACCATGTCAGCTCTGTTTGGCCTGACAGTGCCCATTTTCACATAGACTAGTGGCACAGGAATAGGACAATTGGCTTCAATGATGGACTTAAGTTCTGGTCTGCAACTGTGTCAAACTGATAAATAACAAAAAAAAAACCCACTATAAAAATTCTGGGGGAATGTTTTCCAGAGCGATAAATACAGGGGCATTGATATCATATAGAATTTTAGCCAAACACTCTAGTATTGCCAAATGCTTACATCAGACAAATCCACCTCATGGCTGTACTGATGCTAGTATCATATTCAGGTAATCAAGAGACAGAAAAGTGTGAAGCCAGATATCATAAAATATTTGTTCCAGAGTATCTGCTGAGGACACCATAGGACAATAAATCCAAATAGCGAACTCATAGCATAGATAGAGAGAGAGAATCTTGGTACCAATTTAGGGCCTGTCATAAGTATCAAGTAGCCTAGAATTAGTGTTTATCTGTAAGAGGTTAAGCTAAAGGTAACCTGAGAGGTGGACAACTGACCAACGAGAAATTCCTCAGGAGACAAAGGATTTTGAGTTTCAGTTTTTCTCTGGGTCTCTCTCTGTTCAACTCGGCTATGGGATGAACCACACCTATTTCTTTTACTATAACTGTAAGCTTCTATTCAGTAACAAGTAAGGTAGTCAAATAGTAAGTTTAATCTGGTTTTTTTTTTATCACTTGGAGGGTTCTCAGTGGTGAGTGTTGGCTGGGTGCTTCTTGATATTGTAAGCGTCAGCAGAGATATCAACAGTGGGAGAAAGTTGCCTTGGGGGAGAAGTTTGGTTTCTTAATTCTTTTGTTGATTATGGTCGATGCTGTTCTGTTGATGGTTATAAGGGATTTATTCTTTTCTTTTTTTCTTTTATTAAAATCTTTCTTTTAAGAATCTGACTGCTTGTTTTCCATGGTGTAAGATCCTGGTTTTGGATCAGGCACGTCTCACAGGATCAGGCGAGGCTTTTCTCTCAAGCTTCCCAAGGAAGCAATAAGTTTGGGGGTTTTGTGGAAAGAGAAGAGGGGCTTCAAGTGGCCCACGTCCAATAGTTTTTTGAGACATTCTCACTTGATGGTGGCAGCATATCAGTTCCAGACGCAGAAGAAGTTGTGTTCTGGGGAAAAACATTTGAACCCAAGCTGGTAAAATAAGTTTGGGGGGTTATTTCTTTTTTCAGGCGGGTCCCCACATCTGTACCCTAGAATTCAGAGTGGGGAGGCAATCCTGACAGGGCCATTGCGAATGACAATCATGCCATATACTGCAGTTTAAAATGATTGGAATGAACGTGAGCACTGATCAGAGGTCCACCTACACAGATCTGGTTGCAGAACTGGAGCATGAGACAAAGCATACTATTATAATTTATTAGGTAAAGATAAGGCAAGAAGAATCTATTAGAAGCAATTGCAGCAGAACCAGGGAGGATGGCTGACAAAGAGCGAGAGAGGGAACAGTGGCAATCAGACTTGAGAGGCAAAGATCATATATGCCTTTAGTCTCCCCAAAAAACAATGGTGTCTCTGAAAAGGCTCAGTGATAAACTCCTAGTGCAGAAATATACCAACCTCCCTGAACAAGAAGCAATGCAGCCCTCTTTAACAAATCATTTGGAACCCAAAGGTGATGTGATAGCTGATTATCCTCAATGATGGATTTCATTGCATGGCTTCAGCAACGATTACAGTAAATCTCAGTTTAGGTAAAGTCCCAATCTAATTAAAGAATTTCAGTCTAAATCCCTTCTGTGCTGGAAAAGATGCATCTGTCAAAAATCTCTAAGCATTTAATTTTCCATGGCAACAATTAATTGGATATGTAATAGATCGTGTGCTTTAAATGAGGCTGATGGGGTTAGTAATTGAATGCTTGGATTAATAATTTACAGCTGGTTTCACCAGTTTATTTGTTGTTTACAAACATTTTCATCGTGACACTTCCCTGCCTCCATAGGAGGAAGCATCAGGACATAGCCACAAAACAATGGGGGATTTTTATCCCTTGCTTATTGACCATTTTTAATATTTAGGGCAATTAAAGGATTATGGACAAAAAGTTCAAAGCTGGAAACCTTACTGCATATTTAAGCACTGAAGCAAGACTTCATTTTTCCAGGGGTGCTTCCAGTTATTTATGTCAAATATTGTTTCCATTTTTTTTCCAGTTCAAGGCAGCTCTGGCACTCCTGGATGGTGAAATAATGTTTCTCTTTTTTGGTGGAAATGGATGTAGGAATTTCTATGGGAAAGATGGACTGAGGCGAAAGCAACAATTACTGAAAAGTCTATGCATTAGGGGGATCACCAGCACTGGAGAAAAGAGGGGAGAGAAGCAAGCTGGAGACATTTCTCAGGGGAAGGGATATCCTTAATGCAAACAGGCAGGAAGTATGAAAGTATTAGGACTTTGAAAGAGAACTGGTCATTTTATACAGCTCTGTTTAATTTTTTATATCTCACTTATCTCTGGGGGCCTCAAGGGAGCAGGACTGTGTTGGAGTTGGGGGCTATAGCACTGAGGAGATTCTAGGCAGTGGTGCAGCCCATATGGCAGCTCCAGGAGGCTGCTGTAGTTCCCCCAGGGCTGTGAGAGTTATGATAAGGGTTTCCCATACCCCCAGACAGTCCAGGATTGGGAAGATGCAAAAGTAGCTTATGGCCACCTTATCCTAGGCTGTGAATTCTGTGCTGCTCCTCTTGCCACAGGATAGTATCTCAATCTCTGTGTCCCACTAAGATTTCCGGTCCTGAGGTAATAAAGCCAAATGTGTGGCATCTGTGGCACTGAAGGGAATGAATAATTTTGAATGAACAGGAACCTTAGCTGTTAGTGTATAATTTTACTTCACATGGAGGTGCTCAGAACCAACCCTTAGTAACAGGAGGACACTCACATACCATATGGTGAGCAATTGGAACAGGAAGCTTAGCTGTGCCACTGAAGGTAGTGCTTGCTCTGTAGAGCCAGGGTGCAGTCAGCACTTTTTAAATGCCTCTATCCATCATCCTTCCGTCCTGAACTAGTCTCTCCTCTTAGCTTTACCTGGTACAGGAAACATTCCTTCTGCTGCCTCCTGTTGATCCATGGCCCATTACGTAGACCCATATCCCCTACTGCTTGCCTGACTCCCTTCCACCATCATGTCGGAGGCAGACACCCTCTTATAATCTGCTGTCTTCCACCTTCCTATCCAGTACTGGGCCAGCTCTCTCTTCCTTCTCTTGTCTACTGCAGAGGAACATCCTCTCCCACACCTCGCTCCTCCCCACCATTATTCATATGCAATATTTGGCACATACCAAGGCCATCTACTGGATGTGTGGCCAAATACTGAAATCCTGGATTCACCACATCTCTCTAAAGATGTGTTCTCTTACATTGCCCAGTGTCAAGATTCCCAGGTAACAAATGTCAGAGAAAGGCCACTTTTCTATTTTCGAATATTATTTTTGCTCCCAGGGTGACAGCTTCTTTTTCAAAATCTTCTTGCAATCCGTTTCCACAAAGACATTTTGATTTGCTTCAGACTCCCCTCTCCTCTCTTGTTCATTATATTTCAGTAAAACAATAGAGCTTTTTCTACATTATAGCACAATTGCTATTTTAGGAGCATATAGTGGGGAAAAATAGGGTACCACTGATCAAAATGAAGATTCTCTATCTTCATTTTCCAACTCAGAGACCTTACCCTTAACCCCTGCTGTGACCCTGGATTAAAACAAATCAACTACAGTAAATCTTGTCTGTTGATTTGCCTGCTGGACCGAAGCAGTTGGAGCTGATGTCCATAGTAGAGCATTTTAAGCTACTTTTGGATCAGCTGGTGGCCCTGAAGCTGCACAGAACTGAAAATAATGGGAAAAAGCGCTAAGAAACTACAGGTGCAACAGAAGACATGAAAAAGAAGCACCTCTTATGTGGCATCTTTCTAAATTGAGTATTGAAGGAAAGCTGACCCACAGACACTCCAAAAGGCTTTAAATTGCATTGGGTTTGGTGAGGGGCATGACAGCCAAATAGCTTCACTATTCCCCTTGGTTAGCCAATTGGAGGCAGATAAATCCCTCTTCTCTCCCACAGGTGCATTTCACGTTGTATCAGAGACCAGGGGAGGGCTAGTCCCTCTTCCCCTCTTCTGGAAACTGGCCATCCCCTCGCTGAGACGGGCAGGGGCACTCCTTCACATCTTTCTAAATTGAGCATCTCCTGCTGTTAGGGTGACTAGACAGCAAACGTGAAAAATCAGGATGGGGTGGGGGGTAATAGGAGCCTATCTAAGATAAAGATCCAAAAATCGGGACTGTCCCTATAAAATCAGGACATCTGGTCACCCTACCTGCTGTCTAACAGAAATAGAAAGACAGATGCCCTGCTTTCCTCTGCAATAAAATGACTGGCTTTCAGTTTACCAGCCCTGACACTGGCTCATCTCCTCATTCAGCCATCCCAGTTATCCTCTAAAGCAGTGGTGTCCAGTGCCTTCGCCACTAGTCACATGTGGCTAATAGGCTATTGAATTGTGACTAATGTGTGTGGCTTTTTTATATTGTGGCTTAATGTGGCTTTTTAATAATGTGGCTAATAGGTTATTGAATTGTGGCTAATGCATGTGGCTTTTATAATGTGGCCTTTTAATAATGTGGCTAATAAGAAAAATTCAAAAGCACAAGTGTGGCTAGCATTGTGGCTAGCATCGAATTTCTATTGGACACCGCTGCAAAGGGCTAATCCCAGCATTTTCAGAAATTGGGGGCCTTGCGCTAGGCTCTTAAATCCATATTTGGGTGTCAAAATAAAGAAGGCTGATTTTCGAAGATGTGGAGTGTTCAGCAGCTCTATGGGCTTCTAGTGAGAGGAGAGAGGCTGATAAATTGCCATCTTTGTGCACAACTATCACTGTTCAAAATTGAAACTGACGTCACTAGCAACTGCTGTCCGCTCAGCACCATTGAAACCAATCCCCACCTATTCAGGTACCTAAATGTACATTTAGGAGCTTAACTTTGGTTATCTATTATTGAAAATCTTGGCCCTATGTTTTAGTTGTCTTTGAATTATTGTGCACATCTATGGCACTAATTATTACTAATACAATGTGTAGTTGGGGTGCTCGGTGGGAGGTACCCAGTGACTAGATGTGTAGGAACAGAATGTAGAAGCAGCCACTTTGGGAAGCTCCTGGGCACATTATGTATTGCTGCTCCTTGTGGCAAAGAGACCAATGTCAACAGAGTTCCTAAGTGAGCTGCACTGTTTGGGAGCCCTGGAAAACTGTGGGAAGGGCTAACAGAGGTTGATATGGATGCCAGGTGGTCTGCAACGTTGGGGTTGGGATTTCCCATACAATCTCATCTTCCCTGGGCCACAAACCCAGTCCCAAACACAAGGGGCTAAGATCCTCAGCTGGTGTAAACCAATATATCTTTACTGATTTCAATAGAGCCCAGTCAACATACCTTGTCTGAGAATAAGCCCCAAAGCTGCTCCCAAAGAAACCTCTGTCAGACACTCTGCAAGGTTGAAATTGTGGAGTTTTCCCTTCTTCTGTGCACTTTCCTGTGGAAGGGAAACCTGTGACCCTTAATGGTTGTAGCTGAAAAGCCAGCTGCACAAACCAATACTGGATGAATGTAAAATATATGTTCAAAGAAACATGACATTAGAACTCCCTGGTATGCCAGGGAAGTTGAAGAAATGTTTTTAGTATTTTATAATGTGCTCATGTATTTTCTTGCTGCATACTAGCTAAACATAGTGGACAGTAACAGTAATTTGAGTCTTTTAAAAAAACTTTATTCCACTAAATTACACAAGTGAGAGGAGAAATCTGACCCTTTTAGGATATATTCAGTGTCCTAACTTTATAAGAAACCTAGGAAGCAAAGATAAAAATTAATCCAATTTCAATTCTTGCAGTGGTGTGAACAGAAAGAGTTGTATGATTACAAAGAGCTGGGGCTTTAAATTATAAGCTTTGGTTATTCAGCACCGAATGAATTTGACAAAGTGGTTGATTAAATGCACTAGTAGGAAATAACAGACACTTCAAAATCCATTATGCAGTTAGGATGAAGAATTTATTGTATATACAATTAAGCAATTCTACTGTAGATGTGTGGTAGTGTTTAAAGAAAAGGGATACGGTAACCAAAATAGTTTTAGCATGAAAACTACAATATAGACTTAAATCTGACTAAAACCGAAGTTATTGACTTAAAAGAACACAGAACCTGAAACAACAGATTGCATCATTAACTAGGACAGTAAAAAACTGTACAGTACAAGCAACACATTACAATAAATTATGACCAATGAGGCAGTCTCTCTCATCTGGGACAAAAGGGGTGAAGGGGAGGGTATTAAAATCTCATAAATCCACCATATCTCTTTTCCATCTCTGGAACCTCTTTGGAATAACTTTCTCCATCTTCATCTGAAGGGAGAAAAGAATCAGTGAAACGCTTAAGAAATCCACCATAACGTTTCTGGTAGTCCAGCCACCATTCTGGCCTCCCTACTCTTCTCATAAAGCCACCATATCTCTTTTGCAGCTCTTTGGCTTCATCTTCCAGTTCTGGACTGCGCTTGAAGCTTCTCATGAAGCCTCCATATCTTTTGCTGACCTCCCCATCATTATCATTTATCTGTCGGTAATGTGAGGCTTCAGCATTGGCCTCTGTTCCCAGAAGCTCCTTCAGCAGATCAGAGGAATTAGCCAGGGCATCATCACTGGAGTCTTTCTTCATAAACCCTCCATACCTCTTACTAAGGATCTCTCCTGCATTTGTTTCCTCCTCTGGTTCTACATGATAAAGCTCATCCATTTTCTTCATGAAGCCACCATACCTTTTCATGAAACCACCATACTTCTTTGCTAGCAAATGGTTCTCATCCTGTTCTTTCTTGTTGTCCCCTGGAGCACTGTTGCCTTCCTCAGAAAGGTCCAGTTTTGTCAATTGCGCAAGCTCCTTGCAGGTTTCCCAGGCTTTGGCAGAAGGCAGTTTCCCTTCACATTCTAGTGTGCATGCCTGAAAAATTGATGGGATTTACTAAGAATGATTTAAAAGAAAGACACTCTGATATCATCTTGCCTTTTTATTTTTTATTAAAGGCACAAGCCAAACTCTAGACCAATGATACTCAGACCTCACTGTCAAGAGCCAAACTAGCTACACGAAAGACCCACAGTAGTGTGAATTAATTATTTAATTTACTATAGTACTAGATATTCATATTTAAATAATATGACGGGAAATATTTAGGCTTTATACATATTATTCTCACAGCAAAATGACTGACCAAGTATTATTATTTTATCAACTACAATTGGTTGTAAACATAGTAAAAGCATCCCAATGAGTTAATAAGTAAGTCAGTGTTTTAATATCATGTGCCTCAAAGAGCCACAGGAGACACATTTAAGAGCCACTTGCAACTCACGATTCTCAGTCTGAGTATCACTGCTCTAGATACTCAATGGCTGGAAGGAACTTCCCTCATGGACCTCTTATTCCATAATTGTTCATTATGCCATTTGTTGGGCCTTTCCTTCACGCAACTGGTATTGGTAGTGGTCACTGTCAGATAGAGAATACTAGACTAGATGGATCACTGGTCTGATTTGCTACAGCAATTTCTATGTTACTAGCTTAAACAAACACATCCATATGTGCGCACACACATCTCTCTGAACGAGATCTGGAACAATTTATGAGCATTTCTAAGTAATATTCTATGTTTAAGTGTACAATTTAGGGAGGTCAAAAATGTCTCATCAAGGGAATTTTGACAAGGGTTAAGTAAGATTATGTAAAACTGAATAATCAGCAGTCATACTGAAATTATTGCACTTCAGAAAAGTCATTTCCACTCCACTAGCTCATAATTTGCAATAGGTAGGGCTCTGAGAAATGATTAAATCATATAAAGGTATGATCGCATATGATCAGATTTTTGCACTTGTGAAATGCATTTATTATATTTTAAATGTTATATTTGTTTACATAATTAACCCCATTGTCCCATCATCATCATTAACAATAAATAAAAATAAGTATTATACTTAATTTACCCTTGTATAGTGCCTTCCACCTAAGAATCTCAGAAAGCTTTACAGATGTGAAAATAAGCCTCAAAACAGCTCTCTGTGATAAGTAACTGACTACCTCTCTACTTCTATAGTTACCTGTGAATAAGTCCTAAGTGTGATAAATATATTAAAAAACAGCATCTGTCAGCCTAGGTTGATATATGCTGTAGTAAAATAGAAGATTTATGGTACAATTATTTCCATATTAGTGATTTCTCGACAGTGAAACGTTCATCTCAAATTGAGTTTAAAGTAATTATGTTGTTAGCAACATTCTAATCCTAAACCATCACAATTTTTCTTTTTGAACTGGCACTGTATGACTATGTTCATGTGAACATATTTGGATTATTAAAATAATGTGGTCTCAGCTGCAATCCGATTTGGAAATCACTGTAATACAAAAAACTAGAACCTTTTTTGGGGGGTAATGGATCAGTTTAAGCAATCATTCTCTGAACAAACATACACCACGCACTTGGTATAAAATAATGGTTTGATTACTTCCTAGGGTGCTCATTATGATAAAAGTAATAGTGAAATCGCTAGACGTTAATGTTTTTAGAAACATTTATGTTTTAGAAACCAATAGTATGTAAAATATTGTAAGATACTGTACTTTTTCTGTTTTGGTATATCAGCTGATAAATGCTATTGCTGAACAGGATTTACTTCCTTAAATAGCTTTCCTGTACAAGAAAGATTGCTAATGTTAACTTAGGCTTCTCAATTAACATTGAGAATTCATTGAAATAGACATACAAAATTTCATGTCGACATATGTGTCAACTGCATTCAGAATATTTTCTGTATGTAACTGCTGTGGTTAAAGAGGTGTTATTGTTTCTGTTATAAACAAAAATGGTCAATGATTTATCATTCAGGTAGATTAGGGTCCAAACTTTCATTCCTTGTGCACTGAAACAATCACAAACTTTCCATTAATTTGGATAGCAGTGTTGAGTGCACAAAGACTGCAAAATCAAATCCCTGAGTCCAGATTGCTGCTGAATGTCTCTTGCAAAGTACTCGGCACCTTATTCCCACCATTTTCTATGGCAATTGAGGACACTCAGCATTTGTCCGAATTAGACCGTTAAATTCACATTCCATTGTGGATATATTTTAAAATAATGCTAGTGGTTTTTAACTACAGAGAACACGCTCGGTTAGCATCGTTTCTTTTGCGTTAACAGGCTCAACTCTACGAACAACTTAAACGTCGTAGCCCTACATTTTACAGGCAGTGTCCTTTGAGCGGACTAACGCCTCCCGACACCTGGAAGAAAAACGCTTCTTACTGAGGTATTGCTGCTCTTGTAGGGCTTGATCCTCCTCGACTGGGAGCAGGCTCAGACTCTTAGGACTGATCCTGCCCGGGGCTGAGCTTCTCTGGCGGGGATCTAACAAAGCGCTTAGTCCCACACAGACTTCAAGAAGCACGTGAATTGCTCTATTGAATTCAGTGGGATTATTCACTACAGCGGACCTCGGCACCTTGCACCTCACCATGGGACCATCTTTTACCGATAAGCTCCAATACCTAATAATAAGAGGAGCCGACGAAAGGCTAAAATGCAACGCACCGTCATGGCATCTCCCGCCGTCCTTCCCGTACGGAACTGCTGCAGCCTTGAGTCTGACTTGACTTGCTCTTTCGGATTTAAGTAAGAATCTTAACCTGGCCGTTCATTTTTTTTAAAACTTAAACTTTTTTTCGTTTAAATGAACACTGTCAAACAAACAAGGGAAAACTAGTTTCAACTACTTGTACCGCTGAGTGTCTCTTAGCCATGTTTTTTGTTGAAGGAGAAGAAGAAAAGAAGGAGAAGAAGAAAAGAAGAAGAAGAAGAAGAAAAAATAATAAATTGCTTCTTTCCCCTGTTCTACCGCGAAGGATCCGCACCAACAGCAGGGAGATCTGTACTGATTACACAGGTGAACTAGACACAGACCCACGCTATAGGATCCAGTGCTGTCAAATGCTCACATTAAATAAATTGGCGCTCGGATAATTGTTCTCTAATCTCCCAGCTATAGAATGTGAGGCGTCATAACAATGCGAAGTGAAAGTGTGTCAGGCAGAAATGTTTGCTTTCCAAACAGGAAAGGGGAAATCGTGAATAAAAAAAGGAGAGTCTATTGTAAGTTTACGTCGCGTTTGCAGCCTTTTTAAACGCATGTATGTCGAGTGGAGATTTCCCGTTCAAGCTATTACTGGGTAACTCAGACATGGAATAACAGATTTAAATGGAATCTTTAAACTCCCGGGTCTATGGTGACTTGTCCTACATAATAAGACTCCTGTTCGGCAAAGCTGTCCTCAAAGGACAAGCAATGTTCATGCTGATGGAAGGCACTTTATAACGGATGGGTTTCGAAGAAGAAGACAAGAACAACGCCTATACGGGAGAGGCTTCTTTGCTAAAGGAACAGCACGTTATTCGGGAACGGCCTAGGAGCGAAACGACCTAGGAGCTCTGGAGCGGATTCGAATTCGGGCTAATTTGCCATTGGTTCAGTTCTGTTCTGCTTTTACATCTCATTGTTCTCTGCCTTCTCTCTTGTGAGATGTGATGGATTTGTTCTGAACCAGAGACTTTGACCGGAATTTCTGCAGTGATTCCATTCTTCTCTCGACTTCAGTCAACAGATGGATCACTACCCGCCGATCCGGCAGTTAGAGAAGACATACCCTTAGTCTCACCGGGAGCATTGAAAGGCTGCCGGGAACTTTTTTTGGCTCCCGGGAGCTTATCCTACGAATTCTCAAAATTAATCCTAGTGATCAGGGTAACTTTAGACGCGCCGTTAAAAGGATGATTTCTTTTAAGGGGAGAGGGGAGCTTAGTAGTTGTTAGAAAGGTCTGTTCCTGTCTCACCCCGAGCCCACAAAAGAGCTCTGACGGCATTTCTAGTCTATTTCACCCTAGCGGTGTGACATCGGAGCTCCAATTAAAATGCTTCAATTTAATTTTTAAAGAAGACAACTGGTTCCAGCAGCGCTGGGAGATTGGAGTTTAGCCCCCCCCTTATCTCTGGGGCCCTGCACTCGGGGCTAGGTCCTGGGAAGGGCCTCGCCCCTAGCTCCCCCAGACTTCAGTGGAAGTCCAAGGTGCTCGCTACCTGCCACCAGTGCAGGGTGGGCCCCTGGGAGGAGGCATCATTGCCTGCTCTGAGTGCTCTCCTCTAAGGCCGGATCCCCCCCAAGCACCTTGGAGCACCCGCAGATGGCTCTCAGGAGCCAATGAACCCGCTGGGGCCGGGCAGGAGTGCCGGGGGAGCTCTCCAGGGTGCCGAACTGTCCTGCGGGCTCAGGGGAAACCCAGCGCAAAGCCAGTCCGGGCTTTCCCCCCAACCGGACAGCTGAACTGCCTGTGCTAGCTGTTTGAGAGGAGCCGGCTCCGAGTGCCCTGCGAGCCGCTGCTGCGCCTCTTGGCCAGGGGGTTCCCGGGGAAGACCCGGATCCCGCTTACCAGGGGGTTGATCTCCGCGTGGTGACCCAGCCGGTAGGAGCAGGAGGCGCAGTCCTTGCTGCAGTCCGCCTGCACGGTCCAGGGGAGGCAGCTGCTGAGCGCCAGGAGCAAGCCGCAAAGCCTCGGGAGCCACGCCATGGGCTGCGGAAAGAGCGCGTCAGAATTCAGCCTGGCCCCGGCTTCCTCCCCGGTCCCCCGACCCCACAGGGCAGCCGCAGACCCGGGCGCTGCCAACTAGTCCCCAGCAGCGGGACCCACCCGCCTGGGTAGGGACGGGGCATGGAGCGCTCCGCAGCTGCAGATCGGGACAGCCCCCGGCTTTCCCTCCCCGGTCCTGGGGCGCCAGGACCTTCGCTCCCCCCTCGCTGTCCTGCGGGTGCTCCCGGGGCTGGAGTCGCTGCTTTTCTTTGGAAGCCCAGAGCCCGCCCGGGGACAGGACCGAGCGAAGAAGGAGCTTAAAGTGGGGACCAGAAATCAAAACCTCCCCCCCCCCCCCCCCCCCGCAAAGCCTTTCTCCTGCCGCTCGCGTTCCCGCGATTCCCCGGCACCGCCAGGAGAGAGGTTAGCTCCGGAGCTAGTCAAAGGTACCGCCGTGGGGCTATGGCCCGGCGAGCCTTTGCCCGCCCCCCAGCCCCCGACCGACCGACCGACCAAGCAGCCGCCGCTGGGATCTAGACAGATGGCAGCCCGCGAACCCAGCCGCGCCGCTGCGAGCCCCCAGCCCGGGACCGGCCGCTCGGGCGAGTCACTCACATACATGCCGCTTCCTCGGGAGCGCGCAGACTCGCCTCTGGAGTGACGGGACTCGCTGGAGCCTGGCGCCGCGAGCCCCCGGTATTTATAGACGGGCTCGGCGAGGGGAGCCCCCGGAGAAGCGCTGGAAGGTGGCGGGGGGGGGACACAGGAGAGCGGTAATAGCCCGCAGTGACGAGCCCCGGCTTCAGCCGCTCTGCCAGGCGGCCGGGGGAGGACGTGCCCCGCTGGAGCCGCAGCCGCGTGGCCCCCCGCGCTGGGGGTGGGGAGGGACGGGGCGGTGTGCGGGGCCGGGGCGCTCTCCGCCGGAGTCCGGGCTCTGGGACGCGGAGGGCGCCACTTTATAATTAGTCAAAAAGGGAAAAGCGGCGCCTCCCCCAATCGCCTCCGGGCTCCGGCTGACGCAGGACCTACGAAATCCCACCCCGGCCCCCCGCTCCCCGAGTCTGCCTGGGAAGGGGACGAGCCGGGCGGGGAAGTCAGCGAGCGGGGGGGGGGGGGCGGTGCTCCAGGAAGGGGCTTGTCCTTTTCCAGCAACACCCCCCTCCCCCGGCTTTCCGGAGCTCTCCCCCCGCCCAGCGCGAGACGAGGGGTGGGCTCCGGGCGGGAGTGAGCGACCCGGGACCCGAGGAGCCCACCCGCACCGGGCAGGCGGGATCCCCTCCCCTCTCTGCTCCACGGGCTCCAGCCGTGCTGAAGGAGCCGTGCCGGGCTCCGGAGGACGAAGCCGCAGGGTCAGGGAAGTCGGGGTCATTAAAGACAGCGGGGAGGGAGGGAGATTTCATCCCCCCCAGCGGTTCAGCTGCCTCGTCTCGCTTTTGTGTAGCCCGGGGCTCCCTCCACCTCTCTCCCCTGTCTGGCTCTGCATAAGAACGACCCTACTGGTCAGACCAAAGGTCCATCTAGCCCAGGATCCTGTCCTCGGCCAGTGCCCCAGAGGGAAGGGACAGGACAGGTGATCATCAAATGAGCCATCCCCGCTGCTGCCCGCACCTTTAGGGGTGATTTGCTCGCTAGAGGGCGCCCAGCTCTCGCAGAGGCTGGAGGAGCAGCCAGGCTTGGGAGAGGGGTCTGTGCTTTAAGCTTTTGTGCACACTGGCCGTGTGAAAAGGAGCCCAATGCTCACCCACACCCAATGGGGTTCATAAGACTGGCCATATTGGGCCCGGCCAATGGCTTCCAACAGTGGCCAGTGCCGATGCTTCAGAGAGAAAAACCAGAATCGGGCAATTCTCAAGTGATCTACCCCTGTCCAGCACCAGAATCTCTTAGAGGTTTCACATACTCTTCTAGTGTTACAAACCTCATGGCAACGCTTGTAAGACCCCAAAACCATTCCCTCCTGGACCTAGCTCGATCCCCCGGGTAAACTGTGATTTTAAAGAAAGCTGCCAAAACTTTCAAGTTGCATATCTCCCTATTTGAATGATTTTTTTCTCTAACTGATGGATATTTGTCCCTGGACCCAAAAACCATGATAACATTTCAGATCTCAGGAGTAAGGTGCAATCTAAAACTGACCACACCTCACAGACTGAGTTGCTTCAGGAAGATTTTACAGTTTATTCTGGTCGTGTAAATGTCAGGAAAGCTAATATCCCTTCCCAAGACCATTCCTGATTGCATGTGAAAACACAAGTGGGTTCTCATAGGAATTAAAAGAACTGAAATGGGTATGTTGCTTCAAAGTTTCTATTCACAAAGAATGACTATGATCTGTAGCATGTGGAGTATTTAAACTACCAATTCCTACTGTAACCCAGACATGAGATTTTCAGTTTATTAAGGCACATTATGAAGTGTGAATGTAAAAAGTTCCCTCTATTTCTGCTTTATCTTCTACCAGTTTAAACATATTGGACCAGAGCTGTTTCCATGATTAATTTGGCTTCAGTGTCTGAGTACACAACACACAGCTTTATGAAACTACCATTACCTATGAAGTCTGAAGACACTGCCACTGACAGGAGGCTGCAGGAGTTTGGATCAGTTGTTGGATGCTTTTTGTTAATATGATGTGCACTCCAAACACAGAACATTAAAAATCAGTGGAAAATGGATCTTGTCCTGATATCATATCTTGCTCTGCACCAGCTGTGGGATGTTCTGAGTTAAGGCTTTTGAAGAAAGTCAGAAAAATCTCTCATGTTCATAATTCCCTCCCCTCCCAACCTCCCATAGAAACAAAAGATTTTGTATATTAATAGCAATTATTATTGTAACAAAGCAACAGCAATTATACCTCACATCTCTTTGTATAAATGACACATTGAAATTATTACAGCTTTAAAAAAAAGCATGCCACAGCTGCCTTACGTAAGTGCCAATAAGGTCTTTATTAAAAGTGCTGTATTAATTTTGTTTTTATTGTTTGGTTGATATTTTTTCTTTGGGGAAAAAAACACTTTAAGCCAAAACGTGGCTATAAAATATACAGCGGTCACCTTTTAAAAGTTAGTCACACTAAGAGTCAGACATTCCAAGGCCAGAGGGGGCCACTGGGATCACCTAGTCTGACGTCCTGACACAGACCATAGAACTTCCCCAAAATAACTCCTAGAGAATATGCTCATCAGACATTCTAACATTATCTTCTAAGGACATATGAGAAAATGTAGGTAAGAAATCCCAGTGCTATTAACAGGACACTCAGAATTCCGCTTCTTCTTATGCTGCAGCAAATCTGGTGTTCAGAGAAGAGGGTTGAACAGCTATGGATTGAAGTTTAAGGCAAGTTTTCTGTATTAGTTAATCAAGATGCAATTCTTTCACATGGTAAGAAAAGCAGGAGGAAGAACCGAAATGACTGTCATTTTTCATTAAAATCTGAGAAATTCTATCCATTCTTACAGGTGAATTTGCCCCAAAATTAGAAAAACACCCCAAGCCGAATCCTGCCCCATCCATACTGAAGAGAGAAAACAGGGACACTGGCCTGGATACTCTACTGATCCATCCTTGCTGACCAGGGCATAATTCAGAGGGCAGGCAGAGTGCATAGGTAAAGTGTTCTCTGCTTTTTCTTCTCAAAGGAGCAAAGAAAGCTCCAACTTGTACATACTGCAGCTACGAGCCTTTGTTGAGGGATGTCCCTACACAGCATCTTTTGGATGGTGTCTATATCAGCTCATATAGGACTTCCTAGCACTCCCTACCTGATATCCAATGGTGTGCATGAGATGAGATGAGAGTTTCTGTGACAACTGTTACTCCTGGGATGAGAGATCGGGCTCATAGGCTAAAGTGAAGTGGCTGGACAAAGAGCACCAAATGGATCTCTATACTAAAGAAGGAGCCATTAAAACCAATGTAGTTTCACTAATGTAAGACCACTAAGTGAGGATGGACTCAAGACCCCATATTTATAGAGTAACACCAAACAGCTCTGGGAATTAATCCTCTTGAGAAAAGGAAGATGATTAAAATGAATCAAAATAGTCCCTAGTTTTATTTATGTTGATATGTGAGTTTGGAGTACTAAGTTAGTTCCCACACTACTGTGTAAGCATGGATGCTACATGAATGGGATGCCATCTGCTCAGGAGAATGAAATGTCTCATGCCACTCTGGCATCCTCTGATGTGGTAAGGCACATGGTAAGGCAATGACTGGCTGCAAGTGCCACATTCAGTCCTTCCTTCACCACATGGAAGGTCTTACAAGCAGGGCCTTCTGTAGAGGTATAAAAGCAGGAAAGAGGGGGATGTTCAGTTCCCAGGGCTTGAGGGAGTATCAGAACAACAGTGTATCCATAAAGTAACTAGAACATTAGCCTACAGCTCTTAAGCACAATGAAATTTTAATTGCAAATGCAATGCAATGCAATTGTCTCAACCAGTCAGGGCCCAGGGATGCTGTATAATTACTGACAGACAACTGTACAGTCATTTATCAGATATGCTAATCCTTGCATGCTGATTGTATGTCTGCGTATTTGTGTATGGGGTGGGAGGCATTGGGCTGCATAATGCCTGTGTGATTATTTCTCAGTCATAGAACAGCGAGGACTTAAATTCAGCTGGAGCTGTCTGGAGCAGAATGCCAGTAAATATTTTCAAACCTCTCTGGGGGAGTGTGAGCCAGTTTCAGGGGGTCCGTAGGGCCCCATGGATGAAGCCTGGAGCCCTGAGCCCTGGCACGCCCCATGGGGCTGAAGACCTAAGCTTCGGCATGCCTGACTAGGACTGAAGACCTGAGCCTCAGCGCCTCCCATGAGCAGAAGCCCTAACACTCAGAACCTCCCACATGGCAGAAGCCCCAAACCCTGGCACACCTGCTCCCCCATGGGGCTAAAGCCCTAAGACCTCCCACTGCAGCTGAAGCCTGGCTCCCCGAATGAGGGGGGACATAGGGGACACATAATTCCTGTGCTCTGACTGGCTATTGCCTTCACAGCCTCACATCCACATGCCCATAACAGTCACCTCAGACATTCAACCCATCCACATCTTCTTACTCCACATGCCCTCACTTCTCCCTGCCTTCTGCTGCTCACTGCTGAAGGAGTCTAATGCTCACAGAGAATGTGCAATTTCTTCTAAATGAAGAGTTCCCTTTCCTTCAGGTTGAATTACAGCAAGGGAAAGCCCAATGATGTCCAGCTTTAGTTCAGCTTTGGGAGAGGTGCTCTTTGCAGAGAGGGTTTAACAACAGGGATGGAGGAAAGGGAGCATATAGAATAAATATAATGTGAAAAAGGACCCATCGTAGGAATGGGGGCTGATCTGTCCTAGGAAGGACCAGGGATGAGAAGCAGAGAGGTGAAGACAGATATAAGAGGAGGGAGAATGTTTTTTAATATAGTAATAATGATGCCTTGTTGTTCATTGTTAACTTGGTAATAACAGTGTCCTGGACTGATAAAAACTGCAGTTCTTTGAGTTTATTTAATCTGGCACAGAGCAAATACTGTCTAGTTACCATCTAGCTATACTAGAGGAAAACAAATATTGTTTGTATTCAGCAATGCTTAGAAGCCCCAGTGGAAATCAGGATCCCATTGTACCAGGGCCTGTCCAAGCACATAGTAAGACACCATCTCTACCCTTTCAATCAAAACAGAACAGATAACAGTGTGGAGGGCCAGGGACTGAGAGAACCCTCATATTACAGATAGGGAAGGAAGGGAAACAGTTTGAATGACATCTCCAAAGTCATGCAGAAAGTTACCAGCAAAGATAGGGAATTAAACCTACTTCTCACAAGTACCAAGTCAGGACATTAGCCAAAAACTCTGCCTTCCTGTCCAAAACCTCTCATCTCCAGCATTGTAAATAGTAATACGTTGTACAGAATAGCTGAGCCAGAATAAAATGGAGATAGATTTGTGAAAAAAACAAAATCAACATGGTGGCAGAATCCCAGGAGCCCTTGCTACAGCAGAAAACATTAACGATGGGATCAAAATGGGAAGGAATTAGGAACAGCACTTTATGCAATTTATTTCACCCCTGTGCAAAGGCCAGCATGAAGCCTGGACATTTTTTACATCCTCCGAATTGTCTGGTTCTGTTTAATTTGGTAAAGAACACAGGGTTCAGTTTTTATGGAACATTTGTAGTTATACAAATGCTGAGGAAGGATGTTCATTTTTATAAGGGACTCTACTGTTTGCTATAAACCAGTTAATCTCTCTCCCACCCCCCAGACAGATAAGGTCTATATCCCTCCACATCCTTTTAATATCTTTAGTAAAACTACATCCAATGGAGATAAGAAATGTAATACAGAACCATCATACTTTATACATTCCATATGGCAGTGTCACAAGATACACTTTTACTGGACTGAAATATGCACCATATCAGCCAAATATATATATTCCTCAGGCTATAAAGGAGCACCTACTAGGAAAGAAATGAAATGAGTGGTACGATGATATGGAAATGTCTATCAGTTATTGAAAAAAATGCATATTGAGACAATTGGGCTTCTGCAGTTCTACCCATATCTAGTGAGCGGATTTCCTTAATAAAGCAATGAATTTCAGCAACGAGATAGCAAAGGGAAGTTTGAAGACAGTTACTAATATGGAAATATTTAACAAAATGACACTCTTTCCTTTCTCATTGTAGATTATAATGCTTTGTAGATTATGAAGACTAAATAGATGAAACTTGCTGCTAAAGGGGAAAGCATGCCTCATTCCATTCTCTGATCTTGTATCCGTGTAAAATAGACAGAGTATTGCATGTACTGATTGCCCCTATGTGTAATGGACATGCACTTATAATTGCACTGGTTTACCGGTAATTGAGTTACAAAAGAATTTTAAAAATGGGAATTTAAGACAAAGAGAGCTTCAAACTGAGCTGTGGAAAACATGCACATACACACACACACACATGAATTTGGAAATAAGGACTGAACTGAATGGAACACGTAAAATACTTTGCAGTAAGTACATATTAAATATAACAGCATTATGTAGTTCATTTAATTAGAAGGCAAGACAGAGAACATTTGCAGTAGATTAAAATAAATCCTGCTATCAAAATACATTTTGATTTTGAATCCAGGGATGTTAATAATTATTTCATACATGAGTGGAGTGATTTATTTTCATTTTTTAACTTGACATAATGTATCCATGAAGTCAAATGCCATAAATGGGGAAAGAATTGTAATGCATGTGTTATAAGGAGGATTTTGGTGTGTATAATGCAGAAGTAGGATTAGCAGAGAATTAAGAGTAAGATTTTGTCTGAGAAAATAACCATTTTAAGCATATTAAAAAAATCCTAAGCAGTGAATCTAAAACGTCAGTTTGGGTTACTTTCCCAGCCTGGCACAGAATGTATTCATATACAACTGAGCTTCTGAGACCCCAATGCCTTCCCACCCTCCTTCCCAGAATTCTCATGTTCTTGTTTCTAGTATTTTATTGCTCTGTTGGGAGATGCTGCTTTCACATGATATTACAACATTCAGAACTAATTTCTCTTGCATAATTAAGAACGGTGTGGGATGCCAATGAGGCATCTAAAGCTTTATAGGCAGTCAGGGCAACAAAGGGACAGACTTTTTGCTGCACCTCTCAGGAGGAGGTGGAATGGGGGATGGCAAAGATGGTTTTAAGCTGCTTCTGCACATCCCAAATTCTGGGCTATTCAGGAGCGAGTGCAGCCCCTGTCATAAATTAGAGCATCTCCAGGGGCTACTTGAATTTATGGAAGCCTTATACAGTTGGCTAAGGACTGCTTTGCAGCCTACAATTGCCAGAGTAGACAGCACTCTGGTTACTGTCCCCACTGCTTATCCAACATGCTCCCTCTGGCCCCTACATGGGGGCTATGAGGTAGGGACATGTACACTGGCCCTATTCTGCGCCCACATTGGGGAAATTTCCAGGGGCCACTGGATTGGTATAGGGGGGCCATAATCTGACCCAGTATTCCTGCCCTGGAAATTCAATCTAAGGCCCTGTCTAGACTGAGGATTTGCCTCAATCACAGACAGGGGTGTAGCTGTAGCAGGGCATTTCCTAGCATAGGCCGGTAAAGCTGCTATTTGCACTGGCAGAACTTATCCTGGTTTCAAACTGGACTAAGTTCCATGGGTACAAATAGTAGATTTGCTAGTTTCCATTAGAACTTCCATTGGTACAACTACATCCATGATTATAGTTGCTGCAAATCCCCAGTCTAGGTAGATTCAGGCACTCAGAGGTTGGGGGTGGAAAGGTGAGTAACCCAAGACAAAGTGATTAAATGGAGACATTAAATACACATCATATTTATGCCACAATTTAATTTTTTTGATTGCTCATGATTTTCAATTGGCAAAGTGGGTGACGTCAGATTTCTGTTTCTCTGAACAGTGTGTTTTCAAGAGAGATTTAAAAGATGGCTAGAGGCTTGACAGACCAGACCAGGAGCTCCAGGCATATGAAAAAGAAGGCATTATGAAAAGAAACAAAGGAAATGTCCAGTGGAGTGCACAGCTACCTTCTTCCTAGTCTTCAATGAGTCAAGCTTTTCCATTTCATTCGTGTTTGATCACAATTTCTTTCGCCACTGCCTGGCGCCTCTCTTTTCTTACATTTTTATAAAAAAAAACCCAGAAGGTGGATTCTGACCTTTCCCCCAGCTCTGGTGATGGTTTCACATTCATTCTTGTAGTGAGGCAGAATGGCCTCCCTTTGAACTGGACTGGGATGAACCACTACACTCCCCTGGTGGGCAGAGCCGAATCCTCCACACCTCCAGCACCGGAAGTTCCAACACAGGACAGAAAGTATAAAAGCAAAGTCCTGGGGCTCAGTTGGGGCTGGACCACTGAAGGGAGCAGATGTCTTTTCCAGGGAGTGGAGATCTTTGCGGGATCCCAGACTAGCCCGCAAGTGGAGCCATGCCCAGCTGTTGGAGGAGATGGAAGAGTATCCCGAGGGGCTGCCAGGACCACTGTCAGACAAATGCCCCAAGATCTCTGGGGACTGCCAGCAGCTGAGTACCCCAAAGAGACAGTGAACTACTGAACTATGGGGCCCTACACCCAGACTGTGGTAGGAAGTAGCCCAGGGGAACCAGACTTTAGTGAGTGAATCAGCATGTTTTGGGAGTATCCCCGCGGACCTATCTGCCACTATTAGGGTCCTGGGTTGGGACCCAGTGGAATAGGGTAAGCCTATGTCTCCCTGCCCCCTTCCACTGATCTCACCCCTGGGGTGGCAGCCAAACCCCTCTTTTTGGCTGGGCTGTGTTGTGGGCTCACTACCAGCCAGGCAGACATGGGCTAATGACTGTTTGTGCTCTGCCCAGCCCAGAGGGCCAGAGCTCCCCTTTAGACTGTTAATTATTATCTGCCCCAGTCAGATGGCTGTGGGCTAAAGACTGCCCATGGCTCTGCCCAGCTGGCCAGAGCTTCTCTTCCCTAGACTTTTTGTTGCTCTCTGCCCCAGCCAGGCAGCTTTAGGCTAAAGACTGTTTGTGGGTTGGCCCCAGCCAGAGGGCTGGAGTTTTCCCTATAGACTGTTACCTGCTGTCTGCCTGTAGTGAGGCAAAGTGGCCTCCCTCCCCACTCAAGAGTGAGGGACTACTACAGTGCTCTTTAAAACTGCTTGTTTATCTTTGGAAGTAATTTCCTTTTTCCTCCTGCATTATTGAACATTCCAGAGTCTAACAAGCAGCCCCAGCCACCTGAGTTCTTATTACCTTTTGTGCAAATAATTGTTGATAATATTTTATGAAAGCAAATGAAATTTGTTAGATTGGACAGAACTATAGTTTGGGCCTGGTTTCAGATTTAGATCATTGGCTGCATTTATGTACATAGGGATGAGGAGATTTTGAGCAACAGGGAGAAGCAAATGAGGAGTGAGGGTTGGGGACAGCACAGTGGCAGTGGGAAGGATGAATGATGAGGTAACAGGTTTTTATAGCAGAAGACATCTTATTAGGGAGATTGCCTCTCCTCTCTCATACGCAATAATAAAAAATAATAATGCCTACCAATCTCTTATCTAGCATTTGTCATCGTTAGGTCTCAAAATACTTCACAAAGGAGGTCAGTATCATAACATACTGCTTGTGAAATAAGGAGATAAATTTGAGTGTAGACTGAGGCAGAATTGAGAGAAGCATAAGGTTGACAATTTTATGAACTAATGCTATTCCGTCTTATAAAACTTCCCATCTATGGATTTTTCTCTGCTCTACTTTCTGTTACCAGATGCATTGGGTAGATTCTTCACCTTCCTCTAAAGGAAGCAGAGTTGGTCATTGCCAGAGGCAGTGTCTCTTGCCCTTCCAGAGAGGGTTCTACTAAGTGATTTTATGATGTCACTCACGTTTTTGTGCCTGGTAACTCTTATTTGGAGTTGTGATGAGAGTTGTGAAGGGAGTTAAAAATTAACCGTTTACTGTAATGAGGTTTCCATCTTGTCAATATACTGCTATAAAGTTTTAGTGTTAGGAACAAGACTACACAGTGCCATTGCTCTACCATGCCAATAAATAAAATAACTCATTTGTCTATGTATCTTGTTTGTCATTATTATGAAAGTAGGCTACGTTTCAAGAATATTAGTTATCTGCCTGCTTCACGCTCTACTAGAGTCAGATACAGTGTGATTCAGTGCTGGTAGAATGACTCCTGAAGTCTTACAAAGTGTTTGTCTCCTGATTTATTTAACATTGTTTTACTTTTGGAGGAAGGCAAGGTATGTATTAGAAAGATGGCAAAAATAAATATTAATGAATCCATTTATCGTGCCGGGAAATTCCTCAACTCAAAGAGGCTGCAAAAAGATTTTGGCATTTGAGTTGCCTAGATACTGATTTAAATATCACTAAAAGTCGATAAAAGAGAAAGCGGAGAGGATTTCATGAGGCAGGAGACCCTGCAGGGTAAAGGTGGGCCACCAGAACATTGCTAATTGTTCATTTCCAGCCTAAACTTTTGTGAAGCATTGTTGCATGCTGTCAACCAGGTGCGTCATTTCCTACACAACTGGGCCTGATTATCAATTTGAGCTTTAGGTCACTGACTCCTCCATCTTTTTAAACCCATATTGAGTGAGAAGGAGCAGGGTTGGAATGCAAAGCGTGACAGCCAATTCTCAGCCGGTAGAGAGGTTCCCAGGGGATCATTCCAGCTGGTATAGTTGACAGCAGTGAGTAGGGTGGCTAACATCTATGGGAATTAGGAGGTATGTCTTTGGCGATCCCGGAATCATCCATATATTTCTATTAAGACAACAAAATCGTCTACATAAATAAAAATGTTTTGCAGAGACATTTTCATTTTGATGAAATACCAGCAGAACCCTGCCTGCCAGACAGGCTTCCACCGGAAACCTGCCTGGTTTCCTGCCAGCTTACCTGCCTGCCACCTTGACAACCTGCCATGTCCAGGGTAAACCAGAAGTTGTAGTTTTATTTACATGTATCCAATCAGTGCCTGGAAACTTATGGTCCCTCCCCCAAAGAATTTATAATCTATTTAATTCCACTGAAGACAATGGAGTTGTATTGGCAGGAAATTACTAAATGAGGAGAATCAGGTCCATTATATTTTTCATCTTTAACAATATTTTAGTATTTCTGTTCAATGCAGGGTAAATTTGAGCGATATTTACATGATGAAAATCCACCCATCCCTCAGACTCATGAAGTTTCTGATTCCCTTCCTTTCTGGGTTATAGAAAGCTGTAATTGTGCTGGGTCTGTCTCTTCCCCCTTTTACTATATACAACATGAGCCATTTGATTCACAGAAAGAGATACTACACCTTTTTAATAAAAATGCAATTCACAGGAAATTCCGCTCAGTGCTTTTGAACTACATGGCAATGGCTTTGGGTCCATTTTGGATATCGTACACTGAAGTAACACCAGTGACTTCAGCAGAGCTACTCCTGAGTCACACCAGTGCAAGTTCGGCATCAGAGCTTTTTTCCTTCATGCATTTGTCGCTCTGGATACATCCATGGAAGCATATAATTATTACTTTTGCCTCCAGAGGCTTCCATACAATAATTATATAGAAGAAAGCTAATTCACGCTAATGACTGGGAGAGCCATTGTGGAGTATCCAAGTTTGCAAGTTAGTAAATGGGCAATAAATGACAACAAAAAAAGCCAGGATAATGCATGTCAAGATGTTCTTTGTTCATATATTTTCATGGGTGGTTTAGCTTTAATTATGAGAATACTCCTTAATGTACTAGTAATTGGACTGTTGCATGTTTTGTAAAAGAAAGGAAATGGTAGTATAAGACATCACAAAGATTTGCTATTCAATCTTTGCAGAGATATAGGTTGAGAACATGAGGGTGTGTATTTCTTTTTAGCTTTTATGGTAAGATTTATTAGGTTAATGGACTGACCAAGTGAGAATTAATGAAGTTTTACTTCACTGTATACTGAGAAAGTAACAAAAGTACCAAATTAATTATGAAGACTATAAATAAATGAAGACTATAATTATGACTATATATACATTTAATATGTAATGAAATTAAGAATTACGTCCCTATCCTGTAAAAATTCATACATATGTTTAACTTTATGCATGTGCATAGTTCCATCAACTGCAATGGGCCTATTGTTAGGAGACCAGAGAACCCTCAGCCAGGCCACACATTTAGATGCTACTGTGTCGCTGGGTGAGGCACCTTTGCCCTTCTTGTTTTACGGTTTATTTCATCATTGTTTTAGCATGTGTTTTGTTAAATGTTGTAATACATTTTGGGCTCAGCAGCAGGGAAAGCTGTCATTGGGCATGTCTGAACATGCTGTGTATGTGAAGTGACTATCACAAAATGCATGCATAACCTGATACACAAGGGAGGTGTTCAGAGGTTCTCCATGAGGAGACGTGACAGACTCTGAATAGAGAGGAAGGTTCATCTGCCCACAAATGTTATGCTTCATGGGACAATCCAGCAGGGAGTGAGATTGCTCACTTCACTTGCTGTACTGTAGCCTGGGATCATTTGGATTCTATTGTAGTTTTCAATAAAAGATAAAAATCCACCTGCTCTCAAAAATAACTTGGAATTGCTCCAAGTCTGTAACACTATGCATAAAGTAAGCAGATGCATGTGTCTGCAGGGTAAGGGCTGTCCTGTGAGCTTTACTTCTTGAGCAAAAAAAGAGAGGAATTTGAAATTCAGAGTTAATGCAACACAGTCTGTAACTCCCTTTCCATATTTAACTTTTGCAGAGGTCTCCAGACCATGGTATGTTCACAAGTTATATCTGGCTACACAATATTCAGGTCCAGGGGGATGATTTTAAAATGGAATCTAATTTTTAAACACACATTTTCTTGCTTTGGTGGATAGAAACTCCTTACTTTCATTAAAATGGTCATTAGTGTATATTGTGCACTTAGTTAAATTATAAATTGGAACATACAAAAGGTGAGGGAGAAAATTAAATAAAATACAGTAATCAAAGCATTAAATAATTGTTACCTCCTTGAATCAGTGCTTCTGTAACATCAGTCTAAAACAGAAGCCAATTACGCTTGAGAAACGAAACTAAGGCCTTAATGTCCTTGATCATGTTTATACTTTGTTACTCATTCTTTTTATTTCTCCTACTTCAAGAGGAGTTACCCAAGTCATTCATGAGTAATACTGTTCATCTGAACTAGTTGAATGAGCTATGAATGTCAGCAATTACCAAAGGGACACATTAAGGTTTAAGCACGTTATATCAAAAGAAGTGTATTATTTCAGCACCCATCTTTACCTTCATTTTTAGAACAACGTTTCAGTTGAAAAATCTAAACTCATCTAATATCTACCTAGAATCTAAATTCCTTCTAGAATCTAAAGCCCGACATGGATTCCCATGATGAAACACAATGTTAATTGAAGTACAAGATTTTGAAAAGTGCAGAATGGTATGCATTAGAAATGTAGGGCCAGCACATTAGCTGGTATGACTCCATATAGCTCCAAAAGTGCTACATTGATTTACACTAGGGTCTTATGCCTCTTTGTCTATGTATCACATAATAATGTGTGAATCATGTTTGGAAGGATCTACATTTTTATGCTACTGAATTTTTAGTTAACGATGTAACATTTAATTTCATTACAGACTGATTTATAAATGGTTTATAACAGATAAGGTAAATAGAGACAAGATAGATACCTTCTACAAGACAAAAGAGTGGGAGATAATGGTACAACTCTGAGCAACAGGATTAAAAATTAAAAATTGATGTGCACATCAGGAAACGAAAATCCTAAACAATGTAGTGACTAGTCTCCCAAGATTAAATTGTTTCCCAAGGAAGAGGTGGTATCCCCACTGTTTAATCTTAATAGCAGTTTGGAGAGAAGTCTTCCACTGGGATAAGGACAGTCAAGATAGACTTTTTCCATAACTCATTTCCATTATTCTATGTACATGAATATTACATTAAAATGAGAATATGCTTATTATAGCATAAATATTTATAATTGAAGGCAGATGCTGCCGACATGTGGGGACAACCATGCTGTTTCCATTAATATCAGCAACTCAGATCTGGTCAGATTATATGAAATAACTTTGACTTTTTTGCTAATTAAATAAATTTTGTCTCAGGTTTTACTTAGCTCTTCTACATCTGATTCTGTCCAAGGGTCTCAAAGCACTATATACAATTTATTCAACCTTCGCAACTCCTCTGTGAAGTAGCATGCATTGTTTAAGCATCACTCCACTCACCTATCATGACTTCCTACTCAGCCCCATCCTCCTGTTTATTTTCCATCTGAATTGATGTGTTTATATCGTTCTGTCCCTCATCACTGCCCTTTCTGCTATGCTCTCCTCCAATCTCTGAACTTATCCACTTGTTTTCTTGAACTCACTCTCCATTCCCCTCAAAGCATAATAGGGGCAGCTGAGGGTCTGCTTCAGGTAGCTAGGCCCTACTCTACACTTAACATTTAGGTTAAATTAGCTATGTCACTCAGGGGTGTGAAAAATTCACAACCCTGAGCAGCATAGTGAAGCCACCTAAGCCTTCATGTAGATGCAGCTAAACTGAGGGAGGAAACCTTCTATTGACCTAGCCAGTGCTGCTTGGGGAAGTGAGTTACCTACAGTGACAGAAAACCCCCTTCCATTGATGTAGGAAGCATTGACACTATGCATCTATAGTAGCATAGCTGCCATATTGCAGCTGTAACCCTCATAGTGCAGACATGCCCTAGGCCTTTCAAGGCTAACCTTTGCAGGACTCCAACTTTTCTTCATTATCTTAAGCTTGTGCCGTTATCTGATTTCAGTGAGACTATTTATGGGCTTAAAGCTGAAGCAGTGAGGAAGGGTTTGCAGGATCAGTGCCTTATTCCCTGTGCTTTGAATTAGAGCTGTCAGTTAACGTTTTACATTGCAAAGCCCAGAGGGAGCACCTTTGAAAACCAAGCCACTTATTTTGGTGCCCATATATATTTTAGGCCTCTCAATGTGAAAGTGGTGGCAAAACGAGAGTTTTCAAGGACAGCCATATATTGTATGTTCAACCCATGTGGGTTAATTTACAGACTCTAAGGCACCATTAAAACAAATCTAAATTAAAATTGTGTAAGCCTTTTCCAAAGAGATAGCCTTCAAAGTTTAAGGGAACACTATACTTCACAGGGTTTAGTAGAGAAGGGCACATTTGTTTTGTCTAATTTGAAATCCACTCAAACATTCTGGGTCCATTCAAATACATACATAAATAAATCACAGTACTTTGTACTTGATAGACATTTATATATTTCCAAAGTTTTATCTTGTCTCCATTCCATACTTGGTTGGGCAGATTTGCTACTTCTGTCACTGTTGACTTTTCATGCTTGATTTGAAGAGAAAAAAAAAGTCTCAAGTTTGCTTTCTGTAAGTTTCCAAATCAACTACATAAACATTTTTTTAAAAAAATTGGTCTTAGCAGCTATCGGTCTGAAAATTGTAATGACCACCTGCCAAAGCAACTGTTTATGCTAACAAAAGAACTATGTCTCAGAAAGTCACCAATAGCCTGATGGATATTAAATTTTATTTCCATGGATTTGACAACAATGTTCTCATGTTACTCAGGCACAAGAAATGAAAAACATAAATTTTTCATATCAATAATTTTAATGGAAGAAATGCAGCTGATCTGTCTTAAGAGAGACAGCAAAATGCTTGAGCTGTAAAACAGAGATGATTTGCACAATAAAGGTATGTGATTATAGATTTTAGTTAAAGTCATCAGAGGTTTACTCAATACATGTTTCTATCTGTCAAACCCCAAGACAAATTCTGTAAACTACGGTCATCAATAATTTGCAGCTAAAATATACTCAAGCTTGCTGTATGTTAGGCAACATTTCAGGCTATTTGTCATCTCCCACCACCACACCTATTGCATGTAAGCTAGGTGAGATAGGGCTACCTGTCCAGGGAATATTTTCAGTCCAATCTAGATTGCAGACCATGGGCTTAGTCATATGTAGTAATTGCCCTGCAGGTAAAATTCACAAAGGGGACTTAGGAGGAGCGATGCAACACCGAACTTTTAGGTGTCCTCTGGCCTAGTGGAATTTGCAACTCTGAGTTATGCACCCAGGCTCCTCATAACAAGTTGTGGAGAGGTAGGCGTGAAAAAAAAAAGGATTCACAGAAGACAGTACACTGAACTGGGAGTTGCCTAATATAGGCAGTGGGAAATGCAAAGGACAGGGATGGGACCTAGGTCCTGTCCCTCAAAAGGACTTAGTCTGGTGCCTAAATCTGGCCCAGAGGGAGGTGTCTCTCTCTGCTCAGGATTCAAAACCATGAACCCTCTTCTGGAGTTAGGTGCCTAAGCCAGGTCAGCCCTTTTACAAAACAAAACAAAACAAAACAAAACATGGAGGAAGAGTTCCCATTTTACCTGGAGCACTCACCCAGGCTGTGGGAGCCCTGGGTTCAAGTCTTACCTAATGTGAAGCAGGGACTTGAATCCAGCTCTCCCACAGGGCCCCTAACCACTGGAATATTGACAATTTTGGGGTGGGTCGCTCTCCTGTTGAAGTAGTTCCACTTTGCATAAAATGCTTCAATATATTTTACACAAGAGAATGTAAATTTTAAAGTTAGATGCCTAAGTTTGCCTTGTGAATCCCACCCCATGCATCCTTTATGCTTAGGAGCAATTGCTTCCATTTTGAAATGGGCAAGGGGAACATCTCTCTCCATTAGGTTCTTTATATTTACTTATTGTACCTTCATACTCACTGTGGCTTTTGTGTTTGGCATACACTTTAGTGCCTTTGGCAGTGTGCGATCCCCACAAATGAAAGAGTTGGCAAAAATGTGGTCTATGCAAAACATCACTTCAAGAGGTTATGGCTTGGTGTTTAGAACCCTGACACTAGGAAGAGGCTCAGTTTAGAGCAGATTACCTTGGGAGTCCTAGTAGACAGTTGGTCTAACATACTATTCTTATAATTTGGCTACATTCTGGAGAAAATTAGAGTACTAATTAGAAAATTAGTAGCACAAAATCTCACCTTCAAGATCATCATGGAGGTCTAGCAATGTTAATTTCACACACTATCAGTTAGGTAACAGGGCCTAATCCTGTGAGCTGCTAAATGCAGTCAACTCTCCTTGGTGCTGTATGGCTTGAATGGAAGTTAAGAGCACTTCACATCTGTCAGAACATGCTCAGTATGGTGCAGTACTGAACCCTAGTTTTCCACTTGACTGTTTTGGCATTCTTGTATATTATAATTTGGTCACTTTAGCTTCAGAATTAGTTAACTCCCAAGAAGTTCTCAGTGATCTCAGAAAATGTTTCTGAACTGATTTAGCATATTTGATTGGGGAATTTCAAGGAAAGACTTCCTATGTTCATTAACTGTGAGTAGGTCTTTAAACAAATGGCTAAATCCTAAAAATTGCAATACAATGCCAGATTTCCTTTCAAAGTTAACCAATGCAAGCAAGCAATTCTTTACCACTAATGGAATTTAGAAGTGCTAAGTGATAAAATTTTACCTCTAATCAACTGCAGCAGACCATGCATGCACCTGTACAAAAATGGCAATTACCTCATGAGCTGGTGCTGATGGCTCTTGCTGCTAAATCAAAATGCTGAACCCTGAGTGGAAGTATTCCAACAACTTTGCATGAGCTCTGAAGAAAATTACTGTGAGATGATATTTAGAGTTTGTTGGGTTGCTGACAACTTGTTTGTCTGTACAAGTGATTCAATTCAGAACATGCTTTCAGTAATGAACATACTGACAGGTAAGAAATAAAGAGTAACAGGATTTTCTGATAGTCACTTCTATTTTTCCCCAGCAGGGGACGTGATAGCTTGTGGGGAGTAGCAATGGGTTATGCAGCATTTCTCCCATTTGTTTACTGGTTGAAATCCAATTTAGGTTCGTTTCTTACAGCTATTCATTCACCTTTGTTAAATGTGTTAGCTTTCCCAATCTCGTTCTGTACAGCCAGATGTCAAAGACAACATCACAACTGGTGCACTCATTGGCCATCTCACACAGGCATGGAGGATGCACTTGTCATTGAGGAGTTGGTTCTCCCTGTCAGAGTTGAGGAGCATAGGCATGGCTGTGTGGAGAATTTTGCACTGTTACTATCTGTGGTATACCAGTTCTGTAGATAAATAATGGCAGAGAGGTCACCAGGGCATTCAATCCAGTGCCCTTAACCATTACTATCTCCACTTAAAAATATTAAACTAAACAATTGATTTATGACACTTTTTGTTTCATGAGGGAAAAAATATAGGTAGCTAAAGAGAATACTACTCAAGAGTAGCTATGTGACTCCTATTTTGTACACAATTACCGCTGACCTCAATGACAATTTAATTCAGAATGTAAATAAAGTGAAAGTTATGACAACATTTCAAACCACCACCAACACAATTGAAGAGATTAATCCCAAATAAGCAATCTTTAATTAATTCTAAGGTTTAGACAAGTCTACTGAAAGTAACTAGTTTAACAAAGAATATCTAATGAAAATAATCTACATACAGAAGCATCACAATGAAGCTGTATTTAATATAGTTAAGTTTTACATAAAACAAATAGATGAATCTTGATGAGAGCTTATCTCAGTTGTCAAATCACAATCCTGTTTCTGCCCTGCTCTAATATTTTAATAATGCAAAAGCGAATTGTGCTAACATTTAAAAGCAAACTTCTCTAAACTGTAACACTTAATTTGTGATTATTAAACTTGTATAAAAGTAGGATGAAAACCAATTAGTCTGTTACATTGTTCTGTCAGTCTTTAGGTGCCACAAGAATGCCATTTAAGGAGTAAAGATCCTCAGAACTGCTCATTTTAATTAAAAATTTCGACTTTTCAATGCATTACACGATGAGACTGAATTGAGAAACCAGAGAGAAAAAGTGAATTGTAACTCTCCCAGTTAAACTGCCTGCTCAACCAACATTTCCAGCATCTCATTGGCTATGTCCACCTTTTCATAGGAAGTAGGAAAAATACAGCAGTAGAGAAGGAGGAAAAATACAGCATTAGCTCTGGGGATTTGAGGTCAAAACAGTCTCTGATTCCCTCCACCCAATTTTTAAATGTGTTAATTGAAATAGTTTGTTTCCTTTTAATATTCAGTTTCACTCAAACTTCCATAAAAATAATATTGTGCTTCAATTCATTGAAATTAAAGTCCCTAATGTTCTGACATTTAGTTATATTTGCAGCAAAGTAAATCTGATAACACCTGTCAGAACAACAAATAAACTGTATGATATGTGATGGGGCAAGGCCAGATGGCTGTAGGAAATTGCTAAAGAACAGATATGTGAGTCTCAGGCTAAACAAATCCCTGGTACCACTGGAACCTTCTAGAAATCAGTAGAAACAGCTAGCCTGATTGAGACACCTGAAGCCAATCAGGGACTGGTTGAAACCAGTCAAAAGCCTTCCAGTTAGTCAGGTGGGTGTGGATGTCAGGAGCTGTGGGAGGAAGTTGTGCTGTTGGTGAGACTGAGTGGTAGACACTGTATCATATGCAAGGAAGGAGGCCCTGAGGTAGGGGTGAAGTGGAGTTTGAAGAAGTGGGGACTGCTGTGGGGAAGTAGCCCAGGGAATTGTATTGTGTTTTGTGGCTAAAGGGTCAGCCATCTTAGCTGATACTATTAGGCTCCCTGGGCTGGATCCTGGAGTAGAGGGTGGGCCTGGGCTACCCGCTTTTTATCTCCCCTAATTAATCACTGAGATTGGGAGACAACTGAGAGTGTGCCAGGAAGGATAGCTTCTCCTCACTGGCTTATGATGAAAATGGCTCAATAGGCTGTGACCTTGTCTCTAGAGAGAGAAGGGCCACATAGAGGGTCACAGTGAGCCTCTGAGGCTAGTGAAATCCTCCAGGAAATGCAGAATCCACGAAGATAAGGACAGAGCTTTGTCACAGATACAAATTATTTAGTGTTCTAGTTTGTTGGCCTAATGAAGGGCACCATGTGATCCCTTGGGTCTCATCACATTTTCTTTAAGGGCTAACATGGCTAAAACATTTTTGCCCCATTTTTTAAGATGAAGCACTACTGAAATTGTTTTGTTAGGCTATTTCATTGCTCTGAAATAGCATAGGACTATAACTGCTTGCCTTAATTTGGATGGAAGAACACCAAGTCCAAAGACCAAGTCTCAGCTAAATTATGTGATTATTTTATTTTAAATCATCTTATTTTCAATAGATTCATAGGTTTTAAGGCAAGAAGGGACTATTAGATCTAGTATGCTCTCTCATATATCACAGGCCATTACATTTCACCCAGTTATCCCTGTACTGAGCCCAATAATTGTATTGGCTAAACCTTATCTTCCAAAAAGGCACCCATGCTTGACTTGACGACGTTAAGAGATGAAGAATGCACCACTTCCCTTGGGAGTTTGTTCCAGTGGTTATTTGCCCTCGCTGTTGAAAATTTGTGTCTATTTTCTAATTTGAATTTATCTGTCTTTGGCTTCCAGCTAGTGATTCTCATTATGCCCTTCTCTGCTAGATTAAAGAGTCTTTTAGTACCCTATATTTTCTCTCCATGTAGGTACTTATACGCATATCCAGCCATTTTTCTGTCTCCTGTTTGATAAGCTAAACAAATTGGTCTATTAAAGTCTCTCACATTCCAGTCTGCAAATTGGTTTTGTGGCTCTTTTCTGCACCCTCTTCAGTTTTTCCAACATACTTTCTAAAATGTGGACCCCAGAACTGGAGGCTGTATTCTAGGATCACTGTCACCAATGCCATGTAGCGAGAGAGTTTTTATCTCCCTACTCCTACTCAGTACTTCCCTATTTATATATCCAAGGCTTAGATTAGGCCTTTTTGGCACAGCATAGCACTGGGAGCTCATGTTGAGGTGCTTGCCTACTGTGATGCCTTAATCCTTTTCAGAGTCACTGTTTTCCAGGATACAGTGCCCCATTCTGTAGATATGGCCTGCATTTTTTGTTCCTAGATTTATTACCTTGTATTTGATTGTATTAAAATGCATTGTAATGGGTCGAGTTTACCAAGCAATCTAGATCACTCTGTATGACTAGACTGTCATTATTTACCAGTCTCTCTGTCATCCCCACACAGTTTGATCAGCAGTGATGTTATATTTACTTCCAGATCATTGATAAAATTACTGAATAGCATTGGGCCTAGTATCTATCCCTATGGAGCTCCCTGTAAATACCCCCATTCAACAATGATTCTCCAGCTACCTTTTGAGAGCTGTCAGATAGCCAGTTCTTGTTAATGTGCTGTTTATTGATGTTGCATAGTGGTGATTTTTTAAAAATCAGAATTGTGATGGGTTTGATCACAGAAACCCTTGTGGAACTGTCACCTGATGTGCTGAGACTACCTTTGAGCCTATTTTCTCTGCCAGTTTGGGCCTCCAAAACGCTGCCTTGTCGAGCCAGACATGCCGGTCTGCTTCAGCACAGACCCAGGGTCTGAACCTCATGCCCCAAACTGCAGACTTAACTGAAAACAGCTTAAGACGTGCTCCTGTCTCTAGCACCCAGACACCGAGCTCTCAGTGGGATCCAAACTCCAAATACATCCATTTAACTCTGTATAAAGCTTATACAGCGTAAACTCATAAATTGTCCACCCTCTATTACACCGATAGAGAGATATGCACAGCTGTTTGCTCCCCCAGGGATTAGTCATGAACTCAGGGTTCAATAATAAGCAAAAGTGATTTTATTAAATGTTGACTAGTATCAATTATTTCCTCCATCCTTTAATTCTTTATTATTTGAAGCCACGTATCAGCTTTTCCATTATTTTGCCCAGGAATGATGTCAGGTTAACTTGACTATAATTACACTGGCTCATGTAGGAGAATTAGAACTCTTACTGTTAAAAATAGGAAACTCCAAGACAACTGTTTTCCCAAACAGAATAGTCTTAATTTTAAATGTGTTTCTCTATAGTGCCTATGGAAGCCAGTTATGCTTATGAAGCAACAGGCAGGACCATTACTTTCAAAATGACAAACAAGCAATGCTATTTTTTAAATTACACAGAAAAGTATCACTACAGAACAAAATCAAGGTGAAGTAACTCAAGGTCAGATGCAGGAGACAGCCCACAGGTTTAGAAGGCTGGACCAAATGCAAGAGGGCATCACTCACCCAAAGTTTCAAAAACAAAAGGAGAAAAGACTTCCCTTCTTTTTACTGTATCTGCACAACATGCCTTAGGTTTGCATGTAACCAGGATTCATCACCAATTGGTCTGCTGGTTAGATCAACAGCTTCCCTGGCGTGGGCCCAGTACTGATGGGTAGTGTGACACAAATGCTGATCCATGCTCCACAAGGCTTTCCCTAGCCTGCTGATTGGTTCATACGACAGTCCAAAATTCTAAAAGCCACAAGCTGATACCCTAACTCACAATGAGCAATACTCTGTCCGGAATCCCACTGATTTCCAGTGCGATTGCTCATTCAGTAAGGTATTACTCAACATGATTCAGAGTATTGTCCAAAGAAAGTGACTCACACAACTCTCCCTTTGTCTAAGATTAGACACTCTTCTAAGCAACTAGACCGAGGTGATCTCCACAATTTCCTTCCTCCACCCCCTCCAAATAGTTCAATTTCATGATAAGCCCTGTAGGGAGGACAGATAGCTGATAACAATCTGCTCAGAAGGGGGATTATAAAGCAGTTATGATCTCATTTAATCCTACTAGACAATTCACAAATTAAAAGTGGTCAAGTGGAGTTTTGTAGGTCAATTATTATGAATAATTTCCCATCCTAGTATTGAGTTAGAAAAAAAGTGTTTAGAAAAAAATGTAGAAGCCTCTAAAATATCTAATTTCCTTGAGAAAAAAAAGATATGAACTCTACTGATTTGATTATTATTACTGACCAGTAGCATGTTACATCTAGCATCCAGTGCTCTTTTTAGATGCTCCATTTGCAGAGAGGGGCTAATATTATGTAAAAGTCTTTGATGAAGGGCCTCAAAAGGACTGCTGTATTGCTGGACTACATATTCTTCAAGTATGAGGCAGCCCGAGAATACAAGGCATTTGTAGAGTTTCAGTTCTTGTTTTTCACCTGTGGGCTGCTTAGCTTGCAAAAATTTATTTTCTATTCAACCCAAAATTTCAAAAATAACTTCTGATTATGGGTGTTTCAAGTGTTGTGTGCCCACCTTTATAAGCCTTTGGCCTGATTTTCATGTGTGCTGAGGACTCACAATTCAGACTGAAGCCAACGGGTCTTCTGGGTGCTCAGTACACCAACAGAAGTATGAAATTTTGGCTCTCAGGGCCAAAAGTGTTTCCAGTCTCAATACAAAGCTCCTTTTGATGTCAAGGATAGCTGCATGCCCAGACTGAGGGCAGTCAATTGCCTTATTTATGCAAGGAGGTAGAATTAATGATTCAAAGACTTAACATATGTTTGTGATTAGACTTTTGCTTGTTGGCAAAGGATAGATTCTTTCTCCATATATATAAATTGAAGGTGTTGACTAGCATCTGCTTTGAATTAGGCTGCCTTCATTTGATATTGCTTTCTATTGCTAAATAAATGCCATTTCAAGTTCTGTTTGTAGAAAGCTAAAATGACATTGAGTAAATGGGAATATTATTGGTTTATGATCTTTACAAGGCATATTGTGGAGCAGGGAGGAGATACGCCCATTGGGCCAGATGAGTGTAATTTATACCTCCCTGCACTATCCTTGTCATCTGTGCCTCTGTGGGCTGTCGTCTTGATGGAGGAGTTGCTACTGCCACTCTCTCTGGGGATTTTCCTTTGGGGAGGAACTAGGGTGACCAGATGTCCCAATTTTATAGGGACAGTCCTGATTTTGGGGGCTTTTTCTTATATATTACCTATTACCTCAACCCTGTCCTGAGTTTTTACACTTGTTGTCTGGTCACCCTAGAAAGACCAGCTTTAGTTTTCAGACAGCAATTACATAGCTGCCGTGCTGCTGGCAGAGATGCCAGCTCAGTGCATCTCGTATCTGTGTTGTTCGAATGAGCTCATCTTACCAAGGGATCCAGCTCGGTCTGTATACTTGATCCTTCTGCATCATTATTTACCACGCCACCAATTTTGTGCCATCTGAAAATTTAACATTTATAAATTTACATAAATTTTATGTTTTCTTCCATATTGATAAAGATATTGAATAGTAATGGGCTTAGTACAGATCCCTGCAAACCCACCCTGATAGACACCCACATTGGCAGATGATTCCCCATTTACAACCAAGCTTCAATAAACGTAATAAAGTTTGTCTTACAAGCCCTATTTTCCATAAAATCTACACTGACTGGCATTATTTATGCTGCCATCCTTTAATTCTTTATTGATTGCATCATGCTTTCTATGATCGTGCCTGGGATCAAATCAGGCTAACCAGCTTTTAGTTTTCAGGTCATCCTATTAAATATTGGCATAAAATTAATTCTTTTTTAGTCCTCTGAACTTCTCCAGTGTCCCAAAAATGAATATTAATAGGTCAGAGATTCCTCAGCTAATTCTTTTAGTACTCCTGAGTGAAAATTATTGGATTAAAAATATTTAAACTCTTTATTTACTGATGGAAAATAAAATATTTCCTTACCACTGTGAGATATATATACACCATTCTGTTTCTTTCTGAATACAAAATAGAAAATTATTGAATATTTTTTTCTTTTCTGCATCTTAAATAATTTTGCTACCCATGTCTTGTATCAGGACTATATCACCACTAGAATTTCATTCGCTCACTATATATTTAAGGAATTCTTTCTTATTGTTCTAAATATTACTGACCACAGACTTTTTTATTGATATCTTTAGCTTCCTTTGTCACTTGTTTGCATTTCCTAATTGTAAATTTGTATTCACTGCTATCAGCTTTCTCATTTTTTATTCTTTTTTATTGCTTTCTTCTCTTCCCCTCTTAACCAATGTTTTGAGGCTGCTGTAGACTGATAAGCAATGGCACAAGTGAATGGAGGATGGGTACCACACGCCAAGGAAGCATTTATAGCAACTTCACCCTTGAAGTAGGGTGACCAGATAGCAAGTGTGAAAAATCAGGATGAGGTGGAGGGTAATAGGTGCATATATATGACAAAACTCTGAATATCGAGACTGTCCATTCCTCATCCTTCAGCTTTCGCTTAGGAACAATTAAATTCATGTGTTTAAAAATGATTGAGCCATACAGGTTACACAGAAGTCTAAATATACTCCTGGATTTTCTGGAACAGTCCCAATCCTTGAAATATCCTTCCTGTCCTTTTTGACACACAGTCCTCAGTACACAGTCCACAATAGGGGAATTTAACAGAATGTGGTAACTTTTCCATAGATCTAAAAACAATTCAATAAGATTTAATAAAAAAATCCCTACTGTAGAATTCTACAGGATGGTTTTTAAAAAACTCTAACAAGGATATCATTCATAGAATTTAGTAGGTTTTTTTGAGTGATTTCAATAGAATCCTATTATACTTCTTTAAAGCCTTACTAGTTAAATCCCTCTGGGGGATAATAGGTCTATTGGGTTTTTCTATATGGGACAGCTGATAGTCATGCTATTTATTTTACAATTTACTAACTTCTAATGACAGTATCCTACTAGAAAGCATCTAATATGAAGATATGTAAAATGTCTCTTCTGAGTGGAACTTAGTATAACCAAGAATCATATTCACAAAATGTCTTAGATCACTTTTCTTTTTAAAAAATTGCCTAAAACCAACAAATACTGGGTAGAATTAAGCAACTGCCCTAGATACTGATGCTGTTCCATTCTGAATTATTCCTTTGATGAAAAATGTCAGCATCATTATAGTTATCACTATAGTTTTGCTTATTATACCACTTTATATGCCTTATGCACATCAAGTCATAGATAACATTGTAGGAGTTTCTGGCCTTAATTTAGTAGTAAAACCATCATTTTTTGACCCTTTAATCTTGTAGTACACTGAAAAATGAGTTTGAAAAAAAATAACTAAATGAAATCTTCTTGTTATTACTAACCTCATGAATCCATATTTTGTTTCTGTTGCCAGAACTGAGGCTATTCATGTACAAACTAATAATGTGAACATTGTATATGCTATATTCTAAATTTGTTGCTCTGTAAGAATAAAGGGACATTATTTTCACATATTTAAATAGCTGTGGAAATTGAGAAATAATCAAGTGAGTGAAAATAAAAAAGATGAGAGCGTTTTAGCGATGGGAAATATTTGCCAGCCAACACTGACCAGCCAGACATCATAAAAGAATATAATGCTATGTATCCACATTGCTAAAGCTGGAAAAAATTGGCATCATGATGAGAAATTATAGCTGGTTTTGGGGTGGAAGCTGATGGGGTTAGGTGCTCCTGAACTGGTGCTGGGAGATCTGGATGAGGGTTGCTGGGTACTCATTCTTGAAGATAATATCATTAGCACTATTGGGAACTGTATGCTATAGCACCTGTTTGAATCTAGCCCAGCTCAGTGGAGTTTAATTGGCGGCTATCACATGAGATGAGTTAGGAGTTGGAATTGTGCCCTACCAAAGTCACAAACTCAGCACTATTTGGCAGACACAGCAAAAACCAAGAATTGCATGGGCCATGGAGACTACAGGAAGCCTCTCGTACCAGGATTGAGGCATGCTGGCAGGACATTTTGGGTGGAGAGCTTGCCCTGCTGTGCCACCCTGTTTATAAAAAAAAGAGGAAGACTTCATTTACCAGGTCTATTAAGGCAACATCTTTTCCACTGAGGCAAGCAAGTTTCCTGTTTGTTCACAGGGAAATGACAGTCTACAGAGCATGAATCAGTTTCATTTTTCTATTTTGTTAACTCAACGAATCAACTGGCACAGATTTTTAAATCAAAGTTTCTAGATTCTAAGATTTTGAAGAAAATCACTGTATTCTGCTGTAGAGGATTCTAAATTAGACAATTTGAATTTCCCCACTTTTCCGTGGGAGGATTTTATAACCCCGACATATCAGAAAATGAACAAGAGTGAAATGGGTAAAGAAAAATTAAAGGAAGGGATATAAAAAATGCTAAATCAGAAATTTAATGACGTATGATAATCATCTTTCATTCCATTTCCCCATATTATCCCTTAACAACCTTATTGTCGCTTTGCCAATTTGCTTCTTATCTATTTAAAACAGTTGTTTATCACTCATGGCCTAAATGGTTTGATGAGTCTATTCCCAAAAGAAGTGGAAGATAATATCCCAGGGACCGAGATAAATTTTCCTTCTTTTTGTTCTATTAGTTGAGACGGGTGTGGGAGATTAGTGTTAGGAAGCTCTATCATTTGTCCAGTACAGAGATAGGCTCTAAGTGCAAAGCTTGAAGACCAAGCCAACTTCCACAAAGTTCAGAGGTATTCAGATCCAGGAGTTTGGGTTGGGCTCAACTCCACTTACAACCTGACAGGGCAGAAGGTCCAGACAAATGACACCCTACTGTTTTGAAGCATGGGAATTTACGGTAGAGGTTGTTGACTGCTTACTTATGACCTAATCCTGAAAGGCTCCGAGCACACTGGTCCCAATCCAGCAGAACACTTAAGCATGTGTTTAACTGGATTGGGGCCAAAGGGCTGAGCAGCACCTCATACAATCGGACCCCAAGCAAACACTCACATACATTCTTAGCTCTACTCGCTTGAATAGTTCCACTGAAGTTAATAGGACTGGTCATGTTAGCAAGTATGTGCATAGATGTTTGCAGAATCAGGGCCTGAAATTGTAGAAAATCCCACCATTGGTAGTGAAATCAGAGGCAGTATGCCCTAGTGGATTAGGGACTAGGATTTAGGAACTCCCAAGTCCTAGCCTGGTCTGTGCCACTTAATTTGTCTTTGGGCTCCCTTGTTTGTGAAATAGGAATACTAATCAAGCCTCCACAAGAACTCCACAACAAATTGGAACTAATTTCTGCAGCAAGACCTGCTCTGCTCTGTGGCCCTCTGGTACAACAGACAGGAACTTTGACAGTATCAAGTACATTTTAAAAAAGGGAGGTCAATGTTGTGTATGCTACCCGCACATCAACAGTAGTCAGTGTGATGCAGAGTTTTGTATTAGCAACAGTAATTTTCAGGAGGATGCTGGGTAAGGGACAGTCTGCATTTTTTGGCACCTGGGAGGTAGTTTGGGATTGTGGTGTGAGTACATTAGCTGGATGACAGGTTTCAGAATAGTAGCCATGTTAGTCTGTATCAACTAAAAGAACGAGGAGTACTTGTGGCACCTAATCACATTAGCCACACAGTCAGGGGCTCATTCACCTGCACACCTACCAATGTGATATATGCCATCATGTGAAGCATTGGAATGGGTTACCTTGGGAGGTGGTGGACTCTCCATCCTTAGAGGTTATAAGGCCTGGCTTGAGAAACCCCTGGCTGGGATGATTTAGTTGGTGTTGGTCCTGCTTTGAGCAGGGGGTTGGACTAGATACCTCCTGAGATCTCTTCCAACCCTGATATTCTATGATTCTATGGTTGTTGCATTGGTGGCGGCACAGTATGAGCTGGCCTAATGCCCTGTGTCTGAGCCTGGGCGGCTAGTCTGTGCCACTTGCTTGTGCTGCTATTTTTAATGCACCAACTGAAGCAGAGCTAGCTCATGTCTGTCTGCCCCAGCTGAGAGGTGCACTACCAGCTGCATAGCCTCAGAGACAAAGGAGAACTCATACCTTCCCTCGTCTGCAAGCTGTACCATCGGGTCTTCAGCAATGAGGGGTGTTCAGTCTGACTACTTACTCTTCCCCGTGTCTATTCCCATATTTCCTTTGCTTGGCAACAGTCCCTTAATTCCACTCTCAGAACTTGATATTCTCTGCTGAATACCACCCATTGTGAGGGATACCTTACCCAGCAATCTGGCTGCTGTTTTAGACCTCTTCCCAGGATCTTTCACGAGCTCCTTTAAAATGTCCCTGACAGGCTATGACAGGGGGAGACAAAGAGCTCCAGCCCCTGCACAAGACTTACAACAGTTGTGGTTTTCTCTTTTGTCTCTCTTGCAGTGAAGAACAACCAGATATTCAGAACCCTGCTCCCTTTCCCAGCACGCTCTACTGCCAAGTCCTAAATTCCCATCAGCCCTGCCCTATAGCTTCCAGAATTCCTGTTTTGAGCAGAAGCCAGGAAGAGGGTCTTGGTGGAGCTACACCCCCCCTTAAAGAGCTCTGTTATACCCATACTATGTTGAAATTATATTGTGATCAGACAAACTCTACATATTTATATGCCCCCCAACACCGTAATATGTGAGCACCTCCCATTTCCAACTGCTGGCTGGCTTTGAGCTTTTCTAACATGTATCCCAAGCCTTGCCTCCAAACTAACATTTCATTTGCATTTAGTAAAGCTTCCCCCTCCCCACTTTAGAAACCTTCCAAAATCCTACTACTCCTGAGCTTTACTAGACTTGGTAGCAGTTGTTAAACTGTTATAAACTGTACAAGCAGAATGAAAACATCCGGGAAAAATGTGCCCATTAACTATTGCTAAGTTATAATGAAACAGAATGTGCATCCTGTTCACATGAATACTAAATAAGTTCATTGTGATTAGGGCTAAAGTATAACAATGATTTCCAAATGTAATTCATAATAATGGGTCACAAAGGAAAGTTCTTGTCACTGCAGATTGCTTTAATCGTGTATGACAGATGTGGTTAAAACGAATGCATATTTATGCAGGCTCTTTCAGCAGAGACAGTAATAAGAAATAGCAGAACTGTAGGCAATATTACAGATCCATATAAATAACATATTACTACATTTGAGTTGCTTAGTAGGAATTAAATTTTAAATGCTCCCATGCAACACCTGATGGTGTGCATCGCAGATTGTTAGTGACTTGCTGGAAGGGGGAGAAATTGATGTCCAGCAGAGAAAAGCACAGTTTTGAAGGCAAAAAAATGTTTGAGGAACCATTAGAAAAGCGTATATTTGATGAAAGGGAGGGCAAGTTAGTTTAGTGCTCTTAAAAGAAGAATGGCAGCAGAACTAGATAATACTTGGTGTTATCTGGGAACAGGACTTTTGCGTGTTTCTTCCACACGGCTCTGACAATCCAATAGCAGCCTTACTATTCCAGTCTTGGATGTCTCCGAAAGAGAGAAGGCAGCAGCTGGGTTGAACACTGTGATGATCTTGTGAGGTAAATGAAAAGCCATTAGAGGGGAACTTGAGTCCAAACTATATCATTTGTGACCCATCAAAGTTTAGCCCCAGTTTCCAGTTAGACAACATCTAACTCACTATTCCACCTTGTCTATCTGGGCCCTGTTGACCTAGCCAGTATGACTGTATGGCATGTTTATCAACTGTAAATCATTGTGGGACATCTCTCATTTGGCACTATTATCTGTGACAATCCATTTTTATGAGCAGGACTTTTGGGAGTCACATCTCAGAAAAAGATCAGCCTCTGGTATAACACATCTGACTACTCTGATACTTCTGAACAGAGTGACCAGATGTCCCAATATTATAGGGACAGTCCCGATTTTTGGACCTTTTTCTTATGTAAGCTCCTATTACCCCCCCGACCCCATGCTGATTTTGCTTGCTGTCTGGTCACTTCTGAGTAGACCTGTGCAAATAACTCATTTTTTGGTTTGCTAAAAGTGCTGGAAAAAAAATCAAAACCTTTTTTAGTTTTGGGTCAACCTGAAACCGCTTTTTATTTTTTTTTTAACTTTCAGCGAATTGAAAAAAAACAAACAAACCACATTTTGGGTCAAATGAAACACTTCATTTGGCCTGAAATTTAAAAAACTTTCATTTCAAGTTTGAGCATTTTCAACTGTTTTTTCACTAAAAGCAAATGAAATTTCAGGCTAGATTCACAAAACCGAAGAGAAGGTGGCAGAGGTGCCCGTTTTATTTCCTCTGGGGAGACCCATGTTCAAATACCCTCTTTGGACCCAGATTACCAGGTTATTGATTATTCTGAGGTGGGTGTCTCTCGGTGTCTCCTGTTGAAATAGTTCCACTTTGTACCATCACCCCACACTTCAAGGGTTTTGTGAAACTAGTCCAATGTTTTTGTTGACTGAAACAATTCCCCCAAATGGACATGAATTTTTGAAATGACTTGGCTGACCCAAATGTGTATTTCTGGAGATACCCAAAACTAGTATGGCTGGTTGCATGTACTAGTTCCCTAATGAACCATGACATAAGGCTGGGCTACACTGGAGTGGGGGGTTTCAAACTAGGATATGCAACTTCAGCTACACTATTCGCGTAGCTGAAGTAGAAGTATCTTAGTTCGACTTACCTGGCCATCCTCACTTGACGAGTTGACCGTGGTGGCTACCCTGTCGACTCCGCTTACTCCTTCTGCTGAGATAGAGTACAGTCGTCGATTCGGGTATTGATTTATTGCGTCTAGATGAGACATGATAAATCAGTCCCTGATACATTGAACACTACCTGCCGATCTGGCAGGTAGTATAGATGTATCCTTAATCCATAAGCCTTTAAAGACTTCCTTAGAGAGGTGTTATATCCCAAGACAATGAAAGTGGATTAGCCACCGTATTTTTAAAATCACAAACAAAAGTCAATAATCATGCAGGCTACATAACATGTATTGTGAGTTCTCATAGTCATTTTTCATTTAGATGCTCGAATGCTAACATGGAGGCTTCATACTAAAAACACTTAAGATGTAACTAACTTTACTTATGTTAGTAGTCCCACTGGACCTGGAATCAGAGTCAGTATGAGGCCTATCATGTAAATACTTAACTGTTCAAACATTTGCAAACATTTAAATAATTTAAGAAAATCCACAAACATTTTATAAATGGAATCATTTAGTAACCAGCATATCCCTAGTTTTAAAGACAGGAAAGAGACTGATATAGAGGGATGTCTGGTATTTACTTTATACTTTATTTTAGAGGGCATAAATAACCATATGCCGTACTAGTAAAATTCTGAACTGCATGCTAGTTAGTAGACAATCCAAGTACATGACATTGCTATGTATTTCCAAGGAAAGTATTTGATTCTTTCTATAAAGCATTGAAAGGGTAGCTACTGTTATTCTTTAAATAGTAGGGTAACGAAACACCAGCTATAGTGCAGGATATTCTTCCTTTTCATTTATCTTGTATTAAGAGCAGTTACATAGTGATATATTTGGCAAGAAATTTTTAAAGTATTTTTACAGACGTGGACTAATTCTAGTTCTTATTCTCAGAAATCAATTGGAGTGCTATCCAGTGAAGTAACTATGCAAAGAGTGACCTAAAGCATGTGACAAAGGCTCTGTTTCTCAGATTAGCACAGAATAGAAGAGCAGTGTGGATGAGGAAAGCTACATGAACCATATTCATTCTGCCCATCCCTTTATATACAGCTTGCCAGTGGAGCAGTGTTCTGGGATACTGACTACATCTCATGTCTACACTGAAAATAACATCCGCCCCTCCCTCAAAACAAAACAATAAAAACCCCTGCAGCAGTGAGTCTCAGAGCCCAGACTTGCTGCTGGCTTCTAAATGTTTGCTTAGCCCTTTTCTGAGGTAGAAAAGCCTCTGAACAATATACTAGGATTGAGAATGTATTGGTATGAAAAGCCCAGAATATATAGGAAAAATAGCACTTTTCTGGTGCAGTGGAGTAAGGGAGGGAACAAAGAGCCTTTCTTGAGAATTGTAGCTTCCCATGTGCCAAAAGATAAATGCCTCTCTGCATGGGAGTGCAGAAATGGGGTTGTGCAAGGGCTCCAGCAATGGATCTCAGATCTTTGTGAATCCATTGGCCCACAAACCTAGGTAAGAAGAGGGGGCACAGTGGTTTATGGTCATGCAGCTTTAGTAATGTCTGTGTCCCTTAAAGTCCAGATGTGATAGGGAAGATTACATTCCTCAACAATCCATATAGATCTTCCAACAAAACCTTTTAGATCAGGCGTTGTACGGGAAACCAGGGTTTGGACTCGGGTTATAGGCCACTCTAAAAGCTGGAGAAACTTTGGTAAAAGGGATATCCCTGGGGACCCATCCCAAAGAGATTTTATAAACAGCAGGGGCCAGGTCTGAACACGCTTCCCTTCCTCATCTGCCAAGGGGAGATATCTTCCTACCACAGTGAGTGTTGTTACTGAGGGAACAGAGAGTAAATGCGTGAATGTGAAAAGGCTCCGTGAAGAGCAGGTGTTTGACTGGACACAGAATGTGTTGAATATGCAGATGAGTGTGTGGAGGAATGTGGAGTAAGTGAGAATATGCAACTGGTCATGAGAGAATATTTGTGGAAGGGTGTCTGCAGAATATGGATTACAAATATGGCAGCACATATGAGTGACTCTCAGTGTGAGGGAGAGTGGGGTGGAAGTACGTGGGGTGGAAAGAAAGTAAGAGAAAAAAAAAACAGCTCACAAAGTTTCCCCCTTTATCTTTCTGTAATTTAGGGGTTGTCCAACTCTATCTTAGCACTGACCATGTTTTAATATAGGGATTGTCCTGTGGACATCTACCCTCCCATTCATGGTCACCTAACATCTCTGGGCGAGGTTCACAAAGGGGACTTAGACTCAGTGTTGCCCTGCCTCATCACAACATGCTACTTGCAGGTATTTTACTCTTGTGGCTACTCTTAATTTCCACCCAACTAGCTTTCATATTCTTGTGTAGTTCCCCCTTTTAAAGTTAAATGCTACTGTGGTGTTTTTTACACTATTGTTCTCCCTTCAAAAATGCTAAATTTAATTACATTATCGTCATTATTATGTAGCAGTTCAGCTATAGTTACCTCCTGGACCAGATACTGCGCAGTACTTAGGACTAAATCAAGAATTGCTTATCCCCTTGTGAGTTCCAGGAATAGTGCTCCAAGAAGCAATCATTTATGGTGTCTAGAACTTTTGTCTGCATCATGCTCTGAGGTTACATTTACCCAGCCAATATGAGGATAGTTGAAAATCCCCTATTATTATTGCATTTTCTGTTATTGTAACCTTTCTAACCTCCCTTAGCATTTCATGATCACTGTCTCCATCCTGGCCAGGAGGCTGGTAGCATATTCCTACTGCTATGCTCTTTTTTATTGAAGCATAGGATTTCTATCCATACAGAGTTTATCGTACAGTTTGGTTCATTTAAGATTTTCACCTTATTTGACATTATGTGTTTTTAAAACATATAGTTCCAGTGTGGCCAACTCTGTCATTCCTATATATTTTGTACCCTGGTATTATTGTGTCCCATTGATTATCCTCATTCCTCTAGGTTTTTATGATGCCAGTTATATCAATATCCTCATTTAATGCCAGGCTCTCTAGCTCATGCATCTTGGTATCTAGATTTCCAGCATGTGTATAGAAGCACTTGTACATTTATCAGTATTTACTTGCTTGCCTTCAAGTGTTATTTTTAAATGGGGTCTTTTATGTTTGACTATACCTCACTAGCTCCTACCTGCACTTTATTAACTTTTTTCCTATCCCTTTACTAAGATATAGAGTTTCCCCTTTAATATATTAATCCCTAAGGTACGTCTCCATCCCAAATCATGTGCTCCTTTGCACCTGCCGGCTTTCCCCCAAGATCTTACTTTAAAAAATCCCCTACAACCTGGGTAGTTAATGTCCTCTATTCTTACCAGGGCTTGTGTTTTGGATATTTATTTGTTCTAGAAATGCCTCACCCCCTACATATTCTGATTGGTGGTTTATGGAACACCCCCACTTTGACCTCTATTTTTCCCTACTCTCTTATTTTCACCTAGAGATTTTCAGCAGGTTGGCCTCTTACTCCCTCCTGGAGCTCAAAATGAATGCAGTCTTTCTTTATGTACAATGCAGCACGTCCTCCCTTTTTTCCCTTCCTCTCCTTCCTGAACAAGCTACACTTCTATACCAATATTTCAGTCATAAGATTTATCCCACCAAGTCTCTGTGATGCCAGTTATGTCCCAATTTTGCTTGTGTATTAAGAGTTCCAGTTCTTCCTGTGTATTTTCCACACCCCTTGCATTTGTGTAGATTGAAATCTAAGACATTGAGCAGATTTCCCCACTGTTTTTGTTCCATTGATCCTATTGCAATTTTCCATGACTCTTCCTGCTTTTCCCCAACTTTTCAGCCATCTGTTAGGGTCACCTCTTTTTATACTCACCTATGGGCTTTTGTCACCTGCCGTCTTTGAATGTAGTTTAAACCTTCCCTCATTAGGCTGGTGAGTCAGTATTGAGAAGCCCTTCTGCTTCTTTATCAGGTGGACTTCATTTCTTCCCAGCTGTCTTCTTTCCTGGAAGAGCATCCCTTGGTCAAGGAAGCCAAAGCCCTTCTGTCTGTGCCCTATTGAGGCATTTAGTATGAAATGTGTCTTTTAGAGACATTTTGCTACATATATGCATCTTTTAGACATATATATAGAAGAAAACGTACCCTACAGAGCAAGTTCATTGCTATTTACATCTCTTTAAATTACTCTGGGAGCTGTAACACACCAGAGGTAGCTAGCATGAAGACAAAAGTTTGGATTATAGGTACTGAAGAATTAAATAGAGTTAAGTCAAACTTTAATAATGAAACAAGGTACCAGAGCAAATTTCACCTGTTTTCAAGTTTCTGGTTTGCCAGTAAAAATAGGCAGGAAGGGTGCAAATCTTTTAATTAACCTCCCTTGGATCTTAACTTGTTACTAGAATACCTAATGGAAGCTTGTTATTAGCTGCATCAAAGAAGATGAAAAGAATGAAGCGCATTTAAAGGAGTAGTTAGCATTGATCCTGAGTAGCTCTAACTTGGTTTCTTTTCTCTAACTTTCTCTTTTTTGTAGCTAACCATGTGCATGGGTGGTGTGGAGAAGATGTGCAATATGCAACCATTTTGTTGTTGAAAGGAGAGCTGTGAAAAGACTGATTTTTCAGTTCAGTAGCTACCAATAAAGCAAATATCAGAAAAGGATCTGGACTATACACAATGGGCCAAATCCTTGTTTCATTGAAGTCAGTGGCAAATGTTCCATTAACTTAAATGATGCGGTGATTTGGCCCAGTGCATGTGTTGTCTTCAGAGCAGGGTGGGAGTTACATCTGCTCACATAAATCTGTAACTTGGACTTGAGCATGTGTGGTCTGTTGGGATCTAGAGAATGTACTATGTAACTTATGTTGCTGACTATGAAAAGCGGTCTACATAGATGGACCTTTATATTTTTAACATATGTTGATATTTTAAGTTCTATTCTACTTTAACAAGACACTTGAGAGAAAAATATTTTATATGTATATAAACATGGATTTTTGTGGACAGAATGAGAGATATGTGCATGTTAAGATGGAGTTATTTTATTTCCTGAATAGAGATTATACCAGATAGCAAGAATGATGTACTACTCATAAAAAAAAAAAAAAAGGTGTCACATGCAGATCCATACAGCCTGAAAAGGCTTTTTCCATGGGGGGATTTAAATTAAAGTTGGTCAGAAAAATTTTGATGGAACCCTCTTCTGTTGGTCAAATGCATTTCCATCAAAATCTAAAAGCATTGGGAAACTCAATTTTGTAGAAATTTCATTTTGGAGAAAAACGGGGGGAAAAGTGCAACAATGTCAAAACATCTAGTTATAGTAAGTATTATAGAAAATAAAAAAGTCCATACCAAAATAAAACAATTTTAACTGACTGAAATACTTTGATCCCTTTCATCCATCTGAAAGAATCCCTGCTCCCCTCCATCTCCAAATTTTCCTTCATGGAGACTTTTGAAATTTTCAGGTTTTGTTCCAAGTCAGGATAATCTCAAAATACTTCATGAAACTGAATTTCCATCTTCTGCACAACTTTAGTGTAACTGTATTATAAAGCCACAAATATGACTAAAAACTACCTCAAAGATGCATTATCTCACAAATATATACAGCTTTGTGCATATTCACAATAACATAAATAGCTCACCAGGATCATTAAAATATCAGTCACCTATATGTGGAGGAGTCTAATGCATTAGAGTAATCACCAAAGTATACACTTCTTATATGACAAATATAATTCTTCTTCCGCCACATTAATATTTTCCTGTAGTTAAATTCCTTGTTTGTTGAACTGCAGCATGAATGCATCTGTAGAAGTATCTTTCTCTAATTCCAGTTTATGCTTGTACAGAATTTTGAAGCGCGAGGATGATAAAACTCTCAATAGGATAGGATTTCTAACAGTAGTTACCTAGCTGCATGAAACAAAGACTGGGAAGATATTACAGCACTAATACCACTATCATTGGTAAATCATAATGGGTAGCAGAAAAACATCCGTTTCCACTCATACTCACTGAAAACTCATCTCTTTGCCATCTCATTTCTCTTATTTTTTTCTTGATCAAATATCAATTGATTTTAAATGCCTCCTTATCCAGCTTATACAGCGACAAGTAAACATGTATGCAATTAATGTTATAAAGCATTAATCTTTCCAAGAGAATAAGTTATTGTATTTTTCATTTTAGAGACTTTCAATCTGCTTTTCTTTAAGTGTATCACAAAACAAATAGCGACATTTGGTGAATAACTGATCTGATCGATATATTTTAATTTATTGTCAAGATAGTTATTTTCTTGAATACATTCATTTTTCTAAACTGTTTGCAAAATAATTTCTGTAAATAATTTGTGATCTGTACCAGTTTGTGAACTGTTCCTTGTATCTGTCATTTGAAATTAGAGTTTTGATTGGAATCATAGGTCAGCCGGTATATTTCTGTTCCCTCACTGGATGAGAATAATTTAAATTAGGACACCAGTACAGATCTTCATAACTGGGAATTTTCATTTTACTTACAGCAAATATTCAGCAAATATTTGCTGTCTCAGTGAATAACAAGCCCATGAATTTTTTTTGCCAGTACACTTATTTTCTATCATATTCAATATTATTGCAAATTATTTATCATAATAATATGATGTATTTATTAAGTGCCAACAGTGTGTTTATTGCTCTCTGAGATGCAAATACAGACAGACCCTGCTATGAAGAGGTTTTAGAGCATAAAACAAGCAAATTTTATTTAAAAATAAAAACCAAAAACCTCAAAACAGGCACTTAAAATATATTGTAAAAATTAATGTACTTATCTAACTGTTTTGTTTTGCCATGAGACTACTTCTATATATCACATTCATAGGTAGTGCTTCCATTAGGTATTTGCCTAAGACATACTAGAGATCAAAGATATTTGAAAAGGAAACCCTATCTTACAGAGCTTGTGGTATAAAATCTTTCTTACTGTACACTAGCGAGCAGAGTAGATGAACGGCTGTAATACTCATGTAGTGCTGACATTTAAAAATGTCATATTCCAGACAAATAATTGGACAACAGGATTTGTACTGTTAGCCCCAAGACCTCAAAAGATAGGCCACTGAAAACAAATATACAAATTCATACAGAGGAGACAGAGCCAAATGTCTCATAATGAATCACATAAGGAAAGGAATCCTGAAGCCTTTAGACTATAATATCTTCTTCCCTGCTGAGAAGTTAATGACCTGTTGGCCACATGGGCTTCTTTTGAACATTAGTTTGAAGAACTTCCATTATTTTTGGTACTAGATGAGCTGAAAGCATATTCTTTGCATCTACTGTTATGAAAAGCAAAATAAATTGCTCTGCCATTTCAGTCATGAAACAAGCCTTTCAAAGAACAACCCTCCACTTTCTGCCCACAGAATACTTGAAAAGATCTCTGTCTCTACTCTCACCCCAAAACCTTTTGCTGAGCCCTGCTCCATTCATTTGCCTACCAATAGTTTTTTTTCTTCAATTTGCCTCTGAGGTTCCCCACAAACAACTTTTTCTTTTCCCAACTACAGTGGAACCTGGAGGGATGGATTCCGTTTCTCCATCCACACCCTGGACTTAACCGACATAAACAATGATCACTCTGGCTTTATATGGGAGAAACAAATTTCACTCATAAAGACTGACCTGCATGCAGCCATCCACGCTCCTGAAGTGGAATTTCCTTGAACTCTAAATAAGCTTCGCCTTGAATCAGAAAGTTCCTGAGCAGAAGGCTATGAAAGTTTTTTTTTTAAAGCCTACTTTGCATTTCTAACAACACTGTGATCATGATAATAAGAAATTCTTCGATGTGGCCTCTCATAGTATAAACGTTCGAGGTTTAATATAACATAGGAGGCAATGAAAACTATAACCCGAGTAAACATTCCCCTCTTCTGAGCTCTGACTGACTCAGTTTCACAAGCTTCAATCTGGAGCTACCTGGCCACGAAAATTTGCTTGCCCCTAATAGCAGCTCTCTTACTTATTTTGAACCACAGCTCAGTGGGATACACTTTACTTGCACTCCCCTGCTGGATTCCTTAGTCAAGATTGACAACAGAATCCCCATTCCCTATCAGAGAGAGAGAAACCAGGATTATGGCTTCAGTAAACAGCTAGACTTTGCCTTCAGCCCAAGCTCCACTATTGTGCAGTAATGGAGATGGGGGACAGACAGATTCGGTTAATGCAGGGGCGGGCAAACTTTTTGGCCTGAGGGCCACATCAGTGCTGCGAAATTGTAATTGAAATTGACGGCCGGGTAGGGAAGGGTGTGCCTCCCCAAACAGCATGGCTCCATCACCTGTCTGCCCCCCTTCCACTTCCTATCCCTGACTGCCTCATGGGGGGAGTGAACACTCATGAAATTAACAATTCAGCGATATTCAGATAAACTCTAGTTAACAAAGATACATTTTAGTGGAAATAAACATAAAACCTTACTTATTATAAATATACCATCATAACAACGTATTACAATCATTAAACCAAACTTAACCCCTTTTCTCACCCTCTTAGATTAATGGGAACAATGCAGCATACAGCCTTCGAGATCATGTTTATGAAAAAATATTTTGCATTCCACTCTTTGTTGAAAGCCCGACACTCGTTGTCCACTTTTCTTTTTCTTGCAGCACTCATTTTTGAAAGGGAAAAGAAAATCCTAACTGCTGCCCTTATTTCAAACTGCTGTTTTATAAGATGGCACGCATTGTGAAAAGTAGGCCCTGCTCTCTAGCCTGGATTTGTCGGGCATCAGTGCCCCTGACAATTTTGAGCCATGGCACTCTATCCCAGCATCCATGTGTAAACTCCCCTGTAACTTTATGCCCCAGCCTCCCCCACAAAAAAGTTCTTACTGTTGTACTTTGAGTTCTGTTTGCACGGTTGTGTTCATTAAAAGCTTGTATATAATAAAGGATTTTACCATGATGTGGCGAGAGGGGTGGTGCGTGGAGACTTCACGGGATGGTACCAGGGACTCCTACAGGCCCTGTTGGCAGTGTGACACCAAGGCAGCTGTGCCACAGGCAGAGGAACCCAGATGGGAGCAGCTGCGGCCCTGGGTGGTTTCTTTCCACTTGAGGCTTTTGAGGGTGGGGCCACAGGAAGCAGGGAGAGGATTTGGCACACTACTGTGTAGGGGTGGTGAGGTCATACCTGAGGAATGTGGCGTTTTGTGTGCAGAATCTTCCCTGAAGATGATGCTGAAAATGACTGCACTGGGTGAAGAGCAGCAAACCCGCGGTCCTTCTCCCCTGGCTGGAGCACTGGGCGGAGCACAGCAAGCTGCTGGTCCCGCTTTCATGGCCAGAACGCGGAAAGTTGCCAGCCCCGCTCCGCCATCTGGACCTCGCAAACTGTAGTTTGTCTACCCCTGTGTTAATGGGTTGGTGAGGCATGACTGGAAAAGTTTGTGCACCACCGACATAGTCTATCCACTGTTCTGTTGGTTGTTTTCTTATTCTCACCCTGCACACTCATCTCAAATGCCTCCATAAGAGGATTCCCTTCGTGTATCCCCATACCATCTGAACCTCCTCTCGTGCGGCTTCTCTTTGATACTGCAGACCTAGTTCTCATTCCCAATGACACAGTTTTGCATGTGGTCCAGCAATCTCACCCTTCTCGCTGCCCTCAAACATCTCATTAGAATGGCTCAAGTCTTTTCGAGTGCCTTTCTTTGGGCGTTCATGTCTCTGATCCGTACAGAAGATCTGGATTTACCAAGGTTTTGTATAGGTGTCCTTTAAGTAATCTGGGTATTCATTTATCAGAAATCATAGAATGAATCTCTTGTGGATGTTAGGTTTGAACTGTTTCTCTGACGAAATACGAATTTCTTGTTTACCTCTTCCCCTGATGGAGGTAAACATCCCTCAGTTGCGCTGCTTCCCGCAGCCCCCATTGGCCTGGAGCAGCAAACTGCAGCCAGTGGGAGCTGCGATTGGCTGAAACTGCAGAAGAGGCAGGTAAACAAACCATCCCGGCTCGCCAGGAGGCTTACTCTGGTGGGCCGCATGCCAAAGGTTGCCGATCTCTGTCATAGACTGTCACATCCTTGCAAAGGAAGAGTTTTTGTGCTGGCCCTGTGTAGATGGCCCTGCAATGTACCAATGAAGTGAGCTAGGGGCGGAGTCATGGCATCCACAATTATATGAATCCCACATCACCAGATATATGACACGAAGAGGCTGTAGTACCTATTATATCCCAGAGGCTAGAGTTCCAGCCTTAGGTGGTATCACTGAATTCCCATGCCCTGGTCCCAGACCGAAGGGTGGCTTTCACTTTCTACCACCCACACTATTCTATGCATAAAGTCAGATCACTCTGGCTTCATGTGTGTGAATAAATTTTGCCGATAAGTATTATTTATTTGTTTGTTTGTTTTAAAGAAGTGGAATCTCACTGAGCTATAACATATCTAACCAAGTCTTTGCGTCAGATAAGTCCTGAGCAGAAGGCTGTATCAAGCTATTATATGGTTTTGGGCATTTTTTTGAAAGCTTGTTTTGCATTTTCGGTGGCTGCTAGGTGTAATGATAATAAAAGACTCTTATGCACAGCATCTGACTGAATGAATATGTGGAGCCTAACACAATATGTGAAGGAAATGAAAATTGGAAAATTAATAAATTCCTTGAGTAATTGTGATACAGTGAAATAGCTTTCTTCTAATAAAGCTGTTAGTATCCAACATGGAGTTTATGAACAGTCTAATATCTCATTAGCTTAAAACACAGAGATGCCTGTGCTCTCTCAGAAGGAAATGTGGCTCCAGAAATCGATGCAGTTTGATTACTCAGCTGGAATTGTAAACAACACTGAGATCTAAGTCCTAATATGCAGCATCCACCATTAAAATTGATTGCCTGGTTTCATGATGTTGATCCTAAAAACAAAAACTGTTTAATAACAGAAGATGAAGTTAGTGGAATTGCCCTACCCACAGTGCTAACCGTCAAAATGGCAGGACTCTCCTGCTGGCCTCAGCCAAAAATGTAAGGAGCCTCAATCCCAGCTCGTTGTGACCACTTGGCAGTGCAGCTTTTACAGGAGTTTTGCTGAGTCCTGGGTGCTCCACCCCATCATTCTCCTCTTGCTCCTGTCTGTGGAGGAAGGAACAGTATAGAGTTCAGAGGGGCCAACCATTTAAATTACCACAAAGTCTATTTACACTCAATTTATCATCTATGCCCTGACCCTGCAAACACTTACATGCACGCTTAACTTTACTACCATGGGATGTCTCACTGTAGAGCTATCAAGCTTATGCCTAAGCGTTTGCAAGACTGGGGCTCTTGAAGGAGCACAAAAATGCTGATGGGCCAGATTCTCAACCCCACTTCAGATTTGATGAGTTTAAAGTATAGAAACATTCAGCCTCACAAGATATAAAGTGGAGGAGTGTGAGCAGTAAGGAACTCAAACTTTAGCCCAAAAGTCCATGGTCTCACACTAAAACTTCTTTTTTATTTGAAATTTGTATTTTGTCCCTCCCCATTCCATTACTGTGTCTCCTTCCTTCTCCCCCTAGATGTTTTCATCTAGAACTACATAGGAATTTTCCAGCCAAGTGTTTTGTCCTTGGAAGAGGACAAAACTGTTATCAGGAAAGGGCCAATTTTGATGACTTTCCCTATTCCCCCAAAATTTGAAAAAAAGGGTTCTGAAATTGTCAGAACTTCTCATTTTGGCATTTTCAAAATGAAAAGTTTTGTCTTATGGTTCAAAACAGCTTTTTGGGCTGAAATTTTGCTTATGCTTAAAAAGTGTAAAAATAAATGTTAAGAAGTCAAATCTGAAAGAAAACATTTTGAAATAATAAAAACAAAATGTTTTGATTGACCTAATCTCCCCCATCCCACCCCCGATCATCAGTGAATGAAGAAAATCCACTTTCACAGAGGTAAGTTGTAGCAAACGGCACCAAAACCTTGACAGCCCTGTCTGCCAATTCGGGGAACTTTGCTCACATCTGGATCCAAAACTCAGCAAACTGCTTTTGTTGGAACTCAACCTTGAGTCCACTGTCAGTTGAGATGTCCAGGAGATTCTCTTCTTTTATTAACAAGTCTTGCAGCATGGGTACTGCGGAAAAATCTGTGAAAGGGTAGTGGACCCATCTGTTTGCATTTCCCATTGAGGGAAAGTACTCAAGTAATTGCCTTGCTAGTTCAGTGAGATGTTGTTTGATGCCACTCTTAACACTATCCTGCAACTGTAGCTCATTTGTTGTCAAGAATTCATGCATGTTTGGGAAAATTTGAGTGTGCTTTTCCTTCACACAGCGAGCCCAGAATTCCAGCTTTTTTATCATTGACTCAGTTTTGATGTGGACATTGAAGACAGTTACATTCAGCCCTTGAAGTTCTAGATTTAGCTCTTTCAGGCAAGAGAATATATCTGACAAATAGCTCAGCTGTGAGACCCAGGCTGTGTCATGCAGATAATGAGCAAGTGGGAATGGGTGGTCTGTAAAGAATAACTTGACCTCAGAGTGAAGTTCAAAGAAACATGCCAAGACCTTGCCTTGTGACAGCCATCAAACCTCAATGTGGAGCAATAGATTGACTTCCCACATCATTCACAGAGCGGAAAAGATTCTAGAATTCAAGGGTCAAGTTTTTATAATGTTTACATCATTACAGCTCTGTCAAGCACCTCCTTCAACTTGGTAGGCATACTTATGGCAGCAAGTGCTTCCTTATGTATATGGCAATGCATCCACATCACATTGGGAGTGATTGCTCTGATACTTGTCATTACTCCACTATGCCTATTAGTCATTGGCTTTGCTCTATTGGCGCAGATGCCAATACAGCGCGACCAGGTGATATCATGTGGATTTACGAAGCTGTCAAGCAACCAGAAAATCTCCTCAGCCATTGTTGTGGTAGGTAGTGACCGGCAAAACAAAATGTCCTCCTCCTGTATTGCACCTTCGTAAATGTACTGCACATGCAGGAGAAGGCGAGCTAAGGCTGCCATGTCTGTGGATTCATCCAGCTGCAGAGCAAAGTCCACAAATTGAGTTAGGACATCATTGGCCATGTCATCAATTTGATGTGACACAGTGTTATTTGATAATGGCACTAACTGAATTACTTTTAGGGCCTTCTCTCCAAGCATAGTGCTTACAATGTCTGCAGCCGCAGATAGTATTAGTTCCTCTATTATGGTGTGAGGTTTTCCTGACTTTGCAACTCGGTAACTTGCTAAGTATGAAGTTTGAGGGGCCTTAATTGTCATCAGAATTGGAGCGCAAAACTTTCTTGCTTAACATTACCTGTGCCTGCATCTACCTGAAAAATTCTGGTGGCTTGTCCTTGAGTCGTTTATGTTTTGTTTTGTTTTGTTTCCGAGTGTCTACATAGAAGAGATGGTTTTAGGCTGTTATTTGACAGGACTAGCACATATCACGGCTGAGAGTATTCACTTTCTCCAGTCCAAGCAAATCCTGTTTCAATGTACTCAATGTACTTTTCGTCATGTTTACCTCCCTTTGATATAGACTCTGTTTTATTCCTTCTGTCAACATTTCGCTTCGCGGGCTGAGATCTGCATGTTGAGTCAGTAGTCGTCTCACTAGTGATTTCAGCAAGTGCACTGGCAAGACAAATGTCATCACTTCTCTTCTTATCACTGATACCTTTTGTGTTCTGCTTAACACTACCTGTCTTTTTAGCCATCTGTCCATATTTCACTGTTACATACAGATATAGTTATAGTGCGACATATACAACCAAAAACCACCCCCCTAAGTTCTGAGCTCAGTTAGACTGGACAGTTGCTGGGCAACTGTACCTGCGCTGGATGGTGATTGGAGGTGTGGGGGGTGTACATGAGTGTCTCTGTGTATTTGTGTTCACATTAGTACATCTTAAAGTAATTAGCAAGTATATTTTATATAACAAATTCCCACAGAGTTTTAATGATTTCTCTGAATAGCCTATTATGAAAATGCAATATATAAAATAATTAATAAATCCATTACACAGTTTTGCTCATGTACACCCCCACACCACCCCGAGAAGTATCGCATATCTCCAGGGGTAAATGTACCATAGTTGAGAATGCCTGGTTTAGAGGTATGTTGAGAACACACACTCCCATACACACTCTCAGTTTTTCCAGTGCAAGGCTGTGGATGGCGAAAAATAGCCTTCTTTTTTTTACAATGCAAAATATATTCCTGAGTATTTTTGCAGGAAGATTTTTACATTATCTTTTGATACATCATACTCTGATTATAATTTAAAAGCAGAACTAATAGCTGTTGGAATGCATTTCATGATAAGTTTGACACCAGAGGTTTTGGCTAGAAACACAGTCACTTGATTTGATTAATCAGTTAGTGTCAATGCTGATGATCTTTTTATGCTAAATTTATGCTAAACTTTGGCATAGCAAGAGAATAGTTGATACAGTGGTAATGCTGTGGCAATAATAAAAAGAACCCTAGCTGACTATTAGATTGCTGTTGTACCTTCAGAATGAATATCAGTAAAACACACACTTGAAATATGATGGTGGAACCAAGTTATCAGTTGCCATAGCCCTGAATACAGAAATCTTTAATGATTTGTGCTGGATATGAATGATAATTGAGTTTTACAGTATAAAGGCTCATCTACACTAGTTTGTGTATATGTTCCATGAGTGGTTTATGCCATAACTTCCTTTATTGTCCTCGCAAACTCCTGAAGCATGTGTTTCAAGGTGAATTAGCCAGCCTGATAGAGGGTGTGGGAAAGTACATGCCTTAGTTATGTCCCTGTCACATACCTATGCCAATTTGCAGTATAAATGGAGGAGGAGTGAGGGGTTTGTACCTGGTCTTGTGTTTCATTAGTCTTCCACCCCCATTCTTACAATGAATGGATCCCTTTTCTTCCTGGACCTTGACCCTTACACAATCTATGCCCCTGTCCCCTTGTGCATTGGTAGTAGCACGGTACACTGACCACAGCAGACCAGCTTTCCATTGAACATGTTAGAGATGACAGTGGATCCAGCTCCAAGAGCAGCTGCTTGGCTTGTGAGCATCTCACGTGCTGCTCAATGGGTAGGGAGAAGTACACTGTCTCCTCATGATTTTGGCTGGAGGAGCAGCGGGAACATTCACCTCACCAGGACATTTCACAAAGGCTGGACCAGGCAGGCATTCAGCAGACTCCGAAGCAGTGCTGAGAATGGATGGAGCATTTAAGGCTCCTATGGGGGTGGGCAAATGTCTCCAATCATTGGTGTAAGAGGTCTCATCATACAAACCCCTTCTAGGAGGAGCTTCCTTGAGTGCTGCCAAGGCACCCCCAGGAATGAGGTTGAAGTGGCTCACAATCTCCTTCTTAACTCTTCTGCCTTGTTGTCCGACAGGGTGAGGAGGCAGCAGGGACCACGGAGGATACTGTAGAAGACCAAAAAGGTGAGGAGCAGGTTGAAGAGGCCCCCAGTGATGAATGTGAGGAGGAACCTGAGCTGTAGCAGGAACCAGGCTGGCAAAGTACCCAGACTGGAAAATTACAACGGCTTTCCGCCCTACCCACTAATATTGCCTTTTACTTTGATGTGAATTTCCTGATTTTAAGATTCAAGGTATTTTGAAGTAGCGTGCACTTATTGTTCCTCCCTGGATAATAAGCCATGCATTGCTATGTCTCTGTATGTTTGAAATGAAATGCTGAAGCACCATTCCCTTATGGAAACACCTTCAACTTTCCCCCCTCCCTCTAGTGCCCACTCTTCTCTACCCTTAAATGGTCCTCCCCGGACCCTCCGTCATACATCGAAGATTTTATTGATTTCTGATGAGCCACAATTACTGTGGCTGTGCATTGGCTTCTAAAGCTAATTATTCAAACAGGGCAGAAAGGAGGACTCAGTGGCTCCCTGCATCTGAGCATTTCTTGCCCCTCTGTTATCTGGTAATGGTCCCGGGGCTGCGCAAACTGGTATATTGATGGGTGGTGGAAAGGTCCTGGTTGTGGAAAGGGAACTCAGCTGTAGAAAACTTACAACTGGTTCCCTAAGGAACGGGGAGCCCTCTTTCTTCCTTGGAAGATTACAAAGTCTGTAGAATGTCTGGCCCTGGTCTCTGCCTTCTCTGTACAGAAATCCATGAGACAGGGGTGAGAGAAGGTTCTAGTCTGGGGGTCAGGAAAATCAGTGCAGTGTCCCTTTCTAACTGTCTGAGGGGAAGGCTTGTGATGCTGAGCTGTATCTTTGAGAAACCAAATAAACTTGCATTGTGCATCTTTCTTTCCCTGTCCATTTCACCGTTGTTAGGAAGGCAAAGGGGCGTGAGTTTCGAATGGAGCTGGGAGATGTGGGTGTGGTTTGTGGTTCAGATGGTATTTTACATGAAATCTTCATATGCTAGCTCAGTATGGAGTCAATTTCCAGTTGAATTGCTTCCCAATCCTGCAAAATATTTCAGAAAATGTATATTGCAGCAGGAGCTCCAGCTGGTTCTTGAGGTTCAACATTAGAAGTGCAAATCTGCTTGGTCCACTTTCGAAGATGACCAAACTCCTCCATTCAGCACTATGTAGCAGAAACATCTCCTTGGCACAGACTGGGAACTAGAAAGCTAGTTCTTTTTTCAATGCCGGTACCTTGAATATTGCTATGTTCTCCAAATGTTCGCCATAAAGAAACGAATTGTGGACTTATAACATAACCCCAGGAAGGAATTTCCCCACTTTGCCCCACCCCTTTACGATAATCTAAACATTTTAAATTGATAAAAACCACAAGTAAATATTTCTCACCATTTTGTGCCTCTTCTCCTGTCTCACGGACAGGAAAAGGTTTCTGAGAACCAAGGATATTGAGACAGTTACATTCCTAGAATGCTGAAAAGTATTAAAATTGTGGCTTTCTACAGCAAAGACTTATAATGGGGTGGCTGGGGGTGGGGATGGTGGGAGAGGGGATTCTCAGCTTGTTCCGAAGGCCAAAAATATAATACGGTCCTTCTCTTTGAAATGGCAGGAGCTATGGCCCCCCAAGAGCAAAACCATACTGCTAAGAGGGTAGGAGTGGCACTCCAGAGGGCAGGGGTAGACAAAGGCAGGCCCTGGATGAGCTGCTCATAGAAACAGGAGAAATCCTGAGCAATCTGAATTCCTCAGGGCATAGGAGGAGTGGTTCTTCAGCAGGGGGAGATACTCCTGAACTAATTCCTGGAGGTGCGGACATGGCATAGGGAATGGGAACAGTCCCTCATGGAAAGTCTAATTGAACTGGTGGTTTAAGGACTGCAGCATCCACCAGCTGACAAGACCCCAAACCTACCCATCTGCCACCTCCTCCTCCTCTGACTGCTGACCAGGGTGCTGCTGAGTCAGATGATCCTGTTCCAATGACCCTCTTGACCAACCAGGAGGAAGACACTGAGCCTCCAATGTCCCAGAGCACCACCATGTACTGGCCCCTCAAGCTCCTCATAGGAGATGTCCCTGCTTTTCACTGAGAGTAATTTTTCTCCTTTATTCCCTCTTCTGATGAGGAGGGAAAGGAGATGGGTGCAAAGACATGGAACTGTGGGCAGTGTTTTTGGGTGGGATCCATTCATTTTTTAAAAGAGATGTTCTGATTTCAAAATCTTTCCATTAAACCTTCTACCTTATACTTCTAATAAATGTTACACTTTGTTTAACCGTGTGTGGCTCCTCCTTGTGAAGTAAGTTGACTTGAAGGAGGTTTTTTGGTTTGGGAACGGGCCCCATGCCTCTTAATTCATGTAACTGAATGGTGTGTAAAAGTCTGGTGTCTTCGTAGTTCAAATACTTCCAAGTATCCCTCCTTCCCTGCTCCCCAAGATTCAGAAATATCTAAAGTCTCTCAGGTACGCTGGAGGGATGGGGAAAGCACAATGTGTATGTTACATGCTTTAAGAACCCTACAAATTTTCAGTGCGACAGATGGGGTCAATCAAAGTCTTAATGGCTTTATTAAACATGTTGAAAATCCAACCTAATAATAATAACAAAGAAAGAGGGAACATATGGGCAATAACAGCCTGCCAGGATCCTGTACAGAAACTGCCCCTCCCATCCTCCGCCTCTAAATCTGAAGCAGTTCAACTGTAACACGAATTAGTGCTCTCGAACAGCCGTTAATTACACCTAGCCTGCTGATAATAAAAAGTCACAAAGCACAATGGCTGCAATACTCCCCCTTCCCCCCGCCCAAAGCAAACCACCATAAGCTCTTTTAAAAAGTTTAAGCATTTCTGATGAGAGGTTTCAAAAGAAGTGAAACTATGCCTATGGCCTCAGCACATTCAAGATTCACCTTCCCTTAGTTACTCTATCCTGGCCCCTTCAAACTGCTTGCTACCTCGGCCCCCTAACCCACCAGCCACTGCTTGTTCTCTGTCTCTGTTTGAAGCTCTTTCTCACCCATGTTCTCCTCTATGGTTTGGATGTTTTAAAATCACTTTGTTGTGTGGTTCCTGAGTATGCAATGGCTAGAATAACCAATGAGTGGCTAATGCCTGAATGACTTACTTTGCACTTCCTGGTTTAGACGTGCCTCTGACATGACTCATAATAAGGTGATAAGTAACAGTCATCATGGATTTGTCAAGAACAAATCATATCAAACCAACCTGATAGATTTCTTTGACATGGTAACAAGTCTTGTGGATGGGGGAAGCAGTAGACATGGTATATCTTGACTTTAATAAAACTTTTGATACTTTCACACAAACTCATAAACAAACTAGGCAAATGCAACCTAGATGGAGCTGCTATAAGGCGAACACATACCTGGTTGGAAAACTGTTCCCAGAGAATAGTTTTTAGTAGCTCACAGTCATACTGGAAGAGCATAATGAGTGGGGTCCCGCAGGGATCAGTTCTGGATCCAGTTCTGTTTAATATCTTCATCAATGATTTAGATAATGGTATAGAGAGTACAAGTTTGTGGATGATACCAAGCTGGAGGGGTTGCAAGTGCTTTGGAGGGTAGGATTAAAATTCACAATGATCTGGACAAACTGGAGAAATGGTCTAAAGTAAATAGGATTAAATTCAATAAGTCCAAATGCAAAGAACTCCACTTAGGAAGGAACAATCAGTTACACACACACACACAAAATGGGAAAGGACTGCCTAAGAAGAAGTACTGCGGTATGGGATTGAGGGGTCATAGTGGACCACAAGCTACATATAAGTCAACAGTGTAACACTGTTGCAAAAAACCCAAACATAATTCTGGGATCTATTAGCAGGAATGTTGTAAACCAGACACGAGAAGTAATTATTCCGCTCTACTCTGCACTGATTAGGCCTCAGCTGGAGTATTGTGTCCAGTTCTGGGTGCCACATTTCAGGAAAGTTGTGGACAAATTCGAGAAAATGCACAGAAGAGCAACAAAAATGATTAAAGGTCTAGAAAACATGACCTATGAGGGAAAATTGAAAAAAATTGGTTTGTTTTAGTCTGGAAAAGAGAAGACTAAGAGGAAACATGTACTGTTTTCAAGTACATAAAAGGTTGTTACAAGGAGGAGGGAGAAGAATTGGTCTTCTTAACCTCTGAGGATAGGACAAGAAGCAATGGGCATAAATTGCAGCAAGGGTGGTTTAAGTTGGACATTAGGAAAAGCTTCCTAACTGTCAGAGTGGTTAAGCACTGGAATAAATGGCCTAGGGAGGTTGTGGAACCTCCATCATTGGAGATTTTTAAGAGCAGGTTGGACAAACACCTGTCAGGGGTGGTCTAGATAATATTTAGTCCTGCCATGAGTGCAGGGGGCTGGACTAGATGACCTCTCAAGGTCCCTTCCAGTCTTATGATTCTGTGACTGTCATAAGACCTGACTAAGCACACAGGGGCCTCTGAAGATGTTGACTTGTCACCCGGCCGCACTACTTTGTTGGAGTACTCAGCCCCTAAGGTGCTTGAGCTTGACTCCTGAAGATCCTCTGAGTGCCCCAATATGCAGTGAACCATAGCAGGGTTTAGAGATTGCCAGTGCACACAATCCAACTCCCACTAAAGTCAGTGTGAGTCTTTCCACGGATGTCAGTGGGACCTGGATTGAGCACCAATTGTGAAGATGCTGTGAATTATCAATAGAGGTTCAGATTTTCAAAAACACCCACAGGATTTAGGAGTACAAGCTGACTTTCATGTAGACTTGTGCTCCTAAATCCTTTAGAAACTTTTGAAAATCTTGTCCATAATGTATAGAGACTGTTAATGCTATAACTCCTCAGAAGGCAGAAGTGAAAGCAAGTGCCAGGAAGTAAGATTTTTTTATTCTTATTTTTCAGCTTTTGACCAGACTTTAACTGAAATTTCATTTTCATGTGAGTTGCACAAGTTATTCAAATGATCAGCACTCTTATTTCATTTAGTCATTCTTTTTGAGCACATAGCAGTGGAAGTTTCTGTTTTGCTGTTTTTACACCTTTTTCTTAACTCCCCAGAGAGCACGTGCTTAATATCTAGGCATAATAATTAAACTGTCAGTAAAATATTCTAATTTCCTTATTATTTAATTAAAACATATTTGCCGTGGATTCATTCAGAGATAATGGATTGTGGTCCTTTGCATTCATTTAGAGATTTAAATGCAATCAGGTTTAGTCAAAACAAAAATGATGCAGCCTATACCTTTAGGCAGAAATTAGCTGAATTGAATGGATTTATTTTTTCCCCAACAACCCTGATATCTTATTGAAGAATCGCAAATCCCTGTGACACTGGGAAAGACTTCTGGAATTTCCCAAAGCTTTTTGATAATAGTGTTGCATACAGGAGTATATACAGATAGCATCGTTCTCAGGAAATTAAAACTTGTACATGGCACACAGTCTGTTTCAGTTATATCTCTATTGCAGCCATCATCACACTGTCCTTGTTGTGTTTATCAATAAGCAACACACAACCCTTCCATATACAATCATTCCCATTCATGTTTTCTTTGTACCATATTCCTCATTAGTTCAGCCATTTATTTTACTTGATGTATCAACATTCTGTCTCTTTCAGTCTATTAAAAAAATCATTGTCCTTCTGAATGGGCATGGCTCATCTTCAGAAAATGCATAGAAAATCTTACTGTAAGAAGTGAAGGAAAAGCCAGAGACTTTTATTAAAAATGTAGGGATTGAACTGAATGTAGAGACTGAAATGTAGGGACTTATGTTAAAAATGTGAGGGGGATGGGGCAGGAAATCACTGCAGGCAATCAAATCAATCTGACTACTTTGAAAATTTCAATTCAAAATAATTTTTTAAGTTTCACAAATCAAAAGCCATTTCTCCAGATCAGTATCTGTAATATGCTAATTCAGGGGTAGGCAACCTATGGCACATGTGCCAAAGGCGGCACTCAAGCTGATTTTCAGTGGCGCTCACACTGCCCGGGTCCTGGCCACCGACCTGGGGAGCTCTGCATTTTAATTTAATTTTAATTTAACTTTAAATGAAGCTTCTTAAACATTTTATATAATTTACATACAACAATAGTTTAGTTATATGTTACAGACTTATAGAAAGAGACCTTCTAAAAACATTAAAATGTATTACTGGCATGCGAAACCTTAAATTAGAGTGAAGAAATGAAGACTCGGCACATCACTTCTGAAAGGTTGCTGACCCCTGTGCTAATTAAAGGCTAGATTCTGCCACTCTTATTGACACTCAGTACTACCTTATTTTCTGAGAACTACCATTGGCTTCCATGGGACTATTCATGGACTAAGGTACTAAGTGAGGGTTAGGGTGGCAGAATCTAGCCCTAAATGAAATGAAAAGAACAAGAACGATACACTGGGGGAGAAAATGGATCCAGTGTTTTTATGTATTCCACTGTTTAATTTTAATAGCTTTCTTTGGACATAATATAATCCTATTAGCTCCCTTCCTAGGCTTTCTCCAGGAAACCCCATAATGATTTCAGCCAGTAGAGTGAAAATCACATCAGCAGAGCCATTGTTTGGTGAAAAGGGCTTGATCCTGCAAACCCTCCTCATCTGAACAGGACCACTGGAAGTCTTCAGAGGGACTGCTCTTCAGTAGAAGCGGAAGGATTAGGCTTTGTTTGCCCCCGATGTGGCCAGTCACCTGACGATGATTATTTAGATTCCAGAAAGAATCCATAATTCATCAAAGAGCATCTTAGATCAGTGTTTCTCAACAACAGGTCTGAGGATGGTGCCGATCCCTGAGATTTCTCTGCCACTGTTTAGGAAGGCAGCAAGCGAGTTTGAGAATCATTGTCTTATGAACCGACTTCTTCCTAGTAGGCCCATTACCTACTGTGCTGTATCTGAAGATACACTTTTATTCTTCACTGTCACAAATGGTAAGAAGTAGGAGTGTTGCACAGCTACTAGACAAAGGTAACTGATCAGGCTTGTTAAGAATAAATAAGCAGAGATATTCCCAAAGGCCTAAGATAAGTCTATGGGAATACTTGTTAACAGATCTATGAATTCTATATGTCAGACAGTTGCTTACAACAATGAGAAAAATCTGATAACCCAACTGCTTTTATCATCTGCCGTCTGGATATAAGACTCAATAAGAGCATTTGCCCAACTCTTTCCTGATGTGTTGGTACAAGTCAGTGTGAGTAGGACTTTGGTTTTGTAAATTAAAGCGGCTGTCAATCTTCAGTGGGGGTGTGGGAAGTGAATCTGTCACCTGTCATTCTGTTTGACACGAGGCTCCTCAGTCAAAGATTGTTAATTGTACACAATGACAGGGTACAAGTCTTTAAAATGTTAAGCACGTGTTTAAGGAAAAGCTAGCAGTGAAAAGGAAAGGAAAAAAAAAAGCATTCCTCTTTCTAGCAGTGTGAAGGAAGATGCTTAAACCAGTCTGTGAAATAAATCGTGCGTTGATTGTTATTTGACAAGTCAAATTGCTCAGATCCTAGTGGAAAGCATTTAAAACGTTGAAGGGCCGCAGGAGTGCGCTTTGACAGTTTGCTATGATCTGCATCACAATTGCATATTAGCAAGATTATGTCACAGAGGTTGCAGGAGTCACAGAATCCATGACGTTCAGCAACCACCGTGACATTGGGCCCCCCCCCCCCCCCGCAATTGACCAGCCGCTGCCCAGCAACTGCGGGTGGTGGGATCCCCCTGCAACTGACTGGCTGTTGGTGGTGACCCCTGAGCTGCCCAGCTGCCGCCACTGTCAGGGGTCCTCGCTGCATCGGCTCAGCCCCCAAGAGCAGCTAGCCCTCTCTGCAACTCCCAGCTGGCGGCAGGAGCAACAGAGGGACCCTGGAGCTGCTCAGTGACTGCAGGCAGGTGGGGGGCCCCTGTAGCTCCCAGCCACTGCCAGCGGTGGTGAGAGAGGGACCCCAGCAGCCGGGGAGGGTCCCCCTGCAGCTCCCCAACCTTCACCACTGGCAGCCTCCCGTCCACAGCTCCTCTGCCACCACAGGCTGAGGGAACCCCCTGCAGCTCCCAGCCCCACTGGGAAATGGGATTCATGCAGCTCACAGCTGCTTTGGGGTAGGGGCAGGGTGCTGGACCCTCCTCTGTCTCCATTTTGTCATGGATATTTTTACTAAAAGTCAGGGACAGGTCACGGCTTCTGTAATTTTTTTGTTTATTGCCTGTGACCTGTCCCTGACTTTTTATTAAAAATATCCATGACAAAATTGTAGCCTTAGGTATTGGTTTTAGAGCATGCAGAACAAAACTCCATATTTTGTTTTTATTGGCTCTCTGGTTTCCTACCTGGGAATGTTACAGAATCTTAGAATTTCAGGGAAAATCTTGGCAGCCTGTAAATCAACAGAATTATATGGAATATAACTTAATAGCAAACCCAACATTCAAGCTATGAGATAGGTGAGTGGCCAGAATTCTGATACTGTTGAGTATTCTAAATATGATCCAGATTCAGACTGCTGCTTGATTTCAATGGGGCTCTACAACTACAGTGGTTTGATTGTTTGCAACAAACTGTGGAACGTTCAATTACAAGCATAAATAAATAAACAAATAAATACATAAAAACAGACTTTCCAGATCATCTACATGGTGATATTCTCAATGGTGGGAATTTTTTTTAGAAAACATCCCAAATACAGATAGAATGTTGGTCTCTTTTGCAGTGACCAGTGGAACCTGATTTAGAAGCAGAGAGTGGGATAGGAGAATCCAAGCCCACAAGAAACAGTGAGAACCTCTCTTAGTTTAAGAATAATTAAATAATCTGCTGACAGTTGGAGTCTTGTCCTGCCCTTTGGGGAGATCTTTCAATACGGTGTAACAGCCCCTTTTCTGCTGACAATCTGCTAAACTTAATGCAATATTGAGATTTTATTTCTGTATGTTGTTTCAGAGGGGAATAAGATAATACTATAACAAGGGTTTTCAGAGTAAAAATGGCAGATGTCACCAGTAGAATTTGCTGAGTATGAGGCAAGGGGTACCCACTTCCTCCCTGTCCCCCAATCCCTCATCAGCCATTTTGTACTTTTTAAAACAATTTGGATCTTTTTTTTAATAATTCCTGAGGATTTGGATGTCCAGCTGCACTCCACAAAAACAAACTGAAAACAACGTTCAGGATTAAAGTCCTTGTACAGTTACTTATGATCTAGCGCTTCCTGTACACACCAGCCACCCTCATTGCCAAAAGAAATCCTCCCCACTTAGCAGCTCAAGAAGAGGCTGGTGGGCTCGCATTCTTCTCTCACTCCTACTGCTTTCACACCAGCGTAACTCCATTGATTTCAGTTGCTCCTGATTTATATCAGTGTAAGGGAGAGGAAATTCATCTGCCATGTCTTAGAAAACAGCTTCTTCTCCTGTAAATCACACCACTAAGGGATCCCAGAGGGATCTCTGATAATGAAAATATTGCTGGATTAAATAACAATAAATCCTTGTCTCCTTCTTTGGCTCAAATGGGAAAAGAAGCTGAATTCAATTACACTGTCTGTTAAAGGCTTAGAAACAAACTCTCAGCATCTTGAAAAACCAGTTGCACTATGGACTACAAGGAACAGGAAGACTCTAATATCAACATCGTAAGCTGAACTGTATACTTTCCTAACACACTGTATGGTGCTCAACCTGTGTTCCATGGGCTTCTGGCAGCCTAATCAGCACACAGCTGTGGCCCATGTGACCTGGTTCAGGGCCATACAGGTAGTATTGGATGCAGCCCACATAATGCATTGTGGTCCTGCATATGCATCCCAGAATGGTAAACAGGTTGAGAACCACGGCTTGGCTCAGATATTGTGGGGAAAGGACCTTGAGTCATTTTGTAAATTTTCTATCAATTGTATCTAATAATTTGCTTCAATATATTCAACCTTTACTTTCAGCAATCTAAGCCTTAGTGCAGGGATCGCCAACCTTTGGCACACGGCCCATCCGGGAAATTCGCTGGTGGGCTGGGATGGTTTGTTTACCTGCCATGTCCACAAGTTCAGCTGATCACAGAACCCACTGGCCGTGGTTCGCCATTTCAGGCCAATGGGGAATGCAGGAAGCGGCGCGGGCTGAAGGATATGTTGGCCACCACTTCCCGCAGCTCCCATTGGCCTTGAACGGTGAACCGCGGCCAGTGGGAGCCGCGATCAGCTGAACCTGCAGACGTGGCAGGTAAACAAACTGTCCCGGCCTGCCAGTGGATTTCCCTGACAGGCTGCGCGCCAAAGGTTGCCAACCCCTGCCTTAGCTATTTGAAAATATATTTCATCCAATAATCCAGGCTTTCCCCCATTCTGTTATTTAAAATAAGCTTCTCTGGTTCAATTAGCTGTCTCAGAAATTAACAAATGCTTTTCCAACTGTTCAGAAAATGCAACAGTTAGAAGAATCCTCTAGAATGTCTCCCGCCCCCACCGGCAAACGGGGGTTTTCAGCATAGTCAGCGTTTTTTGTTCTCTTTATTGTTCTCTTTGCCATTTCCATGTAACTCAGAGAATTCAAACACTTTTTGGCTGGATCAGTTGTAAACATTTATACATAGCAACACTGATCTTCAGTGTCACTCTTAACCCACCACGCAAACATGGCTTTACTAGGAGTCCAGAGTAAGGGACAACTTATTGCAACTTGGGAAGGAGATTCAGATTCACAGTGATTGACTGTCATTCTCCTTCCGGGTTTCTCCAGTTCCAGGGAGATAATGGTGTGGGCAGCAGACACTGCCCAATGTGCCAGCTTAGCTATCCAGCCAAGCACAGCGGGGTGGGACATAGCGGCTTTGTGGGACCTGCTTTATTGTTTCCACATTCCCCAAGGTAGTGAAAATATTGCAGTTGTTTCAGGTGCTTGTTGAAATTGATTGGGCTATCATCATTCTAAATTTTAGCGATGTGCTTAGTTCACTACTGGCACAGGAACGTCAATGGGACATAAGATGTGCTTCAAGTTAGATGGCTGAAGACAACAGTTTCTTTTTCTATATTTTAGTTTCCTTAACTCTCTTTTTCAGGGATCTAGGACCAAGTGAAGTCAAGTGTTCTTTAAACTCAGCCTTCCTGCTCTCAGCAAGGTGCTAATATAGTTCAATCAAAGAGGGTGTTTTGTTTGACACGGAGCATGGCACCTCCTTTCCATTTTCAGAGAAAGCACAATTAAATAGCTGGTCCCTGCTTGGACAACAGCAACAGATGGTGAGTCAGTCTGAGGAGGTGAAAAATCCCTTTGCCTTACGAGGCATGCTGATGGATACTTGGCCTTACGGGCTGCCATTCCTATAATAAAGATCAATCGGGTAATTAAAGATAAGCAGGAGCTAGTTTGCTGGTATGCATCCATGCAGATTGAGAAGCACAGAAGTGATCACACCAGCAGCCACACTTCACTTTTTAGGACTGACGTAGGGACCAAGAAGTATGAAAGGAATAGAATCCAAAAGGAACCAAGATGAATGAAATGTTTGGGCACCTTCAAATTGTGGTCTAATTAATGTCTGAGGCTTTTCTCAGCGCGATCGTCATCTCACTTCCATCCTGGCAGTGAAGGAAAAAGCAGAGGATAGAAGGCAAATTGCAACTGGAGGCAGTATGGTCATTAGTGAGTCTGGCAATACACCCCCTTCTTTCTGATATCAAAGACAAGCAGCAGTCAGTGAACACATCCAAGGCTTTCACTGCGCTGCTGGAACCCTAGCGGCGCTAGCTTCTGTAGGCAGCATCTGTTTCTCCCTAGAAAAAGCACAACTCCTGTGCCTCTGTATTTATCTATGGGACTTTGCCCTTGTGTTAAATGCTGCTTCTTTAACAAACCCCAGTTATTATACACAACGGGCTTAACAAATGAAAAATTGCACCCACAGTGCTGGATGTAGCCAGATCAGGGATTTGCATAGATTAGGATGCAGTACAAACAGTATTGTGAGTAGGATTCATTAAAGAGTGTACGTTAGCCTGGATGTTCATGCTGGATATAGCTAACCACATCAGAAAAGCTTTGTTTTGAACATACTAGGGCTGATCCTATGCCTTTAGCTGCAGTTTATTTGGATCTTTATTTACTGCTTGCCACCACTTAATACTGCTACCTCTTCTAGATAAAACTGCCCATGAAGCGAGGCCAAACAATGACACTGGAATGCAGTCTACTGCTACTGCTTTGTCTATTCATGGGATTAGTCCCAATTCAGTTATCGGTGGCTGGTAACCAGTGTAACTGCACTGATACAAACTCCTAGCATAGACAAGGAAAGTGGTGCATTGCCTCAATTGAATTTACTCCGCCTTCAAGCTGACTTTGGGATTAAGTTGTGCCATGCAGTTTACATTAGGGATTTGCACTGGTGCAAATATATTGATGTGTGGACAACATCTTCCAACTGCAGCATATCTGATTTTCAGCATATGTCGGATCGGCAGGTAGCTATCGATCCGTTGGGGGTCAATTTATCTCATCTAATCTAGACGTGATAAATCGATCCCTGAGCGCTCTCCCGTGGACTCCTGTACTCCACTGCCACGAGAGGCGCAGGCGGAGTCGACGGGGGAGCATCAGCAGTTGACTCACTGCGTGAAGACAGTGTGTTAAGTGAATCTAAGTATGTTGACCTCAGTTATGTTATTCTCCTAGCTGAAGCTGCGTATCTTAGATCGATGCCCTGCTTCCCCCCGTAGTGTAGACCAGACCTCAGTTATGGACAACTCAGAGACAATGCCCTTAGGACCTCCCCAGTGAGTCTGTCTTCAATTAACTCTCCATGCAGGAAATTCTCTAAGGAATTCAAATGCCTGGGGATAAATATGCAGCCCTGTAGCGGAGCAATTACCCTGCTCTGGCCCTGATGGGCTTTAAAGCAGCCCAGCAGAGGGTTGTGACTGGGAAAAAGCAGCCCAGCACAGAGCTGCAACAGAGAAAGCATCTAAGCAGCCACAAGCGGAAAAAGCGGAGCAGCCACAGCTGTGGCTGGGTCAATTAGGGCCCAGCTGGCCCTTATAAAAGGCTGTAGCCAGGAGCTCAGGAAGTCTCTCTTCAGACTGGGAGGGAGCAGGGCCTGGCTGCCTGTGTGACAAGGTACTGAGGGTGGAGCAGTGCTGGGGAAGGGGCAGGCTGAGCTGGGGAGCTCAGGCCTGGAGACCTCCCAGGCTGCAGGTCTGATAGCAAGGCCTAAAAAGGTACTAGGGGTTAGGCAAAGGCACCTGGTCCGAACCCCCCTTGCCTATGATGGCTGGCTTTTACACTGCAGTCTTCCCCAGGGAGCGGAGGCTTGATGATGACTGGCAGTAACCCATAGACTGAGACAAGGTGGCAATTGTGGGTTGGGGGTTCCCCAGGAGTGGAGACCCCGAGGTAGAGTGTTGGGGTACTGCCAGGGGTGAGCACTCGAGGTAAGAGGGCACCCGGGTCCGGGAGGGACACGGGGCCAGCAGACAGCGGGACACTGGCCTGCAGAGGGTGCTCTGCGCTGGGAAGAGCTAATTCCTGGACAACCAGCAGGAGGCGCTGAAGGGGTGAGTCCTCGTTCCATCACAAGCCCACTTCTGTTATCAGCTGATGTTGCATTTGGTACTCAGATTTCCATATGACTGCTCCTCTCTTTTGGGATACCTGAAATAACTGGGATATTGCACACCAGGATTAAAGTCCATTGGCAGAGCTATGCAAAAACCCCTATTTATGCTTGGCTACTACAAGCGATATCAGTCGTTCATTTGGGATGAGCACCAGATATACTTAAAATATAAATGTGTGGAAAAAATCAAGTGACAATGACAATGTCCTTCATAGAACTTTGATGATCTAAAAACAGAGCAGGAGGACTTAGTGACAACATGATGATTTTCAACTTTTTAAAAAAATCAGTTTCAGTAGAATACTGCAATTACAAGTGAAAAGTTGGTGTAACACCAAATGCATTGTGTTCTTGGTTTTTGATACATCACTGACTGTCTAGTGTCTCTTCACTTCAGGTTGCTAAAGTGCCATTCATCACATGAAAGGGAAAAGGAACTTACCATTAACATTCTTGGTTTTGTTGCATTATGTTCTAAAACAGCAATACACCATGTTCCAACTCTGATTTTTTTCTTAAACAAAAAAACATTTTACCTACATGGATCTGACTGCAGGGTTAGGGACTAAGATGCTGATACTGCAAACACATGTGCAAGTGAGAAGTTCCATGGAATTCATACAGAACATATTTATCTTTGGGCAAGCATGTGTCTTCTCTGCATTATAGATCCTTGCTCTTTCAACAGCAGAAAATAAATCAAGACTTATGTCCTGATCCTGCCAAGACTTCCATTTGACCTTAGTGGGCATTGGATAAGGTCTTTTGTGGCCCATATCCTCCTCTTCTGGATGAATCTAATCAGCATCATATTGAGAATTGAAGAATAAAGTAAAAGGAATTCTAGTTATTATTCAGGAGTTTCTACTTGAGATTCAAAAATAAATCGGATTCCAGCCCATTGCTTATTATTTCTACCCTAGTTTTCTGATATATTACAATCTAGCAGCTGAATCCATGCCTAGACACAGTTTCTTAAGAGCCAAAACCAAAGATTGTCATCTGAGAGTACTGTATGCTTTTTTTGGGCCTGGGGAGATGGCCAAGATCCCCAACCATTTAGACTGAAAGAATTCAACTAACCTTTTACATCATTAAGGGTTCAATTTAACTCTCACAGAAGTCAGAGTAAAGACTCCTATTCATTTCACTGAGAGGTGGCTCATACCTTAAACAAGGATTTTGAATAAAATTCTTAGCTGTTTTGGCTTCTTTAACTATGAAACAGATACAGGGCAGCTAATTACATTTTAGAAATAATTTTTAAATCTACTGTATGTACAAATAGTATTATTATTTATTATTTATATTATTGTGGTAGCACTTGGAACCCCAGGTAAAGTCAAGACCCTACAGCACTGGGTGCTGTACAAACACATGGCAGGTGATGCTCCCCACCCTAAAGAATTTACAATCTCATTTTAGACATGATGTATTGTGTGAGTGTGACAAATAAACAAATCAGATGATCATGTGGTTACACAGGTAACAATTCCACAGCTTGAAGATTCCACGTGGTTTCAAGTTTTTGAAAAACAAAAAATAAATGGACCTATGTGGTCTTTTGTTCCTTTGAATTATTTTACTCAATGAACAAAGAACAGCAGAAAACAAATCACAAAACAAAACAAAAGACCCTCAACACTCATAAGAAAGACCTGTAAAATAATGATAAGCTCCTCTACAAATATATTTAAAATTCTCTCTCAGATCTGGAAACAAAAATCGATACCTCCTCATATGGTCAATTTTGGCCAGAAATTTTGCCCAGGGTCATATACATTTTTTCATTTTTTTTTCAGAGCTAGTAAGCGCATCAATCTCCTTCTTTCTCTGATATAAAATGCAGTTTTAATTTATCAAGAAGATGGAAAGTGGGCTCAGATACTAACAGATCAAAGTAAGATTGCTAAAAGACCTGATTTCAAATGACTTCCTTCATCAAATACATTATTTCCCCCTTTTTATAAAGTACAAGTACTGCTATGTATTCTGAACCTGTCTGAGCTTTAATCAGATTCGCAGGTAATTTACCAGATTTATTTATGTATGTAATCTGGCAAAGAAAGAATGAAAGAGAATTAAGATTAGAATGCACTGTAATTAACTGATTAAAGGCTGAGTTTTCAGCTTCCAGTTTTACACTCAAAGGAGGAGCAGAGCCTTTCTGAAGTCTTCAGAAATTTCATCCTTTGTCCTATTATATACTACCCTCTTTTCACTGATTGATAGAACACTATACCCCTTCAAAATGTTTCTAGGAACCGGCACACTGGCTTGGAATTCATCCTTCCTCAGATATTCCTGTTGTGACTATAAATGTAAAGCTAACATTTCATTTGTGAATAATGCTGCATTTAAATATACCCTAGAAGTGGGGTCTGAAAAGAGGTTATTAAAATCAATATGAATTATACAGGAATGTGCAGTACAAATTACTTGGATCCCTCTAAATTAGTCTTGCCCTGAATAGGATTCATGAAATGGGATAGTTCCTTTCAAGTGAATATAATGTACATTAACATATACCAGCTTTTACCCCTTTGGATCTCAGGGGACATGTTTTGCATGTGGTCTTCCTCCACCCCACAAAGGGACTGTGCCCCTCCCACCATCCTAAGGAGCCGTCTGTTGGTCGGGTTATCCTAGCAGAAGGGAGCGAGGAAGAGAGTGGGCATCATCCTTCCCCGTTGCATAAGGATGACTTAAAAAAGTGAAGACATCCTGAGGCTTTTAGCTTTTATGCAGTGCCCTCTGCACTAGGGAATCCACCTTTAACACAGGGCAGGGGTTCTCAAACTTCATTGCACCGCAACCTCCTTCTGACAATGAAAATTACTACACGACCCCAGCGGGGTGGGTGGGTCCGAAGCCGGAGTCTGCCTGATTCCCCCTGCTCTGGGTCGGGGTGGGGATCAGGCAGACTTCCTAGCTCAATGCCTAGGCAAGAAAGAGGTCAAAGCTGAAGCTCAAGGGCTTCTGCCCCAGGCAGGGGGCCTGTAACCTGAGCCTTGCTGCCCAGGGCTGAATCCCCCGGGCTTCAGTTTTGGCCCTGGGTAGTGAGGCTCTGGCTTCAGCCCTGTGCCCAAGCAAGTCTAAACCAGCCTTGGTGATCCCATTAAAATGAGGTCATAACCCACTGTGGGGTCCCAAGCCACAGTTTGAGAACCGCTGATGTAGGGGAAACTTTGGAGCTGCACAATGGAAAATTGCTGTTCTTTTTTGGTATTGAGTTGAAAAGCTGACAGCCACCAAGAACAGTGAAGTCACTGGGCCCTTAAGCTAAAAGTTACCTTGCATCAGGGATACTTAGAACTCAGGACACAGACTGTCCCATGAACCTGCTCATGCAGGCAGACTCCTTCCCATGCACATGCAAACAGAATGCTCAAAACTCATACACCAAGACATGTAAATTGCCTCAGGAGGTTGTGGAATCTCCATCATTGGCTGATTTTTTAAGAGCAGGTTAGACAAACACCTGTCAGGGATGGTCTAGATAATACTTAGTCCTACCACGAGTGCAGGGGACTGGACTAGATGACCTCTTGAGGTCCCTTCCAGTCCTACATTTTTATGATTCTATGTTGGCTCCCCTCACTAGACAGACATGTACTACATGTACACATATTGGCTGGGGTGGTAAAGGGAAGAAGAGAATGAAAACTGTAGAGAGGTCAGATGTTGATAGATGTAGATGGACAATGTTTCAGTCTTGTTCAATTGCTGAGATACAGTTACGATAAGACACAGAAGAACTGTGTTAATGGACTCATTAGGTAGTTATCAATGTCAGAAGAGTAAGTCCATGATCAGAGAAGGGGAGGTCTAAGGGTAGGTCTACACTGCAATTAGACACCCGTGGTGTCTCACAGGGCTCAGGGCATGGGGCTGTTTAATCCCAAGCCTAAATGTCTGTACCACAGTTAATCAGCCCCTTAGTCTGAGCCTTACAAGCCTGAGTCAGCTGGCATGGGCCAGCTGCGGGTGTTGAATTGCAGTGTTGATCATCAAAAAGTAACAGTAGGAGATAGCAGGAAACAGAACAATTTGCATTTCAGCAAACACAACCAGGGGAAGAAAGAGCATGGAGCTTTCTTCATCACCAGACTCTATGTCGCCTTTCTTGCAGTTTGAACAAACTTAACTTGGAGGGGTAACCTTTGGAAGCATCCACTTCAAAGAGTCAATGGGCTATAAAGGGGGATGGAGAATCCCAGTTTCTCTCTTTCATCTAAGAAGACAAAGGCAGCCTTAGGGCCTGTGAAAGACATCCTGACTGAGGAAAGGGTCAGCCACAATCTTGCTGGAAGACTGTGGGTGAGATAGGCCATCTTGAACGAAGGTTTGAATCAAAACTTCCTAGATTACATTTTAGACTTTCAGATGCACGCTTTAATGTGCTTAACCATCTCTCACTTTATCTTTTGTACATGAACATCCTTAAAATCCTATCTTGTGTTGTTAAACTTGTTCCACTATTAATCTAAATCAACAGTGCTGCATTTGTACTGAAGTGAATGTTAACTTCAATTCAGGTGGCAAACTGGTGTGTTTTGTCTCCTTGAAGGAGCAAATGGATCTCGTTATTCCTGTGTGAGTTGCAGGAGAGGGCTTGACATATCAGAGCACGTGGGTCTGGGGAAGTTCAGGAGTGGGAGTGTGATGGGGTCACCTTGAAAGTAGTGGAAGCCAGAGAAGGGCTATAGACAGGCTGTAGAGAAGGGCTGTTTAGCAAACAGCCACTCAGGATGGGCTTGTTGTGAGTGGCCCAGGTTGGGAGCTACAACAAGAAAACATTGTAAGGCACCCAGGGTTACAAAGCAGATGGTGACCCAAACCCTCACTAGTCTGGATTGCATCCAGGAACATGATAATGTAGCTGCTGTAAATAGTATCCTTGAAAGACAGCAGAACATAGAAGGTATTACTGGAATTTTTTGATTGTGCCATTACTGGCCTAATTAGCATATTCAGAGCTGCTGTGAGACAGATGAACAATTATTGAAAGTGCCGAAGCTTGGAATGTATTTTGCAGCAGGTTTTCCACCTCAGCTGCACTGACTGCTTTAGCTGGTGATGTTCTTTTAGGGGGTTGCCCCTACATATAGGCTTTAACTCCACTGTATCTCTTTTCTAATTAAGGGTCGGGAATAGCTGATAAATATGCAATCTGCTCTTTTAAACTGTCATGAAGCTGAATATCATTTCCCTTTCTCATTTCGGTATTTGTCAGAAAAAGAAATAATTGCTGGACCTTTTGTCTATATTCCTGGCAATGATGAGATTGTCTCCACAAACTTCATCTTATTTCATTGCAAAAGCGCTTTGAACAAGAGTGACTTATCACAATATTGCTGTGCTTCATATGCTTTGTTCTTTTTCCTCAGACCCAGATGATATCAAAAGCTGAAAATGGCATAAGATTAATGCAGTCTGTGATGAAAACTGCAAGAAGTAGAGAAAGCTGTATATTATTAATCAATTTTTGTGACTAGTTTATGTTTTTAATCTCATGGATTTCTGGGCTACTGTCACACAGAATAAGGGCTGGAGTACTAAAGTCTACAAGTTGCACATGAAGTTTTAGTAAATTGCTCCAGGGAAAGCACCCATGGAATAGATTTTCATGAAAACCCCTGTATTATATCAACAATGTAAGAAGTGTACACACACATATAAATCCCCTGTCTGTTGCCTCACAGCCTAACAGCACCGTTCCTAGCAGGTTAGTGTAGTTGTTAGAAGGACCACATGTTCTGGATTTTGCAGAGTGAACCCAGAATCCAGGGTCTTGTCTGCCAGAAAACTGTCATTGTATCATGGTCTTCATCACAGTGTGCACCTGCTTTGTGCATGTGCTACTAGGCAGATACAAAGGCTCAGAAAACATCTAATCTTCATTTGTGGGATACTGTTCTCTGGAACTCATTTACCATTTGCAATAGAAAGCTCCTATTGAACGTACTGTCCTCGTGATCGTATATCATGGTCATTGAGTCTCATTTAACTCTTTGGCATCATTTAAAACAAGGGTCTTAAGAGAGAGGTATAAGAACATATTCACATAACTGAGTGATGGCATTAGGCAGGCAGGCAGGATGGATAATGTGTGTGTGTGGGGGCAGGGGATGTGGGAGGGAGAAAGTTATCTAATGGGAGTTTTGTTCTTGAGGAAGTCCATTCACAAGCTGTTACACTTTGGAATGGGCACAGAAAGGTTGGCTGAAGATGGAAAAGGTGGAATATCAGAGAAACACTCATAGCCTTAAGGGTGGGAGGGAAGGAGACTAGAGTGACCAGATAGCAAGTGTGAAAAAATTGGGACCCTTTTCTGGTGAGGTGGGCGGGTGGTATAGTTGCCTATATCAGACAAATCCACTAATATAGGGATGCCTGGTAACCTAAAAGAGACAGAATGTGAAAGTAAGAGATAGTGACAGAGGGAGATAGATAAGAATAAAATAATCTTATGGGAATTTTCTTGCTAGCTTTATATTAAGTCAACATAGACATGTTTGGGTAAGGCTTAATACCCCCACACAGGGATCTTTGCTTGTTATTTTTTTACCTAATAGACATTACTATTTCTATTATTAAAAACTAAAAAAACTTTGTTAAATTACATGGACAGTTCCAGAGAAGTTCCTTACCAGTAAACAGATCAATGCCCACCTACCTCTGATATGAAAACTCATGGAAATAAGCTAAGATCACAAACAATTCTGACACCAACCTTAATGCACAATTCTCATGACAGAACATTAAACAAAAACATCTCTGTGAGTACTTTTTCCATATATTCAATGTATGTTCAGGTATATCTATATATCTCAGACAGAGACAAACACCTACAGGATCTCTATCAAGCATTCTTAAAACTATACTACCCATCTGGGGAAGTGAAGAAACAGATTGAAAGAGCCAGAAGGGTACCCAGAAGTCACCTGCTACAGGACAGGCCCCAAAAAGAAAGTAACAGAACGTCACTAGCCTACAGACCCCAACTAAAACTTCTCCAGAGCATCATGAAGGATCTACAACCTATCCTGAAGGATGATCCCTCACTCTCACAGACTTAGTGAGATAGGCCAGTCCTTGCTTACAGACAGCCCCCCAGTCTGAAGCAAATACTCACCAGCAACTGCACACTACACAACAGAAACACTAGCCTAGGAACCAATCCTTGCAACAAACCCCATTGCCAACTCTGTCTGCATATCTATTCAAGGAACACCATCATAGGACCTAATCACATTGCCACACCATCAGCGGCTTGTTCACCTGCACATCTACCAATGTGATATATACCATCATGTGCCAGCATTGCCCCTCTGCCATGTACATTGGCCAGACTGGACAGTCTCTATGCAAAAGAATAAATGGACACAAATCAGACATCAAGAATTTTAACATTCAAAAACCAGTAGGAGAATGCTTTAATCTCCCTGGACATTCAAAAATAGACTTAAAAATGGCAATTCTTCAACAAAAAAGCTTTTAAACCAAACTTTAACGAGAAATTGAAGAACTGGAATTAATTTGCAAACTTGACACCATCAAGTTAGGCCTGAATAAGACTGGGAGTGGCTGGGTCACTACAAAAAATATTTTTTCCTTCTGTTGATACCCATATCTTCTTGTCGACTGTTAAGAATGTGCCACATCCTCCATGATTGAATTGGCCTCACTAACACTACAAAAATAAATTTTCCCTCTGTTGATATTCACCTTTTCTTGTCAACTGTTGGGAATGGGCCACATCCACCTTAATTGAATTGGCCTCATTAGCACTGACCCCCCACTTGGTAAGGCAACTCCCATCTTTTCATGTGCTGTATATTTATACCTGCTTACTGTATTTTTCACTCCATGCAACTGATGAAGTGGGTTATAGCCCATGAAAGCTTACGCCCAAATAAATTTGTTAGTCTCTAAGGTGCCACAAGGACTCCTCACTGTATATACAACAGTCACTATTGTCACTATTAAGAAATCGGCATATACCAAAAATTACTATATACAAATATGGCAGCTTTGTATGTACAGAATAAGAAATAGTTGCAGTGTCTCAGACATTTCACTAGAGACTACTGTAGGAATCATAGCTGGCTTTGACACCCACAAAAAGAGGAGAAGGGGACTCTTCCAGTTCATAGGTAATCTATATTATGGGCTTGCTCCAAAACCAACTCAAGTAAGGGAAGGATTTCCATTCATTTCAGCGTTCTTTGGATCAGGCCCTAAACCCAAATTCTGCCCATGTGAAATGTCTTTTGATTTCAGTACAGATTGAGGATGGGTTTCTAATGGTAGATTTGTCCATTTTTGTGGGATTGAGAGGTCCAAAGTATGTGAGCTCATTAATTAGGCAGAGAAGGGAAGGGGTTTGAGAGGATCTGGGTGGGGAAAAAGAGTGATTTAAGGAACAAGAGGCCCAAAATTTCTAAAGCAAGTTCTGCTGTTGGTCTGAGCTCTGTGTGATTATTTTCCATTGGAAATACAATATTGACATTTTAGTGTGTTTTATTTTATTTTGGACATAGAAAATATATGTACTTTTTAACAACATCAGCCCACACTCCTATCTTTTTTTTTGATTTTTAAATACTCGGGGAAATCCTACTATTGGGAGTTCTGCTAGTATTTGAAAAATAAAGTCTAGGTGAGCCTTTCAACATGATGGGTAAAAAACAATGTTATAGTGTAAAAAACCAGAGTAATAACATGCAGTCAGCTGAAAGCTATTTCCTTTTCCTCAAGAACAGATTAATTACTTATAGATTCTTAATGGCTTTTAAGAATCAGAGAGGTAGCCGTGTTAGTCTGGATCTGCAGAAGCGACAAAGAGTCCTGTGGCACCTTAAAGACTAACAAAAGTATTGAAGCGTAAGCTTTCGTGGGCTAGTACTCACTTCATCGGATGCATCCTAGCCCACGAAAGCTTATGCTTCAATACTTTTGTAAGTCTTTAAGGTGCCACAGGACTCTGTCGCTTAATGGCTTTTATAATGCTAGTTGCTAACCTTTCACTGTTGCTTTGCTTTCTTTTTGTATAGGGTAGAGGGGAGGGAAAGGCTGTGAAAACCTTTAGCAGGAAGACGGAATCAATTTTGTGGGGCATGAGAAACTCCAAATGAAGAACAGAAGGCTGGGATGTAGCCTTGAGGTATCTACTGCTCTACAGTACACACACTTTTGTCTTCCTCCTGTCCTAGGTAGCTGTTATCAACACTCCAGTGTAGCAGCTACAGACACATCATCTTCACTAGCAGAGCATGAAAACCTCTGGACCTGTTTGTTTTTTTATTAACTGTGCTGATGAAAGCCAAGGGACTGTCAGAGCAGCAGCAAGAAGACTTCTGTTCATCAGTCAGCCAGGCTGAGTGTAAACACTTCACAAGATTGTGCCTCCTCAAAGAACCTCAACCCCCACCTGGATGTTGCCAAAGATGAAATACATTTTTGCATTGCTTCATGTCGTCTTTTCCCGAGCAATCATGTGGCATTGCTCCACGCTGGGCCTGTAAGTTGCAGGATAAAGCCTGCTGGGATTAAACTGATAAAGAACATGAAGCACATTTCGCAAAGGCAAGCTGAACTTGATTCTGGTTACAAACATGAAACACAGTAATTGAATTTCCTGGGGGGAAAGAAGTCATCTTCTAAAGCCAGGAGACCGCATTCCCCTACTTCTAATTTTTTTTTTAAAAAAAAATGTGTAGGCACATATTTTAATTTTGCAGTAGTACCAGGGGCTACTTAACCTGTGTAAAACTGAATTGTTAACTGGTACAATTAGAAATGCAAATGTTTAAAATACAGAGTACATGTGAACCTAGCGGGGGAAAAATTGTGGTTATATGCTTTATTTTCAGACTGACGGAGTACACTTATTTTAGATCTCACAATTGCTGGATATATTACCATAGCGAATAGCACTTTTGGGAATGGTCCCATAGTGTTACATCATGATGTGGATTTCATGATTATTATTTCCAAGGACATTGCTGACGTAGGACTGTTTTAATTTGAATTAGAGGGAAAAACAATCTTTGGAAGATCTCTAGAGTTGTTAGGGTTTGCAATAGCTTGTTCTTACAACATTTAAATGTTGGGTCTAAATCATCCTAAGTGTGTCTCGTTAACATCAAGTCCAGCGTTGTCCCAGTATAAGCTAATGGGGATGGTATCTCCTTACACAATGGCAGTGGTAGGCTTATGGCGTTTATATTTTTATGAATACATTCATATATCTTCTAGGTTGACCTGCTATGTTCAATATGTAACCTGTTTCTTCTAGGGCCAGGACTTTCTGCTAGTGTACACACAACTTTGGTTGTAGCAAATGCCCAGAAGGAAGGCTAAACCTGGTTCCTGAACTTTAATAACTGGCAAAGTAAAAATAATAATTTAAAGTTTTCCAGAACATGTCCATTAGCTTAAAAAGGACCTGGTCTTGTGGGGGTATCAAATTCACCTGTGAGGTAAATATGCATTTCCAACAGTTCCAGTCTGAATTAGAATTGTTAAAATTTTATGCCCCAAATCCAGATTTGGGCATAATAAAGCCCGTGTTGAACCAGTTCCCAGCTTTTACCAGTTTCCTCAGTTACCACTACATTGTCTGTCTGTCTTTAGAATCTTCTGCTTCCTAAAGCCTGTCACTCATCTCACTACCAATCCCAGATGCTTTATACTGCTCTTCATATATTCACGCAATTTAAGGAATGCATAACTCACAGGTCTGTCTAGCTGATAAACTAATCTATTCATGACTATTCAAATTCTCATAACCTAGTGATTAGGGCAGTCTCCTGTAACGTGGGAAGATCTAAATTCAAATCTTTGCTCCACATCAGGCTCCACATCAGGCAAAGAGGGAAGTTGATCCCAGTTCCCATATCCCACATGTGTACCCTAACCACTGCGCTAAAATCTACAAGGTCACATCCTCCTGCTCTGTGAATGGTGCATAAGTCCAGAAAAAAAATGTGACCAAAGTTTTTTGGCAAATTGAGGTCAAATTTGTAAATAAGTTCTGGTTGACCAAAACTCCATTTTGTGGGGGAAATAAACGATTCTTCCACAGAAATTGCCCATTTCGAGTTACAGCACAGTTATGAAAGATACCATGAATTTCCCCCCATCTCTGGCACAGGAAGTAACTTTGATAACAGTTGACAAATGGTGACTCTTGATGGCAGACCCTGGACTTAATTGTTTGTGATTCTTTCAGATTTCACAAACTAAACAGAGTTGATAGGCGTCATCCCGTGAATGGAAAATCTCTGATGAGCACCAACTTGGCCCCAAATATCCATGTTTTTTGGAATGTTCAAAATCTAGGAAAAATGTTTTTAGCTTGAGCTCATTTCTAATATCGAACCAATGCCCTGGCATTCAGGAAGGGAAAATGTTCTCGTTTTGTAGATTTCTGTTGTCGGGGCTTGGGGCTGAATTTTCCCCTCCAAGAAAACTGTTACCAGCCCCCAAGAATAGCCTGGGTCCTACTTTTCATTATCTAGGGGCCTTGTGTACAACAGAAGGAGAGCTAAAATCAAATGATACATTGTCAGTTGCCATTAAGGCTTTCACATCTGGAACAAACTCTGCTTCATTTTGCCCACACCAGATATGAAATGTTATTGAATCACACTCATCTACTGTTTCCTTATGAACACAGTAACTATCTGGAGAACTCAGTAGGGTGTTCTTTTTGATAATGTCTCTTATGTGAGATGCTATTGATCAGAGGAAATGGAGGAACTACTATGAGACAGAAAGCCTAGACTTATTTTTCTCATTCTAATGTCATAAAAAAAAAATCCCTTAAGATACAGAGCTAAGTGCAGTTGGATTCTAGAAAGTCACTAACGTCTACGTTTTCAAGTGGATACTTTCATACTCAGATAAATGGCAAAAACAGCACACGAGAGACAAAAACATTTGGAAACTAGAAACGTGCTAAAAGCTAATGTTAAAAGTTTTAAAGTGACCAGTGATTTTTTGGTGATTTACTTGAGACACTTGAAAGAGGCCAGATATACAGAAATTGCTGAGGATCCATACTGTGAAAAATAGGCCTCACACATCTTCTTTAACTTCCAGGCTACTCTCTACTCCTGGACTACTATGCTCTCAGCACTGTAGGATTTCAGAATGAAACTTTCTACAGTTATTGTTAAGGTTTAACTTTGCCCTGAAGCTACAGAACAGGATGGATGTGCTGGAGTTAGAGGCAAAATACCATTTAATAATTTTCAGCTTGAAGATCTGCTTTGTCCAGAGCTCAGGGGAGGGAGAAAAAAGGGAACAGATGAAGGGAAAGTTAGTAACAGTCTCCTTAACCTGCGAGGAGTTTGAGAATGCTCTACGGAGCTAATGCTCTCCTCCCTTTCAACCACTCATTAGCACTCCTTGTTCAGTCAGGAGCATAGAGCTGCAACACTAATTAGGGAAGTGCATGGTTTAACACATTCAATGGCTCCTCCACTCTGCTTTGTGTGTCAGGCTGAGCATAGAGCACTGATCATTGGAGAGCCAAGAGACAAAGAACATGACAGCTGCTCTTTCCTACTGCCTGTAAAACTGGTAAGTGAAAGAGAAGAGAAATGGTCAGAAAGGGAGGGGGGAAATGATGATACCCAGAGGTATAGGTCCTGCTCCTTATGATCATCTGGATAGAATGTAGTCTAGGGTGTGAGATCATTTTGTTTCAAGGTACCAGGAAATGTGTCACTCGCATTGCCACAAAAGTAGTAATATAATTTGTGGCAGCAAAGATCAAAACAGAAAAATGGCTACATGGAAACCCTTAAAAACAGCAGCATTGAAGAGCCAGTATGGGGCTCGCAGTAGGATTGTAGTGCCAGGACAATGACTGTCCTGAAGAAGTGTATGCATATAATGAATTGCCATACCAGCAGTGAAAGGCTGGTTCCAAATATTATGGGCCAAGTTACGACTCAGAGTTAGGGAACTTTTCTTTTGAAAAAACACTAGCCCAGTAATGTATGTTGAAGGGCCAAACAAAAATTAACATTTGCTAACTGTTGGAAGGAAAAGCAGTAAGCTAGCACAGGCCACTCCATGATGGAGTGAGAACCAGAGGCTAAGATTGGAGGATTGGGCCAAAAGAAACCTGATGAGGTTCAGCAAGGACAAGTGCAGGGTCCTGCACTTAGGACAAAACAATTCCATGCACTGCTACAGACTAGGGACGGACTGGCTAAGCAGCAGTTCTGCAGAAAAGGACCTGGGGATTACAGTGGACGAGAAGCTGGATATGAGTCAGCAGTGTGCCCTTGTTGCCAAGAAGGCTAACGGCATATTGGGCTGCATTAGTAGGAACTTTGCCAGCAGATAGAGGGAAGTGATTATTCCCCTCTATTTGGCACTAGTGAGGCCGCATCTTTAGTACTGTGTCCAGTTTTGGGGCCCCCACTACAAAAAGGATGTGGACAAATTGGAGAGAGTCCAGGGGAGGGCAATGAAAATGATTAGGGGACTGGGGCACATGACTTACGAGGAGAGGCTGAGGAAACTGGGATTGTTTAGTCTGCAGAAGAGAAGAGTTAGGGTGGATTTGATAGCAGCGTTCAACTATCTGAAGGGGGGTTCCAAAGAGGATGGAAATCAGCTGTTCTCAGTGATGGCAGATACAATGGAGAGCAAAGGTCTCAAGTTGCAGTGCAGGAGGTCTAGGCTGGATATTAGGAAAAACTATTTTACTAGGAGGGTGGTAAAGCACTGGAATGGGTTACCTAGGGAGGTGGTGGAATCTCCTACCTTAGAGGTTTTTAAGGCCTGGCTTGACAAAGCCCTGGCTAGGAAGATTTAGTTGGGGTTGGTCCTGCTTTGAGCAGGGGGTTGAACTAGATGACCTCCCGAGGTCTCTTCCAACCCTGATATTCTATGTTTCTACCCAGATAGGGAAAAAAGTTCATAGTCAGCTTTGACAAAAGGTTTTAGAGCACACAATAATATTCAGGCAAACCACAGCTGGTTCATAAAAACAAGCTTAACTCAGCAAAGGCTGAATTATAAAACATTCATTCATTTCACTCCACAACTCCTTTTCCTATTTACACAGGACTAGAGATACCCAAAATTCTTCACCACTCCTTTCAGAGCATGGCACAGGTTCCTTGGTCTTGGAGTTCCATTCATTTTCTCTTCACACGTCTCTTGACAAAGTCTTTCCATTGTATCCTCGGTTTTCTACATCCTTTCTTCCTATCCTCTACCTTCTATGCTTTCTTCACGGGTCATCCTTCTCCCATTCTTATCTCATATTTAGCCCACCTCAAAAGGGCACTCTCCAGATTATCTAGCACTGGCACTCCTGGATTCATCTTGCCCCTAATTTCCTCCATGCATATTCTGTCTACCCTCCTCTTGCCTGGCATTCTCCTCAGTATATTATTTCTACTACCTATATCTTCTTTCTTCCATTTTCATAAGACCCACCATTTCCAAACTATAAAGCAGGCAGGGACAAACACACAGAGCAAACACTTTTTCTTTCACTTCGTTACTTAATTGCTGGTCTCATAGGACTGCTGCTACACCTTTTTTACTGCTGCCCATACACATCGCGTTCTTTTTTCAATTCTCCAGATCTCTCTCCGAAGGCACTAACTGCACTTCCCAAGTACACAAATCATTTCTTCTGCTTCAACTTCTTTCCTGAATCTTCAAACAACAGCTCTTCTTCCACCTTCCCTACTGGCATAAAGTTTGTGTTTGCCATCAAACCATAGTCTTCAAACACAGATGCCGTCTTTGAGCCTATGTTTACCAATTCTGCTTTTCTGTCAATCAAAAAGGGCTAGATCATCAGCACACATTAGTTTTCTCTGGGTATATCTGCACTGCAATACTACCCCAGGTTTAGTGGGACTCGAATCACTTGACACTGATTGTAAACCTTAGGTTAAGAATTTTCTAACCCAGACTCAAACCTGGGGTTTTGGCATGCACACTGCAGCACGCTGGTCTGCATCCATCTAAACATATTCCAGACTTTTTAGCACCCTCTCGAAATGTGGCCGCTTTAGTCTTTGACCGTGGTGCAGTGTGGGAAAATTTGAGTGTCCACCCTGCACATTACAGGAAGTTTGAACAGCCCACCAACACATCTTGCTGAGCCACCTTTTTGGTCTGTGTGTTCCCAGCAGTTGGAGCCAGAAATATGGAGGAGGCGCCATGCAGTGAACTTCTCTTGTTTGCACTTTCAGTCCTGTTTTAGAGAATAGGCAGAGCTTCTGTGAGACACTAGTGGACATTTTGGAAGCATTTTCTGACCCACTGATGGTGCCTGACAGAGCTAATGATGAAGGAGGACAAGGAGCCTCAAACTGATTGATGCTGCTCATGACACTTGTTATATCCACCGATACTCCCCTATGCATCCTAGCGCTTCTGGCACAGGTCCACAAGCACAGACTGGTGGGACCACATAACCATGCAGACCTGGAATAACCAGCAGTGGGTCCAAAACTTTTGCATAAAGAAAGTTAAATTTCTGCAGCTTTGTGCATAAAAGCACACAGGAGGGCAGGTCTGCCAGTCCAGAAGCTGGCAGCTATAGGTATGTGGAAGCTAGCTACCCAGACTACTAAAGTAGCTAGCTGGTTGCCAACCAGTTTGGTGTTGGAAAGCCAACTGTGGGTAAAGTGGTGGCAGAGGGTTCTGAGGAATCAGGCATGTGGCTTACCCCGAGGTGGTGATCCTTGAAGATATTCCCTGAAGTGCTGATGTTGAGAAAACTACACCAGGGCCATTGATGGAAATAATGTACCTACGGTTTGTCATCCCCACGGAGCACAGGAGTACATAAACTTCAGTGGGTACTACTCCATTGTTATGCTGGCCCTCATTGTCCACAGAGGCCAATTTATGAATGTCAATGTGAGCTGCACCAGAACAGTTCACGATGCCATGATTTTTTCACCAATCAGGAATTTACATTCTTGGACAGGCTGGGACACTGTTTATGACAATGTCATTTGGTGAGAATAGAGTTACTGTCCCCATCAGTATTCTGGGGGAACCTTGCATGCCCCTTTTGCGTTGGCTTATGAAACCGTACCCTGAGATCAGAGGGCCTGGCAAAAGGAGGTTTAATTACACTCATAGCAGGTGTAAAATGGTTGTTGAATGTGCTTTGGACAGTTTTAAATCCCACTGGAGATGTCTACAGATGCTATCCCCATTACTGTGGCTTGCTGTGCTCTTCACAATCTCTGTGAAGTGGACATGAGCCAGTTCATTCAAAGTGGACCAGTGACAGAGGGGAGGACGGGCTTGCTGAATTAGTACCCTCAGCCAGAAAGTGCAGCTACCATAGCTGGAGCTTGGTGTACCTGGGCAACAGAAATCCAGGATGCTTTGTGCTCCCACATTATGGACTTGCATGGCAATGGAAGAGGAGGGATAGTACTTTAATGAATGTGCCCAGGGTGGGAGGCAAGGGGCTGATTGCTTGTGGAGGCTTGGGGACGGGTGCTTCCTCACTGAACAATCAGTGAAGGTATGTTGACTCAGGCTTCTTCTGCAATGTGGGCAAATTGTGTAGTTACTGCACTCCTCAGAAGTCAAGAGGCCTGGAACAGGACAACACAGAGGGTTACTGCCCCATATAGTTCGGTGCAGGAGCACAGAAAAAATCCTTGTGGAATTTCAGTTACATAAACTGTTACTTTTCCAAACTGAACTTCAGTATATTATGATGTTTCAGGCTACAGAAGCTCCCTGGACACAGCCACAGTGAAAGAAGTGCCATGACAGTGGTACGCTGAAAAAAATCACAGATGCTTTTTTCCACTTTGAAAACAACTTGGGATGGGGGAGGAGGAGACGCAGTTGGTGGTTGAGCTACAAAAGGTTTCTCTGTCATTTCAGGCTTTCCACATTTTGGAGGATATAACAGTTCTAGTGGTGCCAAGCTGGCAAAGGCAGATATTATTCCAAGTTGCCGGTGGGAAAACAACAGTATATGGTCTAGTTATTACGTACTTAGCCCTGACTTGAGTGCAGGGGACTGGACTAGATGACCTCTCGAGGTCCTTTCCAGTCCTATGACTCCATAAGTGTAGGAGTTTCATTTTTCACACCCCTACAGATTTTGTAGAGTCAAATTTGATATATTTGTTGTATTACTGTAACGTTCATGTGTGTAACACACATGTTCTATTTGTGTGTGTGATAAATGAAGGGAGCTCTCTTTTATGGACATCCAGCCAACCAGTAGCCACAAAATCCCTCTTAATAGCTGTTCTTTAATTCCTCCACCCCTAAAGGGTTAAAAGTCTCACTGACCTGCATAGGTAAAAGAAAGTGAGTGGGCACCTGGCCAAAAGAGCCAATGGGAAGGCTAGACCTTTTTAAAATTGAACAAAGACTCCCCTTTTGTCTCTCTGTTGTTATTCTCCCAGGGAGAGGCAGACAGGGCAGAAGAAGCTTGGGCCAGGTATGAAAAAAATCCGTATCATACCTAGAAACTATTCCTTTAAAACTCCAGCTATGTAAGTAGATAAAGAAATGTCCAGGGAGATGCAATTAGGTTTATCCCTTTATTTCATTATGGCTTGTGGATTTCTTTGTGCTATCTCCAGGTGCTTTTGTTTTGCTTGTAACCTTTAAGCTGGACCTCAAGAAAGCTATTCTTGGTGCTTAATCCTTGTAGTCGCTCTTTTAAAATCTAGCAATAGCCTGAGTTCTCAGATGTATTTTTTTTCTTTTTATTAATAAAATGTACCCTTTTAAAGAACAGGATTGGATTTTTGTGTCTTAAGAGGTTTGTGCACATGTTTACTTAGCTGCATGATTGTTTTATAAAGCTGTGTACTACAACTAGAAATCATTGACCAAAAATATCCTGCACCGAATAATTACTGCTCACCAATTTACCAGGTGACTGAATTTATCTTTTACTCAGCATTTTTTTCTGTGCTAAATAACAAAACTCAGTCTATTTCCTATGTCTTTTTGTGACAAAGAGCTGATTTTCACCAGCTAAACCTTATACATCAGAGGTGCTAGTAAAGGAAACAGATAGAGGAGAGTTCTGAATATCAACTTTCTGAAAGTCCAAGGTCTTCTGTGAGATGCAGCTATTTAAGTTTGCTGAGCTAATAACTGTTACACTGGACTTGCAGATAAGAAAAAAAAAATTCTTTCATCATTTAAAGCAATTTTGGTCCCACACAGGATGCAGGGAGTAATTTTCTCAGTTCCAGCTGAATCTTTCCTAACCAGAAGACTCCTAACTAGAAAGTCTCCCATGAAATTACATATAACAAGGAGTCAATTTACAACTATTTTCTCTCTTTTATAACAACATTACTGTTAGCTAAAGAGGGTATCACTTGTACTGCAGCATTCAGCATGTGTAATGTTGACATTTCACAAGATGCACTTCATTTCCATTCCTCGTTACTTAACTCCGTCTGCTATTGGCCCCAAAGAGATTTTATTATGACAAATACAATTTTGATTTTCTTTTCTGTTTCAAATGGACACACTTGGAACTCGTGAGAGTGGGGGGCAAAGCAGTGGTAACTTAAGGAATACTGATGTCAGGCAGGTGTAGCTGTGGAAGCTTCTGCCAGCATCTCTGCTAAAGCAGCTGAATTCTGACCCGCAACAACTCCTGTTTTATCAGTCTTTAAGCTAAGACCACTCCCAAGTCTGCAAGACCTTTGGGGCACTTGTACAACTTGTTAGTGTAAATTTGTTGGTGTAACTTGTTGGTATTTTGGTACAAAATGGCCCAGGGGTCATTATAGTAATGTTATTAATAAATACATTACAACAAGGTTACGTTCATTGATGCTCAACCAGCAGATATTAGTATTGCCAATCCCAGAAGTTCCAACATCATAACCCATGTTAAGGGCTTTTCCTTGGTCCTCCCTTGGCTCTTGTCATGCAGACAGAGAGCAGAAGACCAGAAGTCCAAAGTACAGGCAATGCGCTGTTTATTGGGGTTAATCAAGCAAGCATATCCATAGTTCTGTATGCCCCAGAGCCTTCCCTTTGTTCCGCTTTCCCTTCCTTAGTAGGCATAATTATACCTGTAGTGCATGCCCTGGGTCTCACCTCTTACAATTTATGATAATGTTCCACTTTGGAGGGTCTTGGTACAACCTCTTTTGTATCACATGTGGGGAGGAGGGTAAGGAGTGAGGTTGTGTACTGGTCAAGGCCAGGCTTCTCTTTGGCTTTTAGTGTTTCTTATACCTCCCCGCACAACATCCCTCTTGCCCCTCCCAACTGGTTGCTTGACCTTGTCTCAAGAGAGGAGTTGAGGCAGAACTGTCCTTCAACTATACACTTGTATATTAAACTCTCACTCTAACCCAGCGACACTTTAGCTCTATCTCTTTTCACCCCATCTGCTTGTGGACAGATGTAGCACACACTGTCTTTGTTCACACATATTAGTAAGAATATACATATATCAAAAGTCAAATGGGAAAACAAGACCCAAAATTCTATCCCAGGCAAATATACAGGCCTGAATACTACATTTCCTAACAACCCAGAACCATACGTTATGAGATTACCCCACTGACATATCATAAAATTTGTTAACAAAAAGATGAAATCATGTGGGGGGGGGGTTCACGGGAGGGGGTTATATTCTGATTTTTAAACTCTCCCTGCCTAGCCCATAAGTATATAAGTCAATTAATATTGTCAGCTCTCTCAAACTTACTGTAAGTAAGGAGATTTTGGACCCAACGCTCCTACATCAACTAATTATGCAGCTTGTCAGCCCCACACGTTTTTATGGTCCACCTAATACCTAGACGCAATCAGCTTTGCACAGCCCCTTTTCCCAGGGCCACACCTTTGCTCCTCCTGCAGCTCAGGAGGCTTTTCACCTTCTTTCAGATCTGAGAGGGGCAGCTCTGGGGTCTTTCTCCTTCCCTCCCAGGACTAGGGGAGAGGAGCTGCTCCAGCTAAGTTCCTCTTCTCCCTTTCCCAGGCCTAGTGTTGCAGGGATGTAGAGAGATAAGTCAGGAGAAAGAAGGGGAAGGAGGTATAGAGACATCCAAGCTTCTGGGCTCTTTTCTGTTCCCTTCTCTCTTTCCCCTTGTAGAAGTGGTACCAGCTGTTCTCCAAATCTCCTTCCCATCCCAACTCCTGAAACAGCTCTGACTGGCTGCTGATCTGCAGGAGATGGGAAAGGACTCTAATCAGAGGCAGGTTTTCCTTTTGGCAGTTTGAAAGTTCCCTGAAAACTGCAGCTTTTCCTTTCTCTGGGAGATTAACTGCAGCAGGGGCCAACATTCAGTAATAAAATTACAAGAGTCATCACCAATGTCTGGTCTCAAGTCTAAAAAGACCAAAAGTGAGGCTGATCTCAAGTTGGACACACAGGAACTGAGATATTTCTAATTTGTGATTACAAATTAAAAAAAAAAAAAATAAATAAAAATAAAATAAATGGCCGATCTGCTATGATTTCTGCTATTTTAGTTTATTTACAAAGTTAAGCCTGTATTGTGCAATGAGCTAGGTGGGGGATCTAATACCAAATGGAGTTCATTGCAGGACCAGGGCCTTAGAAAGGAAAAGGCAGACATGTAGTTTCAGTAATTCCATTGTACTCTACTTAACTCTGAAAATTAATTAGAAAGCATCTTGTTTTCAGCTAAGTTAGTGAGATAAGACTGACAATAGACATGCTTGCCATGTGTTACTGAAAGTGCAAAAAGCCAAAAAAGAGAAGATTTTCTGTTAAACCTTTGTTAACACTGATCTCTCAATTGATTTTTCGCTTGTATTTGTTGTGTCATTTGATTTATAATAATAAATAATTTATTATAATTTTCCTGCTGTTTCCTTATCATAGCATTATTTTCTATCGAAAAAGAGCAATTTAAAACATATTGTGGCTTGAAAGCACATTATGCTAGAGCGATATCCAATAGAAATACTTGCATTTCAAATGGTCAATTTGATGAAGTGAGTGAAGCTAGTTTAGATACCAAATGATACAATTGGCTATTTTATGTCGCAAAATAACCAGCATGTTATAAGGAGATCAGGGCACCTGTTTAAAGTGCCATTTTCCACATACGCAAATACGATCACTTCATGTATACAGACAGCTGAAGTAAGCACAGTGAACTAAATTTGAATGAAGTCTCTAAGATTAGTAGGCTAATTAAAGTAATATTTCATTATGAAAGGAAGCAAAAAAAAAAGCAATTAGCCTAATGCTTTTGCTACTCAAAGAACATGATTAAAAACCATGATTTTTCTTAATTCATTTTTTCATTTCCCACTTATAATTGAAAAGAGATTCTAAACACGTATTAGCCAGATCCTCAGCTAGTGTAAATTAACGTTGGTCCATAGACTGCAATAGAGCAATGCTGATTTACACTAGCTAAGGATCTGGCCCTGTGTACTTTGTTTTTGGCAATTCTTTAGCAAGAGATAGAACAGAGAAAACATTTCACTGAGTTAGGAGAGTGAGAAAAAATGGCACTAGAAGTGTTTCTATTTCTTCCTAGATTAGATCTGTGAATGCTTTCCTTCCTGGGAATGAGGGATCACATTTCTTCACTTTGCCTGGAGTTGTTTAGGGCAGAAAAGTCATAATCACTGGGCCATATCTTTATGCCTGCTCTTTTCTCTTATTCCTTTCCTAGGAACTGTTCTTCACCATGGAAGGCTTCGTTGCATAAACTGTTTTAAAACAGGTATATTTTAAAAAGCGACATGTAAAATTTACCATCATTCCTCCAATAGCAGTAAGTCATTAGGGGATGTGCATGAAATAGGTGGTTGGCACACTTTTGGGTGGTTGAAGACACTCTGCTTTCAGCTATATACTCGACAAGTCATTGACAGTGTACCCAATAATCTACTGTTGTGTTTTATCAATGTAATAGAATTTAACTCACATTCTAAGCTTCGCTGGCTCTGCTTTCCTAAAAGGGGTATAAAGCAATAGAAACTCATTTTGGTAGCTAAAGTGCGCATATAGAACTGAATATACACTGGAGCAAAGCAGATCTGTTGAGTAAGAGGGTTCTTTTTTTGTTTTTTGTTTTCAAAGTAGATTTGCATTTTAGGTGAAATTCACTCCCGTGTAAAGATCCAGCAGAAGGCATATAAAACTACTGAAATCTCACCTATTAAGCCCTATTTCACCAAGAAAAATTCTGGGTTAGTCAAGAATCCTACTGTTCCATGCATGAGACCAAAAGGTAAGCACCTGCTGTAATCCTACATAGAGCAGCTCAAACTGTTCTGGGACTCTGTTCCACAAAATATCTTTTACTAATTTTAATTTTTTTGCAGGAATTTTGCAGGAATTTCTTTTATCCAATGGGCTGATAATAGCTTCAAGGAAATCTACTTGTTCATCTAGAATTATTAGCACTGAAGTTGATGTTATAAACAAAAGCTCTTTGAATGTTTGAATTTGAATTAGAACAAGTTGGAAGTATTGCGAGTACATGCTACATAAAGCCACAGATTTTGAGAAAGATCAAAGTGAAACAATACTTAAAAAGTCACATATGCATAGTCCTTGATCTCACCCAACCCCCGTGTATTTCATCACAGTTCGGCTCCTTATCCATCGTTTTCCATCCTTGTGTCAGGACAGCCACCCCAACCCTTCCTTCTGGGGCCCAACCCAGTTCTTCCCAGTGGGAACTCCCACAGCCTCTTTGTAGGGAGCATCCATGCCGTGGGAGCATCCCTCACTTCTTGGGAACTCAGACTGTTCCTTGGGGTCCAGGTCTCCAGCAAGGAGACATCAGCGAGTAAGCCCCTCCACTGCTCCCACTTCCTTCAGCCCTCTCTGGCCTTAGGCTCCATCTCTCTGGCTTACAGCCAGTCAGGTATCTCCCGCTGCTGCTGCTGCCACCGCTGCCATCTTTGACCTTCTCCAGCCCTGGCTCGGGGACACCAGCCAGAAACTCCTTTTGCTTCTCTCCTGCTTTCAGCCCTCACCCAGGAACCACCTTCTGTCTCTAGCCATGCTCATCTCCAGTTCTTCTGCCTGACTCCTGAACAACCTTTTATAGCTCCCCTGGTTTTGCCTTTCCCTCTTAATTGGCCTAACTAGGAGCATCAGGTGTGAAACAGAAAGCTGAGACTGGTTTCATTTAGCCAGCTACTCTGTTACCAGCTCATGAAAATCAAAATGATTTTAAAACAAAGAATTATCTCATGTAACTCCCTCTTCTAGGGTTCCCATTACCACCCCCTCCCCTCTGGCCATCTCAGCCTGCCAGCTCTCTGAGACATGGACTCTCTTTATCTTGTGCAGCATGGAACACATCATCAGGGTCAAACATAAAAGCAAACAGTTTTGGCTTATTGTCTCGCCAGTCCAGGATATCAATGTCAGTAATCAGAGACAGACTGCCATAGGAAAGGTGACAGATTGGCTATATCAAGGCAAAGCTCAGACACTGATCCACTTGAGAGAGAGATGAATACCCAAAGCATGAGTGATTAGCCTGTGAGAACACAGACTCACATAGGCTATGTCTGCACTATGAGCTAGGGGTATGATTCTCCTACTACTGTAATGCAAAAGCACAGGTAGGAGTGGCAGAGGAATGGCTGAACCAGTTGGTATACGCTTGGCACTGCCGAGCTGTGCATTTGCAGCTGCTACCTGGGCTAGCTTGACTATGTGACTTATTTATACTCACAGTTGCTTGATATTTATACTCACATTCCCTTGATAAATAGCAGCAGAAATATACTTCTAGCCGGTAGCGTAGCTGCACTGTGGGGCGAGAATGAGGAGAGCTGGATTAGGGATATTCCCAGAAGCAGGACTGGCAGTGAGATTGATCTAGAAAAGCTTATATGAAGTGGCTGGAGAATAAATGAAAGAGAGAGAGAGAGATGACCAACACAGTAAATTGGGAAAGGACAGAAATAAGGCCTAATAATGGGCACCTGCTGGAGACTACTGCTTCTGATCTGCTTAGTTGTGACCAATAAACAAACCTAGCCTGTGCTTACAGATGGCTAGCCGAAGTGAAAACATGCTCGTATCACTGTTATCTCTTCCTTCCTCACCCTCTTTACCATTTGCTTGTTTCAGTTCTGTTACATTAAGATAATAAACTTTTCAGGGCAAAGGCTTGCTTCTGTCTGTACATTGCTTAGAACAAGGTGGCCCCGATTATAGCTAGTCAGCTGGAAGAGAAACACTCATGCTCATGTACCAGAGCCCTCTGGCTCCTGCTTCTGTTCTGATCCATAAACTGCTCAGGGATCTTCATGCTGATCAAACACCTTGTGTAGTTTATTTACAATATCAGTACACACCAACTTCATACTCTATATAGTTCTGCTCCAACAGTCCTAGGGAGCCCCCAGCTCCTGCAACAAGCAGGGAAGATCATTTCCCATCCCCTTCTAGGGGCTCTTGTGCCTATTTGTAGCCTTTGTCTAATGGCTTAATTAGCCTTCCAATCTGCCACAAATTAGACACAGCTTTGTTTAATCAGCTCCATTCTGTATTGTTTGATTGGCTCTGCTGTAACCAGAGGGCTGGCTCCTGTGTTCTTGCATAGCTCTACATTTAATTTTTTTAACTTCTCTGGGCCAAATTCCAAATCCCACTCTTATAAAGTAACAACTCTCAGACGAAAGAGGCTGTGCAGGATGTATTCAAGCCACATCAGTGTAGATTGACAAAACATCAAACAAAAACTTAGGGACAAATTCTACCTTCAGATTTGCTTGGGCAGTTCCCATTGAAGTCAAAGTATGCCTGGGTGCAAACCTGACAACAAAATTTGGCAATTCAACAGCTTCTGTTGAAAAAGACTTTGAAATTCTTTTCTCCATTTAGGTGGATATAAATTAGCATGTGGTGCCCTTTTTTTGTACCCTTATTACTGTCAATGGACCAAAATCCAAACCTTTTATCTGATCTTCTCTGGAATCTAGTGCTTCAGTAGAACCCAGAGTCATGTTAACCTAGGTTTTAATTTTTCAAAATCTAAACCATGCTTCCTTAGGTTTACAGATGTGGCCATGATGGACTTTACTAAGAGAAGAAGGGAGTTCCAGCCCACTCTGTTACTGGAACTGCGGCCTGGGGTCCTGAAACCAGGGACTAGAGGCAGAGCTTCTGCCCTAGTACCGTGATGTTTTTCAGTGGACACTTCCTTGCCCTTGACATCAGTATCTCCTTGTCACACTTTTCCTTTATTTTGGGTAATTTTAGAAAAGGTAACATTGCTGCCAGGGGGATGGGTCTGTTTTTTTCTCTCTCTCTCTCTTTCTGAGTGTGTGTGTGTGTATACTCATGTACATATGTGTGTGTATTTATTGACTCATTTGAGTTCTGCCATATTTGTCTCATTCCTGGAAGAGATGAGTACTTCATCATGGGCAATTTATATGGCTTGAGTAGGAGCAACATTATTCCCTGGGGGAAAAGGGGGAATTATGTTATTAAACAAATGGTTTGTAAGACAACTTAACACACCTCCCCTCCACTCTAAGACTTCCTTCTGGGCTTGGTTGCTCATGGGGCTTTTAGCTCAAGGCTGCTCAGTTCACTCTCTAGGTCTCTCAGATCCAATATCCCACTGTCAGGTCAACCCGTGTATGAACTCTGTTTTCCTCTTTTAATTCCCTCAGGCTGGAAGGGCCTCTCTTTGGACTTGATATTATGGCAGATGTTGAAGGGAAGAGCAGAGTGAAGTGTAGCAGGACAGGGCTGACTTCAGATTCTGTCTGCAGGACAGACCATTAACTCCTTCCTGTCCTGATTCAGTGTGAGGACTGACCGCCCCCTCACATTCAATTTGTGTGACAAGTCTTTTGCCAGAGTCCTTTTCAAACATATTTTTAAATCAGGAGTTCTCAAACTGGGGGTCGGGACCCCTCAGGGGGTCATGAAATTATTACAAGGGGGCTTGCGAGCTGTCAACCTCCATCCCAAATCCTGCTTCACCTCCAGCATTTATAATAGTGTTAAATATTAAAAAAATGTTTTTAATTTATAAAGGGGGTCACACTCAGAGGCTTGCTGTGTGAAAGGGGTTGCCAGTACAGAAGTTTTGAGAACCACTGTTTTAAATGCTTATTTGAAGCACTTTCTTTGCTTGTGTGACTGGAAACGGGTGCATATCTCACAGTCTCCAGAAGGAAACTATTTATTGTAATCTTTCATGAATCACGATCTGAAAATCAAGTTGATTTTATTTTAGAGCACTAATTTGTTCCAAATATACTTATGAGTTATTCATACTTAAGTTTTTGCATAATGGAGGCCACTATGGTAAAAAAAAACCTCTAGATAATTTCATGACACCCAACTTCCTATGAAATCACCATCACGACAGGAGGTAAATAAAGTGTGTGTGTATGTATCTATATAAGTATGTGTCACGATATGGATGGAGATAAATCATGTGTATGCGAGGGCCTCAATTATTAGATTAGGTTTTCCATATAGGATGAGAATATGATAACTTACATTTTCATTGGTAGTCATGCAGCAGAGTTTTTGGTTGTGAAAAACAAGCCATTTTTGTAGTTATAAAAATGTAGGGGCCTAGAATACAGAAGAAGACAAAAATCCAGTCACTAATCAGGCAAGCTCTTTGACACAAGAGAAGGTTACAGAAAGTGAAGCGACATTGAGCACACTTGCTGCAAAGGCTAATCATAGGAGCTTTATAAGTAGTCTTGCTAGGGGCAAGACTCTGTCAGTAAATCAATTGCACAATATAGATGAAAGTACAACGTACATTTCTAAAGTCTATTGGCTTTCTGGCCTTGTTGGTGTGTAATTCTGATATTAGACTCATACCCTAGGAGACAGCTGCTGACTCTAGTCATTAAAATGTGTTCTTCCTGATGAGTCAAATGGATTAATATACTCGGCATAGTTATTACATTATCCCTAGAATTCCCTTGGAATTCTAATGCAAATATTTCTCTACTTCCTGTCCTTAACTGTTGTGCAGTTTTGCTGAGTCATTTCCAACAGCATAATCAGTTTGTATTTCATTGATGTGTGTAAGTGTCATATATGAAGCAAGAGAGGAGATGGTCATAATTTTTGTTCAAAACTTCTTGTCAATTAAAATTGAGAAGAGAGAAGAGATGGTCATAATTTTTGAGAGAGAAGAGAGAAGAGATGGTCATAATTTTTGTTCAAAAATTTTTGAGAGAGAAGAGAGAAGAGATGGTCATAATTTTTGTTCAAAACTTCTTGTCAATTAAAATTGTCCTTTTATGAAAGCTAAATACTATCCATTGCCTAACACAGTGGAGCCCTGTCCTTGGTTGGCAATACCATAAGAGCCAATGAATAATAATAATCACCTTTCCCTCCATTGCATTAGAAGGATGATGTGATAAGTTGGTTTGCTTGTGAAACTGTTGGAGTCCTACCCTAAGAAGGATAATCACTACCTGTAAGGCCATGGTGCTAGAGGAGCTTGCGAGAGTATAGTCACAAGAAGACCACAGTTATGGATGTCTTGTCCTCCAAGTCATCTCCTTCCCCTGCTCTTACTGCACAGATCACCATGGGATAGAGCACATTGACATTAAAAATGACACTTGTGAAGAATGTGCTCCACATCTATTTACCAGCAGTACGAAGACTTTCTGCTGGACTTTACTACCACAGCAGAGGAGAAATCTTCTTTCTTCTGCAGTCACAGGTGTAAAGTCATATCTGGCATAGATATTCTGTATGGATTCAGTGAGTTTAAGGCCAGAAGAGATCATTAGATTATTCAGTCTGATCCCCTATATAACACACAGGACATAGAATTTCATCAAATAAACTTGGGTTTGACTAAACCATGTCTTTCAGAAAGACATTGAGTCTTGATCTGAAGACTTCAGAAGATGGAGAATCTGCCACTTCCCTTGATAATTTGTTCTAATGGTAAATCACTCTTGCTCTAAAAAAGTTTGTTCTTTTATTTCTAATTTAAAATTATCTGGCTTTAACAAGAGGCAATGACTGAAAGTTATGTCTTTTTCCACAGACTAAAGAGCTCTTCAGTACATGTTATTTTCTCCTTGCAAAGGTACTTATACATTGTAATCGTCACCTTTCAATCTCCTTTCTGATAAGCTAAACAGATTGAACTCTCTAAGTCTCTCTGTAAACCATCTTCTCTAGTCCTTGAATTATTTTTGAGTCTCTTTTCTGCCTCCTCCCCAGTTTTTCAACATCCCTTTAAAAATGTGGACAGCAGAACTATACACAGTATTCCATCTCACCATCCATCTCACCATCCATCTCACCATCGTCATATTTAGAGGTAAAATCACCTACCTACCGTTACTCACAATTTCCCTATTTATACATCCAAGGATTGCATTAGTCCTTTTTAACACAGCATCATACAGAGTCACTTCTTTTAAGAATACAGTCCTCCATTCCATTGGCGTGACCTACATTCTTTGTTTCTAGATGTATGATTTTGCATTTAGCTGTATTTAAACACGCTAGTTTACCCAGAGATTCAGATTGCTCTGTAAAATTGCCTTGCTTTCATCACTATTTACTGCTCTGCAATCCTTAGATTATCCATCAATCTTATCAGCTGTTCTTTTTATATTTGCTTCCAAACATTTGAGAAAAATACTCAATAGCTGAGTCTTGAGTAGTCCAATTCAGCTACTAATGTGAAGACTAATCAACTCTAGCTTACTCAGCAATTAAGGACCAACTCTATAGAACCTCAGTAGAGACATCCCCACTCAGTGATGATTCCCCATCAACAACCAGGCTTTGAGATATCAGCTAGTCAGTTCTGAATCCACTGAAAGTGCTTTATTGATACTATATAGTGCTAATATTTTAATCAGAGTACTGTGGGGTACTCAGTCACAAAAGTTCAAGTGTATTATATCTATGCAGTTACCTTTAATTGACCTTGTATCAAAACATGAAATCAGGTTTATTTGACAAGAACTGTTTTCTGTGAAACCATCTTGACTGGCATCAATTATATTGTTGTCCTTTAATTCTTTATAGAGAATGAGTAGCAGAGAGCGCTCAGTCTACTTTGCAGAAAAGAACAATAAAATACCAGAGGATCTCCGCAAGGCAGAAAACTTTAAACTATGCCAGCACCTTTCTTTTTGGAGATGCTCACGTAGGTCCAGGAGGGCTATTTGGTAACTGAAAAATGCAGAAAATAAGCTTCTGAGGTCATGAACTTCCAGCATAGCATTTGCAACTGATTGAGATTTTAAACAGACAATATACCAGGGCTAATTTTTTTTCATCAGGTAGATTAGGCTAGAGATCAGCACCAGGAATCTTATTAAAGTAATCAGCCTGTGGGAGTGATGTGCATATATAAAAAAAGTCTTCTGGTATGCTACAGTGCATCAGTGGATAATAAAATACCACCAGTTCAGCTACTAATGTGAAGACTAATCAACTCTAGCTTACTCAGCAATTAAGGACTACTCAAGACTCATAGTTCAGAACGAATAATACTGTGTAAAGAAAAACAGAAAATCAGTTTTGATTAAAAAAAAACCATGCTGTCTTCCACAACGTGAATATGTCAGTACAGTGATTTAATGAAAACTAAAGCACCTATGAATGGTATTAATGAGACACCATAGAAAGAAAAACTGACCAAAAAATCCAACCAAGATATCAGAGAAACACCTTGGTCCTAATTCTCCATTGCCTTGTACTTTGAGGAGCCATTTGCACTTATGAAGAATGAGCACAAAGTGGGTGCAAAATGGCATCACTGAAAGATACAGGCAATGGAAAATCTTAGAATTCACTTCCTGAGGCTGCAGGTACAAATGCTGACAATTAGCCTGTAGAATTTTTGCCATCGTTGGAAAGCCCATGTCTATGAAGAATGTACTTTAGGATTCAGTCAAGAAGTTAACAAATCCTTGTCACTCAGGTCAATATTTTTTAAAGTTTATACTTAGTTACCCAAATCAAAATTGCTGATCACTTAGCAGCTCCTATTGCCTTGAGTATATTTATGTTTCTGCTTGGGTAGTTGGGAGTCTCCTTGGGGACAGGAATTCCTCTGAGATTCACATTAATCTCCTTGTCTTCAATCTCTGCTCATTATCCCAAGGTGAATCAATGCCATGTCACCACATGGCTCCAAGACCTATTGCAACAGCCACCAGAACTGGTGAGCTCTTTTCCCATTTTGATCCACTTTAACCACTGGCTGTAACATTGCTAAGACCTTCCACTTCCTCTTTACCCTTTTTGCTAAAACCCTCGTATGTGCTTTGGCATTTTCTTGCCTGAATTGTTGTAGTCTTTTTCTTTCCAACCTCCCTGCTTTCTCCACCCTCCTTTCTTTAATCCATCCCAAATGCTGTCTAATTTTAAATGATTTATACTGAGTCAAATGGAACACGTACCATGAATTTCCAGTATGTAGTCAGCATGCCAAAATCTGTATAAAATGTAATTTTGCTAGATAATAGAACAAAGGAGGAAAGGAAAAAGGTGTAAATGCCTTTTCATGCTTGACAAAATCCATACACCACACTGTCAATTTTTCTTCGCTCAAGAGCTTTGCACAAAAGAATGTTGCATTCACCCAATAAGACTCAGGCTTTATTTCAGTTAATTTTTATTTCTTTCACATCAGCCACCGTTTACACAATAGTGCCGCTAGAAAACAAGAGATTTCTAAAATCAGAAAAAAAACCCATCATCTAATTTATCCTGCCATATGTGGATGTTTGCATTATTTAGACTCAAACTGAAATTCAAGTAGTATTCAAAGGCATCCAGCTAATCTTGTTCTAAATCACAACCACACCTAAAGAAAATGAAAAATATATTCATCTTGTGTGAAAACCTTGCCCCACTGAAGCCAAGGAGAGTTTGACTCTAACGACTTCAGAGGCACCAGGATTTCAATCATTCCTAATTTATTGCTGTTAACTGTTTTAAGTTACTCACACCATATATGTTTGTACATTAACTTTAGTTAGTGTAACATTTTGAATTATATTTGTAAGAGTGCCTTTGTGATTTAGGAACCCAAGTCCCATTTCTAAAATGACTTAGGCACTTAGGATCCTAGGTCTCAGTGACAGTCAATGGGATTTAAATCCCAAGGGACAGATTTTAAAGATATATAGATGGCTAACTAAACAGACAGGCACCTATTTAGATTTTTAAAAACACCTAACCATGCTGGCCACTTAACTCCCATTGAAATCAGTGTTGTTTGTGGTGTTGTTGAAGCGCTGTTGGTCCCGGGATATTAGAGAGAGAAGGTGGGTGAGTTAATATCTTTTATTGGACTACTAACAAGTAGGTCCAATAAAAGATATTACCTCACCCACCTTCTCTCTCTGTTGAAATCAGTGGAGGTTTTCCACTACCCTGCATAGGCACAGGCCTAGATTAAATAATTTGGGGCCCTGTGCACTGGGGAAAATGACCCCTAACTACCACCTTCCATAAACTAGACAGCAAAGAGCCTCTGCCCCAAGCCCTACCCTCTGCAGAGATTCTCAAATGCCTTTTCCATCCCACATTTACCCCCCAAACCCTCTACATGCCTCCACAAACCCTTCCACCCCTTCCACACACGAGCAGCCCTGACATATATCCCACTCACTGCATCCCCCACTGCCCACAGCTCTCATTCTCTTCCACAGCCCTGCCAACTCACCCCTAGCATCTCTCACTTGGCCCCAACCCCTCAATCCACAAATGCCCACCATTCACCCCATGGCCCACCAACTCATCCGCAGCCCCTGAGCCACTGCCAGTGGGACCTTGCTGAGCTCTCAAAGGAAACTACCCTTCTCATCAGTCTGTTCTTGTCCTGGGCTGGGGAGGCTCCTCTTGTTCCCAGATGCCCAGTTCTACTCCCTGTGCACTCACAGGGCATTGGGTCTCTCAGGTTTGTCCTTGCTGCGGGGTGGGGGTGGGGAATGTCAGAGGTTGGATTGCTGGAAGTTGGGAGTCAGCTTGGGGGCATACTGGAAGAGGGTGAGTCCAGGGCTTCTGACCCAGGACTCCCCAAGATGGACTTGGCTGAAAGTCACTGATTTCTGTGCTACCAGGTTCTTCCATTATGATGCAGGACTGGCTGGATCAAACTTCAGTGAGTATGTTGCAACTACGCGCATGGAGTCACAGCATCCATCAGATTTGTTTTGTTCCTCCCCCCATCACTGCCTTCCTGCCCCAAGATGGGGGCTCTCTGCAAGTGCACAGACTGCACATGGTGTAGGCTAAATATGAAATTAAAGAATTAGGATGAGCTGTAATTTGGTTAAGGAAATGTGTGTGTTGTAAAGAAAGGACCTGGCTAGCAAGTAGCAGGAAAGTCTTGAAAATAATGAGTTATAAAGCCAGAAGGAATGAAGTAGGGAGGATGCCTAGTGTGACAAAGTGGGGATTTTCCCTTGTTATGTTGTATGGGAGTCTTACGGTGGAGCCTATGTGAGTTTTACTGTTTTGCATGAACATTGTGTGTGCCTCAGTTTCCCTGCGTGTTGCACCAATAACTCGGTGGTGGAAATAGGGGTGTGTGACTTTGTCTGGGACCTCTGAGGCTGCTCCAGCTGTCTGCATGTATGCTATAACTTAGGGGTTCTCAAACTGGGAGTCAGGATCCCTCAGGGGGTTGCGAGGTTCTTACATGGGGAGTCGCAAGCTGTCAGCCTCCACCCCAAATCCGGCATCACCTCCAGCATTTATAATAGTGTTAAATATATTAAAAAGTGTTTTTAGTTTATAAGAGAAAGCTCACACTCAGAGATTTGCTATGTGAAAGGGGTCAACAGTACAAAAGTTTGAGAACTGGTGCTATAACTGCTGCCATTCATAACCTGAAACCCAGGAGTGGGATGCAACCAGGTGAGACAAGGAAGCAAGAACAAAGCAACCAGGAAGTGAGACAAAGACAAGGATAAGGAGCAATGGGATCTGGGTGGGGGTCGGGAATGTCAGAGGTTGGATTGCTGGAAGTTGGGAGTCAGCTTGGGGGCATACTGGAAGAGGGTGTGTCCAGGACTTCTGACCCAGGACTCCCCAAGATGGACTTGGCTGAAAGTCACTGATTTCTGTGCTACCAAGTTCTGTCCTACGCTGTTTTCCTGTCACCTAATAAACGTTCTGTTTTACCAGCTGGCTGAGCATCACACCTGACTGCAGAGTTGGGGTGCAGGGCCCTCTGGCTTCCCCAGGAGCTCCGCCTGGCTGGATTCATTGCAGGAAGCACACATTATGGAAGGGGATGCTGAATGCTCTGAGGTCAGACCCAGGAAGGTTGAAGCTGTGTAAGCTTCTTGCCCTGGTGACAGTATACTCAGAGAGAGGAGGCATGATCCCCCAGAATCCTGACTGGATTCATATGGAGTAGTTCCAGAGCATCGCCTGGTGACTCCATGACATCTGGTTCAAAGAATAACTAATGAAATAAGGGGAAGTTTCTGAAAAGGAGACATCTGACCAATAGGGATGACTGCAGATGGTTTGAAATAAGACAAAACCAATCTGTCTTAAAAGGAGACAACATGAGTGGGCTGTTATCTTAAAAGTATACCATTTACCAGTGTTATCTTAAAAGTAAAGCCTATATAAAAGGTGTAATGGAAAAACTGCTGGTCATATGGAGAAAAGGCCTTGTGGGAAAAGGAGGTTGTAAATCTTATCGGATTTAAGGCTGAAAGTGAGGCTGAATTGTTTCAAATTGTTTTTAGCTGAAGTCAGTAATTGGCAATAACACAATTTGTTTGTTAAAGGGTTATGAATTTGAGGGTTCTTCGTCAGACCTTATCTGGTCATGCTGGAACACACCAGGATTAGGAGGTTTTCCCAAGGTCTGGCCTATTTGGAAGTATACTGATCACATGCTTATTACATTGGGCATAGTGAGTGCTTATTTTTAGACTATCAATCAGGCATGTTTGGGGCAATTGTTTAAAATACCATTTGGCCTGTGAACTAAATATAGGAATTGATGGTTAAATTAGTGTCTGGTGGACTCTCATATTAATATTAATAATTCTAACACTTGAGTTAATATGGGCCTGTTTAGCTTTTGAAAATCCCATTAGATTTCTACATCTCTACATCTTTAGACAACTAAAAACCTTTGAAAAATCTGTTCTTGAAATGCCTAAGTCACTTCTATAATGAATGGGACAGGCTCTTAAATCACTTTGATGCCTTTGAAAAGGTACCTCACACCTAATTTTGAGTACTAAAACAAATGTTATGTCTGAATCCAGTGTATGATTTTTTTCAGAAAAGAAATTAAAGAAAATTTAATAGGAAGAGTCACTATTTAAAAATTACAAGTAAGTCATGTTGAACTAAATTGTTTCATGAGACCTCCATTGCTTTTCAGCTATAGGGCTGGTCAAATTCCTGTGAGGAATTTGCGTGGTATGTTGAAATGTTTATGAACCGGTGAGAGCTTTCAAGATGACCACTAGCACTTTCTATAGTACAATCTCCAGGAATGAAGAGAGTTCAAAGAAGAACTACATCCACTGTGGAATAACTTGGCAGCGTTGGCTGTGCAGGACATTATTCCTGAGAAATTGCTACCAGTTTAAACCATGGCTCTATTGGAAGAATGTAAAAAGACTCACTCTACCTCCCCTCAGCCAGTATTTTGCATTCTTTCAAGGTCAGTGAAGGAGACCAGCAGACAGCTGAATGAATCAGACGTGAGTTGAACACCTGCCACTCGTGAACTATAGCCTCAAACATAAACTCTGAATTTCAAGGGGGCTCAGATTTGAATTCACAGATCCAGACAAACCACTGTGGTTTTGTTCCAGATTAGATCCAAAAATTAAAGTGGGCCAATTTATTGGGGTCAGCTCAGATGTGGTAGAAATCTGGCAAGAAGAAGGATTATTAAAGATTTCCTCCTTTTTAAAATGAAGACTCATGAGAAGAGCTCACCAGATTTCATCCCTGGCAGATTGAACCCAGCCCTCAGCCTGATTGGGATATGGATCTCAACACTGCCTTGTCAGCCCATCACATACACAGGCAATAGAAACGAGTGCACCCTCAGTAACTCCGACCAGCATTCTGCTTACTGTATGTTCTGGAAAATTCCAGCTACAAGCGTTCCTGCTACATTTGCTTGTTGTTTTAAGTGATAGCCTCCAGTCATAATACAGACAACTGCTGTCTTTAGTAGCACAAATTCAGCTTTACCTATCATAGATGGATATTATGTTATCTTCTAATCAAGTCTTTCTCTAGCAAAGAGCCTGAGCAAATCAGAAAATATAATTCCTCACTCAGCCCGCAGTCATTTTACACTGACTGTCTTGAAACATTTGCTGTTCTACCAGAGGATGTTCTATTGTATCCGCTATACAAGAAGTAGATATGTCTGCTCTGCAGATGGATGGTGTGGGACAATCTTTTTTCCCTCTCTAGAGAGATGACACCTATAATTCCAAATTCAGTTCTGGGCACCTCAACAAAAAGTGAGCAGACTGGTGGCAAATCATCAGAGGGATTCCAGAACTGATTTAGGAGCTGGTTTTGAGGTTTCAGAAATAAGTAAAAGAACTATGTACCATTTGGAAAAGGACAACTAACTAGTAGAGTGGAACACAATAAACATAGTATTCACATATTTGAGTGTTGTAGATGCCAAAAAGACAAAGGAACTTGGGTAGTTAAAAGTAGTTGTAATTAGGAATTAAAGAATAAAAATGGAATAAAGGAAAATGTAGGCTGAATATTTGGCAAAACTGCCTGATAGTGAGATCCACTTAGATGGTGAAATAGCCTTCGAAGAGGGAGAAATGGAAGTCCCATTTGAAAGTCTGGATAAAGCACCAGTAAAATACTGGGTGCTAATATGATCAGCATTGTTTTGGAAAGAAGTTTAACAGTCTTATTTTGGAAGCGTTATGAAAACAGATGGAGCTTTGAGTCACTGCTGTTAACAAGGTGGCTGAGTTGAATCAAGTATAACAGCCAAGGGTTGAAAATAAACACAAACAGAATGAAAGCTAGCAAAGCACCTCTGCCCTGACGAGTTCGAAGATTCCAGGAGCATCACCAGAATTAAGAAGCTTGTACTGCAGCATCGAACCAAGACACTCCAGTGCAGAAGCTGGGTAATATTCCCATTTCTGAATGAAGGCCAGGAATGTTACATAAGTATGAAGTGCAAGATGGAGGAGGAACTAGAAATCTCAGATGGAAACCAGGGAAACCAAATCTGACATGTCACAAATAGAGGCAACAACAAGAAGAATTACAGAAGGTCAAAATCTGTGAATTTAAAGGGGTTCTTCCAGATGCAGGGAGAGAAGAAGCAGAAATCTGTTGACAATACTTGCAATTACTGCCCTTGCACTTGGTCAAACGTTGTTCTCCTGCCTTACAACACAGTGAAAGAAGACCCAAGAACCCATTAGGATCCTGGGAAGGAGATCCTGCCAGTAATAAGAATGAACTGAGCAAAGGGAGGATCTCTTTGTAGGCATGGGGATTTCATAGCACCATTTGCCTCTGCCTGTCTCTTGAGCTCTAGCATTGCTAATTGAGAGGAATATTAATGTAATTGGGTGAACTAAACTTCAAAAACCAAAAGAATACAAACCGTGACCCTAAGAAGAGCAAAAAAGAGGCAAAAAATCATCAGTAAGGAACTAGACATATTTGTACCTCCTTTAAAAGATCCCCTCAGATTTGAACAATGAGAAGAAATAAGTGAAAGACTTCGCAGCTCCGAGTAGCAATTTAAGGATGATTGGAATATTCACTTTCAAGTGAGCACAACTCACATACTCCTTCCTGGCAAACTTAGGAGGCTCCAGAGACACGCAGCACTCTCAAGTCCTCAGAAGAAACAGGCATTCCTCCTTAACCAGGAGACTGAAGGACAAATTCAGACTTGGTGTAAAATGGGTGCCACCCCATTAAAGTCAGAGATAGCGATGTTGCCCATAGTTATGCTAGGTATAAATTTGGTCCCAGTGTTGGAAGAAGTTGACCAACGAATGGGATTTCACAGTTAAGGAAATTTGGATGGTATTATTAACTCAGTGTCCCACCCCTCAAAAGAACAGGAAGAGAGAAAAAAAGATACCAGAAAGTATCCCTTTGCCTGAATTTCTGGAATCAAACAGTGATGTGTCTGAAAGTAAGATAGCTGGTGACTCACTTGTATGATCAACACAAATGGCCCATAGAAGATTGTATGATTAAACTGATTCCCCCCTGATTGTTATGAAAACTTAAAAGGTTCAAATTAATTCAATCAGGAGAAATGTAATCACACATACCAGCCACAGAGCCTGTGATATATCATCAGAATTAGCAAGTGATTTAATACCTCTTCTCAGCACTCTAATAATGTTTTTCACATATTGGAACAGTCTGTCCTCCTAAAATCACTACAAATAGAAACTGATGAGTTTCATTTTAGTTCAACAAAGTGAGTAGCCAGCCTAGTAACTGTAGATTTTGAAATATAAGCTAATTATAGTAAAGTTAAAAAAAGAAAAAGTTCAAAACTGAAATGAAACATTTTGATTGACCCAAACTTGTTTTGGATTGTCAGTTTTCAAAAAATTTCAAGATTTTGACTTTTTTCCCAATTCAGGATAGGACCCCTTTTCAAAATCTCCATTTTCCCCCTCTGGATGGGGAAATGGTTGCCCACCCAGCTCTAACTCATACTGTGAATGCTCCCCACCTTCTGCTAATATTTGTGATTTACTTCAGGGCAAGAATATACGTTTACAGTCTATTGGTGAGATCAGATACTTGTCTCCTAAGTTAATAGTTCCACAGGAATGTGTTTATGAGACTTTCAAGATTTTGGAGGACTCTGAAAATCATTAAAAGTTGTTTGTATTTTATATGATCTGTGAATGATTTATATAATTGGAATATGACAACTTGATTTGTTATGATAATAAGCACTACTATTCCATCATTAAAATAGTTTTATGATGTAGGAGCCACTATCCAAAGATGAGGTAGGAGCAAGTACAGTTCTTACCTTGTATGGTCATGTAACCTGTGTAGTACCAAAGGGTACAGATCAGCTGTGTGTTTTTCCTTATCTATGTCATAAAGTCATAGAAGATTAGGGTGGGAGGAGACCTCAGGAGGTCATCTAGTCCAACCCTCTGCACAAAATAGGACCAACCCCAACCAACTCATCCCAGCCAGGACTTTGTCAAGCCAGGCCTTAGAAACCTCTAAGGATGGAGATTCCACCACCTTCCTAGGTAAAATGTTCCAGTACTTCACCACTCTCCTAATGAAATAGTTTTTTCCTAATATCCAGCCTAGACCTCCTACAGTGCAACTTGAGACCATTATTCCCTGTTCTGTCATCTGCCATCTTGTATAAACATAAATTTCCTTGTTTAAGCATCCCAGGATCATACTAGCTCTTTAGGTTACAGTGTCACACACACAGAGCTCATGTTCAGCTGATTATCCATCATGACCCTCAAATCTTTTTCAAAGACATTGCTTCCCCAAGATAGGTTCCCTCTCCTGTAAATAAGGCCTACATCATTCGTTCCTAGATGTATACATTTACATTTAGTCCTGTGAGAACACATATTGTTCACTTAAGCCCAGCTCACCAAGCAATCCAGATCTCTCTGAATCAGTGACCTTTCCTGTTCATTATTTCTACTCCTCTGATTTTTTGTTATGGGCAAGCCTTATCAGTGATTATTTTGTTTTCTCCCAGGTTATTAATTACAAATGTTAAATTGCACAGGGCCAAGAACTGATCTCTCTAGGCCACCCTTAGACACACACTCGTTTGATGATGATTCCCCATTTACAATTATATTCTGAGATATATCATTTAGCCAGTTTTTAATCCATTTTATGTGTACCATGTTAATTTTATAGCTCTCTAGTTTTTAATGAAAGTGTCATGTGGAAGTATGTCAGGTGCATTGACTACATATCCAAAATTGAGAGAGATATGCTCTGATGGGTTCCCCCTGGGGTGACACCAGGAATGTGGTACCATTGAGCCCTCTGACCCATTGGCTTGGCCTTCCTCTCACACTGTGCTGCTGTGACAAATTGCAAAGCTTTCCAGCCTGAACTTTCACTAGCATTCATACAGGTAGGGACACACACAGCTGCAGTCACTCACAGGTTCTCTAACCACCAGCCTCTCAGGTGGGACCCCAGAGCAGTACCGTCTTGCCTTGGTCAAAACTGCCCAGTATATGGGTTAAATACCAGTCTGCCTCTTCCTCAATGCAAAGAGAACCTTGCACATTTGTGATAATCCATCTGAGATTTTTCCCTGCACACCTTAGTCGAACATACACTGATTTGGATTAAAACATAAAATAACTTTATTATCTACAAAAGGATAGATTTTAAGTGATTATAAGTGATAGCAAACAGATCAAAGCAGATTACTCAGTAAATAAACAAAACCACAAACTGTGCTGAACATCCTAGATGGAGAGGATATGAATTAGGAAATTCTGCCTCAGATTTGCAGCCTGGGTGTCCCAGTTTTCATACCCAGGCTAGAAATCCCTTTAGCTTGGGACCATCAATTCCCCCCATTCAGTCTTTATTCCTTAGGTGTTTCCAGGTGTGTCATTGTAGGGAGAGTGAGGTCCCCTTCATGATGTCATTTCCCCCTTTTGTATCTTCTTCCCATTTGCTGCAAAGCTCTTTTACTGTGACCTGGGTCAAAGAGTTCCCAATGGGGAGTGCTATCTCTGAGAGGTTTCTACACAGTTCCTAGGGTAATCCTTGTGCTTGTTTGCACTTCCTCAATAAACCACTAATATTGTTTGGCATTTTTATTGTTGTACCTGAAAGTCTGCTTGTGGGTGTTTTCAACCTCACATATTTCAGAAACACACATACCAAACTTCATAACTTCCCATACGACAACAACACATGCAATCCAATGAGATATTAATGTCTAGGAGATCAGGACTTTGAGAATGATGCCTCACAATGCATACTTTCTACAAAACATATCTAATTACATGACAGTGGTGAATATTGGGGTGCCAGGGTGCCTCAGATACATCCTACGATGCCTCAGATACTCTTAAATTGACATTAGGGAGCAAGCTACAGAAAAGGAAAGCCCCCGCAAAGGCTTTACTTGGCCTTACGTACTCCCACCGCACCTATGCAGTAATGAATTCATTATATTGGACTTGATTCTCCGTGCTGTTAAACTGGTTTTGAGCTGGTTTGACTTCACTGCTTTCAGTGGAGTTCTTCAAAAATCACACAGTATAATGGAGGGAAGCTTCAGGCCCATTATCAGAATGGGTTTTAACTGCAGGTTAACCCTAAAACAAAAAAATAAATATAATACTGCCTCTTATAATTTCATGTGTAGAACATTCAGATGATATGGTGGTGGGTAGGGCAGCCAATGAAATCCCATTCAGACACAGCTTTCCTAAGTCATTAATCATAAACTAAAATCAGGCACAAGGTAAGGAAACAGCCATCTAACATTGTAAAGGCATAGAACTATTTAGGCAATGATGGAGGATGACGTTTGCTTATTGTTAGTTAAATTTTATCTGTTGATTTTTAATCTTTTAGCAGAACTGCCACCCCTTTTGCCACTTTTTAAAACATGTTTTCTAAATCTTGTATATATGAATTTGTATTTCTCTCTCCATCAGATATTTATAGCAGTGTAGCAAATTATGACTGTGAGACTCACCAGAGTCACTGAAACTGTTACAAGTGGGAACACAGTAAAGGGAATGTACTTCTACTATGTTAGAAGGTAAATGATCTAACCAAAGAATAAAATTAAAGTTGTCAGAGTCTTGTTAAATAAAGGCTTGCAATCTGCTTATCTAGTGATAGCAACATCACTTCTGAGTTCCATTACAGTTATGAAACACTTGATCACTCTTCTTTATTTCTTCAAAATTATTTTTGGACTGATGTGATTCCATCATCATTTATAAACTAAACGAATTTCAGACAGGTCATTTCACCTCAAACTGATTGAGTGTCTCCAAATCTTCTCAGAAAGCCTGGTAAATGCAATCCAATGAGCCATGCAGACCCATTTACTTAAAAAGAAAAAAAAAACAATAAAACTTGATTATCTACTTAACCATCCTGTCTAAGTCTTATACCAACTCTGTTGGGTTAAGACATTTTCTGAATGTAAAAAGCATGACTAGAGAGAAAAAGGCAGGTGCTAAAATAGCATACTATGGTAAATGCACACTCTATTGTTGTACATCATTGTTTCTAAGCAATAAGAAAACCTGAAAGCTGCATTTTACTCCCCTCCCACCCTTTCTAGATTGGATCATTTTTGATCAGTGAAGTACACTTTAATCACACACAGTTACTTCATTTGGTCATTTGGAGCCTGCAGGAAAGCAGGGTTAATTTGCTCATCTGTTTTTGTGTTTGTTCATGTCAGAAAAAAGCTCTCTTTGTAGATAAGGAAGATATTTAATTTTAATTATGTACTTTGGTTCCTTTGCCATAGTACAGTAGAATAGCAGGTATGAACTTACTGGCACATTCAGTGAGATCACAGCAAAGCTGGCGGCCTTTTTTCACAAGATCATGAGCAAACAGCTTGGGCTATTTACTTGCCGAATTAATGGTCGTCATTACTGTTTAAGAGCTTTAGTGAACATTGTGCAATTACTTTGCCCTGGCTTTTTTAATCATGTCCTTGAGTATTTGGTCATTCCCTGAAACCCCACAGAATGTGAAGTTTGAAAAAAGATAATGGATTTGTAAGTTTCTTTATTTTAGTTTCATTCCTCCTTGCCAAATAACTTATTTTTCTGTCTCTGAAATAGACCCAAACAGCATAAGATGAGATACAGTAGCTTCACTATTTCTGCACATTTCTGCTGTAGCCAAATCAAAATCTTTCATACCAAGCCAGTTTATTTTACAAGACTGAAATATTAGCTGTAATAGTTTAAATATTGCAGAAAAAATACTGAGGTGTTCTAAAAAATAAGAAAATTATGCAGTACTCATATACCATAATATAGCATGAGGACTAACGTCTGTGCCTTAAAGTTGACCATTACTAATGATTTCATATTAGAACAGATTTCTATAAGAAGTCTTTGAGTATTGTAAGTGAGAACAAAGTATTATAGATTCTGACATACAACGTGATGCCCACCACATTATACATGGATTTTTTTGGTGGGGTAAATATAGTTTTAATTCAAATATCCTTTGAAAAAGACAAAGATAGCCATTGTGTGGGAAGACTGGGGGGTCTCAAAGAAGGTCACTTTATGGCACTGTGAGATGTTGCTGGATTCCTTTTGTGCTTGTAGTACACTGATAAAGTCTTGACTAGAAATTGTATTCTTAGAGGTTTAATGGGAATACAAGTGCATAAGATGACAAACTATTAGTGCTGATTCAGTCACATGAAATATAAAGGCTGAAATACTGTGCTCTGTTCCAAAGGAAATTGTTTCAGGGGTGAACAAAACAGGAGAGTGGTTTGCATTGTAGATAGATTTATCTATTTCCTCTTAATGTGACATGTGGATGGTACGCCAGAAAAATGCAGCAAATAAGGGATCCTATTCCTGTGATGGGGAAAATGACCTACTGAATACAGGAAGAAGATTGTCACTTTAATGACTTTAATGCCTCGAGTGCTGAAAATTCTTTTGGAGGGAATATTGTTTCTTTTGAGTTCAAGAGAGCATTAAGATGATAAGGAGTTTCACAAACATTTTTAAACAAAATAATATCTCATTGTGCTTTTTTGGTAAAATTTTCCCACATAAGAACCTACAGCAATCATTTCAAAGTTAAGTCCTCAGCGCATTCAACATTTATGATGTGCTACTTAGGACAAGGTTATGCAAGCTATTTCCAAAGAGACTTTGCGCACACACTTTCTCCATAGCTTGTATCTATTTGTTATTTATCAAATTTCATTTGCTTTATTTGTAAGTGCCATGTGACAAGGTAAAGGCATTGCAGCCAGAAAGGGTTAACAAGTCCTTGCCTGTTACCTGTGGCTTCTTGGGGCAAAGTATAAAAGCAGAAGGAAGCCTGTGGAAATCTTTGTCCAAATGTTTATAGTGGATTTGTTTTCGTTCTGAAGAATTTTGTTGTGAAGATAAAGCTTGGAGTTGTATTTCTCTTCCCAGGTGGGTAAAACTGTCCACCAGTTTACAGACCTACTCCTCAACAAAGTGCTTTAGAAACAGCACCTCAGTCAGATTTTCAAAAGTGACTTTCTTTAGTGTTCCCAACCTGAGACCTTAGAAGGTTGGAATTTCAGAGGGTAGATGCTCCATTTTTGAAAATGGAGTCCAGTTTGCTGCCTCACATTGGGAACCCCCAAATTAAGGAACCCCAAATCGCCAGTCACTTTTGAAAAAAATTGGCTCTAAATACTACAGTGATAAAACCAAATGAAACGACTGATTGTACATTAAAATCTACATATGTTAGAAAGTCTTTTTGAAAGCTGTTGAATTAGTTGGTGTGCTTTGCTGTGCTATTTAAAGATAGTATGTGCCTTGAGCCACTGCTAAATTGCAGAATATTTATAACTTTATCCAAGAGATACAGTGATGTATTCTGAAGACACACATCAATATTTTATATATGCATATAATGTTATATATGGAGTGTGTCTAAATCAGCCAGATACGATTCATTTACCGCTTCCTGAGATTTTGAAGAGGATTTCTTCCTCTCCCCATCTCTGTCAGTGTCCCTCAGGACGATATCCTCCCTTCAGGTCCAATCATTGAATGACTGCACCCACTCTGGAGGAGTCCATTATCAGCTTTATGCCAACAACTCCAAAAATCTGCCTCTTCATTTCATCTCTCCCTCTCCACCCACTCCTGAGTCTGTAACTGTTTGACATCTCAACTCAAATGTTCATGGTAGAAAAGGAACAAGTATTTATTGCTCTGCACCCCAAATCCAAAAACCAGCAGCTACTTCCTTCCTCCCTTCTTGCTAACTGAGAATTCTAGTGTTCTTCTGATTAAGACTCTGAGCCTGGTTAATTTTATTTGATTTCTCCCTCTGTTTCCCACTCCCCTTTCTCCCCATGCTACTGGGAAATTCTGCTAGTTCCTCCTCTATGTCGTCTCCAATCTGTCTCCTTCCTTCTCATCATGAATACCAAAATCTGGGTGCCTGTGCCCTAGTCTTCTTTTACCTTGACTGCTAGATCTTTCCCTCTGGACGCCCAGATACTTAGTGCTGCAGTCTGGGAGCTGATCTTTTCTGTGAAGACCAAGGAGGGGAAAAAAGTATGGAGTACTTCTTCTACATCATCTGTAACTAGGTTGCATTCCCCACTCAATAAGGTCCCACACTTTCCCTGACCTTCTTTGTGTTCCTAACATACCTGTAGAAACCCTTCTTGTTACCTTTCACATCCCTTTCTAGCTGTGACTCCAGCTGTGCTTTGGCCTTCCTGATTATACCCCTGCATGCTTGAGCAATATTTTTATACATTTCTATAGTCATCTGTCCAAGTTACCACTTCTTATAAGCTTTCTTTTTGTGTTTAAGCTCGTTGAAGATTTCTCTGATAAGCCGAGCTGGTTGCCTGCCATATTTGCTATTCTTTCAATATATCAGGATGGTTTGTTCCTGCAGCCTCAATCAGGCTTCTTTAAAATACAGCCACCTCTCCTGGACTCTTCTCCCCCACATATTTGTCTCCCAGGGGATCCTGTCCATCAGTTTCCTGAGGAAGTCAAAGTCTGCATTTCCCAGGCTCTCCTTTCTTCCTTTTGTCAAGATCCTGAACTCAACCATCTCATGGTCACTGCTGTCCAGGTTGCCATCCACTTCTAATTCCCCTACCAATTTTTCCCTCTTTGTGAGCAGGAGGTCAAGAGGAGCACAGCCCCTAGTTGGTTACTCCAGCACTTGCAGCAAGAAGTTGTCTCCAACACTCTCCAAGAACTTCCTGGATTATCTGTGCATTTGGGTTCTTCATACTCCCCTTTGTGCATCAAATACTGCTTGTGACTGAGCATTTCTTCTTTAGACAATAAGTAATGGGTAGTTCCAGTGTTCATCTTAATTTTGTCCAGGACATTGTGGGCATGTCTACGCTACAGCCCTAAGTCAACCTACGTTAGGTCAATTTACAGCTGCTGCAGTAATTAGGTGCCCAGGTTGCAGGGAGCCAGCAGCAGCAGCCCGGCTGGGAGTGGGTAACTGTGAGAAGCCAGGCTTTAGCTGCTCATCTGTCTTGTCAATTGCATGGCTGCCTCATGAAATTGACAAGATAGCCAACAGCCCATGTAAGTAATGTTATGTCTACACAGACTAGTGTCACCGTAATTACACCGACATACCTGTTACATCTCTCGTGGAGGTGGTGTAATTACGCCAATGTAGTAAGGCAATTACCACAGCAGGATGAGACTGTAGTGTGTACACTGATATCATTAGGTCAACATAAGTTGCCTTACATAAACCTAATTGTGTGAGCCTTACTAAAGGCCTGTTTTATTTGGCTTAGTCATATGTTCTTGTTCTACTCTTATGCACTGTAAAAAGCCTTGTGAAAACTCTGGATGCTCTCTAGAGGGTGGGGAGAGTGTTCAGCTTTCATTTTTAAACAGATGTGCTGTTTTCAAACCCTATAAGTAAGCCCTCCTAGAAGAGGCCTGGTAAGTGTTAACGAATTTGAAAGATCTGGAAAGTTTAACATGACATGAAGCTGTATTGAGAAATTTTTTAATAAAAGCAACTCAGATAAATTGGATGCTACAAGTGTTGGTTGACATGAAACCAAAATATTCCCATTTTTCTAATTTTGGAAATGGATGAATTTCATGCCACTCAATAAAAAATGGATCAGGAATCTGTCTATGATGATCCAGGGCAGATCTACTTTCTAGCTGTTTCTTTGGCGTCATTACTTTGGATGAATGCTACAAGGTTCCTGGCTAGTGCACTAAAATTTGCAAGACTTTGACAAATGGAAACTGGGAAGAATAAATATTAATTGCATTCAGAAAAAAAAAAGAGTATCTAATTTACCTCTGCAGACCTTTGCATTACAGAGACTCAGTTAAAGTGGGTTTGCTTTGCTGGTAAGAAGGATCAGTGTATTTCCTGTTGCATAGAAACTAGATTTCTGAGGATGTGAACAAAAGTATCTTTGGGGGTCACTGGTTGTATATGCTAAGGGAGGAACACTCACAGCTACTGTATTACGTTACATTATTCATTTTCAAAGAAAAGGGCAAAAGTGTTCCTTCTGCGTATATGTTTATATATAAGCCCCGCAGCATAGATGTGGGTGCATTCCTAGGTGATTAAAAGACATTAGCAGCCTTATAAGTCCTATTATTTTTATTGCATAGTTACATAATATTACAATAATTTTTGATACTGTAGGACAAAAACAGAAATAAAGATATTTGAAGCCAAGCCCAGCAACCACCTCCATCAGCAATGGTTCAATTTCAGTGGCTTTCTTGGTATAGATGAATTATTAGGATGGAAAACCAATGAATTCCAAAATTGTTTAACCTTTGGAGGCATGACAGAAATGGACAAACTGAATATCCAGCCAGAAATGGACAAACTGAATATCCAGCCAGGTCATTTTAAAGACCTCCCCAGAGATTGATTTGGATAGTGCTCAATCTCTAAAGAGGCTGTGCCCCTTAAAGTTTGCCATGCTGATGATCTGCACCACATTAGATATTTAAACTGGGATTTTCAAAGGATCCCAAGGGAGTTAGGTGCACAAATGCTCTTGAAATTCATTGGGATTTTGATGCCTTGGAAGCCCCTTTCATTATCCTACTCTGTTCCAGTAATTGTTTGGGACAATAAAGACTTTTTCATATTACAGTATAAAAACTGATCAAAATTTTAAAAATGTGAGTGTCTAAAGTTAGGCATCCAAGTCTGAAAATGCAGGGCATTGTGTAATGACTTGGTTTTACTATACAGAGTAACTTGTCGCAATGGACCTCACATTTTCGTTTGTTATGAAATATATTCAAGAGACCAAATAACCAATGCCAGTCAGGTTTATTCATATAGTAAAGGAAAAAGGTTCTATGGAAAAAGATGTCATCTCATGCAGTGATATTACATTCACTTTGCACAGATGGAGTGCTCCCCAAATTATACAATTTCAGCTGGTATTATTTATATGATGATTGTACAAGTTACACTTCTCTTTACATGGCATTAAAATCCAACCCATTGGTTGGTCCCAGTTCCCTAACTTTGTTTTGGATACTAACATTCCAGATACAGGTCTGTGAAGGAACTTTCCTAGCTTGTACTAGAACATACATTCATTTTATCTGCGTATGCCAAATGCTTACTTCAGCAAATGCAAGGAATTATGGGATACTTTAGCATAAGTGAACTGGATTATGGTATAGGCTAGTTTAGGTTAAGTCATTGGAACAATACTAGTGCTTAATGCATACTAATATGCTGCAGATATTATATATAAAATATAGGTGCTAGCCAGCACGTATTAGTCACCTTTGTGCTATTTCACATCTTCTTTCATCCATACTGTCCATAAAACTGAACAAAATATTCTATATAAATTGTATCCTTTTCTCTATGTATTTCTGTGCAAGAGGTCTGATCCCACAGAAAATGAAATCAAAGGAAAGACTGTTGTTGATTTCTGTGGCAGTTAAATGGCTAAATTACAAATATAAAAGATGTACACAGCTTGCCCATTTTGAAGCAAAGCAGTCAGAAGTGATTTCATTTTTAAACAAAATATTTTCTGGAGGCTGTTGGAGAATGATACTGAGTTACTCTGCATATAATTTTAATATCCAAATTGTCTTCATTATTATTTCAACTTCGTTACTGTGACCCAGAAACATTTTAATAATCATATGCACAGGAACATCTTATTGAATCATATTAGACACTCTAATGAGGTGTCATGTCAAAGATTTATCTTAACAGCCCTGAAAGATCCAAAATGTTTTAGCTGGTTTAAAAAAAATAATGGCCCAACTGGATTCTGTGAAGGTGTTCTTGTGACCTATTTAATGTGCATAAATATTTACACGAGACTAATGTCTCCAATCAGCAGTTACATTATATTTCATCATATCAGATCAAGGACTTATAGTCCTGTCACTCCTTTTCTGCAGGAAGGAGGTATCATGTTCCCAAGACCTCAGTGCTTTTCATTGCCCTGCATCCAAAGAGAAATGCTGAAGTGACAGGACTGTAGCTGAGCGGGGACATTCATTCCTTCTCATTAACCACGCGCAACAGGATGGTGACAATACTGACAACCAAAGAAAACATCAGTGAAGCATAGGCTGACAGGAATGTGTGGTGTTTGCATGAGCGTGAGGGATTTAAAAAGTAAGTGCGTCTTGGAAGGGTATGGGGAAGACACGGAATGACAGAGGGAGTATATTTATCTTTGTGTGTTATAACACCTGAGGTGAGTCTCCCTTTCATCCTTGTCAATTCATCCACAGTCCTATTGGTTGAAATGAAATATTTTTACAGTATTTTTTCATCCACAAATCACAAAGTACTTTACAAAGAATGAGAATCCCTATTTCACAGCTGAGAAAATGGAGGGAAAAAGGGTACCTGATCCTCAGGTACCTTCAATGGAACTATGCCATTTTTACACCAGGTGAGGATCTGGCCCAGAGTATTTAAGTAACTCGCCCAAAGACAAACAGAAAATCAGTGTCAGAGGCAGGAATAGAATTTAGGTCTCTTGGCTTCCAGTCTTATGCCCTGTACACTGGATCCCACTGACTTAACTAAATGCCTGAATATATTTTCAGGTAAGGGGCACCGAGAAATCTGAGGTAGCATATGGTGCAGAGCATGATATGAAAAAATAATGAAAAAGACAAGACAAAACTAGACAGAAGGCAGTAGGCTATTGATTTATGATTTGCAAACAGAATAAAGTCCACACCGGTGATATATAAACTTGGCACTTTTAAAAAAAACAAACGCAATTTCACAAAACTGCAAACCATTATGAGCCAAATCAGATGAGAGGAAGAATTTAATTGGAAAAATGTGACTTATAACTGGCAATTGTTTAAGAATACTTTACTAGATGCTAAAAAACCACAATTGAGTTAGGAGGCCATTTTGGTTAAAAAATAAGCTGGTTTAGAGGGGAAACTATAAATATATATTACAACTAGCAAAAAGGGGACATCGGTGGTAATAAATACAGATCAGAAGACAGGAATTTAGAAAGTTTCTCAAGGATGCAAAAGGTACCAAGGAGAAATCTATGGCCAGCAGAACTAAAGACTGAGATGGGGCTCAACTCACCGCTGTGGTGCCTCCTGGTGGCTGTCCTAGTGATTAGCTTAATTTGCCAGTGTGCCCTCATCTGGTAGCATCTCGCCCGTTGTCACTTCTGTTCCTGTATCCACATCTCTTCCAAGGACCACAGTGTCCTCTTCAGTGACACTGCCCTCCGGCTGAGCCACATACTGTGCTCCCCCCTTCCAGGGGATCTGTTGTCTGCTGTTTAACCACTTCCCTTCAGTGGCCAACTGAAGTCCACTGTCTAGCCACTTCCTTTACTTGCCGACTGCAGTCTATTACCCCGGGGCCTCCTTCCACGTGGCTCCAGCACCCTCCTTGCCCTTGTGTCAGGGGCTCAGTCTGTAAACCCCCAGCAGCCAGCCAGGAGCTGTTCCTCACTCACTTGGTCCTGTTGGCAGCACTGCTCTGTCCGGGGTGCTGGAAGTTCTCTCAGCCCTTCAGGGATCCAGATCTTCCTCCCTGGATTCCAACTGCCTCCCTCTTCCCTGCAACTCCCTTTTTATATGGGCCTGCTTTGCTGGGACTAGCTACTCCCTTCAGCCCTTCTCTGATTGGCTGCCTCCCATGCAGCCTCCCTAAGGCTGCTTTTAAACCCTTTCTGCCAGCGTGGGGTACATGCCCCACCACCAAGACAACAAATTTTGAAAGTATATTAGGGACAACAAGAATCCGGAAAATGCTATTGGTCCATTAGTAGATGGAAATGGTAGACAAATAAAGCAGAAAAGGCAAAAGTGCTCTGTAAATTTCTCTTCTGTGTTTGGGGAAAAAACAGAGAACACTTTCTCCATTCCACAGGTATCTTCGGAAAATGTTAAACAGCAGCTAATAAAGTTAGCCATTTTTAATGAAGCGGGTCCACATAACTTGCATCAGAGAGTTTTAAAAGAGCTTGCAGAGGTGTTAACTGGATCATTAATGCTGATTTTCTGAATAATTATAAGCCTGTCAGTTTGACTTTGATCCTGGACAAGACAGGGCCATAACTAGGGATTTTAGTGCCCAGAGTGAGCAAACATATTTCTGCCCCATAAAGATGATGCGGGAGGGGACGCAGGGTCACTTGCTCTCCCCACACGCTAAATTCTGCCTTGCATTTAGCACGGAGGTTTTCGAACAATCACCTCTGCCAGGAGTTGGCAGATCAGTAGCTGCTGGGACTCGGAGCCACCTCACCCACTTGGACTCCTGGCTCTATGTGTTGAGGGAGCTGGGGCACTGGGTGACTGCCTAGCAGCCCTTTCTGCCCAGAAGCCCTTCCTGCCTTGCTCCCTGAGCTGGGCTGCCTCAGCATGGCCAGGTGCTTCCCAGGCAGGGTGAGCGGCACAGCTCTGAGCTGTGCTCCTGATATGCTCTGGCCTTTCCCCTGAAGGAGCCTCCTCATACCAGCCATTGATTCCCCCTTGAGCTGCAGAGCCAGGGCAGTAGTGAGCAAGCATCTCAGGGAGCATCTCATAGCAGGGGCTGGGGCAGGGGCTGGCTCCATGGGGTGTCACTGGCTGGGCTCCTTCGGGGGAGAAGCAAAGCTCAGAGCTGTGCCACCCACTCTGCCTGCGGAGTGCTTGGCCATGGAGAGGCAGCCTGGCTTGGGGAGCAGGGAGGGCTACTTGGCTGCTGACCTGCATCCCAGCTTCCACAGCACAGAGAGCCAGAGGCCCTAATAGGCTGGGGTGGGAGGTAGACTCCAGCTTCCAATCCTCCAGCTCCTAACAGGAGGTGACTTTTTCAAACTGTGGGCCCCACAGCTTGAAAACCACTGTGCTAAATGGAAAGCAGAAATCTGCGGGGGGCACGTGACCCTGCATGCTCCCCAGGTTGCCCATTTTTCCACCCCTGCGGCTTCATGCCCCAGGCTGTTGGCCCACTCACCCCATCCTAGTTACGGTCCAGGGATAAGACAATGGAGCAGGTAATATGACACTCAGTTAATGCAGAATTAAAGGAAGAAATATAATTAACATCAATCAATATAGCTTTATGGAAAATAGATCCTGTCAAATTAACTTGTTGGCTTTTTTTTTACAAGATTAGAAGTTTGGTTGATAAAAAGGTAGTAGTGTTGATGTAAAAATATACTTTGACTTCTCAAGGCATTTGACTTTGTACCACATGACATTTTTATAAAAAGTTAGAAAGATGTAAAATTAAGGTGGTACACAATAAATGAATTAAAAACTGGCTAACTAATAGAGCTCAAAATGTAATTAAGAAAGAATCATCATCAAATGGGTATGTATTTAGGGAGTTCCACAGGGATTGGTTCTTGGCCGTCTGGTATTTAACATTTTTATCAATGACTAGGAAGAAAATATAAAATCACTGGTAAGATTTGCGATGACACAAAAATTGTGGGAGTAGTAAAAAATGAACATATGGGGTCACTGATTCAGAGCAATCTGGACTGCTTAGTGAGCTGAGCTCAAGCAAATAATTACATTTAGCCCTATTAAGATGCATAATGCACACATCTAGGAACAAAAAAATTAGGCCATATTTACAGGATGGGGGACTCCATGCTAGGAAGCAATGATTCTGAGAAGATTTGAGGATCATGGTGGATAATCCGCTGAACATGAGCTTCCAGTGTGATGTTGTAGACAAAAGGGATAATGATATCTTTGGGTGCATAAAAAAGGGAATCTCAAGTAAGAGTACAGATATTATTTTACCTCTGTATTTGGTACTGGTGTGACTGCTGCTGGAATACTGTACACAGTTATGAGGCCCACAGTTCAAGAAGATTGTTGATAAATTGGGCAGCGTTCAGAGAAGAGCCGCAAGGATGATTAAAATACTACAAAACATGCTTTATAGTGATAAGCTAAAAATATTGAGCTTCTTGAGTCTAACAAAGAGACAGATAACAGATGATCTGATTACAGTCTGTAAGAATCTACATGGGGAACAAGGACTAAAGAAAGGTTTAGCATGATCCTCGCTGGAAGTTGAAGCTAGACAAATTTGGACTAGAAATAAGGTGTAAATTTTGAACAGAGTAATTAATTATTTAGCAAGGTTCACGACAGTTTCTCCATCACTGACAATTTTTAAATCAAGATTGGATGTTTTTCTACAAGATCTGCTCTAAGTATTATTGCGGGCTGGGGAGTTCTATGGCCTGTGTTATACAAGAGGTCAGGCTACATGATCACAATGGTCCTGTTTGGCTTCACAATCTATGAATCTATACTTTTTAATGCACTGTGGGTTCTGTGTCTCTTTGCACTTTCTAAAGACCTCAGGGAAGGGACCATGAATCCTCATGTCTAGTACAGCAGCAAGCATACTGCCAAGTCTACTTAAGTAACAAACAATGATTTATAAAATGAAAAGCTAAACTAGATACAAGAGTATCTGGAAGAGTCAAAATGAGAGTTTGACTATTTTGACAAAAAGGAATTTTGTAGCAAAGCTGAAAACTTACAGAACTCCAACCAGTACTTAAGGAAGTAACTACTATATTAGTACCTACTTTCACTAAGAACATTTGGTATTGAACAAAGGAACACACACAAACAAAAAGAAAATAAAAAGTCAGCACCTACCCTCAACATTTCCACACACAGCCTGGAGCTTCCAAATATTGTCAAATGTTTCTTTCCTACATCTTGTAGTGTCTGTGTTGCTACAAAAGCTTAATGAAGTATAGTTTGAACACGAATTGTTGGCAGGTTGAGACTTAACTTTATATCTGATTTTGGCCTGCAGTAGTACAGCCCCGCCTTAATGAGTTTCACTCTGTTTTGTTGAGTTTGTTCTTTTAGCACTAGATAAAGTGAATGGAATTGCAAAGGTAAAGCCATAACGTTTTTCTAGACACAGAAGAATGCAGAAATCCACTGGGTATTTTGTAGACCTGAGAAAATATTGCTTAATGACTAAAATGACCTTCCTATTCTTTGATGTCTTTAAACAGAGGACAACTGAATCACATTTATTTGCTGATTTTTTTGTATTTTATTTTCTCCTTGGACTGACTGTAGACAATTGTCTGTATTAGTATTTGATATTCTAGCTGTGAATTTTTATGTCAATTAATAGTTATATAGCAATAGTGTCTAGAGGGCCTTGGTCTGTTTGGGCCCCAACTGTGCTAGGCACTGTACCAACATATATTCTCGAAAGTCCCAGACCTCAGTCTATAACACAACATAACAGGGGAATTGAAAAAAACAAGGAAGTGTGTGGGAGGACAGGTACCCAAAATAATGATGTTTTAGTATGGACTAGCTGAATTGTCACATCAGTTACGTGGCATTATTTCTATTATGTGATTTGACAGCCTTTCAAATGCAAATACTTGTGGAAATTAAATTTTACATGTAAAGATGTGAGTACTTATGCATCACCTTTACATTCATTTTCTGCAAACATTTATGCCAAGCAAACTCAATTGTTCAAATATTTATAGAAAGCAAACGTGAAAGGGTACAGACACGTCCAAAGGCAATTCATTTAACTCTTTTTTTCCATTGCTTGTGCAGTTTTGATATGTTGCCATTAGCCCAGTTATCCACTGAGGCCCCAGTTCAGCAAAGCACTTACATATATGCTTAACTTCAAGCATGTGAGCAATTGCATTCCAATTCAGGAAAGGATTTAAGACTGTGCTTCAGTTCTTTAACAGGGCTGGTCTTAAGTATTTGCTTAAAATTAACCTCAATGGGACTGAAATACTTTATTAAAAAGGGATGGGATCATTCATTGGCTTAAAGTTAGGTATAAACTGAAGTGGCTTAAAGTTAGGTACAAACTGAAGTGCCTCTATGTTTTGTGCTGTCATGTGTGTGGTCCACACATATACACACCATGAATGGACATGTGTGGGTGCGGGCAGACTGAAGAGTAAGAAAGAGTGCAAGAGAACTCTTAACCATTGCAATTAACCATTACAAGGGGGAATAAATATGGTTTACTCCAACTCCTCCTTTACTGTAAAGTGTCCTAGATTTTGAGTGTGTTTTTAAAAGCTAAATTCTCCCCTTTGTGTCTTTGCACATTCATGTATTGCTGTCTATAGACAAAGACTTACCTCAAATGGATGCTTTTTTGAAAGGCTTAACTGTAGGCGTGCACCTGTGCACATGTGGCTAAATAAGCAACTGAACTTGAGTTAAAAATAAACTAATGTTTCAGAACCTTAAGAAAGGTTTTTTCCATTCTCCTTCCTCCCCTTTTCCAGTTATAATGGTTGACCTAGTTAACATTAAAAATGAATGATCTATTCTAGCTCCAACTAAATAAAGTACCTTTTATTTCTTAGTTAGCTATTGATTTTGCCACTCTAGAACTTCATTGACTGTTTTAGATATACTAGAACGGGTCAAGTGTGCAGGAGGCAGCAATCATCCTCCCATGCCTTGCAGTGTCTCGGCAGTGCTCTGTAGAAGCTACTCCAGTCAAATGGCTGAAGCTGACTCTGTGGTCCCTTGTACTGTGGGCACTGGAATACATGGGAGGATTTTCACTAAAGACTACGGCTCCAATTCAGGAAAGCACTTAAGCAGGTTTTAGCTTTCAGATTAAATCCCAGTGAAAACAAGTTCTTAAGAGCTTTTCTTAATCAGGGCACATACCCCTCCTAAACAAGTGAACAGTGTGTACCAATCTGGTTCACAGCTGTCGAGTGAGTGTCAAATTTGTGAATTTTTGCACATGTTCTTGTCTCAAAGAGTGACGCTGAATGCAGGGTAAGTTGAACAACAGGAACGTTAATAAACGTTGTCCAGGTGGCAGAGTTGCATCCAGCCTAACATCTCACGTTCCTTCTTCCACCTGTGTCTCCTCAATAACAGTCCTTTGGGGAACATGGGCTCTCTGATTCCAGTTCCACTGATCATTATACAGTGGGGTGGAGGGGGAAAGTGACTGAGCAGTCATTGTCAGAATGAATGAGTATGAATGGATGGATCCCATCATCGTGTACTAATAAACTCTGTGGTCATCCAGAGTGAACATTTTACCCTTTACATTTTCCACCATGCATGCCTTACTACTTTCAATATTTACAGTATAACTACACAGACTGCAGATGAGCTGGTGTAAATTTCTTTTTGTCCCTCTCACTGTAGTGTTACAGAATTTAGTAATGTGAGGTCAATACTTAGGACCAGGGGCTCCTACAAAATTATCCTCTTACTCTATGCTACAGCGTATGTATCGGCAACGTACGTGAGTACAGAGAAGAAGAGAAAAAGACTATGAAATCTATTCATTTATTTCACTAGTTAAACAAAAATGTTTTCTCACAGTTTATAATCAAGGGGGGATGAAATGCCACTTGACTAACCTGAATATTATATTGTAGTTTGCTGAGTATATTTATACTTTGTTCTGGTTAGTTATACTGAGCCAACTGACAATATAGAACAGTGTTCAACCTGATTATGTGGGATGGAGAGGGAAAAATCTCTCATGAACTTTCCTTCCCAGGAGTCTTTTGAAAATACCTGTCATTTGATGCAATCTGGTGCAATCTAGAAGAGAAAAAAAATTGCTCTTCAGAACAGAGATTTTGTCTGCCAAGGATGATTTGGCAGAGATATTATCCCCTTTCTCCCTTTAATTTGGTGGCAGAATCTTAACAAGGAGCTCTCAAAGCTCTGAGAGCCCCTCCAGCACATCACTGTAGAAGCAGTCCTAATGAATTTAGGACAGCACTTTCCATAACGACAGCATGTTTAAAAGTAGGCTGAGGCATTTCTCTCTCTCTCTCTGCTAAGCCTTTTAGCTGGTCTAATTGAGAACCCTGACTATTTTGTACTCTCCTGAAAGGCACTTTCTAAAATGGGTTTTGCTCTGTACTACCTCTAAGGGTTTTTATCGCTATATGCTATTCTCACAACTCAAAGTGTCATCTTAATTACTTTAGCACATTCTTCAGCCCGTGTGAGCAAGATAGGAGTCTTATCTGAATAAGACAGGAGTTTTCAGTATATATCCCACTTTTACTAATGGACAGTTCTACAACTGAAGCAGCAAATGTGACTGCCACATACGGAAGGAATTTTGAGGGGGGCAATGTACTTTATTACTAAAAAAGTGTTTACAAAGCAAAGAACAAATTCTCAAAAGGTTTGCCTTTTGCGATGTAATCAACACAAGTGTATTTACTCATTGTGTTAAATGTATTTTGCCATGTAATATGAAAACAAAGATCTGTTTAGATTAAAGATGTGCTGAATACTGGGATTTTTGCACAACTACATTTATTCCCTGTGCTGATGCCAGGACAACTCCATAAACAAACTTGTGTTCGGTGTGCTAACAAACACTGTCATGAGATCATGACAGTGCTCCACTGAGCTCCAGGGGAACCTTGTAAAAACATCTGTGTGTGATGGGGTGGGGGCAGAGGAGAAAAAAGGATTAGATAGGTCATTAGGTAGGGCCCTGGTCTGAGAATCAGCCAACTTCAGGTCTACTCTTGGTTCTGCCAGTGACCTGCTGAATGCCCAAGAGCAAGTCATTAAATCTCTGTCACCCTGTTTCCCTTCCAAACCTTTGTCTGCTTGCCAATCTAGGCTCTAAGTCCCAGTGTTGGATCCACAAAAGTCCTACTAAACCTGGTAGGCACTTAACCTCACTTCAGACCTAAGCTTTTGCAGTAAGAGTTTGCTAGGCACCTGTGTTCCTGCTTCTGAGCGTTTGTGCTGCCGCCTCACTCATGGTGTCTGGATGCTTGTCTCCCACCTAAGTGTCAGACTGCTTAAGTGCCTAAGCCACTTCTTGAGGGAAGGAGTTGGGTGATTGCCTCATACCACATAAAATGGCTGGAGAAGATGGTGGTTGTTGTATTCACCTCTAACACAGTGGTGAGTGCCCTCACCTGTGCTATGAGAGAGTCCGGTTCAATTCCCTCTTCTTTGCTGGAGAAAGAGAAGAGGATTTGAACAAGGGACTCCCATCACTCAGGAAACTGAGCTATGAGATATTATGGAGGGGGTCTCCACCAATGTCATCTGTTCCACTGTGGATAAATTATGAAAGGGACTGGAGCAGGGGGACTGGACCTGGGGGTCTCCCATCTCCCAGGTGAGTGCCATAAGCACTGGGCTCATTCTCTCTCGTCTTCATTCAGTGACTATTTCACTGAGGATAACTACTGAATAGACCTAATCTGGTAAACTCTCTCTGATCCTGCCTACTAGATTGCCCCTCCCTGCTCCCCACAATTTGGGTGCCCGAATGCCTCTCTTCCTCTGGTTCATGAACCACCGTGAGGCTTGGACGGGGAATAAATGCCCAGATGCCTAAGTGAGGCAGTGGTGTGCAGGCCCAGAGACTGAAACAACTGGGCCTACAGGGTTCAGTGACAGTTTTGTGGATTGCAGTGGAGCCAAAACTGGGATGTAAGCACTTAAATCAGGGGTTGAGGCACCTGAATTGTTTTGTGGATCTAGAGCCTATTGCTGTGTTATTTTAGAGATGGGGAAATTGAAGTTGAGAGGGGAAGGGCCAAATTCATTCAGCAATGGTGATGTAAGTTGCACATCGAGGTATAGCAAGAAAAGCAGAAAAAGAAGACTGTCCTCGGTCTTTGGTTGCTTTTCCTGCTGCAACCCCCTTCTGTCTCACTTAGCATACAATATACACTTACTGATATGTAATTTAACCCCCCATTTACATCTCCTTTGAATTTGATGACAATGAGACTATTTGTGGAATAAGGTACCATTAATGGTATGTACCAGAAGCAGAGTCTGGTCCCAGGTTATTCACCCTTAATAGCAATTCAGTAGGAAAGTCAAGATCAGAACTCAGGGTTGCTTAACTCCCAGGAAGATTCTGGTTAGTTTAGATACTCTTGAACAAGTTTGCAAAACCCTAGTAATAGCTAGTATTTTGTGTCTTCTGAGCTAGAAGCATACTATAGGTACTGAAAACCTAAAGATATTATAAAGCTCTTTAACTAATTATTACACAGTGCATTGTCAGTTGAAATAAAGCAAAAATGAAAACAATTCTAACACTTTCCTCTCAGATGGCATAGTCTGATCTGAAACCATTCAGCAAGTCTTTTATTACAGTTTGTGAGAAAATATGAAGCTGCAAAGCATAGGTTGATTTTTTTAATACTAATATTTGCATTACTGAAATAGCATATCAGCTACCAAACACAATCTCAGGTACTAGACAGTGGATGTAACTATTTGGCAATAATTTAACTTAACCTTTTAAAGGAAAACAGATTACAGACACAGCCAACATTTACTGTGTAGTGATACTAAAAGCAGGAAGCAATTTGCTTTATATCAGTGCTTGACAAAGGTAGATATCCTTTTTTATATAGTGAATTGAGCATTAGCAGGATTTAGTATGATGACTTAATATTTAATACATTTTTATATAAAGACTAAGTGGTGAACAGGAGAAAGTTCCAAAAGGTTTTAGGAACTAGTCTCATGGAAAACAAAATGATTTTGTTCTCCCCTAATCAGGGTATTAGGTTTGTCTAGAAGGGACTAATCTAAAGACCAGTCTATGTGACCACATGATAAAACTGTCCAGTTGGAAAACCAAGACTGGATTTTAAAGTATGAATTATAGAGGAAAGCTGATGCTTGACTGTGCTGCTTACTTGAATGTGGTTGGCTTTAAACCCAGTATATGTGTGATATGTGGACATTTTCCTTGTTTGCTATTAGAGATCCCAAGAAGGGCAGTTTCAAAACATGGGAATGCTGACTAGCATTAAAAAGTGAGCTAATAAAAAACAGGACTAGTTTTCCCTAGTACCCTATCTTAACTTGAAAGGTGCAATTCTAAAGGGACCTACAACTAACATTACTACTATTCCAGCTCAAAGAAGAACGGATAATTCTCTCTCCCCAAGGAGGGATTCAAGGTTTTTGGTTTTTTTATTGCTATACAAAGAATGAAAGGAAGAGAATGGCACCCTCTTTTACAAACACAAAAACACACACACACACACACACACGCATGCACACACACGTCAAAAAAGTTTTAAATAAACTCTTGTGCTAAAACTACCCTTTTGAAATAAGCATTAAAACTGAGTGAGTTAAGCAACTCTAATCACTGCCATGGCTGGACAAACTAAGAGGCGCTTCTATCCCGACTGCTTCCTTCTGTCAACAACGCAGGATAGTCAAATACTTACTGCATAAGGCCAAATTTGTCACAGTGAATGCTACGTTACTATTGGTTTAGTAGCACAACATGAAATCATTATTCACTTTTCACTCAGGTTAGCCTTTTTGGAAAAGAAAAGGCAGTTGGAAACAGAGCAATGTAATTGTCAACAGCCACTAACTATGTTATACCAAAAAGGCTGAAGCAGAGAGAGGGATAGGTCAGTGGTCTGAGCATTGGTTTGTTAAACCCAGGGTTGTGAATTCAATTCTCAAGGGGGGCATTTAGGGATACAGGGCAAATATCCCTGGTTGGATGATTTAAGTGGGGGATTGGTCCTGCTTTCAGCAGGAGGTTGGACTAGATGATCTCCTGAGATCCCTTCCATTCTATGTTCCCTCTGCATTTTCCACACAAGTGGGTGTGCTGTATTCAGAGTTTGTATAATATGTGGCTTGTACAATACTTTCTTTGGCCTCAAAGGAAAGCATGTGTTTAAATTCAAGCACTGAGCACAACTGCTAGTGTACAGCAGCTGAGCCTTGATTATATTTGAACCAACAGACACCAAGCTACAAGTTAGCATTATCTCTCTTCTGCCACAGGTGTGCACAGGGCTACACAGGGAAGTAATGTATTCCAAGAGAATAGGAAGTGAAGAGGAGTTTGGGGGATTTGGAGCTGCACAGACAATGATTTTTGACCCTAGTAGACTTCTTTCTGTGTTGTTGGAAGCAGAGACAATCGCTTTCCCAGTATCCTCCCTCAAGGGCACATATGTTTTATGAGTATGTTCATAATGAGCAGACTCTACATTATTTATTTGGATTCCTCCTCTGTAGGCTGGAACAGTACACATTACATTTTGAATTGGGAATAGAGAGGAGAGGAAAATCAAACAGTGTATAACCCCGCCCCCCACAGTGTTCTGTGCTCACTAATGTGGCATGAAACCTCACAATCACTACAGTAGAAATACCATTTTTGGCTACACTTGCAGGCAGCCTGCAGAAAGGATAGTGCACCTATGTACTGTTCTGCTTGCACTATTACTGTTATTTGTATGCCAGTAGCTCTCTGAAGGCCCCTGTCAGAATCAGCCACCCCACCTCCTTCCCCTGTGGTAGGCATTGTACAAACTCATGGGAAGTCATCATCTCTGGCCCAAGGAGACTCCAGTCTCATTTGAAACAAGACAAAACATGTGAACTGATGAAAGTGTAGGCGGGATAGGGGGAGGCAGACAGGGTGACAATGAGCTCATAGTTACAGTTTAGCTATCTGGGCAACCTGAGGGTTCTGAGTCATTTGAAAATATTTTTTTCTATTACAAATAAATAATATCTGCTACCCACAGCTGCCGCTCACTACCCATCGTTAACTTATTTCCTGTGTATCTGCTTACTGCTTTTTCTGCAACTCCCATAGCATTCTTTCTGTTATGAGCTAGTACAGACATACAAAGTATACTTGTATACAAAATCTGTCTGTACTAGCTCATAACAGAACTAGTCTGGTTCTTAGACATTTGCTCCCACTGCTCTACAGCCATATTTTCTGTGCTTGGTCCTCCAGCTCCCTTCTGGCATAGCTACTGTTCTCTTTCCAGCCTGTAATTCCTTGCAGTGCTGTATACTTGTATTACAGAACAGCAATAAAAGCAGATTTGTGCTAGAGCAAGTGTCCGGAGTTTGATTTTAGCTTTATACCAGATTAATCTGTTTCATTGGGCAGACTTGTCACATTAGCATATTTATTTCTGAGGGTCCAAATTCTTGTTTCATAGAGCTTGTTCACTAAATATCTCTCCAAGTCATCTCATTTCCCCCATTCTGCTGCTTCAAGATTTCAGTGAAGACTTTCACTGTTTTTTTATTTCCACTAGCATGGCCCAAAACATACTTGTCTCCAGCTCCCTTGCTATAATCTGCTAGGGTAAAAATTCACCTCTATTCTTTTGGAGAGCCTGTAAAGCACTTAAGGCTTTAGCTGTAGCCTGTGCCTTACTCAGGTGACCAACAGTCATATGACAGTAGCTCAGAAGTAATGGCTACTATAAGAGGGGCTGCCTCCCTTACAGTGGAAGAAACATCAGAAATTTGTGGTGGGTTTCTTTACAGCAATCTGAAGAGGGACAGCTGTCCCAGGTCCACAATGAGACTGGTGGAGCTCCCTGAGCAGAGTGAGCTGCGACAGGTATCCAGGAAGAGCTCAGCAGGGTGTGACCAACAGAAAGCGTTTTTATGAACAGCAATGAACTGTGTTGGACTTGGAGAGCCCAGGAACAGCAGAGAACTGCTTGATCCTGGGATGGCCAAGGGAAAAGTTCTTCACTGTGTTTTAATAAACTAGGTCCGAGAAGGAGGAATGGTACTTGAAGAATGTGTATGTGTATTTATTAGTCAGTGGGGAAATTGACAGAGTCCTGTCTCTGTGAAGAAAGCCAAATTTCACCCCTGGATTATTTAGATTAGATTATTATTTATCAGAAACGTTACCATTTTACACATAACCTGAATTACTGTAGCTCTAAGCAAGTGCAAATACTTTCTCAGAATCTGCTGTAAACTCAGTCTCTGACACTCGGAAATATACAGCTCTCATCCTCACAAGTGGATTGCAACAGACAGTATAAACTAAAATATGCAAGGTATTTTTGTACCATGATGACATATAATGCTTTCCTATTACAGCGAATAATCTGAACCGGTATTGTAGATTCACACATGTATTGGGGGTTTTTTTTCAATGCTGAGAACATATAACTGCAAAAGATGATATGTGAACTTCTGTCTTTGTAAGATGTAGACCCACTGTGTAATATGTAACTTCTTCATGAAACACCAGTGCATCATCCAAACACTCAAAGGTCAATTAAAAAGAATTAATGTTCTGAAATTCTAGAATGAAATCACATTTAATGAGCACAGAACAGCAGCTTCAATATGCATGTCTACTTGGCAATGTATTTTCAGATGAATTCAGTGCATGAGTATCCATTGTAATGACTGCCCTAAGGACAATGAATGTTTCCATTCACACAAAGCCAGCTGTTAAAGCATGCACTGAAGGGCTACATCACATTTTGCTGGGATCTTAAACTCCTTGTAGAGTTGTCTTCATGGATGATGAGAACAAAGTCTCTTGTGCCCAAAACATTAGAGAGCAAACAGTCTGCTCATCTCATGTTTCCAAGGTCATTGTAGAAAACCTTGATCTATTCCCCCCACTCCAAATGGAACATGCTAATGGTAACTGGGACTTACCATTACGTAACCAAGGTGAATAACTCTTCAGTCTCTTAAAACCTCATATCAAAAAGTCTTAAGATGTACATTACAAAGTTATCTACCATTTGCAGATATTTTTTAGACTATCTTACTTGGAGAAAGCAAAAATTGGAGAACGTGTTTTTTGCCAAGTAATTATGGCAGTTTCCTGGTAATTCTCAAATGAACATCTGTGCATGTTTTTTAATGACCAAGCCAAAATTGGAACAAAGAAATGAGAAAAAGATTTACTATTTAAATTAATAAAAGAAATCTTTACAATTTTTTTTTTACAAAAATCTATGGCATCATCATAGTTTTGGGCAGGCATATGAGGGGAGTATGTGTATAGAGACACCCATGCCATGACCTTAGCCATGTTCTCTAGTCTACTGAAGAGAGCAGTCTTTGAACAGCTCAGATGGCTAAATAGATGCACTAATAATTTGGGCTTAAATTCTCAAATCTCCTCTAATTTTGGGTATCCAACTTTTGCACCTAAGGCCTGATTTTCCAAAAGTGATGAGCATTCACAGTTCTGACTGACTTCCAACTGCAAGAATGGGGGCCAGCCCCTCTACAAATAATGTTCTTTTTTTAAAAAAAATCATACCTTAGGTTTCTCCATTAGTTAAACAAAACACACCTTTGTTTTTTAGTTTGATCACCATAGATCAGGGTGGGCAAACTACGGCCCGCGGGCCACATGTGGCCCGCCGGCCATTTTTATCCGGCCCACCTGCGTGCCAGTGCCAGTGGCCCCACACTCCCAGCCTGGGGGGCCAGTCCAAGCGAGGGCGCGGCACACTGCACTGGGCCCTGCACTCCTTGGCTGTGGGACGGGCCAAGTGCAGCGAGTCCCCTCCCCCGGAGCTGTGCCATGCGGACAGTGCTCCGGGGGGCTGGGGCTTCATGTGCCATCTTCCCCTGGAGCCGCGTAGCACAGAAAGAGCTCTAGGGGGCCAGGACTGCACATCCCCCATCCTCTCCCGGAGCCATGAGAACAGAGCTGCGGTGGGCCAGGGCTGCATGCTTCTTCCCTCCCCCAGAGCCACGCTGCGTGGGCAGTGCTCCCCTCCTCCTCCGGACTGTGCCAAACAGCTACGGTAATGGGGGAGATAGTGGGTGGGTTCCTGGATGGTGGTTGGGGTGGGCTATGGAGGGGGCAGTCAAGGAGCAGGGTGGATTGGATGGGGGTGGGGTTCTGGGTGGTGGTTAGCAGGCGGGAGGGGAGGGTGGATAGGGGTTGGGGCATTCAGAGGACAGGGAGCAGGGGAATTGGGTAGGGGGTGGGGTCCTGGGGGTGGTGGTTAGGGGTCTCTGGCAGGGACAGTCAGGGGACAAGGTTGCGGGGGGAGGGTTGGATGGATTGGGGATTCTGAGGGAACAGTTAGTGGGCGGAAAGCCAGAGGGGGCTGGATTAGGGGCGGGGCCTTCCCTTCCTGACCCTCCATATAATTTAGCAAACCTGATGTGGCCCTCGGGCCAAAAAGTTTGCCCACCCCTGACGTAGATGTCTTGACTGTAATCAACAATTCTGTCTCACCAGATAGCTATTTTTTATCTCAGCCACCAGACCACAATATCTCAGAATAGCATACTTTACTCAGAGATCTGTTTAAATATGAATATCCCTCAAAGAACCCAAGGATACTGATTAACAATGCCTACTGTTTAACTGAGTCAGTATTAGGATTAATTGCACCTAATAAGAATTTGGCCATTGCCAGTGTGTTTAGCCAGTATCAAGCAAACATCAGAAGAAATGATCACAGAGAAACACAGTAGAGGCATTCTCTTTCCATTTTGTTTGCTTGTTGTTCTAAACAGACTTTACTCTTCACTAGGAAACCTACTTTTAAGCTAATAGCCTGTTCTCTGGGGTGCCCCAGTGGATCATATTTGTACTGTCTTTGATGTCAGCTTACAAATTGCTCTGTTTTTATTTTCAATAAAATTCTATGAATAGAAGCTTTTGGAGTTTGTCACCTATGCTGTTTTTTTCACAGGCAGATCTGACCCTTAGTCTCTCTTGTTGTTGTATTATTTTCCCAATTCTCCCAAAGAAGTAACTTTTTAGGTGGGATTTTAATCAGCTCCCTACAGAATTTCAGGAGAGTGAATTTCTTGGACTACATCATGTGTCTTTAGTTTAAATCATTCAAATCTCAGTATCTGGATCTTTTCCTATGTCTCATGGTTCACTTGTATATCATCCCTTGCTTACCATTGTGTTTGTTCTTTAAGAATTGTCATTAAAATAATGTTGCATTACATATTTTTTTACTTGTCTTTGTCTTTGGGTTTTACTTAGTGCAACAAATTAGTGGAGAAAATAAACATTCTACGTAGTCTCCTCTCCTTAGGCTGGATCCAATGCCCATTGAAGTCACTAGAAAGACTCCCTTACACACTTATTATTACCAGGGGAATTTTGCACCACTGCATGTGCACATATTTCATGGGCTGCTGCATATTTTTATTTCAGAAACCAGCGTCTGCTGAAAAGTTCCTGCAGTTCCACCTTTTGCCCACCAGAGAGCACTGTGGCAATAGAACACACAAGCTGCTCCTGGCCAGCTTCAGCTACCATAGGGAAGAAAAAGAGCCTGCCTTCTTTACAGGGCCCATCGAGCTAGGTCAGAAGACAGGGGTTATGGGGATACAGGCACTCCGGGGCTTCTGTAGGGTCAAAAAGAGGCTCATAAGGGCTAATGGGGGAGTACAGACTGGGGCAGGGAATGAATGGGAGTGGAGGTGCAGGACCCCATGAGCAGATGGGGAGGGGTCAGAGCTACAGGGGGAAAGGAGATGGCTGAGTGGGGGCACAGAGACACATGGGTATGGGGGTGCAGGGACACATGGAGATGAGGGGAAGGGGCTGACGGAGGAGGTGCAGGGACACATAGGAAGAGAGTAATGGGGTGCAGAGCTACAGGGGAAAAGGGGATGGCTTAGTGGGGGCACAGAGACACATAAGGATTGGGGTACAGGGATAGTTGAAGATGACGGCAGGGGATGGCTGAGACACAAGGACTAGGGTAGGGGGTGAAGGGCCACATTGGGGGTGGAGTGGGGGTGTCTGATTGAGGGTGGAGAGACACGTGGACAGGTGGTACAAGGACACATGGGGTTGAAGGGACACATGGGGATGGGAAGATGTGCCTGACTGAATGGGAGAGGCTATGGGTCAGCCAAGGTCTGCACGGGGGATGCTCTAACAATCCCTCCCTGTCCCATCCAAAAACCTGGTCCATTCTTTCCCCATCCATACCCAACAACCCTTCAAGTTCATATCCAGGCTCCTTCTCAGGAATTACTTCTGTCTCCCTCAGTTCCTCTGTTACCCCTGACTCTCCCAAGCCTTTGCACTGCTTCTGAGGGGTGTGGGGAAAATGGTTTAAATGTTTTATTACTCAGAGTTCTGTACTAATATGCCAAGTAAGGAATCTGCCAAAAAAACATTTCCTGAATCTTTTGTCTCTGTTGTTACAAACATACTTGCTGACAGGTATTTTGAAATAAATTTCCAAAATAATTGAAACTGGTATGATTATTTTGACAAAAAAAATATACAGAATTTTAAAATATTGTGTGCATAAATTTTAATTTTTTGGTGCACAATTTTTAATTTTTGGCACAGAATTCCTGCAGAAGTAATTTATACATAAAGATAGAGGCCTGCTTGACAAAGCCCAGGCTGTGATGATTTAATTAGGGTTGGACCTGGGTTGAGCAGGGGGTTGGACAAGATGACCTCCTGAAGTCTCTTCCAACCCTAATCTTCTATGATTCTATACAGCTGTATGCAAATTACCTCCCCAGACTCCTCGTATAATGGCCTCAGTTTGGTAGGGGATGCAGATGTGGCTAACAGAGAAGCAACCCAGGAAATTCAACAAGAAGATATTTCATCCAGCTCTGAGATTGCACTCTGCTTACATCACAACTGGATACAGCTGGTTCAGTTCTTAGGGTGTCTGTCTGTTGGGTCTCTTAAAGGCATAGTCCACTACAGATGGTGTAAAGGTTAGAAATGGAGATCTTTAAAAATCCATTCAAATCATATGCCCTCAAAATAAAATAAAAGCAGTACTCAACAAAGATAAGTACAGAGCTGCTAGTATCACTATAAAACTGATTGAAAATAACTGCATGGGAAGTTAGGGAGAAGTTATGCTAGATCTAATATATTAGCTCGGGATGAGAATGGAAAAACTGTAATTTTTATAATAAAATTTCATAATAAAAAACATCTATTTATCAACGAAGAACTTGTCATTTTATACTGTCTGACAATCCCATCCACATACTGTTTCTTCTTCAAACCTACTTAGTTCTGAGAGGATAGACAACCTAATTTGCTTGGATCGTTTCTGTCATGTACTTTTATACACCCACTCAGTGTAGGTTAATTGGATCTGATTCAGAACATGTTTTGTGTGAGTTGGGAAAGAACATCTGTCTTTCAGCCTTCCTAAAAATAAAGAAAATCAGACCTTGGGTTCATAACTTGCTATTATTTACTTAGGTACATTACAAACAGTACATGACAGTCAACAAAATATGACATCATAGGAGAGGAGACGTCTTTGTTATTAATTTCCCATTTTCACTCGTATCTAATATGTTAGATCCAGCATTAGATTGACAAAGTTACTTTCAGTCAGTTTTACAGTTAATCTGTAGACAGAAACTGCACTTGAAGCAACACAGACTATTCCATAATTATTAACATGATAGTTGAAACCAGACAGTCTGTGGCTTGCATACAACAATTGATTTGTTAACTTTTGTCACATCAACTTATTCACACTATGGTGGGACGCTGGGTAAATTTGATAGAAGCACATTTTTCTCTAGTTCCTACGAAAACGTATTTGCAGAAACACTGCCAAAGACAAACAGGATTACCATGCAATACCTGAAATCTGAATAGTAATTTCCATATTTTCAAAATGCTTACTCCAAGTGGTGATGTTTGAAAAGGCCATGTTTGTACAGTTACTCCTCTGAATGAAAACTAATTATTTCACAGACTCCATAAAGAGCAGCTAACATTTACTAATTTCAACCCCCCGCCACTGTTTCCTCTAAACTGTGCGTGTGTGCGCACGCATACAGATCCTAAACCCCGTGCATACAGCGAACACCGTACACACAAAAATTTGCACATAAGCACAAAAATTTGCATAGAAGAATTTTTTTGCGCACACAGCATGTCAAAAATTTGCAGAGAAGAAATTTTTTGCACACATGGCCTGTCAAAAATTAGAGGGAACATTGCCCTCCGCCCCCTTCCCCACCCAAGAGTTTTTGCAGAATTCTTTCCATGAGAAGCGAAGTCTGTGCTACAGCCAGGGAACAGTGAGCTCTGTCTATATACCTGCTTTCAGGGCTTTGCAGATAAAGTTCCAAAAGGCCAGATGGGGCAATTTGCTACGATCCTTTGGACACACTGACATTTTGCCTTAGCTGAATGGCAAAGGTATAGAACACAAGGCACATTTCCCTCCAGTGCCTCCCAGAAGGACTAAGCAGCATCCATATCCATTGCAGTCCCAGTCCCTGTTGCCCAGCAAGGAAGTGGTTTGAGTTCTAATAAGGCTGAGAATCACAGTGTAGCTTATTTCATAAGAGGAAGAAAGTGGAGAAAAAAGATACCCCGCTATTATCGTGGCATGGCTGGCAGAGCACCCTCTTATGGACCCTCCAGGTGCTCCAACACCAGCACAGGTTTCCCTGAGGAGGAAAAGTCCATTTTTGGTGTCCACTGAGGTGGGCTCCAGCTCTCCAGTGAATTGTTTTTTCTCTCTTGTCCCCCACTGAGTAGGAGAGGCTTAAACGAAAAGTTAAACAAACCCAATTCACTCCTGGGCTGCCTGCCAGGCTTCCTTTGGGGCATCCCTCCCTTTTCCTTCAGGCTTTATTTCCAGTCAGACTCTTCTTATTTGGGCGATGCTCACATCTTGGGGTCTGACTGCTCCTCCCCAGTGGCTGCTTTGGCTATCAGGCCCAACTTTCTACAGCTCTACAGGCAAAAAGCTCTCTTCAGGCTGAGAGGCAAAGCTCTACCCTCCTTCCTGCCCAGTCAGCCCTGAATTAAGCTCCTTTTATTTTCCCTCCAAATGTGGCATTGGCTGCAGCTATAGCGGGAAAGGGTTAGCTGGGCCCAAAGGGTCCCCTTAACTCCTTCTCTGCTGGTATTCTGCTTTTCTGCCCCATCACACCTATATTTGGGTTCTTATATAGGCCCTATCACCAAAAATCTAACCTCACCAAAAATCACTATGGGTAACATCCCACAAAATAAATAAGGATTGGATGTGCAAAGCATCTAGTCTTAAAAGTGAGAATGAAACCTGCACTATGCTTCAGTCTTCATGCGTGGTCTTTTACTTCCAGATGTTTGCTCCAAACCATAGCTAAGATCTCATGTTCCACTTTTCTTTTTGTTTTGCTTGGACTTCTAATTTCATTTTTTTTTTGGGTACGAAGATACCACATCCCCTTCCCCATCACCAATAGCAATAAAAAACAACAAAACCCAAGGAAGTCCAAGCAGACATACGAGCTACTGTTAGGGGGAGGGAAGGATGAGCAATTCCTTCCCCCTTGGGGAAACGCACACTCTTGTAAGCACGAGGGGGCAAGAGGATAAGGGAGGAAGATAATGTGCACTGAACCACGAAATCAAGCTAATAGCAAAAGGCAGCAATTAATATGGTTTAAATATCCTGAGTCTGATTCTTTTATTACTCTCTCTCTTTTTATACCAGTGTAACTACTGACTTCAGTGCAGTTACTCCTAAATACACTGTCAGAGTAGAATGAGGCCTTCCATATATTGTTCTTCTATTACCCTCTCTCTCTCTTCCTCTCTTTTCTGCACCCTGAATTGAATCTACATTTAACAACAAAAAATTACATTTCAGAAAGCGGGAGTTAGCAGGGTTTGTTAACAGCACTAGCAGGAGTATCAATTAAGAAGTAGACCAATGGAGGAAAGAGGAGATCAGAGTAACCTTCTTTCTGAAAGCTTGGTTTATACCTTTTTCTTCAGATGCACAAAATATTGTATAACAGGAATACATTCACATTAAATGCATATTGTACACATGGACACACACATATAGGCAGAATCCAAATACTGTGTACATCATGTAGGTGCATTTGTGTATAAACGTTGTCTGAAATGATCCAAAGACATATTATTTTCATGTCAAGTGCATGCTCAGTAGCCCTTCAGAGCAGCAAGTGGATTTATTGTAGGATTACGAATCTCATTATTCGGAGTTTGTGCCTCTGACACCCCTATGGCATAGAAAATTTCCCCCTTGTGTAAGTGAACTACATCCCAATGCCAATCATGATCTTCGCTCCCAACTGGCACGTTTAGTGTCTGCAGCAAAATTATGCAACACCCACACAACTAATTTGTTGTGAATCAAGCCCAGAGTTATAATTTGTGCCTGCTCTCTGAAAGTGGACTTTTGAGGATTGTCCGTGAGTACTTTATGGCAAACATGACTGTTCAAATATCTGAGCAATTAAAATGGGAGCCTCCAGTGTTTCAGGCAGCTCTGTTTACAAGTCCAACTGCATTTTAGTTGGTATTAATGAAGCATTATCAGGCCTGCCTCCCACCCAATTCCCTCTTTTTAATCCCAATAAAGCGAGATGTTTCAGTCTGTCTATATATTGAGTGATTACTACATCTGTTGTTCTGATCAATTTGTTCTCAAAGTGCAATTGATTACTATCAATTGTACTATGGTTTTCAAAATTTGATATTTTTTTCTGTTTAGAGGCCAACATTTGAAGTGCATTAGCTAACCTGGGTAAATGTTAACAGTAAACTGCTTTAGAAGATGGGTTTATCGCAGGGATCGGCAACCTTGGCACACGGCCCCTCAGGGACCGGAACGGCGAACCACAGCCAGTGGGAGCCGCAATTGGCCAAACCTGCAGACGCGGCAAGTAAACAAAGCAGCCGGGCCCATCAAGGGTGCTTACCCCCGGGGGTTTATCCCATATTAATAAGGGGAAATAATTTCAAAACACTGCTGTATTCCAAGAGTCAGTTTGTAAGACAATGGGAAATATGTCCCAAATGCAATTTATAGGAGACCCACAAATACAGCTATTAGGAATAAGTCTGTATTTTTTAAAAAGTGAGTAAAATCCCATAACCTTCCATCAGATTTATGATGCATCCTGCATAAATCATTGTACAGTTATTGATCTTTTCTGCCCTGACAACACATTTATATGGATATTTAGTATAATTGATAAACTTTCTTCTAAAAGAGAGAAAATGAGACAATTAAGCAATAACCGAAAGAGGTGAGTGCTATATAATCTCCTAAAGCACAGCATTCTACCCTGCGGGGTACCAGACTCATCTCAGGATACACAGATAACCATCTGAACTGTCACAGGCAATCAGAGAGCAACAGTGCAAGCAACTTCCTTTCCTCCATAGGGTGCTCTACAGTGCAGCTCAGTAAGAAGCAGAACCTCCACAGAAAACAAACGTGTCACATGGGCTTAGAACACAAAGTGGCAGCAGCTGGGCTGTGGGGCAGGAAAGATTCTCTCCCAGGCTGGACAGAATAGGACAGAACCTGGAGGAGCTGAAAAGCACCGTTACAGGAAGCAAAAACCTCAGCAAAAATAAAAACACATGTCCAGTGGGGAATCAAAAGGCAACAGCTTCTCCTAGGAGATACAGTTGGTACAAGGATATGGACAGAAGACGGGATCGCCTGCTCCAACCAGGATGACTGGGAACAACTGCTAACAAGGCAGCCACCCAAGAAATTCCCAACAGACCTCTAGGAATGAGCTGCATAGACAAGAACTTCACCTAAGAAAGCCTTGCACCACGTCTGCTCCTGGCTAAACCTAGGCACTGAAAGCAAACTGGCCCAGGCTGAATGCAGCTGCTAGGTATGGCCAAAAAATATTAAGTGATTACTCCAGCGGATAGATTTCCTATGTTACTGCTAAAGCCCTAAATGTCATCACCAGGCTTTTACTCCAATACTGGGTATCACATCTACTACATTCCCTTCCTTATCAAATTTGACCTGCATTTATTCTGTTTGAACTTTTCCCATGGAGCCATGATTTGCTCTAGGATATCGCTTAAACACAATGCCTATGGATACAGTATGTATAAGTGGCTTTCCAGGTATGCTTTGAAGTGCAGTCTTGGCAACTGAGTGCCCACAATAGGCTTATCTATCCCCCTCACTTCATATACTCTTGATGTCATCATTTTAAGGAGGAGGAGGCTTGAGGAGGTACAGTGTATGGCACTATTACCATACTGGATGATTTTTTTCAACATTCTGAAATGATCCATTCAAATATATAACTAGTTGTATTCATGTCTAGAGCTGCGTGAAATTTTTTGATTAAATAGTAAATTTGCCAAAAAATACAATGATGGGACCACCAAAACTATTCCCAAATTTGGGTCAAATTCAGTGAATGTTTTCAGCCAAATAAAAATGATTTTTTTTATTTGTAATGATTCATTTAGACATTTTTCAAAATTTTGTTTATCTTTTGTAAAAAGAACACAATGATACAAAAACATGAAAAATAGAGTTGGAGGTGAATGAAATGCTTTGTTTGACCCGATCAGTTTTTTCCTAGTTTTGTGTTTTGGTGAGAAACTTGAAAAATTTCAATTAGAAATTAACATTTTCCTCTGGATTTTTTGGTTCAGCCACCAAACTGGAAATTCAGGTATTCATTCAGTTATACCCATTGAAAGAAGTGCAATCTTGCAGAAACCAGCCAAACAATTTGACATGAAAGTTGGCTGCCTTGTTCTTCATGTTGTGATTGTAGGAGGGGAGGGCCATTTTCTGACTAGAAATCTGGGAATGCAGTTTCCATGCTGATAATGCAGATCTTCACCACCCAAGCTCACACTGAGGTGACTATCAGCGAAAGCATATGTATTCGCACAAAAGGTAAATTTGTGTTCACACAGAAGCAGTTTGTGTTACCTTCTCAGCTGTGCGGCTTATATATGTGTTGACTTGGCTTAGCAATAAGTTCGCAGTCTTCTAAAAAGTAATTCTCAAAACAAAGTAAAACGAGCATTATCAATGGGCTTTGACATTCAAAATGCTGGCTCACTGTGCAAATCTTAATAATAACCTTATCAAAACACATTTTAATTGCTTTAATTGGATTTGAAATAAGCTACTCATGCTCTCCTAGGTGATTATATAAAAATTAATGCCTGATCCAAAATGCACTGAAGCCAATTGGAGGATTTCCACTGGCCTCAATAGTTTTTGGATCACACCCTTAGGCTCTTATATTAGGAGTACATCAGGGAGGGATTCTTCTGCCAGACAGATGAGCTACCAGGGCAATGAGCTACCAGATGCTGTGTCTCTGCATTGTCCTTTAGTATTGAAATCTAGGGTAAATTTTTTAAAAGTGCATAAGCAACTTAGATTCCTTAAGTTAAATTTTCATTGGGTCAATGGGGCTCAGGCTCCTAAGTGCCCAAGTGACTTATGAAAATGGGATTTAATCTCCTACATCATGTAGGTGTTTTTGAAAATTTTACCCTTTGCTTAGCGGGAATTATGACAAACTCTATGGGAGTGTGAGAAGAGGGGACAATGGGATCCTGGTTTAAATAAAGGAGAAAGCTGATACACGCATAGGGACTGGCACCTAAGTTCTCTACCTAATGAAAGTGGCTGGTATCCTTTTGCTCATGAACTATGCATCATTTTTACATATTATAGAGCTGGCCAAATAAAAAGGCAGCCCCATTAATAATTTATGCAAAGAAAAAAGGCAAGATGGATGTGACGTTGAGCTCTATAGGATTTTATGAAAATAGGCTAATGAGTGTGAATATAATGTAACTGGAATATGCTTGGTACAAAAGGTCTCTTGTAAGGTATCATTACAAAGCTTATAATCTACTGTGTTCATCCTATTTGTATAAATGTATCACTCTTATGTCTGAAACTAGAAATATGAAATATAACTCTGAGGGCCTATTGCAATTATGCAAAGTGTGGGCCATTAATGGTGGTTTGGAATCTTGATGGCTCCCATCAACCAGGACAACTGACTGTGGATGGCTCTGTTTGCTTGCAAGCCTTCCTGTGAATCATGCTGGGAAGAATGAAAGCTTGGGGTCTCACAGGACATGTGACCATGTCACCTGGTACTGGAATCCATCTTAAACCTGGTGCTTTTCCATTTAGAAGGGGGTAGGGACCCAGAGAGACAAAAGGATCCCGCCTTGTGCCAAAGCTATATAAGGGGGTGGAACAGAACAAAGGGGACTGCAATCATGAGAAATCCCCTAGTTACCACCCAAGCTGGAACAAGAGCTGTACCAGGGGAAAGGATAGTGCCCAGACTAGGAAGGCAGCCAATCTGTGAAAAAAACTTATTGAGACATCTTGGAGGGTGAGATTTCATCTGTAGTCAGTTTTATTACTCTATAAGGGCTGGTCTACAGTAAGGGGAGGGGTCAACCCAAGATACACAACTTCAGCTACATGAGTAACGTGGCTGAAGTCAGTGCCTCTTAGGCTGACTTACCTGCCATCCTCATGGCGGCAGTGGGCTCCCCCGTCAACTCCAGCTTGCGCCTCTCGGGGAGCTGGAGTTGACAGGAGTGCCTTTGGTGATGGTTTTATCGCATCTTGATGAGACGTGATAAATTGATCACCAATGGATCGATCACTACCTGCTGATCCAGCAGGTAGTGAAGACATACCCTTAGGCTTAGACTTGTGCATTTTATTTTATTTTACTTTTTAATTCACTTTGTTCTGTCTGTTTTCACTTGAAACCACTTAAATCCTACTTTTTATATTTAATAAAACCATTTTTTACTTATTAATTAACCCAGAGTATGTATTAATACCTGGGATGGGGAGTGGGCAAACAGCTGTGCAAATCTCTTTATCAGTGTTATAGAGGGTGAACAATTTATGAGTTTATACATACGCTTTATACAAGGTAAAACAGATTTATTTGGGGTTTGGACCCCATTGGGAGTTGGGCATCTGAGTGTTAAAGAGAGGAACACTTGTTAAGATGCTTTAAATTAAGCCTACAACTGTTAGGGGACATGGTTCAGTCCTGGGTCTGGGTTTGCAGTAGGCTAGCAGGTCTGGGTCAAACCAGGCAGGGCACAGGACTAAGAAAGAAAGTCAGGAGCTGCATTTCCAATATTTGTTGCGTGAACTTCACTGCATCACTTCCCCCCTCTGGGCATAATACTTAACTAATCCTCAAAACACTCCTGTGAATTAGATAATGTTTGTACAGCACTTAGTAAAGTGCCATCTAAGTGATAGCAAAGCACTTTAAAAGTTAAACTACTGTAGTTTATAATATTCTTCAGAGTACTGGATAATATAATTTTACTTCAATTGCATAAATGAACTCCTTTTTTTAAAGGTTGTATTTTAAATATTTATCTGCTCTGCAATAAAACATTTACGAGACAATTTGTTGGTGTTGGCTTCCTAGGTTTTGCCCTTTACTAATTTGAGAAAACACTTTTGGGATTTGAGAATGTCTGATTTAGTTATCAGTTTAATACATTTTTACATACTGAGGGTCTGATTCTAATTATATTTACACTGGTTTTGCACTGTTTGTAATTCCACTGACTTCAGCTGAGTTATTTCTGATTTTTATCAGTGTGAGTCAAATCAGTCAGTCCGAATGTTAAAAATGAAAAACAAAACAAAACAGACAAAAATACAAAAAAAAAAGGTTTAAAACTTCAGTATATAAGATGTAAAAGTTAGGAAAATAAGGCACTGTTGTATTCAGTTTGCACAGAATTTCTCCCTTTAACATGTAAAATCCCCATCTCGCTGTCAAAGGGGGTAGCTGGACCTTCAGTCCCATTGCACTTCATCCACTCATATTCAATGTCATGGATAAGAAGTTAGTAGTCTGCTTCATCAAATCATTCAGTACCGACTCTGGCCATTGTCAGTAATAGACAATTTGCAGGACCCCATCAAAGACAGACACTTGGAACGTTTGTTATATGCGAGGGAGAAAATCCCTGCCTGCTGCAGAGAAGTCTGCTGATGGTCTTGAAGCACACAAAGAGTGGCATTTACAGCTCATATCTGCAAATGTTAGTTATATTTTAAAGTTACCCTTCCTTAACATCCAGACACTACTGCCTATCCCTGGGGGCTTTGCACGGTAGGGAACTTCACAGGTGACACTATATCACTGTGCATTTCCTTCTATTTTAAAATTCTCTTATTCTTTTTAGCTGGTGCCCTATGTTGGGGAACAGGGAAAGAAAACAGTGTCCAGTAGTTTTGCGATATACCCTTCATAGCTTTCCATGCCTTTTGGGCATTTCTTCTTTCCAGAAGAAATAATTCCTGCTTTTTCCATTCATTTATCTATACACCCACATCATTTCCACCACGTAGTCTCCTCATAGTATTTGTTTCTTTCTCTCTGCATGTTACTTTGGCTACACCTCTACTGCAAGGTGCCTAAAACTCAGTACAGTACTCTAGGGCCAGACTTAGGCACACAGAACCATAGTGATAGGTTTGGTAAAAAAAAAACCTGAATAGAATAGCATAGTTACTGTAGAGGTCAATGGAAAATTTCTCATCGACATCTGCAATGATTGCATCAGGCCATGTATGTTAGACACTTTAATTTTAGAGAATACTATAACACTTCCAGAGTTACATTCTATTTCTCTGAAACCTCCAAGCAAACTGTTTAAGTTCTGTATCTCCACCCTGTGAACATTTCAGTGCTTATACTGGGAATAAAATGAAAAACTGAAAGCCAAGCATTCACTGTCCCTAATGTTTCTGCTGATTTTATTTCTTAAGTTTATTTTTTAAGTATCTGCCTCCATCTTTCTTTCTAATTCATTTATATTGGCAGATATCATGCTTCTATGACACTGTGGATAGAGTCATTGATAATTTTCACATTTAGCTACTATACTTCAATTCCTTGCCCTTTAAACATATTGCCATGAACATACTGGCTTAATCTGACAGCTTTTCTGATCTAAATACTAATTATTTTCTCATGTCTAGCAGTCTGGCTCCATTTCTTTATTTCACTTCACCCCAACAGCATGTCTCCTCAGTCTCCTCAAATTAACTGTGTCTCGCTCCATTTCACACCTAAAGAAGAAGTTAAGAGCAAACAGATCATCACCTTCTCTCCTCATATTCTTAGTATATGTATTTAACATTGTTTTTATTTCATCTGTGGTCAAAAGCAGCACTGTGTTTCCACCTAATTCTTATGGCTGCTCTTTGAATTTTGTGATCAAACATTTTTAGGCACTTAAACAAGGATAAATAAAATAAACTGACATAGAGAAGGGAGAGAAAATGCAAACACTGGATGCAATACAGAATAGAAGAAAGGCTGGCCACAGTGCCTTTAATAATAGGAAGACTGAATATTGTTACTCATGAGCTAAATGTAAACACTATACTTCTACTAAAGTGGATTTTGAGTAAAAGTTAATGGAGCTTTGCGTCAGAAGTGGTTTTAAAACGGTGGAAATCACTAGAACAGTTAATATGATACACATCCTTCTCTATCATTGATGGTTATATATAATAGAAAAACCTCTGCTACTAAATAGTTTGGAGTTATTTACTTACCGAAATGAGATAGAACTATTGATGTAAGGACACAAAATGCACTGTCGTTCAGTTCCACATGTAAGCAAAATACAAAGAACCTCCAAGTTTTTCAACATGCTAGCAAAGCATTTATTTACATTTAAATAGGTTCATGCTTGCTGAAATTCTAAACGACATGTTCTGCAACTACCAGTAGGTTTAGCATTAAATACTTGGTATTTGCTGCAGACATGACGGAATGAAATTAGGCCTGGTAAATGTACCATTTGAATAAAGAGCCATTATGAACTAAGGTATCCATACAGTGAAGAAATTTCTTGTTCAGGCTCTAATTATAATCCATCTTGACTACAGCAACAACCTCCTCTCTTTCCTTCCAAACCCAGTCTCCTATCTTCATTCCATACAAAGTGCAGCCCTATGAAGAGGTGCGAGATAGATAGTTTTTATGATTATATGCACCTATTTGATGGTGTCTACAAAATGGATGGCAAGCAGTAACTTAGTCCTGGGGAAGGGTGTGGGGAAGGGTTTAACACATTGTGACATTCCCCAGAGTATAATCTGAACAGGTTGACAGCTGTGTCCCTTCAGTCTTCAACCTGGGGTGCCTTTTGCATTGCTTCGCTACAAGAACAGTCCCTGGTCCTGCTCACACACAGCCTCTAACATGTGAAATCACTCCCTGCTAAATTACATGAATGCTCCAGACAGTCACTCATGAATGACCTACAGGATGACTCCAGCAATTTCCCAGTATCAGACCTTCCCCAAGAAATATGCGGCTTGCAGCAAGGTGACCAGACATCAAGTGTGAAAAATCAGGACAGAGGCTGGGGGAAAATAGGCACCTGTATAAGATAAAGCCCCAAATATCGGGACTGTCCCTATAAAATTGGGACATCTGGTCACCCTAGCTTGCACTGCCCATCTTCTTGGACAATAACAGCTCATAAAAAGTCTGCCATTTCATCAATGGAAAATGATATGCACAAATCCTATTATCTCACGTGGACATTCTTAAACACTTAAATACAAGCACACTGGTTTGACTAAAACAATAAAACGAGTTTATTAACTACAGAAAGATTTTAAGTGACTACAAGCAATGAGGCAGAAGCCAGAACTGGTTACAAAGAAAATAAAAGGTAATATGCAGCCTAATACAGTAAAAGCCTTTTTATCTGACATGTTGGGGGAATGGAGGATACCAGTAAGTGAAAAATTCCAGTGCAGAAAGGGATGCGGAGCTGGGGACTGGATCATTGGGCTCAACAGTTAGTGATCAATGGTTCCATGTCTAGCTGGCAGCCGGTATCAAGCAGAGTGCCCCAAGGGTCGGTCCCGGGGCCGGTTTTATTCAATATCTTTATCAGTGATCTGGAGGATGGCATGGATTGCACCCTCAGCAAGTTTGCAGATGACACTAAACTGGGAGGAGTGGTACATACACTGGAAGGTAGGGATAGGATACAGAGAGACCTAGACAAATTAGAGGATTGGGCCAAAAGAAATTTGATGCGGTTCAACAAGGACAAGTGCAGACTCCTGCACTTAGGATGGAAGAATCCCATGCACTGCTACAGACTAGGGACTGAATGGCTAGGTAGCAGTTCTGCAGAAAAGGACTTAGGAATTACAGTGGACAAGAAGCTGGACATGAGTCAACAGTGTGTCCTTGGTGCCAAGAAGTCTAACGGCATTTTGGGCTGTATAAGTAGGGCCTTGCCAGCAGATCGAGGGATGTGATTGTTCTCCTCTATTCGACATTGGTGAGGACTCATCTGGAGTACTGTGTCCAGTTTTGGGGCCCACACTACAAGAAAGATGTGGAAAAATTGGAAAGAGTCCAGAGGAGGGCAACAAAAATGTTAAGGGTCCTGGAGCACATGACTTTTGAGGAGAGGCTGAGGGAACTGGGGTTGTTTAGTTTATAGAAGAGAAGACTGAGGGGAGATTTGATAGCTGCTGGCAACTACTTGGAAGGGGGTTCCAAAGAGGATGGATCTAGGCTGTTCTCAGTGGTATCGGATTACAGAACAAGGAGTAATAGTCTCAAGTTGCAGTGGGGAAGGTATAGGCTGGATATTAGGAAACACTATTTCACAAGGAGGGTGGTGAAGCACTGGAATGGGTTACTTAGGGAGGTGGTAGAATCTCCTTCCTTAGAAGTTTCTAAGGTCAGGCTTGACAAAGCCCTGGCTGGGATGATTTAGTTGGGGTTAGTCCTGCTTTGAGCAGGGGGTTGGACTAGATGACCTCCCGAGGTCCCTTCCAACCCTGATAGTCTATGATTCCAGGGTGTGTGGAGCGCGGGCTCTGGAGGGAGCTGGGATGCAGGAGGGGGCTTGGAACAGGATGTTGGGGCACGGGAGGTGGCTCAGGGTCAGACCTGTGTGGGCACTCAACTCAGGTGGCATCCCACGAATGGTGACCTGTTCCTGCTGTTCCAAGGGTGAGAGTCTGAGTCAGATTTCAGGGTTTGAGTCAGAAGCCAGGAGCCAGGAATGTTCATGACAGACTCGTGGAATCCACATTGTTGCGTGGACAGTTTGTGCAATGCCCCTTTCCGGGCTGGCCTTACCATGAGGTGAACTGAGGCAGCCGCCTCAGGTGCCACACTTGGGGGGTGGGGTGAGAGGGTGGAGGGTGCCGCTAGGACCCAGAGTGTTGAAAATTGTGTCTGCTGCTGGTGCATATGTATTCTCTCTGCACTAGATACACAGAGATGGTGGAATGCTGGAGAAAGGAGGGCACAAGAGACATAACAGGCCGGCAGGAGAAAAGGAGAGAGGGAATAACAGAAAGCAGCAGGAGCTGCAGGGAGAGAGAGGAGGAGGAGCCTCTTATGTACCTCTCTAGCACCCCCAGGAGCCTGGACTGATTAACACCAGCTTCTCAGGGAGCTTCCTGTTTCCTGCTGCTTCCCTGAACCCACTTGAGGAGAACAGGCAGTCAACTGAAGTAGCAAGCCCTTAAGACGCTGATATCTTTCCTCACTTAGGCCCTGCCACCAGCCTGCTTATTTGTCCCCTTCAATTGAGTGTTGAGTGCCACTGTAGCTGGAACAGAAGAGCAGTCATGAGTGAAAGAAGAAAACGTCCCTCTGGGACAGCATTCAGAGAAAGAAAGAAAGCAAAGGAAGCTTTTCTATCTTAGCAGAAAGGAGCTCTCCTGAGATACACAGACACAAATGTTCACGGTGAGCCTTCCGGCCCCTGTGAGGACGCGAGTGGTGAGGAGATGCCTGATCTTCCAGTTAAGGAGAGTACAGGTGACCTGTAGCTACTGAAGCATCCATATCTCCACCTCAAATGAATGTAACTATGCACATTCCTGAAGAAAAGTGTAGATCAGAGAAGAGTGCGGTGGAGGTGCAAGAAACAGCTGCTGCTGAGTTTAGTTCCTTAAGTCTAGGTGATCCAGGACCGTGGACACACGTGAGCAGTAGCCTGAGGGACTTCCTTGTACTGCATAGGCCACAACAAATGAAAAACTTCATGTTCCCCTTTACTCCAGGAGCATCTAAGAAGAGTCACCATCCAAGAAATGTGCACACACCACTACCTTGGAAAAACAATTCAAAATGAGATCATACAGTTACTGGCAACAAAAGTCACACAGAAGATTATGGCCGATCTGAAGTCAGCAAGATATTACTCTGTTATTCTGGACTGCACACTTGACATCAGCCATATGGAACAAATGACTAATGGTGCATTTTGTAACAACAGCAGAACCTAGTAAAAATGGAGGATAATGCTAAGTCAGGAACTGTTCGTGGGAGAATAGTGGCAGAGGGAAATGGAATCATCAGAAACATACATAACTTCAAATTTCTGTGTAGCTTAGTGTTGCAGCATGATATATTGTTTGAAATAAATGTTGTAAGCAAGAGACTCCAAGGTGTTGACCTTGATGTATCTATCTGGAGCAATGGAACATCTGAACAAAGCAAAATCATACCTACAGTTTTACCGGTCAGATGAGGGATTTCAAAATGTTCTGAAGAGTGCACAGAAATTGGCAGAGGAACTTCACACTGAAGCTATTTTCCCACCCATTCAAGAATACAAGAGTCACCAAAGAAGAACACATTTTGATTATGAGGCATGGGATAGTCCCATAAGAGACCCCAAACAACAATTCAAAGTTTAACTGACTGTGCAATACAGTCAGTTGAAGAACGTTTTATGACGCTCAAGGAACACAGCAATATATTTGGGATGTTGTATGATATTCCATAACTCCTCACTATACCTGAAGAAGACCTACACCAGCAACACAGGACACTAGAGACAGTGTTGACATGCGCGATATCGATGGAAGTGATTTAGTGATGAACTGAAAGCCCTTTCAAGATATATTTCAGCAGGATCAACTCCAAAGGCTGTTCTGGAATATATATGCACAAATAAGATGACCACCCTCCTTCCAAATGCTTTTGTTGTTCATATTTCTAACACTTCCTGTAACAGTTGCCAGTGGAGAATGCAGCTTCTCCAAGCTGAAGTTAATAAAAACTCATCTACTTTCCCAGCGACAGAGGAGAGGCTGGTCGGCCCTGCAACCATCTCAACAGAGCATGAGCTGGCCCAGATGGTGGACCTTCAGGGAGTAGTATAAATCTTAGCAACCATGAAGGCACAGAAAGCACCACTTTTGATTATTCAAACAGATAAAAATGCCAGTGTTTATTATGCAGACAAGAAAAGTTACATTTGCTGTTCAGGCATTTGAAAGTTAAGTGTTATTTAAGTTTTTTGAACAAGGCATTTTAAGTTGGTAATTCTCCTTTATTGGAGTAGGTAGCAGAGCAGTACCATGAGAGGAGTAGAACAGGAAGAAGGCAGAATTGAGGCCTTTGAAAGTTTTGGCCCAGTTGAGGGGGCATGAGGGCATCATTTGAGCTCTCTGCCTCGGGTACCAAATGTTGTGGGTTGGCCCTGGCCCCTTTTGTTCATATAGCATAGGGAGTCAATCAGAAACCCTGGGGCAGTTGACTGTCAGACCCGTGCAGGTGGGACTTCCCAGGGGAACAGTGGCGGCAAAAAAACTAACTGGCTTCAAGACTGAGCTTGATAAGTTATGGAGAGGATGGTATGATGAGACTGCCTACAATGTTATGTAGCCAATCTGCAATTGATAACAGCAGATATCTCCAGTGGCTGGTGATGGGACACTAGATGGGGAGGATTGTGAGTTACTACAGATAATTCTTTCCCAGCAGTATGGGTGGTGGGTCTTGCTCACATCCTCAGGGTCTAACTGATTATCAAATTTGGTATCAGGAAGGATGTAGTGGCTTGGAGTGGTTCCTCCCTGTATGCGTCAGTGGGAGGCCACCAGGCCTCATTGTGCCACCTAATGCTGAGAGCCAATCTTCAGGAGATTAGCACCAGTAACAGTCTGTAGTCAGCCTGCTGGCTGGGGCAGGCAGCAACACAGTCAGGCAGATAGCAAAGAAACAGGCCATTTGTCTTAACGTGGGTAGGTTGCCACCCCATGGGTGGAGTTGGCAGCATGGGATAGAGGAATCTAGGCCCACTCTATTCCACTGGGTCTCAGCCCAGGACCCTAACAATGACAGAGAATCCCACCACTGGATCAGTGGGGATCCTGCCAAAACACACTGACCATGGCTTCAGCAAACACAATTGGACTAATGTCTGGTTTCCCCAGACTACTTCCTACCCCTACCTGGTTGTAAAGTTTCATCACTCAGGGGCCCTCAGGCTCAGGGTACTCAGCAGCCGGCACTTCTAGCTCCTCCAGATATTCACCGTATGGCAGTTCCTCTGGATATTCCTCCAGAGGCAGGGGCTGATACAGCTCAGTCCCTGGTTCAGGGGCCAGCATCATCCAAGTCCTTCCCTGGCTCTCCCTCAATTGAGCTGGAGGCCCCACCTCTTATACTTCTTATTCTGCCCCCTCCACTTCTGGTGCAAGGGGCGGGCCCAGCCTGGCTCTCTCCACCAGGGAGCTGGGAGTCGTTCCACCCTGTCTGCATAAGAAGGAGGCCACTCTGCCTCTGCCTTCGCTACAAAGGAATTTTTGCCCCAGATCCGATTGGCAGAGACTCTGGGGGTTTTTGCCCTCTGCTGCATGGGTCATGGGTCACCTGCAGGTTTAAACTAGTGTAAATAGTGGATTCTCTGTAATGTGAAGTCTTAAAATCCCAATTTGAGGACTTCTGTAACTCATCCAGAGATTAGGGGTCTGTTACAGGAGTGGTCGGTGAGGTTCTGTGACCTGCAATATGCAGGAGGTCAGACTAGATGATCACGATGGTCCCCTCTGGCCTTACAGTCTGAGTCTATGAGATGTCCCATGGTCTGTTTTTCATAGTAGGTCATGGGCAGTGGAGTACAAGAGGGTTACAGCTGCTGCTAGGTGGCAGCATGAAGCTACCAGCTACTCAGGCCTGGGTTCTAGACCTATAGGCCTTACAGAAAGCTATAAAAGTTGCTAGCCCCACATAAGAAAGTTACAAGACAGGAGAAGTTGGATGCTTGCACCATCAGGCAGCCACAAGAGCTCATATAGTTCAGGCCAGAATTGCCTTACTCAATGCATTTGGGAAAGCTGGCAATGAAATTTTCATACACACACTGGGGATGGGGTGAGAGAATTCAAAAGACAGGCCAACACAGCTTTTTGTAAAATTTTGTTACGATTTTTAGCAAATCTCAAGATTTTGTGGGATGAGACTCATGGGGCTGGCAATATTGTTAGTTTTCAACAATTATGAACTAACTGAGCCAGGCTAGCATCAAATTAATAAGCAACCTACTAAATATTTCTACATAATATTATTAATTATAAGTACGAGAGCCTGAAGCCCCAGTGTTATGTTTCTGAGTTATCTTTAAGCCTCTGACTATTGGACTACTCATGGTGTAAGATAGTAATGTAAGGATGGCCAAATTGGATCTTCAGTTTATGTGGAAACTGCTTTAGGGTATGTCTTCACTACCTGTCAGATTGGCGGATAGTGATCTGTCTATTGGCGATCGATTTATTGCATCTCATCAAGACGTGATAAATCGATTGCCAACGGCGCTCTTGTCGACTCTGGAATTCCAGCTCACCGAGAGGCGCAATCTGGAGTCGATGGGGGAGCCTGCTGCCGACTGCTGCCGCTGTGAGGACAGCAGATAAATTGGCCAAAGATGTGCCGACTTCAGCTACATTATTCATGTAGCTGAAGTTGTGTATCTTTGGTCGACCCCTTCCCATAGTATAGACCAGCCCTTAGTTTCATGCTCAACATCCTATGTTAAGTGTTTTGTCTCAATCATTGTCAGAAGACACACTGCCACTTTCCACAATGAACTTCCCCATTTGTATCTAGACCCAGGGAATTAGATCCATCAGACCTTTCATCTGATTCTGTCATTTTCACTCACATTGGCCAGTCCTGGAAAAAATGTATCCAACAGTTCTAAAAAACATTGCCATGCCTCTTAGCCATCCATACTAATTTTAATAAGGACATATACAGAAAAAACAATGATCTAAGGACACCTTTTGTCCTAGCTGTGAAACAACTTTTATCCTTTTTCCTTCCACTCATAAGATTCCTGGGATGTTTTGTTGTAGTTCATAGGCTTTAATCTATTTTATTTAAATTACTGAATGTGATTTCAAAGCTGCTTTGAATATATTCACAAATTCAAAACTGTCTGGAGTCTCCCCAGCTGCACCAGATCTGGATGCTGCAGTGGTAATGTACAGTAATATTGTGTTTAATTTAGAGTTTAAAATGGAGTAAAAAGTTTGAATAAAGTCAGTTTTAAGGTGAAATTGATTTTTTATTATATTATTTAGAAAAAAGAGAATTGACTACCACCTTTCTTACTCCATTACATTACACATGGTAAAATAACCCTGGACACTCTGTTCAGCTATGTGGGATATTTATATGTTATGTACAGTATGTCAAGGAATAAAAAATATATTATCTATAAACACTACTGTTTAGAAATGTTTCCCTACCACCACCGAACTTCCAAGTCCTTACTGCAGAAATATTTGAAAGGGGACCAATGGGAGTTTTACCTGAGAAAGGAACGCACAACTAGAGCTTTAGAGAGCAATTACTCTGTCTATCAAAGGACTTTCTCTAGTGCCTGTTGTGGTGGTATCTAGGCATTGACCTAGGAATTTCTAAACTGCAAAGCATTGTGTATGGTGCACTACATTATATGGTTCTTTGCCTCTCTCAGAATCTAGGAAGCTTTCCTTAAGATATTTTTTTTACCACAGCAGAGTGGATTTTGTGCAATAGATCCAAGTATAACAGTTTCTCTTCCAATAGGTGTAGACTTTCCTTTATTCCTTTGGTTTTACAAGTATTTGGTATTACAAGTCCATCAAAATGCTGGTTAGTTACCCCAGATTTTTCCCTTCAATATGTTTTTTTGTAGTTTTGAATAGTTTGCAATAATCTCTCCTTGGATAAAGTGCTCCACTCAAAAATAAGAAAATAAAACAGAGGTAAAATGAATGTATCTTCACTCCCATTCCCTGTGCTATTCATAGCTGTTCATTTTACAAAGTTACTTTCCCAAATGAAGACTCCAGCTGCTCAGCATCCCAGTCTGTATAATACATGCTGTATGAACATAGTCCAGCAGTAAGTAACTTCAAAGAACTAGTAGGGGGGTTTGTATGATATTTTTTACCTTCCACCCAGCGTTCAGGATGTGTGGGGTGTGCGTGTAAGCTACAATTGTTGCAACTGTGGAAGGTTCCAGCGGTGTTGGTGAACTAGAAAGATTCCAGATAAGGGCCCTATAACTCCTGGGCTGTTTGGACGTTAGCCATGGGCCCTCAAATGGCATAGTGAGGAAATATGCCTCTATGTCTTGGACAGGTTGTGGCTCCTCTCGTCTCCTCACTCTCTGCTGAAGTATTCCAGACTGTGAATGGCCTTATTAACATGGAATACCCCTACTCCACTCCAGAACCCAATACATCTCCCTTTGAAGAACGAGCAGCTTATTTCTGAGAGAATATCACTGTTTCTCTAAAGACAACCCTTCAGGGCGCCAAGAAATAGAAATCAGACAAAGATCCAGTAATCTGTAACCTTCCATCTTGAATTCAACCCATTCCTAAAAGAGGAAGTTGTAGAAGCTCTGCAGGAAAACCAAGTCCCTGTCATTGCATTCATTTTGTATTAGTGCTTCTAGACCTTGGCTAGGAAATGAGAGTTCTTGGACCTTTCTGACCTGAAATTGGCAGGAGCATCTCTTGTGGTGGTGGTGATGGGCCATTAATCTCCCCTCACACCACAAGCACACCATGATGCAGCCAGTACTAATGAAAGCATTACTTATTGCAACCAACCTCTCCGTCTACCTTATGGAATCTTGCTTCCCATTTCTGAACAATGTAATAGAGAAGCTTTCCAAGGGATGGTGCCAATTCCACCTAGTTTTGCCAATACCCTGGATCCTTCCAATCAGGTGCCAGGCCAGGAATAATTTACTGACACTGATGTATGAACTGCTCTTAGCCATGGACAACAACCATACATCCAAACTCATAGTGCTAGTTCTCTCTGCTACATTTGATACGTCTGGCTGTAGAAACCTGCCATCCCACCTCAGAGACAGGGAGAGAGCTGATGTGACAGTGATGTGACAGCTTCAGTCTCAGACTACACCTAGAGTTTCAACCACCACTACCATTTTCTGTGGAGTCCCACTGGGAGCTGTCTTCTCTATTCTGTTCTTCATCTATCTGAAGCCACTAGGGAAGATTATAAAACAGCATGGATTAAAATACCAGCAGACTGCAGATAACACCCTGCTCTGCATCACCTTTACATCAAAAGGAAACAGCACCGTATCCCAACAACCCAAGGGCTTGACTAAGGTGAGCAACTAGAAGAACAGCTGTCTGAAGATGCATCCCTGAAAGACTGCAAGCTGCTGTTAAAGAGAGGGAAGCACTTTGAAGAATTTGCTACTTCCACATCTCATTTCACCGAGGGGGAGGAGGAGGTCTGACCTCATATCCATTAAGATAGTCAGCGGCCTTGATGTTCACCAGGATTTTTCACTGCTTCTGAACAGTTGAAGAGCCACAGCCATGGAATATAGTTTTGCCCATCTAAATCTGATTAGACTGCTTGGATTCCAGTTGTTCATTTTTCCACAAAGTTTAGTTGAGACAAACTGGCCAAGAAAGGCAGATTGCCCTGTGTTGGGATATGCTAAACCCTGCACTGGCCAGGAAGGTGTTAAAAATCTGCTGTGGGCTCAATCAGCCCTGTCCTGCTACAACTGCAATGTGTCAGCCTTGGTGGAAGAAATTAAAAGGGGGGAGTGCAGCTCAGCTGGTGGCTGAGTGGAAAGGATAACAGATTTTTAACCCTCGCTCTGTGAGAGAGGTCTGGCTGAGGTAAAGAACTGTATGAGGTACTGATGCCTGCTAGAACCTCCCGGATGAAAGGTAGGCCTGATGTGAGGCTATTGTTTGCAGTCTGTGCCTTGCTTGTTGCTATGGGGTAAGATTGTGGCAGGTGACCCACAGTCTGAGGGGGGTGAAACCTAGTAAACTCCACTTATTGTTTCACCTAACCAAGGACACAGTACTGATTTGTCCTGGCCCAGAAACAACCCCAACATTATGCCTCTGACTTCAGATTTCTCTTCTGTTTGCCTGAAATGCTTTAATTGGGGTATGCTCAAAGCAGTCAAAATACTGATAACCTGTATTTGCTTTTAATTCGAGCCCACTGCTTTACCTCAGAACAGAATAATATTCAGGAAAAGAGAAACTACCACACTTTTAAAAATACGGAGATATTTCTTGTACAATTTCACTTATCTTTAACAAAAAAGATAGCAACTAAACACAAGAAATGGCAGAGCAAACTGTCTGATTTTTTCGATCAAGAATGGCCTGCCCTCTCTCTATTGCCTTTATGGGATATAAAGTTTACCTCAAACTTTGCTTTATAATTATGTGCATTTTAACTACAGTTATTTTTACAAATGAGGCTTGTTCTAATCATTATTGTGACCTTCAGATTCATATGAACTGGGGAATTCTTTTCCAGCAAAAAGAGTAATTAATACAATTAAGCAAAGACATGGTTCCATTTTTAATTAGTGAAAATTAAAAAATATTTTTCATATGCAGGAAAATTCCTCAAGGTCTATTGTAAACAACAAATATGATTATATATTATAATCAAATGCATTAACAATGCTATAATATTGAACATAAAGTTGACTTAATAGGCATGATTAGATGCTTAAAATTCTTCCCATGCTTATTGTTATTTTATATGAAAGAAGATTAATGTCTTTCAGGTTTATAAGCCTCAGGTTTATTATATCAGCCACTATTTTTGCCCTATGATCTACAGACAGTGATTTATCACAAAAAGGCTCAATCCTGCAAGGTGCTGTAACCTTCGATTTCTATTGACTGGAAGTTGAGAGAACCCAGGATTTTGCAGGGGTACTCTGTTCCTCTCAGGATGAAGCTGAGAATGAATAGAAAATATAGGGTCATATTTCAACATTAAGATATAACTGGTGGATTGTTTTGTTCATAAAATTAGGTACAGCAAATTCATTGGAAATGCTTCTAAAAAACCCTCAAAGCTGCTCCACTCTTGTTGAAATATGGAGGCTCTTAAATACAGAGAAAAGATCAAAGCTTGGGGGATGGGGGTCTCATAGAAAACACATACAAAAGGAAAAGAGAACAACAATTGTTGTAGTTGTGAAAGCACCATCCACTCTTGAATCTGTTTTTTACTAAGAACTGAATATTCAATCTGCACTAAGTATCCTGTAAGCCTAGGGCATAATGTGAACTATTAAGATCTACAATTAATCATTTCCAGGAATGACAGCTGAGAGAGAAAATGCACGTATTTTTAAAAGTAACATAAGGCTCTGAAGATCTGTCTGTTAAATTGCAGTAACAAGACGTTGTTATAATACAGATCAAACACCCACCAGCTCAAACAGGTGAGCATTTCATTGTGCTCTTTGCTTATAGTTTTGTATGTAAACTGTCAATATGGATGTCTTGAAGCAACTTACTAAAGAAAATGAGAATTCTCTGTGGTACTTGTTATGAATAATTACCTGTTTGTAAGAAACTTTCATTTTTGACAGCCACTAATTTTTCAAGAGGATGCTCAAAATTCAATAAAACTACACCGTTCTTCACTGGTAACTCTCTGTCATTGTGGGAGATTAAATATGATTTATTGACTTTGTACTTTAATCATATGAGAAAAATGCATAAACTGGCAAAACTCAAAGATCCATTCCCTTTGCAACAACCTTACATCAATCTGTAATACCCATAATATAGTCAATTAGATATAATAGCATTTTTTCGGTATAGCCGTGTAGTGTTTTTGTGGCTTAGGATCTATTTACAGGTCTGCTTTGTGTTCACTTGAAATAACCAGGAAGTGAAATGTTCAAAAATTGCAATATATTATACCTGATGAAAGTAATCTATAGAAATGATTGCAAGTGGCCAATTTAGCTTTGGCTAGAGGCAATGTGATCTGGGTGGCGGGTCTTGGTCTTGAATGGAGGGCTTTTTCCCCATCCCATTCCCACCAGTTTTTTAAAATGTATGTGTTCCTCTGAGCCACTTACATAAATTTCAGTCTGAGAATGAAAACTGTAGATACTCTAAAAAGTTAAGTGATAGAAACATTGTAGTAGTAGAATTATTTTGTCTGCATTTTGTATAATTAAAAAAAATAATGTAGCATGCATTAAAAGTGTTAATATATGATTTGATCATATTTTGTCAGCCACCCATTCTGAAAGAAGAAAGGAACAGCCTAGTGTGCCATTGGTAAAGATGCATCATCCAGAATCTTGTCTGAAGCTGATTTCAAGGCAGTTACAGACGTTTAGAGTTACCACTTTATTGTAGGTTTGCATTCTTTTACTTATTTTAAAAATGCTAATGATTGTTTTTCTCCTGCATTCAAATGCATTGTATAAATCAATCCTGTTGTGTGTGAATGAGGAATGTGTGTGTTAGAAGATAAGTGTGAAGGACATCACCAGACCAGATCTTCTAGGGAAGAATCGAGGACAATGTAAAGGCACCAGGAGATTGCAACATGTCCCAATTGAGATTTTAATTGAGATTAAAAAACAAAATAAAAAATAGAACTCGTCAAACAGCAATTGATTGCATCATGATGTGCAAAACTCACTGGTCCCAGTGAAGAAAGATCATTATATAAACCGGGTGCTATGCCATGAAATTTTGGGTTTGTCCTGCCAAGAATTCCCCAGAGCATACTGACCCAACCAGCAGAACCCAGTTCCTCTCTACCCATGATCAAGCTAACTGACCACTAGATTGATTCAGACTCTAAACTGGTAACTATAGCATGGACTAGCAGAACAGTGTGTGTGTGTGTGTGTGTGTGTGTAATTGAATGCATATGCTAATTGTTGTATCTCCAATAAACATGATGTACTGCCATTTCCCCTGAAAAAGATCCCACGTGGTTCTTATAAGCATAACACCATCAAGGTGCTTCTTATGACTATTAGGCTTGCTAGAAAAAAGAGTAAGAAGTGGACAGAACTATCCAGAAGTCTGGATGGGACTAGCTGGAATGGCTGCTGATTGGAGAGACGGTTGTGGTCAGTTTGCATACTTAACTGCCACTGGAAGAGAAGTCGGCTGGCTTTGCAAACGTCAGCCTCCAAGAAGGGTCTTGTCATCCTGATTTCAAACTGAAGAAGACAAACAAGGCTGTTGGTTGTCATGGTAAAGACTCACAGCTTACAATGTTTTAATTAATAATGAGTTATGGGAAACTATGAGAAGTCAAATATTCATTTTACAATAATAGTTTTCAACTATGTAATTAATTGGAAGTTTAAAACTACTTTTAAAAAAACCAAAAACCCAAACTCCATTATACTAGACATATAGGGTCTGATCTGGTTCCTATTTAAATCAGTGGGAATTGTTTACATGGACTTCAGTGAACTTTGGTGCAGGCTTATACAGAGGCCTACACTTGTAAAAATTAATGGAGGAGCCTTGCTCAGTAGTCAAGGGGTAGGGTTGCCAACTTTCTACGTGCATGAAACCAAACACCCTTGCCCTGCCCATGCCCCACCCCTCCTCTGAGGCCTTTCCCATGTCCTGCTTTTTCTTTGGGGCCCTGTCCACACTTACTCCATTCCCTGCCGTGTCGCTTGCTCACCCACCCTCCTCCACTCGCTCACTTTCCCTGGCCTAGCTCAGGGGCTGGGGTGCAGGAGGGGGCGAGGGCTCTGGTTGGGGGTACAGGCTCTGAGGTGGGGCCAGGGATGAGGTGTTTTGGGTGCAGGAGGGAGCTCTGGGCTGGGGTGGAGCTGAGGGTTTGGAGTATGGGAGGGGTCTCTGGGCTGAGGCAGGGGTTGGGGTGCGGGGAGTGAGACTCTGGCTGGGCGTGCAGACTCTGGGGTGGGGCTGGGGCTGAGGGGTTTTGGATGCAGGGGAATGTTCTGAGCTGGAACTGATGGGTTGGAGGGCGGGAGGGATCAGGGCTGGGGCAGGCGATTGGGGCACGGAGAGGATTGAGAGCTCTGTCTGGAGGTGTGGGCTCTGGGTTAGGGTTGGGAATGAGGAGTTTGGGGTGCAGGAGGGGGATGAGAGCTGGGGAAGAGGGTTGGGGCTCAAGGATGCAGGCTATGGGAGGCGCTTACCTCAGGCAGCTCCCAGAAGCAGCAGCATGTCCCCCCTCCGGCTCCTATGTGGAGGCACAGCCAGGCGGCTCTGTGCTCTGCCCTGTCTGCAGGCACCATCCCACAGCTCCCATTGGCCATGGTTCTGGCTAATGGGTGCTGCAGGGGTGGCACTTGGGGGTAGGGGCAGTGTGTGGAGTCCTGGGGCATCTATGCATAGGAGCTGGAGAGGGGACATGTCAGATGCTTCCAAGTAGTTGTGTGGCTCGGAGGTTGCAAGGAGCCTGCTAGCCCCACTGCCTGGAGCTGTCAACCGGACAGTCAGTGGCTTGGTCAGTGGTGCTGACCAGAGCCACCATGATTCCTTTTCAACTGGATGTTCCTGTTGAAAACCGGACACCTGGTCACCCTTTCCTGGTGCCATAGACCATTACTAGTTATTGGATAAAGAAAAACAGAAGTCACAGGTTCTGTCACAGAAGACATGGCCATGACATCCACCCTTGGTTCTTATACACTGGCAGTGTGCACTCCATGTCTGAGCCTGCAAAATAGAAGTGTATAATATGCATGCAGACAGTGGGTACAAAGCAATGCGCATGACAGCGCACACGGGAACCTGGCACTGCAATAACTTCAAGGCACTTAGAGCATTGTATATTTACAAATAATATAAGGAGACTGCTGCTGTTTGAGCGCCAGGTTTCTTCTACCTAGTGGTAGTAAGGCCAGAGAAAAGGCTGAGACGATGTACACCTAATCTGAATGCAGAGGATCGTACTGTCTGATTACACCTTGCCCTGTTTCCCATCTGTGATCTTGAGAGTAAGGAAATGAGCAACGCAGGTATCTGAGGGCTTATCAAGACTAAGGGGATTACAGCAGCATACTATGGTGCTTCAGTTAAGCCACTGCAGATGCTATGGGGAAGTTATTACAGCGACAAAAATGGTTCTTCCATCACTCTAGTAACTCCACCTCCCTGGCTGAAATGACACAAAGCAGCATTAATGCCACATTCTTTCCATATGTAACTCGACCCATATAATACTGCATTGCTGTGGAGCAAACAATACTAGCCAGCTTTTCTATTACATCCAGTCTCAGCACAGTACTGGGGGATGGGGTAAGAGAACTGAACTAGTTGCAGTCTATATCTACACTACAGCAGCTACAATCGCACAGGTGCACCAATGCAGCTGCACTGCTATAGCACTTCTGGTGAAGATGGCCTAAACTGATGAGTGAGAGCTTCCCCTCAGCTTAACAACGCCTGCTCCATGAGAGGCGGTAGCTATGTCAGTAGGAGAAGCTCTCTTGACAACATAATGCTGTCCATGCCTGGGTTTAGGTTGGAATAATTTATGTTGCTCAGACGTGGGGATTATTCGCACTTCTGAGGGATGTAAATTATACCAAAGTAATTTGTAGTGTAGGCATCACTGCAGTCCTCTAATTCCCAGGCTAGTTATATGCCAGTCCTAGGTTCAGCTTCAGTGCAGTTTTGAGCAGCTTTACAGGTTGGGTGTGGTATTCATTTGCCACCTGCTTATGTCAGGGAAACGCAAGGAGACAATCACCAAAAAACATCTGATCCTAAATTTTGGGATAAAATTCTAACAATACATTTGACTTCTTAATTCTACTTTAAAGCACAGTCTTAAAGGAACAGTGATGCATGTATTGTCAGTGTTTGTATGTGAAATCTGAATTTTACTGGAACTTATTGGTATTGTATTGAAACATTTTGTTATGAAAGAGGAAGCAATTTCTATAGATTGTGAAAGAATTTCCACACATGATTTCTTTGTATTCTTAGTGGTTTTTTAGGGTACTGGACTGCAGTGAAGGGGAGCAGGTTCAAAATCCCCCTTACCTATGATACTTATGATACTGGCTTTTACACTGCAGTCTGCCCCAGAGAGCGGGGACTTGATGACTGGCAGGAGCCTAGACTGAGCCAAGGTAGGGATAGAGGGTAGGGGGTTTCCCCAGGGAGGGGACACCCAGAGACAGAGTGTGGGGCTATTGCCAAGGGTCAGCAACCCAGGTAAGAAGGCACCGGGGTCTGGGAGGGACACAGGGCCAGCGGCAAGCAGGACATTGGCCTGCAGAGGGCGCTCCGGCTGAAAAAGAGCTAATTCCCAGATGACCAGCAGGGGGTGCCTCAGGGGTGAGTCATTGCGGCACTACAATGAGAAAGACAAGCTTTCAAGCTTACACAGAGTTCTTCTTCAGGTCTAGGAAACTAACCCAGTGTCACTGCTAAATATAAGATTTGAACAGTAAAATAACATAAAAGATAAAACCTCAGCCACCATGTATAGCATTCACATGTGATTTCTCCTTTTTCTCTGATGTTTTTCAGAGAACCCCAAGATGCTTATGGTCCTAATCTGAATTTTTTTTCTCACTTTCATCTTAGAAAATAAGGCAATTGTGAATTTGATACTGAGCAAAATCTCTCTCGATTACATCAGTGTATTAGCAAGATCTGCCTTCACTATACATCATTCAAGTAGAACAAAAAGAAAGCATGTCATGCTATTACAATTATATATTACTTTCAAAACTACTTTAGCTTGATTGTATTCAGACTACTTTAGTCTCTCTTTAGCTTGATTGTATTCTGTATGTTTTTCACACTTTCAGACTTTGTTGCTCAAAAATTTCACAAAGTCTGGAAGTTAGTGCACAGCAAGTCAGGCTGTAAATTAATAGTGCACTACACATTCCACATTAACTCCCCATGAGGACATATTTATGTCACACTTTGGGCAATTTAGCTTAGTTCACTTTAAATTCACATCCTAGCTTGCTGTGCGCTAACTTCCATGTAGATAAGCCCCAACAAAAGATACAGCCAAGCAGTCTTCAGAGTGATACAGTACTTGGTTTCTGAGCTTCAGTATGTCCAAACAAAGAAAAGCCTCTGGAAAGAGTTTTGGACCTCACTGTTCAATTATTGATGGAGTGGTTCATGCCTACTGTACTGTAACTTATAATACAGCTACAGGACAAAGTCTTAAACAAAATTGTGCCCCAAGTGCAACAGAGTTAAATAATAAAATTACAATCTTAAATGATAGCAGGAGAAAGACACTAAGGATTGTATGCTGAATTGTTGAAGTAAGTGAGAATTGTCACCAACTTAAGTACCAGAAGGATCAGGTCCTCAGAGAGAGGCAAGAGAGAAAATACATTTTAAGATTTGAGATAGAGTATCTGTAAGATGGAGAGAGAGAGAGAAATGTCCCAGATTGGAGGAGATGCAGAGGAAAGAGCTATTATGCCACCAGAATGGCAAGATGGTGCAAAGGGACAATGGGAAGCACAATGCTAGATGAATGAACAGGCTGGTGAAAGGGAAAGAAGAAAGGGTTGAGAGAGGCTGTAACAAATCTGTGAAGGAGCTCAGAAGCAAGGAGGGCAGTTTTGCCCTGTATCCTAAAATTAATGAGCCAGGAAAGTTTTTACAATAGGAGGGATGTAGCTGGGGCCTCTTTGAACAAATGAGAATGGTAGATATGGTGGGCACATGTTAAAAGTATGTTTGGTTCTAGAGAGATTCCTGGTTCTAGCAATATTTCCCATTTTCAGTGCACAGAATATGTCTGAGACCTGTCATATTACTAGACCTAGAGTGAACTTTTAAAGTGTCTACCTAAGGCAGGCAGCATTTTGCCCTTGCTGGAGTCTGGACAATTTGTACTTTGGGGTTCACTGTAGAAAGGAATTGAAATAGACAAGGTGAAAGGATTTAAACATGAGGGTTCCCTGAGAGGCAGAGCCAACGAAGGAGCACATATAAACAATGCTGACGTGGTAGACACAAGCTGTTTTTTTTACAAACAGAAGAAATGGGAAGAAAGAGAAATTTGGGGAGCAAAGATGGCCATTAAAAATTGGTAGTGGGGGCTCATTATAAACACTAATGAGTCAAGGACAGAAAAAACACATGGAGATGTCTGAGAATACTCATCCTTCCCCAAAGAAGCACTTCTATCTTTGAGACATGTATGAGAACTGAAGAAAGCAGAGATAAAGCTGCATGTTTTTATGACTGTCTAGCCCATTTCTTTTAGATTTTAACTTTTAAAATGGATGGTTAATAAAAGACTCAGTCACCTTATTAATGTTTATAGTGGAATGCATGTTACTCAATCTAGAGATTACTAAAGGAATACTCTTCCATTACCACAGGAGTATGTCTACACTACACATGCTACAGCAGCACAACTGAGGTATTGCAGCTATACTGTGCTGGTACAGACCTTTATTGTAGCAATGGAAAGGGTTTTTCCATTGGTGCAGTAAATCCATCCCCCTGGAGGCAGTACCTAGGTAGACAGAAGAACTTGTCAATCTAGCTGCATCTGCAGTGAGAGTTAGGTCTACCTAATTATGTTGTACAGGCCTGGGCATATGATTTTTCCCATCCCTGAGTGAAATTGCTAGATTGACCTAAGTTTTAGGTGTGCGCCAGGCTTAGGAATCAATTTCTTGATTATCAGTATCTTGTTGCTAACAAACTGTTGGGTTCTCACTACATATGCAACTCTGATATAAAAAGAACACACACACACAGCACATCTGAGCTTTTTCAAAACCTGTGGCAAAGCAATTAAAAAGCAAATTGGCACATTATTGATTGTAAACTTGGCAGGGTCTTTTGTGGTTGCTAGCACTCATCATGCTGCTTCCTTTCTCCCTTCTCATTTTTCCACTCTGGCAACTGAGCCACCAGCTGGAATTAAAGGCAGAGCATGTTTGACAACTTTGTTACACAGGTGCCAAGCCCTGGAATTCCTGTAGATAGGGTTCTTTCACTAGCACACCTGGGTTCACTTTTGGTATAGCCACAAGTGTTGACTATGTGTCCAGGATATATTATAGTCCACTGCTTGCACCTCAAGGGGTTTTCTTTCTTCACTTGGAAGAACTGTATTTCTTTGCACACTTAAACATAGTAAACAGTTTTCAGTCTCATTTCAGTCTGAATGCCCTTGAGTGACGTAAGTGTTACCTATGTAAGCACTGGTATAGACAGTGCTGTTGGTGAGAGAGCTTCTCCTGTCAACGTAGTTATTACCTCTTACAAAGGCAGGAGTTAAGGCATCTCCATTAGCTTGGAGCATCTTCATCAGAAGCGCTTCAGCAGTGCAGCTGTGCCTCTGTAAATGATGTAGCGTAGATGTAGCTTGAGTGAAAAAGAAATACCAAAACTTATTTAGATAATTCTAATAAGCCATACGATCAGTCTAATTTGGAATGTATTTTTGCACTTGATAAACATTAGCAGAATCATTTTGATGTGGCAGTGCATAAATGTGTCTCACAGCACATTTAATTAAAACTCCTAAGGGTTGTGATTTTGTGGCTTCCAGGGTGAGTCTGCAAATCCCACAGTTCTATCTATATTTGAAAGACTTTGAAATATAAATAAAAATGGTAACTTAATGATTATTTAAGCTATGTTCACTATAGTTACTCTCTATGGGTATGTTTATATGGCAATTAAAAACCCATGGTTGGTCTGTGCCTGCTGACTCTGGCTCATGGGGCTTGAGCAAAGGACCTGTTTAACTGCTGTGTAGATGTTCAGGCTTGGGCTGTAGCCCAGGCTCTAGGATCCTGCAAAGTGGGAGGGTCCCAGAATTTAGGCTCCAGCCTGAGCCTGACAGTCTATAAAGCAGGGGTAGGCAACCTATGGCACTTGTGCCAAAGGCGGCACGCGAGCTGATTTTCAGTGTCACTTGCACTGCCTGGGTCCTGGCAACCTGTCTGAAGGGTTCTGCATTTTAATGTAATTTTAAATGAAGCTTCTTAAACATTTTAAAAACCTGATTTACTTTATATACAACAATGGCTCAGTTCTATATTACAGACTTATAGAAAGAGAATTTCAAAAACGTTAAAATGTATTACTGGCACACGAAACTTTAATTTAAAGTGTATAAATGAAGACTCGGCACACCACTTCTGAAAGATTGCCGACCCCTGCTCTACAGGTATTTTTAGCCCTGCAGCCCCAAGCCCTGTGAGCTGACCCAAGCCAGCCATGTTGTGGTTTTTTATCCCTTTGTAGACATCCCTATAGGGCCCAATCTTACAGCCCTAGCTCACTTGAGTATCTCATTGACTGCAACAGAACTACATAAGTGAATAGGAATGCAGGACTGAGCCCATACTGTGGGAAATAATGTAGTAAGAATCTTGGCAACAAATATTTGAAGTGTGGCAGTTATAAACTCAGAAGGGGGTTGCTTAACAGTAGCTCAATACACAATCTTCCTACAGAATCACCTGTTTAGTGTTCAGTTATAAGATATTTATTGCTACTGGCTCAAGTCCTGATTTCATTTATTCAGTTTCTACTCCATTCGTACTTAGGCAAAACTCTTATCAAAATCAATGGAAATTTTGCCTGAATAAGGACTGGTTAAAAATGGATTAAGGGACAGATACCTTCACCCCCCTCCCCGCAATCCTTAAACATCTGAGCTAGTTAAGGCACAAGTTACAAACAGCTTCAGAAGTGTTCCAGGGGGACAGCCCCCACCAGACAGCTGTGGATCAGCTGGATATACAGGATGCATGTCCACAGCCACTTTTCCATAGTCCTGACACTCCAGGGGAAGAGGGTAGCAGGAGGGGATGGTACAGCAACAGTGACACCAGCCCTACATCACTTGGGTAGGGGGATTCCCCTTGAAGAACATTCTAAAAGTTGAACTATTAAAGTATTAGCAAGTTGAAATTATGCAAGTTCTCACCGTCGCTTTGTATGGTATGTATAGTGATTGAGGACCGTTTTCTGCATGACCCCTTGGTAGACTGAACATTATTTACTTTGGGTGAAATTCAGCAAAGCATGCAGGTCTTGTACAAGGGCACCCATGCCACTTTAAGGGCATTGATCGCTTTGGGGATGGGGGTCAGTTAGCCATCACTGGAGCAAGTGCATAAGGGAGCCCTTGCAATTCCTTCACACTACATTGAGGGTATCCATGCCATCCTTCACACTACATTGAGGGTATCCTGTGGCCAGGCAAGAGTGGAAGGGAGTGTTGGGGTGAAGCAAGAACAGGACAAAGAAGGTTCCACTAGATGCACACTTGCACATTCCATGGCTGAAACCACCTGAAAAGGAGGATACTGGGCCATGGCTTCTGTTCTGTTTCAGGAGCTGGGACAATAGCTGTGGTAGGCAGTCTGTGGTTAGTGGGTGGAGAACAAATTCCATCCCCCACATCAAAACCTGTTTACTCAGGTTTTTTATAGGAAGGGCCTCACTTCACCTGTAGCATTGTAATGTGTGATACCAAAAGCAAAGGGGAATCCTGATTCTACCCAATGTGCGTGAAATCAGTGCGCTCACTCAAAACCTCAGTGGTATCCTCTCTCTCCCCAAAGCAAAAGTGATAGCTAATTCAAGACAGAGTCCTTGATATAAACAGCTGCGTCAATGAGGGGAAATGTAAATCTGCTGGATCTTTGTTGTATTATTGAGTTTGTTTCATATGTTGGCATTTTTTTCTGATGTTAGGTTATTCTGACAATACTTGGGGGTCAGGAGATGGAAATACGCAACAAAATGATCATATATACTGTAAGAAATGGACCATATCTGGCACCAAACCTGACAGTTAGACAACTCTTTAGAATGTCTCTTCCACTGTGGGAAGAGGGTGGTAAGAAAAGAGAGAAAAAAAGATAAAACAACTAAACAAATCACATGCCCAAGAGACAATTAATGATGAAATATACTGCAAGTAAAATTCAGCTGTCAGTTTCAAACCATCTGCTGTCAAAATCAAACTGGCTTCAGTTCCAAGGGCTGGTACATCTCTGAATGTCAGCATGCTGCATGGTATTCTGTATCTTTATTAAGATACACCTAAGTAGCTGCAAATTAAATTAAACATTGGCAATTTTTCAGATTTCCCCCCCTTTCTTTGTTTCATTTTTCCCCCAGAGATAATGGTTTAGTATCCATGTACTCTAACCAGTATATTTTAATTTAAAAAGACTTATTCATTTCCATTTGTAATGACTTTAACAAAGAAAAACATAATATTATAGAAGTTGAAAGCTGATCCTACCAAGACTTTCACGTGCTTAACTTTGTCTCAGATCAGGGCCTTACAGATGGAAAAGACCTATTAGATCATTCAATCTATTGCCCAAATACAAAAGAGTAACTCACTGGGATATATATGATATGCAGTTTGCAGAAGGTGAAATCCTTATGTGCCTAAAAGACACACAACAATAATACATACTCTACAGTGTTATTGCCTACATACATCCTTCATTTTAAATATCAGAACGAAAGGAATTCTACTTTTATGTGGACGTTATTAATCCAGAAATAGTTTCATATGACATTATCTTGAGAAGTAAGGAATCACTGCTTCCCCTTATTGTTACAACTGCAAAGGCAAACCAAACCTTCATTTCGTCCTGCAAAACCTACTGTTATTCTTTTCCCCAAAACTGAACAAAAGTTATGCCATCCTTTATTTCCCATTGTGCTAAATTCAGCAATAACCGTTGATGAAATCACACCCTAAGGCTCTTGACTTGTCTCAGATCAAGTCTTCAGCTTTTCAATACTATTTAAATGCTATTATGGTAGGTGAAAGCTGTAAGTGACTCCCAATTTATATAGTCTTTGTGGGATAATTTGAAAGAGCATATCTAGGGAATCACGGTTAGTAATGCTGTCATTTATAATAACTACTCTTTTTCTACCACTGATAATATTTGGTTCTGAGTAGGCAAATCACCACAAAGGACAGTGCATAAGCTTTCTATATTCTTTCCCAAAATGACAAACCTGTTAGCATTGTTTTGTAATCCATTTATTTTATGATGGAGAGATAAGAATATGCTATTTTTTGTGATGTGTTATTTATAGGACTTTGGGTTAGAATGTTCCTTTTCCATAGACTTTCCCCAGAAAATCAGGATTTACCATCTTCCCTGATTTCTGATTTAATCAGACCATCATAAGCTAAGCTACTGTTCAGATTTGATTCAACAGACACTACATCTTCTCTAATAACAGCATCCTGCTTAACTGATTTCTGTTCTTTTTAAGGATCCAGAAATATGGATCTGCTGTATTTTAAAATTCTTTCAATCATTCGTTTCTTCTTTTTTTCATATGAATATTAGAGAAAAAGCCTCATAATGTTTATTTGAAAAATAAGCTTTAATAAGCAGTTCAAGAATAAAATGATTCTTACTGGCACTTAGGGTGACCAGACAGCAAGTGTGAAAAATCAGGATGGGGGTGGTGGGGGAGTGTTAATAGGAGCCTATATGAGAAAAAGACCCAAATATTGGGACTGTCCCTATAAAATTGGGACATCTGGTACTTGCACTTGAACTGAAAGTTGGCTCACTACATGGAAACATATATACTATGAAAATTATGTAAATATGATAGTCTATATAAATGTCTCCCAATACAGTTAAAGGTAGAATGGCAAAGGACCTAGATTCCATGGGTGCATTTGTTTTAAAAGCCCTTGGAAAGAATTAATTACTTTTTCCTTTATAGATTTTGTTGGTTTGAATGGAACAGGGCACACTATTTGAAAGTAGTTCTTTGTGTTTAAACCCCACCTGATGCTCAACATAATATAAAGTACACTTCTGACATACAGAACTTTTAACTACTTTTGGTCAGGGTGTTAGATTGGTTTCTAAATGGCTATCATTAATTGACAGTGTCCTCTGATTGTCCACTTAAAGAAAAAGGTTCACACTGCTTTGGAAAAGGGTATGTAACTGTTTGTGATTATAGTCATGGTACTTTATACCCAGAGAAGAGTGAAACAATATGCTAAGCACCAGAGGTGGTGCTAGTCCATTGGTGGCCCTAAACAGGAATACTTTGGCCTCTCACTCCACAACACATACTAAAAAAGTGAATAGGGGACTCCCTTGAGTTGCTCAGAGGTCTAAGCAATTGCTTAGTCTGCTTATGCCTAATGCCAGCTCTGCTAAGCACAGGAAAACAAAGTGACCCTCGGGTGCAGCAAACTTACTACTTACACTACATGTAACTTTTACAGACATAACTAGGAATGCTGCACTTATTCCCTCACAAAAGTATCTTCATTGTGCTACATATGTATAGTTTCTCCAACACACCAAAATAAGAAAGTATAGCATTGAAAAGTGTGCTCAAATGTGTAGTCTTTCAAATGTGACAGCTACTGAACGAAAGCTACTAAATGAAATAGGAAGGCATAAACTTGAAATGATGTGCCATTGTTAATTAGTCGTCATATGGCACCATCAACATTCACAATGCTGCTCTGACAAACAAAATGAAGTTCCTTAATGGAAGAGCTTATGATGTAAATTAAGGAAAAAACACCCAGAAGAGGAGCTGGAAAGCACTAGATGGGGAATAAGGGAAGGAAAGAAGGATGAAGATGATGAAGATGAAAACAAGATTATACAGTAGAGCTGTTCGAAAAATTTCCATCAAAATATTTTTAATGGAAATAGCTTTTTGGGAAAAAAAGGGCTGAAACTTTGAAGATATTTTTTAAATCATGTTTTGTTAAAAATTTTCACAAGAAAACACATTTCCTGACCATCTCTATTATACAGTACTTTAGCTAAGTCATTTGATCTTCTTGAAGGGTTAACTAATAATTATTCTTAAAGGGGAAGACAAAGTGTATATAGGTCTCCAAGAAGTGAGTTTTTGATGTGGGTCTTGAGGGAGAGAGTGAAGGCCCGGTGGCTAGTTCAGGAAGGTGGCTCACAGCATAGAGAACTGCATGACCACAGATACTAAGAGTAAAATTTTGGCTCCATTGAAGTCAATGGCAAAACTCTGTTTTCAGTGGTGCTGGGATTTCAGCCATAATATACTATGGCAAATGGAAGAGAAGGAGGTGATGATATGTGTAGGGCACTGGAAACAGATTGGAGCAAAGAGGTAGACGGGAGATGTTGTTTTAAGATGTAATTTACTTTGATTTCAATGTCAAGATTCAGTATTTCTGATCATAGGAATTGACAGTAAGAAGCAGTGAAGCCATCAACAGTGCAAATATGTAATGCACATAAGTTTCATTCTAAAATGAATGACATACTTCACAATTAGTGTTCTGAAGCATGAGTAAGGTCCAGTGTGAAAGGGCTGGACTTGATGCACCAAAACATTGCAGAGGTGATCTCAAGTCACCATCTCACCTTTCCTCTGCTGGGATTTGGGTTGAAATAGAGGAAACTGAGAGGATTTCTTCCCAAGGAGCTGCAAAGTCACAAATTCTCTCTCCCTAATGGTTGAAAGAGCTTAGATCTGTTAGCTTTAAACCATTCCCTTCAGTGTACGTCTTTCTAGGCTTTTGGGGAAGGAAGAAAATGCTGGTATATGTACACTGGGCTTCTGGGTTTACTCTTTTTGGTACTGGTATACCTATATTTGAACATATGTCAAAGGCACCATATCACTGGATGGGCATTGGTTAACACAGCATATAAATCTGAATTAAGCTACTCCACTTACTGAAGAAATCAGTTCTCTAGTATATCCAAGAAACCAAGATGTGCTCCTCTACCAATTTCTGCCACCTGTGAAGAAACTCTAGCTTGGAGAGTGGGCCCACTGCTTCCAGCACAGTAAGGCTTCGCAGGAAGCTTAGTCAAACTTCTGTGAAGAATTCTGTATTGCCTTGTTTTGAATCACTGTTACGTTAGAAAGACATTCTTGTGGTAGCTAAAGGAACCCTGCATCCTGGGAGGAGCTGTGGAGGAGTCAGGCAACACTGAATTTTTAAGAGAACCAGAAGAAAGACAGGGCTGAGTAGAAGAGTGAATGCAATGCTGTGGTCACTGTGTTGGTCCCAGAATATTAGACAAATTCTGGAAAATTCTTCAAGTGTGAATGGGTGACGTAATATCTCTAATTAGATCAACTTCTGGTGGTGAGAGAGACAAGCTTCTGAGCTTATACAGACCTGAAGGAGAGCTCTCAGAAGCTTGTCTCACCACCAGAAGTTGGTCCAGTAAAATGTTACCTCACCTACCTTGTGTCTCTAGAGGAATGAACAGCATTCACATTCATCTGAAGAATTTTCTGGAAATTACTATGGTAATTTACAATGCTAGGTAATTTATGCAGCATTGAGAGAATCAAGTTTTTTGTAAACTCAGTGTGATTTGTTATTTCTAGATAAACTAATACTTTGGAAACTATGTTCATATATCAATTAATTTTTAGTTACTGGCTTCCTTGAAGCAACAGTATGTAATAAAATGAGGTAATTTATCCTGCTTACTAGCTGAAAACACCCTGATTCATAGGGTAGCTGGAAAATAAATTAATAACTAAAACATTGCAAGTAGATTGAAAAATTAACTAAGAGAAAATATTTTAATGGCTGCTTTCTAGAGGCTAGATTATGTAACCTTTACTCAATGTGTGAAATTCTTTCCCCCACTTTAGCTCTTTTATGCCAGCTAAACAGCTGAAGCAGCAGAAAGAGCCCTAAAAGCCCCAGGTCTGGCCAGGCAAGAATTCCTCTGATGCAAGACCTGAGGCAGAGCATGGTAAGGCTGTCCTCCAGGACCTTCTTGCAATCCCTGGCATAGGGGTGCGCTTGAGGTGGGAGGGATGAATTGGGGGCCTGTGGTGATTCCAGGCAGCCAGGGACCGGGCATGTGGAGCAACTCAGGATCAAAAAGGTGTCTGAAAACCATCACAGTCACCACCTCCTCAGGGATGTGAGCTCTGTGTGGCCCCTCCGGGAGGTGCAGCCCAGCATCTCTCTGAGTGGTACATTAGGACATGGGCATGCCCATACCTTTCAATGAGTGCTACTCAGTCAGAAGGGTGCCAGGATGTGGTTTGCATATTTTTAACTCACAGCATGAGAGTCCGTACAAATCCTATTTAAAAGGGCAGCTGTCTGTAAAAGAACTTTTAAAATGAAGCATTTACTAATAGCCAGATTATGGTCCAGCATTATGTGCCCAAGCAGGTGCCCTGGCCAGCCTACATAGTTTCATCAAATCACTGCTTAGGTACTGAGCAAGCTCTGTTGAACAAATATTCCCCCACATTCACCATGTCCATGTCAGCTGGGTATCGGCAGAGCTTGACTCAACTCCAAAACATGTGGACCAGCATGGCCAGAGACATGAAACATTTCCTACCCACCCCCCGCCAGCATGACCTTTGACTCTCTGAAAGCTCAATCTAACCCTATAGAAGGCTTTGGGTATGTCTATACTACCCGCTGCATCGGTGGGTAGTGTTCCATGTATCGGGGATTGATTTATCACGTCTCATCTAGAGGCGATAAATTGATCCCTGAACGCACTCCTTGTCAATTCTGGAACTCCATCTCTGCAAGAGGAAGTGGAACCAATGGGAGAGCAGCTGCAGTCAACTCGCCGCCGTGGGGACGGTCAGGTAAGTCGACTTAAGATACTGTGACTTCAGCTACGCAATTCGACCCTCCCTCAAGTGTAGCCCAGGCGTGGATCTAATAATCCATGTACTGAAATGAAACTAATTAGTGTTAGCAGGGGTGAAACGTTACAAGAACTGCGTGTGTGGCGTGAGAGCAGATGGGCAAATTGGCTAAGTAGAAATTGGAAATATATTTTACAAACCCACATACTAAACAGAAAACATTTTAGTTTAACTATGGGTTCCAGCATATTTCACCAGAATGGGAACTAAAAAAGCACTCGTGACATAACGAGATGTCTACACTGCAATAAACCCCTCCAAAAACAAAGGCCTAGTGAGTCTCAGAGCCCACTCAGAAACAGGCTCATGCTAAAGGGCTAAAAGTAGCAAACAGGGGCACAGCCCCCCAATAATTGGCAGGAGCACAGAGCTCCTTCCACCCAGTTTGGCTGGGAGTCTTCTGGAGGCTACTGAAGCCAAACGGGAAGATTTTAGGCGATAAAACTATGGCGGTGCTAAGGCAGGCTTCCTACCTGCCATGGCTCCATGCTGCTCCTGGAAGCGTCTGGCATGTCCCTGTGGCTCCTGGGAGAGGTCAGGAGATCTCTGCATGCTGCCCCTGCCGCAAGCACTGAATCCGTAGCTCCCATTGACCAGGTGCTTGGAGGCAGGGGCAGAGTGCTGAGCCCCTCGCTCCTGTTTCCCAAGGGCGGCAAGGATGTGCCAGCTGCTTCTGGGAGCAGCGGAGGGCCAGGGCCTGCAGGGAGCCTTCCTTAGCCCTGCTGTACTGCTGACCAGGAGATGTCCAAAGTAAGTGCCTCCCGGCCAGAACCTGCACCCCTCACCCTGTCCTGACCCCTGTCTTGACCCCAGCCCCTTGCTTCAGCCCCCTCCAGCACCCACCTCCCTCCCAGAGCCTGTACCCCACACACTGTCCCCCAGCCCAGCGCCCCGTCCTGCATCCAAACTCCCACCTCGGGGAAGGGGCAGGGTGGGCCAGGGGTGTTTGGGTTTGTGTGATTAGACAGTTGGCAACACGACCTGGTGCCATGGTGGGAGCGGACCGCTTCTCTGGCTCTGGGACTGCAGCTGGGGCACAGTACATGCCCCTCCTAAAGCAGTGAAATTGAAATTCCTGCACGTGCCCCTGGGTGTAGATATGCCATATTTTCAAAAGCGCCAAAGTCACTTTAGAGTTGAAGTCCCATTGAAAGTCACTGGTCCTTGATTCATATATTCCCAAGAAAAGACAATAGGATTTATACTCTTACATCCTAATTTCAAAAGTGTCAAAGCCATTTAGAGGACTAGGTCACTTGGGCAATTTTGAAAAATGTAACTTAATGGGAACAGAGGCGAAATTATTGCTGTCACTGGGAGAGAGGCAAGTGTCTGTAATACAAGATTTACCCTTCTCTGAGGTATAGTGTAGCATAGCATAGTCCAGCATAAGGCCTGGATCCTGAAATGACTTGAGTAGGCCTCACCTTGAAGATGGACCTGTTCTGACATAATGCAGAATCAAAGCCAATACCAATCTGCTTTATCCTCAACAAGAACTTTAAAATGTTAAGAAGTGTAACATTTTGGTCCCCAAATCATGTATTCAGGAAAAAGTATTGACAGATTAGAGCTGTTCTTTGAACATGGGTTCAAACAGTTTTCTGAAGAGTGTAACAGACCACAGGATATATGTGGCTCATGTAGATACACCCAGACCCACATCAGTTTTTTTCTCCCAGCCACTAGTTTGCTCCAGTATGGTTGAGATGGAATAGCTATATATAGTATTTTGGAGAGTGTTGGAAGTACATAAAACATCTCTTGTACTTAGTCACAAATCTGCTATGCCTGTGATTTAATGTCACAGCCAGGATCCTGAGTACACACTAAATATATTTGATTGCATAGATTCTGATTAAATTCTACAAAACTATCAGGAAAACTGCAATTCTAGATTAATAAAATAGCTGAATACCATCTCTGCCTGCTGTATTGATGAGAACTGGTAATACTATTAACGTAAACTTCTGAAGCACTGTCAAAGAATGGTTTTATCTTCTTTGGACATCAGGAAATGAACCTTTCAGAGCTGGTAGATAGAGTAATTTTTTCCTTCTTTCTGTTTTCTGAAAAGATTAAAAAGCAACTCCAGCTGAGGAGAGTCATTTCTCTTCAAAGATAATATGAGCAGTATTCAAGGAAGACCAAAAGAGTAGAGGAATCTAATATACTCTGGAGTAAACACTATTTGAAGTCAATGAACATACCAGCAGTTTTCACCTGCTGAGACTCATAGACTTTAAAGTCAGAAGGGACCATTGTGATCCTCTAATCCAGAGGTGGGTAAACTATGGCCCACAGGCCATATCCGGCCTGCAGGATCATCCTGCCTGGCCCTTGAGCTCCCAGCCAGGAAGGCTAGCCCTCATCCCGTCCCCCACAGCCACGCCGCTGTGTGGGCAGCGATCTGGGGAGTGGGGGGGGGGGGGGGGGGCTGTACGCTCCTGCGGGGCAGTGCAGCAGCATGTCTGGCTCTAGCCAGGCTGCACGGCTGCCAGACGTGCTGCCCTAAGCAGCATGATAAGGGGGCTGGGGCCGGGTGGTTGTGTAAGGCTCAGAGAGTCCCAGGGGTAGTCAGGGGACAGGGAGCAGGGGCGGTTGGATGGGGCAGAGGTTTGAGGGGGTCAGGAGAAGTGAATGGGGGGGGAGTTAGAGAGGCATGGGAGTCCTGGGGGGCCTGCTGGGGGCGGGGGTGTGGATAGGGGGTGGGGCAGTCAGGGGATTTGGAGCTTGGATGGGGGTGGAGTCCTGGGGGGGTGGGTTAGGGGACAAGGAGAGGGGGATGGAGCGGGTTGGATTGGTTAGGAGTTCTGAGGAGGGCAGTCAGGGGGTGAGAATGGGGAGGAGGTCGGATAGAGGGCAGGGGCCAGGCTATTTGCTCAGCCTTTCCTACCTGGCCCTCCATACAGTTTTGCAACCCCGGTGTGGCCCCTGGGCCAAAAAGTTTTCCCACCCCTGATCTAGTCTGACCTCCCACACATTGCAGAGCACAGAATCTCATCCACCCACTCTTGAAATAGACCGTTAACCTCTGGCTAAATTTATGCTTTAAAGACTTCAAGTTACAGAGAATTCATCATTTTACACTTTTACATTTTACATTTTACACAGTTTAAATCTGCAAGTGACCCATGCTCCTTGCTCCAGAGGGAGGCAAATTCCCTTCCCCTCCTATCAGGGATTCTGCCAATCTGAGAGATGGGAAAATTCCTTTTCCAACCCCACATCTGGTGATCCCCTGAAGAACTGGTCTGTCTTTAAAATCTGAATATAAAAATTCAAAAGTTTACAATCTCTAATATAAAAATAGCTTCTTAAACAACTTTGTGATTAAATCGGCACTTGTGTGATCTGAATATAAAGTGAACCAATCAGCCAAAATACCACTACATCTTCAGGCTGATTGTTCAGCCATTTCTCCTTTGTAGAATTTCTTTCTCCTCAGCTTGACCCACAGCATCCTTTGCAATTGACATTGCAGCTCGAATAAGAAGAGGAAAGCTCTCACTCTGTGGAAGGAGATACTTCAAAAATAGTTTGCAATTTGAGAACAGCTTTTCACACATCGATAATACATTCCATGTAATAGAATATAAGCTATTTGGCAACTAGAAAAAGGCACCTTTCTAACAGTGAGGTTAATAGTGTCCAGTCTGCTGCATCAGGTCAAATGCTATCCCACTAATGTTAACAGCAGCTGCACAACAGAAATAAAAGGTCTATTAACTCACTCTAATGTACTTTCCTTATTTCTGCTCATATCTTTGATTTATTGAAATAGCTCATTTCCAGCTTCATTTAATGGAGGCTACTCTACTTCTAAAGCATGCAAGATGGGTTGAACTGCTGAAGACTAGTATCAGGCTAGTGTAGGGTGACCAGATGTCCCAATTTTGGGGTCTTTTTCTTATATAAGCTCCTATTACCCCCCACCCCAATCCTGATTTTTCACATTTGCTACACCCTAGGCCAGTGTGACTTTTCAGCTGTAGGTTTCCTATTCAAACCCAAACAGCTCTGACTCTCACCATGTGGCGGCCTATGGGGAATCAAGTTGGAGCAACTGAGGCTTGTTACTACTCCAAGCAGAAAGGCTAGTAAGTATGGAAATTAAACAATCCTTGCAGCCCTAGAAATAGTCCTGTTTCGTGAGTGGTGAGGCATATAGATTCAGCAATATGGGGATGCATGTGTTCCTGCAGATTACGTATTATCATTGAAATCTTCTAATGATGTAATCTCCAAGGCCTATAAACTTTTAATGATAAATACATAATAAGTGTATTGTACCACTGCAGGGCCCTGCATTTAGCCAAGGCTTCTGCAGAAGGGAAATTTTTCAGAGCAACTATAGGGATAAATTCAGACAGTTTGACTTGTCATCCTTAGTTTGTACTGCTGTCATGTTGTTAAGGAATTCAGCCAATTAAATTATTGATTTGCAATTAGATTTTGTGAATGTGTGTGCAAAATTTCAATGAATAACTTTAGGGCTTTGGTTGCTTACTGTTTGCTTCAATTGTTCCCTATGAAATTGATAAGGGAAGCAAAGGGACACAAGGAAAAATCCCTGGCCAGCAAAGTTAATGATAATAAGGAGTCATATAAGTTTATTAGAAACAAAAGGAATCCTAGCAATGGTGTTGGTCCGTTACAAGATGGAAATGACAATCTTACAATAATAAGGAAGAAATGTGCAATAAATATTTGTGTTCTATATTCGAAGAAAAACCGATGATATAGTCAATATCACATTTTCCATTCCACTAGTACTGAAGGGGGGATGTTAAGCAGCAGCTAAAAGTTAGACATTTTAAAATCAATAGTTTTAAAAGCTGGCTGACTAGCTCATTGGACTGTTAATACGGACTTTTCAATAAGTCTTGGAAAACCAGGGAAGTTCCAGAAGACTGGAAGAAAGCTAACATTGTGCCAATATTTAAAAAGGGTAAACAGGATGTCCCAGATAATTACAGGCCTGTCAGTCTAACACTGATCCCAAATAAGGTAGTGGAGAGGCTGATATGGAACTCAATTAATAAAGAATTAAAGGAAGGTAATGAAGTTAATGCCAATCAACATGGCGTTATGGAAAATGGATCCTCTGAAACTCATTTGATATCTGTTTGTTGATATTATGTTTAAAGATCATAGTGATGATGTAATATAGCATCACATGACATTTTGATTAAAAAAACTAGAACAATATAACATTAACATAGCACACGTTAAATAGATTAAAAGATGGCTTACTGGTAAGTCTCAAACTGTAATTGTAAATGTGTAGGTGTGTTTCTAGTGTGGCCTGCAGGGACTGATTTTGGGCCCTGTACTATTTAGCATTTTTAATAATGACCTGGAAGAAAACAAAATCATTACTGATACATTTGCAGATGAGACTGAACTTGGGGAAGAGCTAAATAACAGAGAACAAATCACTGATATGAAGCAATGTAGACCACTTGATAAACTGGGCACAAGCAAACAATGTGTTTTAATGAGGCTAAATGTAAATGTTTATGTTTAGGAACAAGGAATGTAGGCCATACTTCAAGATGGGTATCTCTGTTTCGAGAAGCAGAAACTCTGAAAAAGAGTTGGAGGGTTGTGGTAGATAATCAGCAGAATATGAGCTCCCAGTGCAATTCTGTGGTCAAAAGCGTTAATGCAATGCTTGGATGCATAAACAGGAGAATCCTGATTATGCATAGAGGTTATTTTATCTCTGTATTTGGCATTGGTGAAACTGCTCCTAGAATACTGTGCCCAGTTCTGATGTCCACAATTCAAGAAGGACGTTGATACATGGGAGAGGGTTAGAGAAGAGCCACAAAATGATTAAAGAACTAAAAAAAAGTCTTATAGTGCTAATCTCTAGGGGCTCTATTTATTTAACTTAACAAATAGTAGATAAGGGGCAATTTGATTACAGTCTATAAGTATCTACAGGAGGAACAAATATTAATAATTAGCTCTTCAATCCAGCAGACAAATGTGTAACACAATCCAGTGGCTGAAAGTGGAAACTAGATAAATTCAGACTGGAAATAAGGTGCATATGTTTAACGGTGAGAGCAATTAACCACTGGAACAACTTACCACAGGTTGTGGTGGATTCTCCATCCCAGACAATTTTTAAATCCAGTTTGGATGTGTTTCTAAAAGCTCTGCTCTAGGAGTTATTTTAGAGAAGTTCTCTGATCAGTGTTACACAAGTGGTCAGAGTAGATAATCACAATGGTCCCCTCTGGCTTTGGAATCCACGAGCCCCTGTTCATTATTCAGTTGTGTGCTTAGACAACTAGGTCCCATAGTATTATTTCAGACTCTGTCTGACTGAAATTTTTTAAACTGGAATAATATATAATGGATTTCCACTACAAAGTTTCAGATGAATAAACCTTGGTGCTAAAATCTGAAACTTTCATAATTCAAAGACTCTTACAAGCACAGCAGTCATTTAAATCTAAATAGCATAAATTGTTTGACCAAACCTGCTGTTTTTATTCACAAAAACATGCAGGAATCAATTTTTGTTCAGTTTTAATAACTGAATTAAACAGACATTTAAATTGTAAACATTTTAGTTACTAAGGTAACTTCATTCCTCATATTTGGAATAATTTAGAATGAATTTCAAACTGCTTTGACAATTCACAAATAAATGGCATCTAAAACATCTATTGTAATATTGTCATGCTCAAAAGAAACACATGAACACGCTAATCAGTTAGAAATAAAAATCCAGATATAAAATGCAATAATTGTGTACGCATTTCTATTCTCCCTTATGATGCAATAAAACTTTCTGATCCATAGCACAGAGATTAGTTTAATACAAACTTTTTTGGAGACAAAATCCTTTTACATATAAGCTAAAAGAAAACTGTCAGTAATTTACCAAAGTGGAAAACATAGAATTTTCTCTTATTATTTCTTCCCTCTCCCCCCACAAAATGATGAATGTGTTCAGTGCCATGAATAAAGTAATACAACTGAGAAGAAGAATATCATTTATACTGTCTGCCAATTGGCTATGACCATGATAGATGTGCAACAGCATCTTCCAACTTGTGAAGGACTGTGTAGTTAACTACTGTAATTTCCATTAAAATAATGTGTTGCTATTTTAAATGATATGCTTTCGGTGCAAAGCCAGGCTAATCACTGTGGGAAAGAACTAGCTTCTTACATGAAATCACATCATTGGATTGCTAGTTTATATAGGGTTAGATGCTTATTCTCACTGAACATTGATTCATTACATCAGTGAAACTATTAATCTAAGTTAAGTGCTCACCAATATAAATAAGGATTGCAAATGATGCATACAAAATGATACCATGTTCAATCTATATGCACATTTCATATCTGCCTCTGTAGACATTTTAGTAAAACAATACTTCAGCTGAAATACAGACTAGTTTTTATAATTGCTTATTAAACATCTACAGAGCTAATTTTACTATTTGTACTTCAAATGCAGCTGTCTTCAGGAAAGAATAAAAACTCAATTGTATGTTTCTTCCTGACAAAGCATCCCACTTTATTCATTGTGTTCTGTTTGTTACGGAAGACTGAAATTATGTGCATTCCCCATAATTATTCTAACGATGAAAAAATTCCTAATTGGCATTTTAACCAGAAACCCTCTTATCTACATGGAGCCATGGCTAAACACTTTAGTACTAGCTGTGACTTACAAAATTTTTCTTAATACAGCTCTTGTCCCAGGTCTGAAAAATTATTCATTCTGCCCTTGAATTAATTTGAAATCAAACGTGATGCACTGCCATAAAACTGTTGAAAATCCTCTGTTTTTAGCATCTATACAGACTAGTTTCTAAAATGTTAAAGATTTCTGGCCATCCTGATGGAGTAGTTGCTCCATAAAAAAAAGCACAAAGGACTTCACTCCCATTCATAAAAGCTGTGCATTTTTCATCTGAGATGTGCCAGGGTCGGGGGTGGGTTGAAGATTATTACTAGAGCTTGGGAGATTGATGAACACTTTTGATGACATTTTTGCATTTCATGACTCTGAACTATTGCTTTTCCACAGCTGGAAGGAAATCGTGTTTCACTTCAAAACATGTGACAATGCAGAAGGAAAGAGGTTTATTAACTTTAAATTTCCTGGTCACAGAAGTTTGAGTGGGAAAAAGAACATTATTGGGTGAGAACAGTGGGTGAAAGAGGAACACAAAAAGAGACAGATGCCAGATGGATCTGCTGCTGTTGAGGACTTTTTTTTTTTCCTATGTTTTCCCCACTAAAGCTGAGCTGCCTATAGTGGGAAAATGAAAACAATTAAATGAAGCCTCATATCTGTGTTGACTCAGACATAAGCATCACTTCTGCATCGTGACAGTTTGAAAGAATAGGGACTGGAGCTCAAGTGGGAAGAGTAGCGGCCCCCACAGGGGTAGAACTTTACTAAATTTTCATGGTTGAATGTGAGCCGTCTTTTATTTGAGGAACAGAGCAGAGAAATGCACAGATGTCACTTTAATAACCTAAGAAACTGATTAACCATTAAATGTTCTATGTCATGAAGTGGCTGTAATACCTTAATATTAAATGAGGTGCTAATTACCTGGGTTTGCAATGTAACTACAAAGTTTATCAAATTCGACATGAAAATATAAAATATTCCTTCCTTCTCTCCCTCATAGTCACTCCAAAAAGACTTACATGTATTCTACCCATCACTCGCATGTCAATAAGTCACCTAATTTGGATGACTAGTAGAAGCAAGACCTGAGGCTGTTTAGACTTTCACTCAACTGTCTGAAAGAAATACTGCAAATTCCTCCTCCACTTCATTCATTATTGCTTATTTTGTTAATTTGATATTGTTACTGACAGCACAAATAGAAACCACCAGGAGAAAACAAGATTTAAAAAATAAAATTTGACCTCCCTTTTTAAAACTTTATTTTAAAAAATGCTTCTCCAAACCACAATCTTCAGATTTCTTATTTTCTTCAACTCTTTTTAAGAGATTGATTGCAAGCCTTTGTTCTTGATAACTTACATCCATGTTTGGGCACCAACTATTAAAATTGTTTGCTAGGTTTTAGATCAGTCTTTGAATAACAACCCTGAAGAATATATAAATGTGATGTCACAGTCAGAGTAATTGACACTGAGTCAAAGTTTCTTTCGCTTTTGTGATGGGGGCACATCCTTATTGTCAGCCTTATTCCACTGTTAGTTTCTTACAATACACCAGTGAAAACGTAGGGATAAACTACTAAAACAATTATGCAAAAAAGTCCGCACAAGATTGCTAACCTATTAAATAATACAAAAGAAATAATTGTGTGTGATTGAATTTGAAATGGTTACTTAAATTCTATTCCATTAGATATAAACTTGTCTAAACCACACGTATGCTGTTCAGTATCCCTTCTGACACTCGTTATGGATTTATATATGGTATGTGTTGTGCATACACTGCTTTTATAGTCTTTCTATTTCTACTAATGTTTTATTATCTCCAATTATCTCAGAAAATTCAAGGCCTATTGTTCCACTATAATTACGCCTCTATTTGTTTAGACTCTGGTGTAGCTTAGCTGCAGCTTTCATTTAAGTCAAACAAGAATAAATACTTGGATGGAATAAAAATCAACAGCTAAACTTGATGTTGCAGTGCAGGTAAGCAGTATTCTTATGAAAATTCCTGTGTATATATGAATTGAAATAATTGAATACTCACATATTTTAAGCCCAGAGGGAACCATTATGATTTAGTTTGACAACTTCAATAACAGACCACAGAATTTCACCTGGCAATTCCTGTATCTAGTCCAATAACTTCTAGTTGAACTAGAACATATTGTTTTAGTAAGATATCCCATACAGATGTAAAGACTCCAAGTAGAAGAAAATTTACCATATTCCTTAGTAATCTGTTACAGTGGTAATTTGTTTCATATCCTCACGATGAAAAATTTGAATCATAGATCCAGTTTCTGCTCATGTACTTTGAATCTTGTTATGCCATTTTATGTAAATTAAAGAACCCTCTAAGATCCAATATATTATTGTTTACTACTAGGTAACTTGCAGAGGGGGATTGGGAAGTAATCATGTCTGATAACTTATTTTATTACTAAACCATAATAATTCAGCAATATGGCAACACCAGGAGATACTGATATAACTTAAGAATACAGGGGACAGGAGATTCTGCTATGGCTGAAGGCAGACGTAAATAAGTCAGTAGCTAAGGCCCACAAGGAGTTGAAACAGCACATGTGTCTCAGACATGATCCCCTTTCCTCTAGCAGTAGAGATGTAGAGGGGCAGGAGCTTCTGTGTTCACTGAGTATCTCCGTTGTACTGGGATAATTCTCCTGGGACCAGATGCAGCAACCCAATAGCCAAACATATATCTTTGGTGGAGTATAAGGCAGCTGCATTGCAATGGAGAAGCTAGCCAAGGCTTCTGAATCAGAAATCTTCTGTGGAAATGCTACAGACCTTGGCCAGGTTCAAACCAATTTAATAATATGAAAACATCATCATTACTATTTAATGAAAGATCAGTGACATAAATTAGCAACAAGTATGTAAGGCCCCAATTCAGCAAAGCAGTTAAACATGAGTTTTATTTCATCTCTAGTCACTTAACTTTAAGCATGTGCTTCAGGCCCTGATTCAGGAAAGTATCCTTGTTCAGAACAGCATGTAAGCCTGTGCGTAGATGGTTTCCTGAATCAAGGCTTAAGTGCTTGTCTGAATTGGGGCTAAGTTAAAACATCGGCCTTAGCTGAAGTTACTTTAGTCTGTTGCTCAACATTAAAATACCGATCAGTGTCAAACACTTCTAACATTGAGTTACCCTCAATTCTCAGTCTAAGAACACATTCCAAAAGTATTTCCTGCTCTTGTGTTTCTGGCAAGGACTTCTCCATACCCTTGTCAAGACTGATAAATCAAGTTCTTTCAAAAAATAACAATTGTGTTTGAATGGAAATATCTGCATCTAAAGACTCGGGGTCTTTCCTGGGAATAATACTTAAGGAAGGTATAACATTGGAGTAATCACTTTCTCAAAGAAATAACATGAATTGATTGCTCCAGGCAAGCAAAGTAACATTTCAGACAGATGAATACATAATGACAGCAGTTGATAGAAGAACTGTTAGATTTTGTACAACATCAAACTGAATACATTTTAAACAGATTATTTTGTATGGTATGATATGGAAATGTTTTACCTTTTTAAACAGAGATTGGAACAGATACCACTGTCAACAGCCTACAATTGTGCAGAATGTAAAACAGCAGTGCAGATTGTAATACACCAATCTTCCACTTCTGTCTACAGGTATTTCCCTAGATATATCTCTCTGATACACCTATCTCTGTAGCAGTTAGGGATTGCTCCAGAAGACCAGCTTTTAGATCTTGGACTCATGTACTGTATGAGTTTCCAATTGTTCTAATCATCGGGTCAGATTCTCTGCTGTGCCCAATGGTTGAAATGGCTGTCAGAGAAGCCAGTTAGGGCTTTCTAATTCTCTGCCACAGTGCTCACTCCCAGTACAGTTAGAGAGCTGCTCTAGTTCATGAAAGTTGTCTGGGGTCCCCAAGAGAAAATATGGCAGCTGAAGATAGCCAGAATCTCTAGCAGGAGACTTTTAGGTGGTTTCTGCACCCTTTTATATTGCCTGAGCAGAACTGGGCAGAGAATGTGTCCCATAATTGGTACAAAGTCTCATAATGGAAATAGCAGGATGTTGGAAGTTAGGACAACTGTGGGAGGAAGTTTGCACAGCACTCATTGACTACAATGGAACGTGATTGGGTCCTTTCAGGTAATTTCACTCATACGTTTTTAAAAAAATGAATGAAATGCCATGTTCCATTGTGAAAAACTTTAACATACATTGATCCAAATTCTTCACCTTTACACCAAGTATACATTAGTGAAGAATCTGGCCTTGCCATAAATTATCTCACCCTGTTCTCAACAACATGGGGAAAATGGTTTAGAATTCATGTATAGGACAGGATAAAAAACAAAACAAAAACACTCTGGATGTATAGTGCAATTATGAAAAAGTCTGCTAATATTTTAGAAGTTATTAATTATTGTTGAAATGCATTCCTAACATCTGTTTAACTTTTCTAAGCAAAGTCAAATAAAATAAATACACTACTAGCAATAGAAATTCAGAAAGATGAAAAAGCAAGAGCATCATCCATAATATTCTGTTATCCAGCATTTTCTGAAGTAATGCTCCACAAAAAGATGTTGTAATTCTGGGTTTCCTTTCATAAATCATAGATTGTATCAGGCTTAAAGTATACAATTTGCCATTAATCCCTTGTCTTTTGTATGGGGGAAATATCGTTAGTCAGATGACATAATCTGTTAAAGCACTGTGCTTTTCTTTATCATTGTAACTAGATATTTTATTGCAATAAATTTAGTTTTACGTCTATGCAGGGATAAAAATAGTAATGACTATACACTGGATGAATATATCTTTGTTGTATTGGTCTATCATAGCTTTTTTCCCTTGAAAGTGGGGTGGGGGAGGGGAGAGAAGAGGAAAAGCCCTAAACAAGTATCATAGAATATAGAATAAAAAAATAACTGACCAGTGAATTTTTTTAATGTATTAATCAGTAGTAGGTAGAAAGAAAACTGAGATTTCTACATTTTATGCTTTTAAAAGTTTCTGCTGGAACCGAATGTACATTTGAGTTCTATTAGCAGTAGAAGATTTTAAGGTTGTCTTGAGGGTTTTGAGTGACAGCCAATCAGAATGAGATAAGCCACAGAAGTGATATGATAAAACATAGTAGATCAAATGATCAAATGTATTCCAAAAGCCTAACCAGAAGATCCTTCTCTCATGAATTTATCCAGCACACAGCATGGCTACTAAGTCTGTGATCTGTGGAAAGCTGATAGAAGAGAGTCCAAGGACCATAGAAGAGATGGAGGAATGAGAGGGCCAAGGAAAGAGGGGATATATAAGAAAGTAGGAAGGGTGACCTCGCCACAGAAAATGAATGAGTCCTGGAAGAAGAGAGTGAGTCTGTGTCCAGAAACTGAAGGGGAAAGAGGCCTTTTGCATCTTTTAAGCGCAGTATACCATCCAGATGTAAGCAGTGTCAGGAATGAGATATATTCTGACATTTGGTGGCGAACTATGGGAATTGCAGTGAGTCTTGAAAAATAACTTGGGGGCTGATCAGTTTGCATAGACACACCCACTGCGCCTAGCCTGAGCCCACAGCAGCCCACATGGCCACTTCGGCTGATGAGGGAGCCCCAGTTTCTATGTTATTGGGGCTGGAATGATAAAGTGATGTTACTGTGATTATGTGAGTGAAGGACTATGGACATGTACTTGGCCCTTGTTATGATGGAGGGACTCGCCATCATCTAGGTAGCACTCACTGGGCAAGGACCATGCGTTTCAGAACACTGTGAGATTGAGAGAGGTGGTGGACAAGCACCTATACCTTTTGGTGAGGGCTCTGTCTGAGGGCCTCCCAGGCCTATTACACCCTGCCTCTCTCCACTGTGGAATGTCAGAATTGAATTTTGCTTCCATTAGGAGCCTGGTTTCAGGCTGCTGAGCTGAAAATTGCTTTGGGCTCACTGGTGCACTTGCACTAAGGCTCTCCTACTGTATGCTGAAATCACCTAAGAGCTAAAGAAATCACTGAGCACTGTCTTAAGTAGGGGGGCCTGAAAAAAGTGCAGCGTGGCTGGTGCAGCAGAGCAGTCTGTGTGTCAGCTAGCAGGACGGCTAGCGGAGTTGTTGGTGCTGCGGGCACAGTGACCGGCGCAGCAGAGCTGTCTGTCGACTAGCGGAGGCGTTGGTGCTGCGGGCAGAGTGAC
>ML677334.1:65683129-65708441 GCA_007922305.1 Dermatemys mawii
GGCGTTGGTGCTGCGGGCAGAGTGACCGGCGCGGCACAGCTGTCTGTGTGTCGGCTAGCAGAGCAGCTAGTGGATCAACGGGCAGAGCGGTTCGTGGGACAGCCAGCGGAGCGGAGCAGAGCCGATTGCGGTGAGAGCTGCAGCGGAACCTCACGGAGAGGCGGCGTAGTTGGCCTCGGACCACGTAAGGTGCCTCGTGCCCTACCCTCCAATTCCACCCAGGCTGGAGGTAAGACTCTGCCAATTGACTTTTGAACTCTGCACTGACCAAGAACAGAGACTCTTGGGCTGTTGGACTTTTGGGACTATTGAGTGACTTTTGGGGTTGTGGAACTCAAGAGCCAAAGGGAAGGCCATGGCCTAGTTGCTGGGAGGGGGGCTTCTGGTTCATGGTTTGGTTTATTAACCTTGTTTGTGGTGTTTCCCCAATATAATGCCACATTGTTTCTCCCTGTTATTAAAAGGCTTTGGTACACTCAGACTCTGTGCTTGCGAGAGGGGAAGTATTGTCTCTTACAGACGCCCAGAGGGGTGGTATATGGTTGTCCCAGGTCACTGGGTGGGGGCTCGAGCCGGTTTTTGTACTGTGCTATTGGAATGGAACCCCTGGATACTGAACCCGGCCCTTGTTGCTGCCAACTCTGATGGGCAGAAGGGTTACACAAGCTTAACAAATAAATGATAGCCACACTAGAGATCTTTTCAATGAAAGATGTACTAAGTAACATGACCATGAAATATCTCTAACACTTAGAGATAAGAAATATCATTGATTCAGATTCCTTGCAACCATGTGGCTTTAGCACCAAGTGAAATGACACATCTCCCTGATTAAAAGATTTAAAAAGCTGCATATCCCACACTACAATATATTTACAGAATTTCCTAACTCTCGCTAGAGTGCCATTCCCTGGCTAAACCTTTGGAAGTGCAAACAAGGGGTGGAAGAGGACACCATAAGGAGATTTACCAACATCATTCTGTCATGGGGTGGGGGGCAAGATTTTTGCTCCTTTCTTCTGTGAAACAGGCTGTCTAGAACACACACAACCTTTATGGTTCACCCATACACAAGAGGGCAAGAGCCTTTCTGTGCAGAACCCGGATTCCCATTGGAACCTTGACCTCCATTTAACCCTGTATTCCAAGCACCAGCAGCAAGGCTCTATTGGAAAAATAATACCAGAGTCATCCCCAGGCTGCAGCTGCCCCCAGGCATCTGCCTGAAAGGGGAATTGGCTGCATGGGCAAGATAGCACAGTCCTACACTGCACTAAGTTTTCTCAAATATCTTCACAGGGTGGGAGGAAGGATGTGCCCTGTCCTGTGCACACACCTTCCCAGCCATAAAATGCTCTTTGCAGAGTCTGAATGGCAAAAGGTGGTGATGGCACCTAAGAGACAACTGACCTCTTCACTGCTATAGCAACACACCATGTGCAGATTAGGAGGTACACGCTCCTCCTCCACTAGGAAGCCATAACAGGTGATATGAATTTGTAATTTTCTGGCACAGTTTGTCATGTTAGAAAGCCTGCTGAAGTCAGTGGGACTTTTGTTTAGGTTTTAATACAATGAGGAGCCATATTCACAAGAAAATTAAATAGCAATTAATAAAATTTCAAACTTTTTACTAGATTTGCGTTTCTAGTGATATTAATCCAGGACATTTCACAGCGCTAAGTTCTTTATTAATGAGCTGTGGGGAACATAACAAATTCATAGACGTGTGCAGCACATTTCATTATGGTGTGCACCCAGAGAGCCCTGCCCTAGCCCTGCCCCCATCCACTCCCTCCCACTTCCCACCCTCTGACTGCCCCCCTCAGTATCCCCAAGCCCCCTGCTCCTTCTCCCCTGACTGCCCCCTCCAGAGATCCCCCTGCTCCCTAATCACTCCCCAAGATCCCACTCCCTGTCCAAGCCCCCTGTCCCCTGACTGCCCTGACCCCTAGCCACACCCCTGCCCCCTGACAGGGCGTGGGAATCCCAGGGGGCCTATCCAACGCCCCGGTTCCCCGTCCCCTGACTGCCCCCTGAGATCCGCCTGCCCTTATCCAGCCACGCTCCCCACCCAGCCTGGCCCCCTTAACATGCTGCCGCCCAGAACAGCGTGTCACTGCCATGATGGTCCTCACACAGCCACTTCCCCTAGAGCGCTGCTCACACAGTACTGAGGCAGAAGGGGAGGACACACCCCATGCGCATGCCTATGAATAAATTACATATTTTTCCTTTCCTTATGGAGATTGAAGCTGTACCATATTTGACCCATAAGTGAACCTGTAAAGTGTAATGTAAAACGCTAATTCCATTACTACCAAATTCCTGAAATTACATTTGCAAGATTAATATAAAAGTTGCTGGTACGATACCAAACAGCATCATAATTTGCTATTCAGAGTATTTGTATGATGTCACATAGATATTTGAATAAGAAAAGAGATGAGTAGGTTTTGAGCTAGAATGTTACATTTTTAATCACAATTATTATAACTCAATTTTGAAGAGCTGGGAAATTATTAGTGAAAAGTAAATGGAGATGTCACTTTAAATGCTGTGTTTTCAGTCATGTATAAAGCCTAAACTCATCTTTGAATTAATAATGCATCATCCTCTTGACAGTTCTTAATCATTTCAAAGGCTCCAGAGATTCACTAGTTTACATTCAAGACGTTAGTATGTTGAAAAGGTTAAATTAACACCTAAAATGTTTTAAAAAAATAAGAGGCATATGTGAAACCTGGCACGTGATAGGGCTGATCATGTAAATTCTGCAAGTACCCATCATTCCGCTTAAGGAAACAGAAAATTTCCCTGTTAGTAGTTCATAGAATATTTCTTTAACTGACATTTACATTTCTTTAAGTGACACTTACAGATTTTGCATGTCTCTAGACTTTCATTAAAGTCTAACTTTTTATTATTAATTAGTGAGTAGATATCAATTAATTTGTCAGATACAATATTCTCTTTTCCTCCCTTTTTGTATAATAGCTTGCCTCCATAAACTTGTTTTTTTTTTAATCTTCTGTTCAAATAAGCAGTTCTTATGAAGTAGATAAACCATATAATAGAGAAATATAAACTATATCCAATCCTGTGGTGCCAACCTTGTTAATGACACTTTGGAAAAAAAGCAAATCCAGGAAAAAAAAACCCAGCAATGTTGATTACAATGGTTATAAACACTGTATAGTCTCAAATTAAAATACCTCAAACATTGTGTTTTTCAGTAAACACACATTGCAGCAATTAGCAAAACACTGCCTGCTTGTATGTGCTTGCACAGCAAACAAAAGTCAAGGGGAAAGTTGCATAAAATTAAAAACGTTTTCATATCCGAGCATGCCTGTTAAAACTAGTAAGTGGTACAGGTGCTACAGAAATCCCTGAAGCTTAAATTAAAAGCTACTAAAACCAATTTCACAGCATGAAGTTCATATGTCCCTTGAACATGTTTTTATGGTCTTTGTGTGAGCAGATTGGTATCTTTAGGATTTGTTTAATTATGTCTTTCAGTCACAGAGAGTAATTCATAACATCCATTTCATATAATCTATGTTTCAGCTAGAAGTTTGGAGCCAGATTTCAAATGCCTAGAATCGTATTGTGCCTACTGTTTGTGAGAGCAATTGATATTGATTGGATAGATAACTAGCTATCTGATATGGCAGCACAGGCAGGTAGTTAAACATCAAAGTGACATTATCTGTCCACATTTAATGTGGATGTAAAAGGACACCCAAAAGTATTTGTGCAATTAAAACTGCATTTGCAAAAAGTGAGACCTGGCTGAAGTGTTGCTGAAGATGCTTCAGGCGCTTTTTTTCCCCTAAAATTAAGGGCGAAATTCTGCTCGTTTTACTGGTGTGAAATTACTGAAGTATTTGTGCATGCATCCGGATCTGTCAATGCAAAATAGGAATGTATTTGTATCTATGCTGGTTTATGTCACTCTACATAATGAAAATTGGGACCTACCAGCCACTCTGCTAGAGATAAATATTAAATAATAGAAATAAATAATACAAATACGAATGCTGCTAGAAGATTTACTACATCACTCTTTTCTTCTCCCCATGTTGTGCAGCCCTCAGAGGCACAGGGCAATTTAGAACCTTTTATCCATGTGGGGAGGCATTTTATAACGAGTAAAAACTCTGAAAAGTCAAGTGTAGAAGCATAATTAGGAAGGCGAAGAATGAACCTGAAGAGCAACAAACTAAGAACACAAACTAATAAGAAAATATTTTAAAAGGAGCACTCCAGGAAGATAAGGCTGTTGCAGAGAAGATAAATGAATCCTTTGCACTGGTTTTCACTGCAGAGGATGTTGGGGAGATCTTTGCACCCGAGCCATTTGTGTCAGGTGACAAATCTGAGGAACAGTTGACTGAGGTGTCAAATGAAGTTCTGGAACAAACTGATAAAATTAAACAGCAATAAGTCCCCATGACCAGATGGTATTCATTCAAGAGCTCTGAAGAAACTCAAATATGACATTGCAGAACCACTAACTGTAGTATATAACTTATCACTTAAATAAGCTTCTATACCAGATGACTGAAGGATAGCTAAAGTAATTCCTTTAAATAATTTTTTTAAAAAAGACTCCAGAGATGATTCTGGGAATTACAGGCCAGTAACTCTAACTTCAGTGGCAGGAAAATTGATTGAAACTATAGTAAAGAACAAAATTCAGACACAAATGTGATATGCTGGGAAAATGTCAAAATGACTTTTGTAAAGAGAAATCGTGCCTCACCAATCTATTAGAATTCTTTGAAGTAGCCAAAAACCACGTGGACAAGGGTGATCCAGTCAATATAGTGTACTTGGACCTTCAGAAAGCCTGTGTCAAGGTCCCTCACTAAAGGCTCTTAAGCAAAGTAAGCAGTTATAGGATAAAAAGAAAGATCCTCTCATTGATCAGTAACTGGTTTAAAGAAGAAAACAACTAGGAATAAATGGTCAGTTTTCACAATGGAAAGAGGTAAATAGTAGGGTTTCCCCCAGATCTGTACTGGGACTTATGCTGTTCAGCATATAAATTATCTGGAAAAAGTGAGGTGGCAAAGTTTGCAGACAATACAAAATTACTGAAATAGTTAAGTCCAAACAGACTAAAGACTTACAAAGGGATCTCACTAAACTGGCAAGTGACAAAATGGCAAGTGAAATTCAATATTGATAAGTGCAAAATAATGCACATTGGAAAAATTAATCCCGACTATACATACAAAATGATGGGGTCTAAATTAGCTGTTATCACTCAAAGAGATCTTGGAGTCATTGTAGAGAGTTTCCTGAAAATCTGCTCAATGTGCAGTAGTAGTCAAAGCTATCAGAATGTTAGGAACCATTCGGATAGGGATAGATGATAAAACAGAAAAAATCATAAAGCAACTATACAAATCTATGGTATGCCCACACCTTGAATCCTACATGCAGTTATGCTCTCCTCATCCTAAGAAAGAATTGGAATTTGGTGCAGAGAAGGGCAACAAACATTATTAGGGATATGGAATGGTTTCTATACAAAGAGAGTTTAGAAATACTGGAACTGTTCAGCTGAAAAAAAAAGAGACAATGAAGGGGGTGTGACGGTGTACCCCATAAGACTTTATGGGAGGTGCCTATAAATATATGTATGACATTACTGGAAAATGGTTTTGCTACATATGCCATGTAACATATCTAAACTAGAATATGGTTTTGCTAAATATGCCATGTAACATATCTATAAACAAGTCATCTGTATGAAATTTTAGTTTGTACTGAGTTTGCTACTGCTTTTTATGTAGCCTGTTGTAAAACTAGGCAAATATCTAAAGGAGTTAATGTACCCCCTGGAAGACCACTGTGTATACCTAGGGGTACGTATACCCTGATTAAGAAACACTGCCTGAGAGGATACAGGTTAATAAAACTATTTGCCAGATTAAGTGATTTAGTGCATATGACCAAAGAAGAAAAGACTCTGTATATGAGTGTCTGCTGTAGAAATATCTTTCACATAGTGCAGAATAGCAGTAGACGCTATAGTCCTTAAGCTATTAGTAAAAGTTAAACAAATACTGAAAGAGAGAAACCATAGGGTAAAAACAGTTCTTACACAAACCTATCTATGTGAGGTTTTAGGGTCTCCTTGCATGTTTGTACAATGTTTACAAACTTATATAGGGATATCATAAATTACTTTGTGAAATTCCTAAACTATATATATTACCATGTGCTTCCTGCATGAAGAGCATGCTAAAAGTTCAGAGATCTTAAATTAAAAAAGCATTAATGTGACACGACAGACTGAAAAGCCAGGGAGTTAGGAAGTGAGTAAGAAAAGCAGTTAAAAGAAATATCTTTAGTTTAAAAAAGAGACACACAATTGGAAGGGAACTGTCTTAAGCGTCCCGGTAACCTTGAATATTTACTAGGTGTAGTGGCCCCTTAGTTTATTAATACCTAGGATCAGAATCAAGAAAGATCTATAGAACTTGGTTTGGATGACTGGGAATATAATAAACTGTGGGGAAATAACTTTTAAATTACACTCTGGGCTACAGTACAGATATTTTTCTCTTTTATATATACTTGCTAATTATGTAAATCATTGAATAGAAAATAGCGATTTGTGTTTCTTTGCTCTGCCAACATAATAAATGTTCTCCATTTTAAAAATAATCTTTAACAATAGAAAAGCAGATGGTCTGAACCATTCTTTAGTGTCCTATGGAGTACTGGAATTCTCAAAATGGTATGTACACTAACCTTAGTATAATATCACAACAAAAGAGGGGGAAATATCTTGGCAGCTGTGCACATATTTTCATTACAGGGTGGTGGCTATTTTGACCACAGAGATTAAAAGTGTGCTTGTAGAATCACATGCCACTTTGTTTTCTTCATGTGATTCCATAGCCAAGGAAAAACAATGCCTTGACTAACATGGTATTCAGGAAGGATCCCTTTTTCCTAATCATTTGTTTCCTCCCTTTACCCTTTGAGTTCATATTTGCTACTCTTCCATCTCTAGAAGTGCCAGTTGAGGGAGGAGCAGATAAACATGCCGTGGGACTGAAGCATCCCTGGAACTTTGAGTACAGAAAACTCATTAAGGGCTTGTCTTCACTACAGCGGGGAGGGATCGATCTCATGATGATCGATTTATCGCGTCTTGTCATCGATCCCCAGCGGCGCCCCCATCGACTCCGGAACTCCAGCTCGCCAAACGGCGCAAGCTGGAGTCGACGGGGGAGCGCGCCACCGCCCGCCGCCGCCGTGAGGACGGCAGGTAAGTCGGCTGTAGATACGCCGATTTCAGCTATGTTATTAATGTAGCTGAAATTGCGTATCTACAGCCAATCCCCCCGCTAGTGAAGACCAGCCCTAAGTCCCTTGTCAAAGCTGAATCTATCAGATATGCCTTCAGTGTCAGGTCCAGAGGAGCAAAACTGTGACAACCACCATAGAAAAAGGTTTTCCAGCCACAGAGTGGGGGGCAAAGATACTTGCATGGTACCCTTTACCACCCATCACGTACATATCTCTAATTCCTCTTGCTGTTAGACAAAAATTTACCTTTTCATGGCTTGAGTGATGTAGATATCCTGAATAAGGAGGAGTCCAGGAAAAGCTACCTCACATACTATTATCCTCTCACTGTTGTAACTTATGATGTAAAATGTACTATAAACTAATTCACAGCTGACCCTCCTCCTCCAAATGAAGCTGGGAGGAATCCAACCTCTAGAGGCGTAGGAGGCTAAATTAGTTTGCTGCAGAGAGAGGGATAATACTGTGGGACTGTGACCAAAGGTATCCTGGTAGTCACAACTTATACAATACTGTAATAACTTCGTACAGCATATGCCTTTGAAAGGATCATTTGAAAACTAATAACTTGCTGGGCAATAATATCATAGTAATATATATAGCAACATTATATGTAAAGTTATGAACATAAGTTGAAATCATGACTGACATTTGTTCACCAGGTAAATGTGGGAAGTGGGTAAACCTGTTTCTCAAAGACAAAGGAAAATTTAACACCCCATCCAGGTGTCACCAAAGCTGATGGGTCATCACCTATCAAGTGGCCATTCTCTGGCCTGAAAGTGGGGGAGGAAAGACACAAACAGATCTACATCATAACAAACAACATAACATCTCTTCCATACTAGACTCCATGTCTCCTTGCTCTCAGCTGGAAAGAACTTTGATGTATAGGCCACTCCAAGGAAAATGCATTTCAAAGCGTGACTGAGCTATAAAAAGGAAGGGCAAAAACACCCTACGTCATTTCTCCCTGTCCATCTCTTTTTTTCATTTAAGATGACAAACGAGACAGCCATTGGACCTTTGGTCAGCAATGTACTGAAAACCTGTGGTAAGAATTTCATCTTGAACCAAGTCTAATTTAAGTTTAGTAGTAGGAAGAGTTTTATCATTATTTTTCTTGTAAACTTTTCTGACTTTGATGCCTTAATATTGGTACTCACTTAAAGCCTATCTCTTTGTAGTTAAATAAAAACTAATCCAGTGTTGTGAACTGGATAGGTAATTTCATTTAAAGTGGCAAATTGTTGCCTATTGATCCCTTAGAGGGGCAATGGACTTAATATATCTGGACTGTCCAGGAGAGGGCTGGACAATGCAAAACATTTGTTTTGGGGGATAATCTGGGTTTTGTGGGGGTGTTGTGGTAACCAAAGCTGGTAGAAGTCAGATATGACTGGCATGTGCTGGCAGGCTGCAGCTATACACAAATAGGGTACTTCCTGCATGCTAGCAGGCTATTTGAAAGCAACCCAGGTGGGAGCTATCACAGAGAAGCATTGTGAGGAACTCAAGGTTTCGGGGCAGGGGTGACACAGCCCATCACTGGTCAGTGGTTTCCAGTTGACTGGTCAGTCAGTAACTCTGAGTTTGTATCTATGAGGTTCTACTGTAACAGCTCTTTTGTTTTCAGCAGACAACATTGGTGCTGGTGTTTTTCAAAATATAGACAGGGAAGCCATAGAAATGGTTAGCTATCCCCAACACAATCAAAATTCTTGAATGTGAAGTCACTTCTTGATTGCTCAAACTTTATTCTTCTATTTATATTTAGCAATTAAAATCTCATATAAGGCCATCTTTCTCAGCAGAAGTGCCTGTATGGTAAATTCTTTCTCTCAAGTTCTTGCTGATATTGGACCTGCAAGGAATTCAGCTGAGATCCCTATTCACGAAATGCCACCAAATGACCTCCCTCTTTGATCTCTGTTAGAGCAGAGCTTGGTTACATTTGCAAAGTTTGTTTAGTGAGTTTTTTTTTTTTAGAAGTACACCTTCATTCACCACCTTCTACCCCACCTCCATTCGTAGTGCAAAAACAATGGAAGCAACACAAAGATTCAGACTGTCAAATGTCTATCATGCTAAAAAATTGATGGTGCTCAGCTTTAGAATCAACTGATTTGCACAGCAGAGGTTTTGAAAGACAGGCTGAAATTCAGCACTTGCAAGCTTTTTCGCAAGAGTGCAAAAGGACCAAGTAGGAGGCTTATTTATTTTTTGTGTGAATGTACTTGCTACACAAAATCATGCATAATGTAGACTTGTATTGCCAATGTGAGGAAATATATGTGCACAGTGTGTTTGCCTGTACAGAAGAAATTAAGAAGTGAGGCCACGGTAAAGATGTGTGCAATAAAGAAAGCAATAATACTAAAAAAGTCAGGCTGCGGGTGATATTATAACAGTCTATTGAGCATATGTGTGTATGACTGGAGGAAATACAACTTAAATATTTTTAAGTAAAAGGCAGTTTGTAGAATCTTAACCTACTGCATATTTAAAAAGTTCTATACTTGCAATTTTCTGGATATGCTTTGTACAGCTCACACTGGTACAGGCTAACATCTTGTAGGTAGTTGGGGAGAATAATCTTCATTCTTTCCTCAGTATGAACATGTAATAATCTGGAACAAAAATAAATGTGAATTACGTTATCTATCAGTGCCGCTGTGGGGAAATCTAATTCCATTAAGAATATATATATATAAAAAGTTGATGCTGAATACATTAAAAATCATTCTCAACCCACTATTTCAGAGAAAAGTCTAGGAAAATAAACCCTGCCATGATGATCAACAGATTCTGACTCTCCTAGACCAAGGTGAGATGAATGTGTCAAGAAATGTTCACTGAAAATGAAAAAGGGCCTATGTATCATTGTGAACTGCTGAGTGAAAACATTTGCTCATTGCACCCACAGCACTCAGGAAAGAAAACAAAATTTCAGGGCCAATATGGAATAAAATAATGGGATACGAAAATACTGTGATCAAATCATATAAATTGAGCCACCATCAGCATGCATTGTGTGTATAATTCTCATCAACCTATCTCAAAAAGTTGTATCAGAAACCGATGGGGTCCAGAAATAGAAGGTGAAAACAATTCTATACAGAGGAAACAATGATAGAGACCTATAAATAATGAATAGTACAGAGAAGGAAAATCAGAAGACTCTCTCATGATATAAGAGGAACATCCAATGAAATTGAAAAGCAGTAAATTTAAACCAGATAAGATACTGTTTACACAAAATATAATTAACCTTTGGAACTCACTGCTGTAAATTACCACTAAGACTAAGAACTTAAAATCCTATACATGTATATAGATGAGTACTCACAGTAACACAAGGCAGGATATAAATATATAAGATACATACACACTTAGGCGTGAGTTATAAACTAGCAGCTGATAGGGTTTTGGTGAAATTTTCCCTAAAGGCAGGCTATATTATAAACTGTCAATTACCAGTTTTCTTGCACCTTCCTCTGAAATCTCTGATATTGATTGTCAGAAACAATATATAGAACTACCTGGATCACTGGTCTAATCTAGAATGGCAACTTCTGTATTGTCATTAATGTTTGCAGTGTTGCTGTAACCAGGCCGGACCAAAGATATGAGAGAAACAAGGTGCGTGAGGTAATCTTTTATTGGATCAACTTCTGATGAAGGAGACAAGCTCTAAAGCTTTCACCAACAGAAGCTGGTCCAATAAAAGATATTACTTTACCCTTCTTGTCATTATTATTGTATTTTATGAATTTTTTATTTAATAGCAGTGGTAGGCACTTTCCCAGGGTGAGATTTCGTGCTGCTCCTCTTAGAGGCACAACAGAGAACTCAGAAGCTCACAGGAGTGGGGACTAAGGTGGGCTTCAGCTGCGGGCAGACTTAGGCTTGACTGACAAGCCCTAACTGAAGACAGAGCCCATCTGGGCAGCATTAGATAGGGGCTTGTTTAAAGCCAGGAAGTATGAGCAGAACAGGCTATAGTATGGAAGTCTACATTCACACACTAGGCCTAGTGAGGCAAAAACAAGGAAACCCAGAGTGGGAGCAGAAGTTTGGGGATCCTGACACTGAGGGAAGGGAGCTGACCAGAGGGGTAGTGGAGAAGAGAACATGAAGAAGGTGGAGTAGAAAGAAGTCCAGGGAAATGGCAGTAAGGGTTGAGATTATGTTCCAGCCCAGGAACCCTACAATTAGCAGCTGTGCACTGAGTAGCAGGTGGACCTTCAACTACCTAAAGTGGTGTTCAGCTACCTAAAGTGGAGTTCCAAAGAGGATGGAGGACTAGATGACCTCCTGAGGTCTCTTTCAACCCTAATCTTCTAGGATTCTATGATTTTATAGAGGTAGTTACCCAACCATTACCTGCTGAGAGATGCTACCAGTGCGTCCACAATTGCTTACTAGATATTCAGAGCTGTCCTGTATCTGCAGGAACTTCCCCTAGCTGCCACCTGTGAAGGTGCCTAATGGGAGTTGGTTCAGATTCTCTCCAAACCCCAAAATTCTAATTCTATGTGTTGTTCCCCCACCCACTAAATTCTTCTCCTCAACCCCCAAATCAATTCTGTTCCCTTCTGTTCTCATCACAAGTTCTGCCCCTCAGCTCCTACATCCGCCCAGACCTGAACCAGCTCCAGCCTCCATACCAATTCCTCCTCTCAGTACTACCCCAATCAGTTCTACACCCCTACATCCAACCTCACTCTGCTCCTCCCAGGGTTCTTTATCATGTGCTCCGAGGCCTGGGGCAGCAGCTGTGGAGGGTCCCCCTCCGTCTCTTCTCAGGTCTACTGTTGCAGAGATGGAGAGAGGCAGAGAGAGAATCACAGAACAGTCAACCCAATGTATATAGGAGGAGAGGTTCTTTATGCTCCCCTTCTTTAAGAATGGTGTCTGCTTCAGGAAGGAATGGGGAAAGATTTGCTTCCTGCAGCCACCCAAATTGGCTGCTTTTCCCCAGGAGGCAGACAAATGGGTAAAATACCCAATTAGAGGTGACATTTTGTCAAGGCTGGGCTGAAATTCACTTGAGAAGACTGATTCCAGCCCTGGCCAAGATACCCATGACTCAAAGAAATCAGATTTGGCAACACTATTGTAAATAGCGCTGAGGGAATGTGTACATGCTAAGATTTAAATGCCAACAAATTCTTCAGGACTGTAAAGTGAAAACTCAAAATTCTTCATGGAATATAAATTTGGTGTAGTTATCATTCTCACTAGAAAAAAAATCCAAAAGCTATATCATCCTTCAAACTAAAGCTGTGTAAATTGAAATGAAATGAGCAGTTATTGCCATATTACTGATCAGCTTTATAACACCAGCACTAATCTGAATCGAAGGGCTTTCAAAGATGCTTTCAAGTTATGCATGGGTCTCACATAGGCATGAATTGTCCAACACTAATACCATCACAAGAATAATAATATTTCCATACACACTAAGAACTAGTGAAACAGAAACATTGCATGGCTCATGTATGGATTCCTGCTGTCCTGTTTTTCTAGGAAAGTCAATTCTTTCTATATCACAGATCAGCCTCTCATTCCTCCTAGGATTTTGTTTTCAAGGAAGAATGTTAATAGAAAAGAGTATATAAACTTAAGGCCAGATTCTAATACCCCTTCTCATACCAAATAGTAACTTTCTAGACCAATTTATTTCAGTGAGATAACTTGAATATGATTCTACTCAATATGAGTAAGGACATTGGAATCTGGCTAAAAGAAACAAATGAAAATATCACTTGAATATTTTTTGGCAAATTAAAAAGCTCTTCCAAATCCAGACAGATCAAAATGCTGAATAACTTCTAGAATTCAGACTTCAAGAATTGGCATGTCACACCATGAAAAACCAGTATCAGGTGAAATTGTTGTACAACATTTTCATCTCTTCTTTATCTGTGTCTGTATTCAACAGTATGCTTCTTGGGCCTGACTGCTTGTTCATATACCACATGTTTATTCAGAACAAACACATAAACATCCCATAATTCTCTGTCATAAATTGAAGCTCTTAATTTTAATTTAATTTAATGTAGGTCCTACATTATTTTCATTTTACAAAATAATGCAAAGAAATTCCATGGTTTCTCATGGAAGCAAGCAATCCCCCATTCTATTTAAAGCAACACACGCATAACAAAAGTTGATTTACAAATACCTGTATAGTGCCTGATTCTGCAACACATAAGATAGAAGTCCCACTGACTTCACTGGGACTACTGATCACAGGAGTGCAGAAAAAAATGTTTTTTTCCAGCTACCCCCACAATATCCTAGTGTTACAGATTAACTTGAGCTGCATACCCGTTGAGCCTTGGTGTCTCGGTTGCCCCTTAGTGAAGCCCTGCTTTCCAGCAGTAGCCTCTTGTAAGGCTCCCTCGCTCTCTTTGGAGGGAGACCACTTTGGGCGGGCCAGTCTGGCCCAGATCAGGATCTGCAGAGCAGCCCAGAGCCCCACAATAGCCCTGGGCAGGCATCAGTCCCCATCAGACTTTAGTCTGGGCTTGGGTGGCTCAAGTAGGCAAGCCTTTAAGCTGAGTCTCTCTCAGCTGGCTGGGGCCTGGGCAGAGCTGGCAGAGGCTCAGGCCACCAGATGGCAAACAGTCTATAAGAGCTGGCTTTGGGCTTGGCGGAGCTCAGCCAGCCAGCAAACAAACAGTCTTTAAGTGGGCTGGGGCCTGAGTTTGAGTGGGCTCAGGCTTCCAGCAGGCTAACAGTCTTTAGGGGGCTGGCTCTAGCCTGGGAGGGGTGCAAGCAGCCAGCAAACACACAATCTCAGGGCTGACTTCCACAGCAGACAAACAGTCTTAAGGGGTGACGGTAAGGGAAGCTCCTCTTCAGAGCTAGAGCCTCCTACTACCAGCTAGGGGAATAGCCACCCCGGGGCAGGAGGGTATGGGCCCACCCGACTCCATCGCGTCCCAGTTAAGGGCACTGGCAGAGGCAGGCTCGGCTGCCCCTGCATCAGCAGGGATCCAGCCAGAACATGACAACTGGGTCATCCCTGGCTCTGCAGCTGGCTGCTGTGGGGTTGCCCCTGGCCACTTCCTGCTACCCTGGGGTTCTGTACCTCCAGCTCCCAGGCCTCTTCTGGCTCCTCAGGGTAGACAGCTGCAAGTACTCTGGGTCAGTCCTCCTTGACACCTGTAGAGTGGGTCTAGCCAGGGTTCCTCTTGGGGACACAGACGAACCGGCAGAGCATCCTTCTCCTCCAGAGGCTCTCCCGCAACTGAGCTGCAGGGTTGGCCTCTTATAATTCTGGCCACGTCCCAGTACTTCTGGTGAGAAAAGCAGGGCGGTCTAGACTCCTCTCTCCAAGGGGCGTGTAAGGCTCCCTTGCTCTCCTGCTCAGAGCACTCAGACTCACTATATCCCTGTAGTAGAAAAAGGGCATGAGATTTAAGGCCTTGTAACAGAAGCCTGGTATGACACCTGAGTCCTGGGCTGAAGGAGTGGTCAAAACTTTGATGATATAAATCAAAGTCGGGCTGTGAACTAGGCAGGCGCTGCTCATAATCTGGCAAGAATTCTGATATTGCAGAAACACACATTCCTAAGAAGTACTAGGCACAGGCCATGTACCCAAACATTTTCCAGAAAGGTGGTATCAGAACACCCTGATACCAACATATTCCCCCAAACATACCAGGAACACACTGACCCATCTTAAAAATAAAGTCAGGATGTCAGAATGATGGATAGAGATGTTTTGATAAAACCAACAGATAGAAGGCACTAGGTGGCACCCAAATACATCAAAGGGGCAATACGTAACTTGTTTGTATCGGCGTATGAAGAGGTATTTCAGAGGGAGCATCTTAGGCCAGTCAAAGATGGAATGGAAAGTCCCGCTATTCACTGAGCTGCATCCATTGTCACAAGCATACATGCCTTAGTACCCTCATAGGTCACCCAGGTTCTATTACTATGCTTCATCGACAGTAAACCTGACTGGGTGCCTTTGTACCTCAATAGCTCTTGTGGTCATTGGGTGGTTTGCTCAAGGTCTGCTGTGCCAGCTGTCTGTGCAGAGCTGGGACAGCACACAGGAAGAACACACACCTGCAGCCGAACATCTGACAACAGCCCCCTGCTCTGCCTTGAGAGTAATTTATTATCCATGCTTTTCTAAATCCAAGGGTAGATGTCTCCATTCATAGACCCTAGTAGGTTGGCAGGGCCCTGGCTGTGAAGTGTCTGCTTGATCTTCTCCTGAGATGGAATGACCAATATGAATTCTCCAGACAAGCAGCTCTTTAAGACGTTAAACAGAGCTAAATGATGATTTATAAATAATCATAAACTAATCTCTAGTCATATCTAAGCTTTAGCTTCCCTATAAGCTGAAGTAGATAGGCTTTCCTCTTGAGTCACAGAAATAGAACTGAACCAACTCATGTTCTCTTAGAAAACAAAGATCCTCCTGTAACTCACTTTGGTCATAGTTGTCTGCATCTGCTGCTGTCTTCCTAATCTGACTTCTCCCAAGTGAGATGGTCTGTGACGACGTTTTCACTAATAAAACACAGCGTGATTATACAATGAGATACCAAGTGTGAGTGAGCCATGTTGCTATAAAATTTACTGGAGACATGGTTTTTCTATTATGTAGTTAGGCAACGTCAGTTGTGGGTGGATGGGAAGGTACTGCCTCACCTTCCCTTTAGTAGGATTTTACAGCTCGTTGCCTTACACGTATTAGTTCCCTTGCTATAAAATACATGCTGAAAAATATAACTGCTATTTTTTGGCATCTAAGACGTAGCCAGTATCTCTCTTGAAAAGCAGAGAGGTCTTGCTATTCTACCAGGCATCTATTACCATATTCTTTGTTTCAGGGCCCAGATAGAATACCTCTCACTGCCTCTTCTAGCTATTCCCAGTGAGCTAGAGCATCCTTCAGGGCTTATCAAGGCAAATGCCCCTGTGACAGCTGCTCCAGTTTTTTGAGTGGTTGGTTGCCATCCATTAAGCCTGAACCTCTCAATCACTGTTCTCATTGTTGTGTTTCCTCAATGGGCTGTCACATTGAAATTGTCTGGTGTGGGGCAGGCATCCACCTTATTAGTCTATCAATCAAAGAAATCAAGCACACAAGTTACATTTTCAATATAGATCAAAATATGCAAATAATGAGATACTTATTGTCACATTGACACAACAAGGCACAGTACAAAGATAGAGGAAAGTGTGGTCTCTGCCCTTAACAGCTGACACTATATAAAAAAAGACGTAAGTCAGAGAGATAAAGGGTAGGGGAATGGGGTAAAAATAAAAAAAACAATAATGATAGAGAGTGAATGAACACATTTTGATATTACAGGGTAAATAAACACAACATTTTGTTGTTGGCATGACAAATAGGCTCTATCAGTTACCCCTCTACATTGTCATTATGAAATCACTTCCGTGTAGACATCTTAGCAGAAGTAGGTCTGCAGGATGGCTATGAATCCCTGAAGAGTATTGGCGTTTTAGATCATAAAAAGCCTCAAACAAAAAATATCACTTTCTTATTACTTAGCAAATAATAATAATAATCTTCCTAATGCATAGAGAAAAAAGCAGTGTCTAATAAATTGTTCATTATTAGTTAATTACTCAGTACTAATTTCAACAAATCTATAACTATGTATTCTGAAATCCCTTTATTCATTATCTCCATAAAAATTGAAAAAGACCTTTTAATCACTTCAGTATAGCAGACATAAAAAGTCAGTCAATCAAATGATACTCTGAATGTGTGAGATTAAGTTTCAAGGACAAAGAATACTGCCAAAATGAGCAAGAACACATTTCACATTTTGTTGTGGAATTCTGGTGACAGGATTTTTTTTAGATTGAGGGAGCAGGGGGGGTGGGAAGGATGAAGCCACATTACCAGCTACACTGAAAATGGACTCATGGGAAAGGGAAGGTCCCTTGTGAGGTCTGATTTCAGGCAACACAAAGCAATCTTAGCTAGGCAGGGTCAAACCCAGTTCATTGAAGCAGGGATGTTTGATTAGATTTCTAGCGAACTCTCTGTATATTGTTCAGTCAAAAAGAAAGAGCCCTTCTTCTCTCACTAACTTTAGCTTTTTAAGTGTTCTGCCAATTATTTGATAGACTCCTTCTTCATGGCAAGCTTGAGTGCATCAGTTAAGCTGATGATGAAGAGTGGCCTGAAGAGAGGATTTTATTTTATGCCACTGAGCAGTTGTTGAAATTGCTCCTTTATTTCTCTCTTTCTTTTTTTTTAAATAATATGGATAAGCTCCAGTTTTATGGGAGAAAGCATAGACGAGGAGAGAATGTAGGCTAGTAAAAGTGAAAATTTATGAAGGAAGATCTGGGCTTCTACTTTACTAAATATTGGGATAAGTCACATTAGTAGAAGAACCAGGGAAGTTTACATATTGTAACTTAGACTATAAAAATGCAAAATTGTTGTCTTCTTCTTGTTGGTTGTGAATTATTTCATATGAATTACTGGACTTTGACCAGCCTTAATTCAATCATGGAAGGGAAGGTGATGAAAGAGTGAATTTCCTTCTCCCCTTGCACAGCCCATGCAGTGGTCACCCAGAATCAAAGTCTGCTACAGAGTACCTCCCACTGGAGGAGAAGAAATTTGGAGGGGATTGTGACACTCTACAAACCAGGAAAGCACCCTGTGATCCACATATTCATCATTTGTATATAATGTGATATTACATACAAAGTATGTCTTCTAAGGTATCATGGGAAAGGTTATGGTCTGCTGAAAGCCATTGTTCTATCTAAATATGTTTATAATTGAAATTATAAAAATTGTGTTGTATGGTTTTCACTAAAATATGTTGTGGGTTTGGGAAGTGCACAGATACCAACTCTACAGAGACAATGACAAAGGAAGAGGTAATCAATACCCGGATGAGTGCTGAACTGACATCACCAGCCTTTGCTCACCAGAGGAGTTACAGTTCAATAACTCACTCGCAGAAGACACACTAGGGTGTTGCTTCACCTTGTGACTCAACAATGCCCACCAGATATGCCTGGCCTTGTGTTCTCCAGGCATATGGACTAAGGGTATAAAACACAACACGGTGACCCACTGCTTGGCCTCTCTCCTCCCCTCACATACACTGCAAGCAACAAGGACACTCAGAAGACTGAAGACTCCAACAGAGGAGACTGGCCCAGGTTTCAAGGGTGAAACTTGAGTACTATAAACTGCAATATCCTTTGGGGTGAAAAAAACCTGCTTAATCTAGATGTTGCCCAGTCTAACAGAGTTGAGAGTTTAGAATGGTGCTTATATTTTCTTTTCTTTTGGTAACTACTCCGACTTTTGCCTATCACTTATACTCACTTAAAATCTATCTTTTGTAATCAATAATCTTGTTTTACTATTTATCTTTACCAGTGAATTTGCCTGAAGTGTTTGGTAAATCTGCTCAGGTTTGCAATGGCTGGTATATGTCCACTTTCCATTGATGAATTAATTCCATTAATAAATCTGCATTGCTTGTCTTGAGCAGTGCAAGACGGTATATTCCTGTGGTACACTGCTGGGAGCTAGGGGGATGTGGCTGGAGCCTTACTTTGTGTGATTCCTGAGTTGCTCTGGGAACATTCATGCATCTAGCTTGGTGTGGGGCTCCACATGCGGTTGTGTAGTGTGATAATAGTGTCTGGAGGGATTTGATGCTGGTCACTAGCAAGGCATTGTGAGAAACAGCCCAGGCTGGAGAAGATAAGGGGGCATAGTGGTCCTACAATCCCCAGGCTGCACCCCGGGGATTCCAGCACAGGGATGAAATCTTTTTTCAAGATTTCAAGATTCTCAAGATTTCAAAGATCTTTTATGATGTGAGTAGTTGAATTCAGAGGATGAAAGCTACTATAGTCTCTCTTGTCTATTTCCTTCCTACTGCTTTGCTGCAGACTATCTGTCCTTTTCACCAGCCATGCTCTCTCTTTTCCAGCAATTGTCTGTAAGACATTATGGCCAAAGATTTTCAAAGTCGCTTAGGTAATTTGGATGGACTGTTCTTTGGCTTTAATGGGAACTGAGCATCCAAATCCTTAAGGCAGCTTTGAAGCTCTCCACCTACTCTGATATTGCAGTGACCCTCTTCTGGGAGTTATGGCTCACTCCCTTAAAAAGCTCTTCATTTCTTTGTAGGCAATCCTGTATTTCTTTGTCTTCTCACTGTCTTTATTAGAAATGTCCAGAATAACAATGGTAGCAGCACTGGAAGAGCCACTGAATTTTAGAAGCTATCCCAGTTCTCTACACAACATTTGGTGTTTTGGTGATAGTAATTGACTTTAACATTGCCTGCTCCAACGTTGCCCAAGGGTCTGTTTGGGTTTTACATAATGCATGAGACTTCTAGAACAGGGATCTCAAACTCAAATCACCAGGAGGGCCTCATGAGGACTAGTACATTGGCCTGAGGGCCACATTACTGATATCCCCCACTCGCTGCCCCTGACCCCACCTCCACCCCACCCCTTCCATGAGGCCTCACCTCTTCCCCACCCCCATTCCAACCCCTTCCCCAAATCCCCACCCGTATCCCGCCTCTTCTCCCCCTTCTCTTCTGAGCATGCGCTCCCCGCTCCTCCTCCTCCCTCCTGGAAAGTGCTAAGCACCGCCAAACAGTTGGCAGTGAGAAGCGCCTGGAGATAAGCAGAGGACCGGGAATGTGACACACTGGGAAGAAGGGGAGTGGGGGGAGGGGAGCATGGTGGGCTGAAGGAAATAACTCCAGGAGGATGGGAGGGGGACCTGGGGAGCTTGGTGGGCTGCAAGAAATAACCCTGCAGGCCGTGTGTTTGAGACCCTATTCTAGAATGACTACTGAGGGATGGATCCATGGTTGGCAGCTTTGCCTTGCATGGCTGCTATATGCTGAACCTAAGCCCAGTTTAATCAGTACAGGAAAGTATACTGCAATGTAAGGGTGATCCTCCAGAGGTAATCATCATAGATTGTCTCACATCACTCAGCCTCCCTGCTGCTTCTTTAAGAGGGTAAAGGGGGCAAGGTTGGAGGAAAAATGTAAGGATGTGACCAAGATGCCCTTGAGCTATTTTGATCTTTCCCTATATTTTGGAGCTTCTGTGTGAGAAGGGATTGCCCTGGACAGACTAGAACCAGTATAATGGGTAGTACAAAAGTGAGCCACTTCTGCAAACACATAACCTTGGCTTGTGCTGCATGCATTTAACTGCATCCAAGGAGCTGGCATTTAGTTTTGACAATAAAAAATAGACTATCAGGTGCTCGCTGTGATCTAAGAACATACACCCCACACTCAGCACTCCTTAATCTATGAAAAATTGAACATTTCCAGTTAATTGTGACAAATTTTGCTCAGTAATGCTTGTGAAGTCCTGGTAATGTTCGCAAAAGGACAGCAATGTTCCATCCCTGGGCAAAGAATGAGTAAGTGTCTAGGAAACGAAATGACATTTTGTACTTAGCTTTTAATTCTTGAATTATGCCAAACATTGGTGAAAACTGTTTTTTTATAGCTCTACCATAAAGAAACCAGTCTTGCTGTTCTGATATTTGCCCCTCTAACTAAGAAGAGCAGTAGCAGCAATTCAATCCGAATGATCATCCTTGCATTTATTCCCTAGCTTCTCTTGCACATTCATATGCAACCTACTTTCCAGTGTCTGTGTGGTTCTGATCCAGAGCTGGTTTCTATCACTGTAGCTCTATGCCAGTTTATACCAGTTCAGGATCTAAAATGTCTGTGGTAGCCCATAATTTTCACAAAAAATTCTAGTTAGAAATTGGAAAACAAACACTCTATATTTTATGCAGTATTAATTAAAATAAGTTTTACATATACTGCAGGAACAGTCTTTAGACAATGCTTGTCTTTCATTATTTGAAGTTATGTGGAGGATATTGAAAGGACCTTTTCCACAGTAACTATAGATGCAAGAAACAGCAAACTTCTTCTCTTATGATGACAATAATTAGTAAGAATGAACATTGTGTTGCTAATGTGAATTTGTCCTGTTCACTTTCATCTGATCTGCATTAAGCACCGTAAATTTCTTGTGTTTTCTGTCTAGCTGAAGTCAAAGTCTTCATTTTCTGTTTTCCACCTGGTACAGAAAGGTCTTTAATGCTAAGCCCCCAAACAGTTTTCTGTGAGAATAAAGTTCAGCTGCAGTATAGACAAAGCAACATGTACAAATCCCATTCAAATAATAACATGATCTGTGTATTTCACTCCCATGCATTACTTGTTAGAGACAGTTCTTTATTTTCATATCACAAAGACATATTCTGCATTAGGATAAGGATAACTCCATTGGCTGTGTGTTTGTTGATGTCTTTGCACTGATGTATAGTAACAGCAAATTTTTCAGAACTTCATTGTCAAATTTCTTGCAGAAGTTAATCTTCTCATCTTTCCTTTGAAGATTCAGTGAAATAACTATAAATATTCACATCCTGTGTGAATGATAGGAGTATAAAAATGTAATTGCTGTGTAGTTGTTTTCTTCAATGTCAACACTACTAGCAGAAGAGAAACAGTTATCCTGCAGCCCACTAATAAATTTCCTAAAAGCAGCTGGTGGTTCACTTAAGTACAGAACTAATCATTCAAGTTCTATTGAAGCAGCATCCTGACTGGAACACATAATGGTGACAAATTACAGATGAGTTTGCTTAAATATGGTAACATGTCCATGAATCTATAAGTCCTTTTTGCATTGAGGACTTCTCATTTTTACACTTTTCTTAGGTTCAGTTGAATGCCTTTATCACTGATTATATGACCTACATAACTGATCTCAGCTAGGCATCTGTTTCTGTTCAGTTCTTTACAATTCAATACAATGGAAAAAGTCAATGTCTGTTCTGAAAAATCCTAGGATCCTAGTGATCCCAAGATCCCAAGAGAGGCATTTTGAGGGGCAAATATATCATTTTAATGAGACATCACACCATTTTCAAAAAGAAATGAGAAGTTTTTACATAGTAGCACCAGTGTCTTGATATGTATGCAAATACAAGGAAACTGAAGGTCTGAATTATGAAAACATACAGCCATTTCCCTTTGAAGCTTTGGAAGCTTTTTGTGTGCAGAAGTATCTAGGCTTATTGGGGGAAATAATATAATCAACAGCCTTGTCATTAAGGGAGGAGGCATGTTGTGAATAGTAAGAAGGATCAAATGAACCTAAAGGAATTTAGATGCTTATTCAAAACATTGTGATTTTCTTCCATATTACTTCAGTGTTCTGTTTTCCTCCTGTCCTTCCTTTCAGACTCAGTTTGATCAGATCCTCCCCATTCAACATAATTTGATCTAATTCTCCCTCTCATTTATGTCTGTCAGGTTCTCTTGTCTTGAACCCCATGACTCTCATTCCTCATCATTGCTTTCTGCCATATCTCTTCTCTCAAGAGGACCTCACTACCACTGATACTCTGAGATCACTGAGGATTATCAGACAGTCTCTCAGTCCTCACAGACCTGGCTGCTGACTTTGAGACTCATCCTCCAGAACATATTGTAACCACACATCCCGGAAAACCTGCAGAAAAGGCAGGTTTTGAAGACTGCAGCTGGTAGTGTAGAGACCGTCAGGCATTCTCAGAACCGCACATGAATGTTATGGAACCTCTGGAGAAGTGGTGCTAGTAGATAAGTATTTGGGTGTTGTGGTGATTCAATTTAGGTTTTGAGATGGAATTCAGGTAACTTACTTTTGCAGCCAGTTTTCTCATTACTGCTTAGCCCTAGAAGACATCCAGGCATATTATGAATTAACTCTGTCTGAATTTGAAGCAATCAAAGTGGGTAAGAGGAAAGAATGCTTTCTGAACTCTGTTCCTTTCTGGGATAGGAACAGAGCCTTACACCACAGAATAGCACTTTTTAAGGTGTTATATCATGACAACCACCAAATCTATCATTTTATTGCACTTATTTTATTTCCATTTAGGAAAGCAATTCAGTTTCAATTGCTGAATTCCACCAGTAGAAAAGAGAAATATCCCTGGGCTGTCAACCATGCAAGTCCAATCTTGTTTTCCAAGTCATTTCTTGCACAATATTTTAAATAACTGCAAAAGACCTAACAGAAAGAGAAGTTTCCCATAAAACAAAAGAAATTTCATGGACTTTAATTATTACCTACAACACAACTCTCAGGACTCTTGCTGACATAATAAACCTTGCAAGCCAGAATATGCTATTATGTTCACATCACTACATGTATTTCACACTCACACAGTGAAAGGGAACATGCTTCAGGTGCTCAGTGATAGGAAAAAGTGTGACAATTCTTACAGATCCCTTGTTCAAGGCTATCCTATTTTTAAAAAGTAATTTTCTTCAAATATGGAAACACTGTTGAGATGTTGTATTAATAACTTGATGGAAAAGTCCAATTTACAAGATTTGTAAACAAAACTAGAGACTAGAGACCCTAGGGGAAAAACAGTTGAAGACAGTTGGCAGTTTTTCAAAGAGACATTATTAAGGGCAGAAGAGCAAATTATCCCACTGCCTAGGAAAGATTGGAAGTATGGCAAGAGACTACCCTGGCTTAACCAGGAGATCTTCACTTATCTAAAAATCAAAAGAGTCCAACAAAAAGTGGAAACTAGGTCAAATTACAAAGGACGAATATAAACAAATAATACAAGTATGTAGAAAGAAAATTAGAAAGGCACAAAATAAGATCAAACTAGCTAGAGACATAAAGGGTAACAAGAAAACATTCTACAAATACATTAGAAGCAAGAGAAAGACCAAGGACAGGGTAGGACCATTATTGAATGAGATGGGCAAAAGAATAACAAAATATGTGGAAATGGCAGAGGTGCTTAATGACTTCTTTGTTTCAGTTTTCACCAAGAAGGTTGGTGGCGATGGGACGTCTGACATAGTGAATGTCAGCGAAAATGAGGTAGGATCAGATGCTAAAATAGGGAAAGAACAAGTTAAAAATTACTTAGACAAGTTAAATGTCTTCAAGTCACCAGGGTCTCATTAAATGCATCGTAGAAGACTCAAGGAGCTGACTAAGCCACTAGCAGTTATTTTGAAAAGTCATGGAAGATGGGAGAGATTCCAGAAGACTGGAAAAGAACAAATATAATGCCAATCTATAAAAAGGGAAATAAGGACAACCCGGGGAATTACAGACCAGTCAACTTAACTTCTGTACCCAGAAAGATAACGAAGCAAATAATTAAGCAATCAATTTGCAAACATCTAAAAGATAATAAGGTAATAAGTAACAGTCAGCATGGATTTGTCAAGAACAAATCTTGTCAAACCAAACCAACAGCTTTCTTTGACAGGATAACAAGCTTTATGGAAGTGGGGTGGTGGATGTGGTATATCTTGACTTTAGTAAAGCTTCTGATACTGTCTCGCATGACCTTCTCATAAACAAACTAGGGAATTGCAACTTAGGCCTGGTCTACACTACAAGTTAATGTCAACTTTAGTGCCATTAAATCGACATAACCCTGCACCCGTCCACACACAGTAGCCATTTAAGTTGATTTAAAGGGCCCTCAAAATTGATTTCTGTACTCCACCAAAACCAAGGGAGTAACGCTTAAATCGACATCTCTGGGTCGACTGTGGCTTAGTGTGGACACATGCAGACTTTACTGGCCTCCAGAAGCTGTCCCACAGTGCTCCATTGTGACCGTTCTGGACAGCACTCACAATGCTACTCTGTGACCGCTCTGGACAGCAGTCTCAACTTGCTGCTCTGGCCAGGTAGACAGGAAATGCCCCGGGAACATTTGAATTTCATTTCCTGTTTGGCCAGCTCACCAGCACAGGACACTCACCATGCAGAGCTCCTCAGCACAAAGCACCATGCAGAGCTCATCAGCACAGAAGACCAACCAGCGCAAAAGAGCTAGGTAAGGGGGTTGGGAGGAAGAGAAAACGCTGGGGGCTGCTTGTGTTGG
>ML677334.1:65708451-65725657 GCA_007922305.1 Dermatemys mawii
GGGAGGAAGAGAAAACGCTGGGGGCTGCTTGTGTTGGGGGCATGTGTGTGTTTGTGCAGGGGGGAGAGAAACCTCCATGAGAGCAGCAGCTTGGGCTGGGGGCTGCTTGTTTTGCAGCAGCAGGGAGCCACGCGGTGTGGGGGTGCTTACTGTGGGAAAGGAGAGCATTGTTGTAAAGAATGTGGATCAAACCGAAAGAATGTGGCTTACCTGCATGGTGGTTTCTGTTGCCTGGCCCTGGGAGAGAGTGCCTGATGTGATGTCTGTACAGTAAAGCTACAGGCACTCAATTTAAGGTGCAAAATGCGACCTTGTACAGAAAGCATTTGCAGTCTGTGAATACTTTATTTCATCGTGAAAGACTGTTCCCATTGTTCTGGAGAATGTATCTATCTATCTTATAACCTTTTTCCTTCTTTCCTCCTATAGCCAGCATGATTCCCCCCTCTCCCCCGCTAACATCCCCTTCGGAGAGGCTAGCACAGATGAGAAGGAGAAGGAAGTGCACAAGAGAAGATTGGTTTGCTGAGCTCATGAATTTCTCCCGCAGTGAGGCAGCTCGAAACAAAGCATGGAGAGAAAAAATTTTAGAGTCCCAGAGCATATCCAGGGCAGCAGTAGCAGCACGGGAGGAGAGATGGCAGGAGTGGGAGGAGAGATGGCAGGAGTGGGAAGAAAGGAGGATGGAAGCAATGCTGCGGATAATGGAGGATCAGAGTGACATGCTCCGGTGTCTGGTGGAGCTTCATCAGGACCAAAGATCGCCCCTGCAGCCCCTGTGTAACCACCTCCCCTCCTCCCCAAGTTCCATTGCCTCCCCACCCAGACGCGGGGTGAGAACGCGGGTGGGGGAGGCTCTGGGAACCAACCCACTCTACCCCACAATACAACACAAGCAGCATGCAGCTCAGTTTATCAGAAAAGTTTTTAAAATGTGCTGTGTCTTTGTCCCCCCCTTCCTCCATCCACCACACCAACTGGTTTTCCTCCTCACCCACCCCTTCTGGGCTATCTTGCCAGTCTTCCCTTTTGTTTGTGAAGAATCATTAAAGAATGCATGCTTTTTAAAAAAAGAGACTTTATTTACTCCGCAAATGCGGGGGAAGGGAATAAGGATGGCAGGAGGCTTATCACAGAGCAGAGCAAGGGAGCGGGTTTTCAACAGCTCTATAGGGCTGGAGGGTGGGAGGCTTATCGCAGAGCAGAGCAAGGGAGCAGGTTTTCAACAGCATTTTGGCCAGTCACAAAACTGTTTTTCAAGGCTTCTCTGAGGAGCAGCCCTTCCTGGTTCGCTCTTGTACTTGCCCTGGTGTCTGGCTGCTCGTAAGTAGCGGACAGGACATTTGCCTCTGCCTCCCACCCCGCCATAAACATCTCCCCCTTGCTCTCACAGAGATTGTGGAGCACACAGCAAGCAGCAATAACAATGGGCACATTTCTTTCGCTGAGGTCTGAGCGAGTAAGTAGGATTCTTCACCTGGCCTTCAGACGGCCAAATGTGCACTCCACAACCATTCTGCACTTGCTCAGCCTATAGTTGAACAGCTCCTGACTCCTGTCCAGGGATCCTGTGTATGGCTTCATAAGCCAGGGCATTAAGGGGTAGGCTGGGTCCCCAAGGATAATGATCAGCATTTCAACACCCTCCACAGTAATTTTCTGGTCTGGGAAGAAAGTCCCTTGCGCCAGCTGTCTATAAATCCTAGAGTTCCTGAACACACGAGCATCATGAACCTTTCCCGGCCATCTCATGCACATGTTGGTGAAACGTCCCTTGTGGTCAACCAGTGCTTGCATAACCATTGAACAATACCCCTTGCGGTTTCTGTACTCTGCACCCTCGTTGTCTGGTGCCAAGATAGGGATATGAGTGACATCTATAGCCCCCCCACAGTTAAGGAATCCCAGCGCGGCAAAGCCATCCACTATAGCCTGCACGATTCCCAGACACACAACCCTGGATAGCAGCAGATCAATGATTGCCCTGGATACTTGCATCACAGCAGCCCCCACTGTAGATTTACCCACTCCAAATTGATTCGCGACTGACCGGTAGCTGTCTGGCGTTGCAAGCTTTCAGAGGGCTATCGCCACTCGCTTCTGAACTGTGAGGGCTGCTCTCATTTTGGTATTCTCACGCTGGAGGGCAGGGGAAAGCAAGTCACAAAGTTCCATGAACGTGCCATTTCTCATGCGAAAGTTTCTGAGCCACTGCGAGTCATCCCGGACCCGCAGCACTATGCGATCCCACCAGTCAGTGCCTGTTTCCCTGGCCCAGATTCAGCATTCCGGAGCATGAGCCTGCCCCATTGCCATCAAAATTGCCAGGTTGTTGGGCCCCTTACTTTCAAAAACGTCAGTGTCCATGTCCATGTCCTCATCACTGTCTTCACTCTGCTGATAGCGCAGTTGTCTCCTGATCGCCTTCTTGTGCGTACGATGCAACATAAAGTCCACAACAATGTGCGAGGTATTCACAACGGCCATTACTGTAGCGGTTACCTGAGCAGGCTCCATGCTTGCACTGCTACAGCATCAGCGCAGGCAGCAAAAGCACACGAAATGACTGTTTGCAGTTGCTTTCACAGCGGGAGGGGCACTGCGGGGTGGGTGGGTTTGGGAACGGAGAAAGCTCAAAATGGCGTCTGCTGGGACTCTGGGAACTGTGGGATAGCTACCCACAGTGCACCACTCGAAATGGTGCCTGCTGGAACTCCGGGAACTGTGGGATAGGTACCCACAGTGCACCACTCGCTATGTCGACGCTTCTCACTGTCGTGTGGACGAACAATGCCGACTTACTGTGTTTAGTGTGGACACACAAAATCGATTTTATACAGTCTGCTTTACAAAATCGACTTTAACAAAATCGACATAAGTTTGTAGTGTAGACCTACCCTTAGAGGGAACTACTATAAAGTGGGTGCATAACTGGTTGTAAAACCATTCCGAGAGAGTAGTTATCAGTAGTTCACCCTGGAAGGGCATAATGAGTGGGGTCCCGTAGGGCTCTGGCTCTATTCAATATCTTCATCAATTATTTAGATAATGGTATAGAGAGTACACTTATAAAAGAAGGAAGGAGTACTGCAGAAATGGATCTGGGGATCATAATGGACTACAAGCTAAATATGAGTCAACAGTGTAACACTGTTGCAAAAAAAGCGAACATCATTCTGGGATGTATTAGCAGGAGTGTTGTAAGCAAGACACAAGAAGTAATTCTTCCTCTCTTCTCCATGCTGATTTAGCCTGAACTGGATTATTGTGTCCAGGTTTGGGCACCACATTTCAGGAAAAATGTGTCCAAATTGGAGAAAGTCCATAGAAGAACAACAAAAATGATTAAAGGTCTAGAAAACATGACCTGTGAGGGAAGACTGAAAAAATTGGGTTTGTTTAGTCTGAAAAAGAGAAGACTGAGAGTGGACATAATACCAGTTTTCAAGTACATGAAAGGAGGAGAGATACAAAAAGGAGGGATAAAAGTGGTTCTTCTTAAACTCTGAGGATAGGACAAGAAGCAATGGGCTTAAATTATTTAAGATGGAGATTAGGAAAAAATTCCTAACTGTCAGGATAGTGAAGCACTGGGATAAATTGCCTAGGGAAAATGTGGAATCTCCATCTGGTGATTTTTCAAAAGAGCAGCGTAGACAAACACCTGTCAGGGATGGTATAGGTAATACAAAGTCCTAACATGACTGCAGAAGACTGGACTAGACGACCTCTCGAGGCCCCTTCCAGTCCTATGATTCTATGATTCTTTTTCCCTAAATTGAATGAGAAATCTGAGATATATTCAGATAAAAAGATAAACTAAATATGGCCCTACACCTAAATCAATACTTTGTCTCAGTTTTTAATAACGGTAATGAGGAGCTTGGGGGCAGTGGCAGGGGATGTCTATGGGAACAAGGGTATAAAAGTAGAAATGATGATCACTAAAGTGGAAGCCAAACTCAAACAGCTAAATGAGACCAAATCAGGGAGCCTCAATAATCTCCATCCAAGAACATTAAAGGAACTGGCACATGAAAGTCAAAGCCCAATAGCAAAGATTTTTAATGAATCTGTAAACTCAGGAGTTGTACTCCAGGACTGGAGAACTTCAAATATAGTACCTATATTTAAAAAAGGGGGGAAAAGTGATCCAAGAAACTACAAACCGGTTAGTTTGTCCTCAGTTGTATGCAAAGTCTTAGAACAAATTTTGAAAGAGAAAGTAGTTAAGGACAGAGGTAAACAGTAATTGGGATAAAATAAAACATGGTTTTACAAAAGGTAGATTGTGCTAGACCAACCTGATGATTTAGCTGGATGATTTAGTTTGGATGATTTAGTTGGGGATTGATCCTGCTTTGAGCAGGGGGTTGGACTAGGTGACCCCCTGAGGTCCCTTCCAACCCTGATATTCTGTGATCTATGAACCTGGTATCTTTCTTTGAGAAGATAATCAGTTTTTTAGACAAAGGAAATGCAGTAGATTTAATTTACGTGATTTCAGTAAAGCAATTTATAAAAGTTCCACATGAAAAATTATTAGTTAAATTGGAGAAGAGGGGAATTAATAATTTTATAAATATGGTACAAGGCTTTGTGTGTTTCTTTATGATGGATTACTTGCTATGAAATTAGATCAAAAGTGGTTGTTAAGAGAACAATGCACAAGAGGCAAAATAACTACAGAGATAGGAATCCTTGAGAAAACAATGGGGATACTGTTAACTGGGGAAGACTCCCTACTGGCTCTGTGCAGACTAAGAGGCTATTCCCAAGGCTAAGCCTCGGATCAAAGGAGGATACTCCACCATTATAGGACCTCGAGCCTGGAAAAAAATGGGAGGTTTGCATGAACAGAGAGAGACTGCCCAGCTGTGACAGTGAGAAATGGCAGGCACTCAAGGAGACGGAGAATGAGAGTCAGGGTCTGCAAGAAGCAAGCTGTAAACCTCCCCCTCATCCCGCCCCTTTCTCCTGGGGACATCAGGGCTGAGTTATGTCTACCTCAGAGCATGAGGGAAATGCCAAACAGAGAACACGCATAGATCTTTGTTTTAAATACATTTCTCTGAGTGCTGTGAATCTCTGGGCAAATAAATCCTACTTTGTCTTGAAGAACCTCTTCCTGTTTTAGTGCCTATGGTTGTGGTTCAAGGCTCCCAAAGGAAAACTCCTGAGCCTACAAACACATAAGTACACTTATAATTCTGCTACATGCATACTCCCATTGAATTCAATGGGACTGCTCACAGGAGTACAATTACACACATTTAAGGGTTTGGAGGACCAGGCCCTCTGAGTTTTTTTCAGGAAAGCTTATCTCATCAATAGAACCAACAGTCATTTGAATTAAAATATAATTAAAATGTAACTAAGTATCTACACTTTGCATGGCAGTTTATTTCATTTGGCTATTGTCATGTTCATGTTTAAGCAGAAACATGGCACTAGGCATTAACCCAGCGGTTCCCAAACTTAACAACCTGTGAACCCCTTTCACTAAAATGTCAAGTCTTGTGAACCCCCTACTAAAAATGAATATTTCTAGGGATTTTTCTCCTTTATCTGAGTATAAATTATAAAAGCAGTGATCTTGGAAATATAAAATTTGTTTTTATGACATGCTTATTACACACTATTTATTATTAATTATTATTTATCATTACAGTATTTGTATTACATTATGAAAAGCCAACACTCTTCCATGATCTCATTTTTGTATCTTCTATCACTTTGAATAAGCCTGTTATAAGACAAGGCTCCTGTGTTTCACCTAGGAGTATCAGATGTGAAACAGCAGGAAGATATTTAAGAAGCCAACTCAAATTGTTTCTCCTACGGAAGCATTCAGTCTTGAGCAGTCCAGGCAAACAACACATGCTACAACAAAGCTTAAACTTGTTCTTCATAATAATTTTTAAAACAACACTAGCTGCCTATTTAATTTTAAAAACAGCAAAAAATATCCATCTCCCTTTCCATTTCTTATAAGGAATCTTGAAGTTTAAATCTCCTCAGTGTAATAGACATGCTTGCTTTGATCTGCGTAGGTCTTGGAAGTCCAGGGGCTCTGGGCTGCTGGCCCTGTGCTGCCCGGTTCCCTAGGGACAGCTCTGTCCACCATTAGAGAATTTTTCCCCAAGAACCCTCTGCTACCTTTCGCAAACCCCCCAGGGGTTCACAAACCCTAGTTTGGGAACCACTGCGTTAACCAAATGAAATATTTACCAAACCATGTTTATAGAAAATAAAATCAAGCTACTGGAGAAACAACATGTCATATTTTACAATGACTTTTAATCATATTTTAAATACTTCCAAAGGCTTTATGAACAGTATGCAATTGAAAGCCTGGAGTGATTAATTTAAAATTCCATTATCCCTTCTTTCAGATCTGCCTCTGCCTATCCTTTTCCCTACTCCATGTACACCAACAGGCACCATTCTTTCTAAGTGTTGCTTTGAGTGCGGTTATCTGAAAGTGAAGTCAAACTTTTTGTACAGCGCCTTGCACGGTAAGCTCAGTTGGGGCCTCTAGGTGCTACTGGAATATAAATACATGTTTATGTATTGTATCTTTCATATTATTTGCTTCTTGGGTAGTAGCAGCACACAGCATAAGTTTGTCTTTATTATATTAATATGTTAAACAAGCCCATATTTAAATAGCACCTACAAAGCAAATTGCTAAAGCTCTAATATCAAAAAGATTAAGTGTTTTATAAAGATAATTAACTTGCTATTTAAATGCATATTTATTTCTGTACTTTGGCTTTTTGTAATTGATTTATTTGGGGTAGTTGTTAGATCTGAGCAAGCACCTGCATCTTTTATTTTGTTAAATTTGTTATAGTGCCGCGGTTCACTTACTTACTTTTAGTTGGTTTTTTCCCTAAAGCAAATTGGTCTTTCTGTGTATTTCTGCGAGTTGAGGGGAACAAAAACAATGGACCTGGTTAGGGCATTGGTAATATGAGTCACCATGGAAACAGAATCCATTCTGATATAGAGGCCAACGGGCTATTAAGTACTGGGAATCGTAGGACATCTTTAGTAGAGCTGTTCAAAAACCCAAAGCTCCCCACAGAAATTCCTGAATGGAAAATTTGCATTTAAGAGTTTTCTATTTTTCTGGGAAAACTTGGAAACAAATCAACAGTTTTATTTCCGTTCAAATTGAACATTATGTTAACTTTCAAAAATGATGTCTTTGAAGTTTTGATTTCCCTCCTTCCTCCTCTTTTTCCTTTTTTGGCCATTGAATATAGTGTTTTTAGTCACACTTCAGTCAAATATGATGTTCAGTGGTTTACACTGCTTGGAAATAGAAATTCTGTGCTTTATTTTCATTTGCACCAGTTTAAAGAAGCCTGAAAGTGGGTGTACATGACATCTCCACAATGCTGACTTGGTATAACTGAAAATGAGGCCCTTGGATTCCCAACCATGTTGAGGCATAACACTCACTGCAGTTTTCAAATACTATCAGTAACCTGGATGACATTTTAATTCAAATTAGCCATATTTTCATCCTTATCTTTCTCAAAACATTTTCCAGCTTTGCTTCAACAGAAGTGGCTGAAAAGTGCCTGTCATCGATGTTTATAGTGATGGCCTTTAGACTGCCAAAGACAGTAAGGGTGACATGTCAAATGACACTCATGACATTTCTTGGCACTGTCAATTCAGAACAGGCATCAAATAAATGCCTTTGCTTCACTCTGTTCTGTTCCGCCACCACTGCCAGTTCCAGTGCTGTTTTATTTCCAGCTATTGGCAAAAAAGCTGAAAAAGCTAGGGTAGTTAGGGCTAGTAATAATTAGTAGGTGGGTGGAATGTCCTTAATAGGAGGACAGCTGGTTTTTCTACTTTATGAGCAACAAGGCATTAAAACATTATTGGCACTCAATAGCAGGAATAGATTCCAGAGCTTCTATTTTCATACATAAAATCTTCTGTACATTTTGTAAAATTACTGAAGTTATAAAGGAGAAAAATGTTTATAATGAATTTAATATAATAAAAATTGGTACTCTTCATTCCCTAATCAAGAGAAATTATATATGTGTAGGTCATGTACAAACATATTTAATATTACCTACTTCATTACTATTCTTTACCTGGAAACCTAAATGAATCTAAGGTACAGCCCCAATAACCTCTGAAACACCACAGAAAGCAGCTGCTGCTGGCTGGGAGCCCAGCTCTGAAGGCAGAGCCACGGCCAGCAGCAGCACAGAAGTAAAGATGGCACGGTATGGTATTGCCACCTTTACTTCTGTGGTGCTGCCTTTGGAGCTGGGTGCCCGGCCAACAGCTGCTGCTCTCCAGCTGCCCATCTCTAATGGCAGCACAGAAGTAAGGGTGGCAATACCACCGTCCCACTCCTAAAATAACCTTGTGACTCCCCTGCAACTCTCTTTTGGGTCAGGACTTCCAATCTGAGATGCACTGGTCTCCCCCATGACATCTGTATAGTATAGGGTAAAAGCACACAAATGACCAGATTTCATGGTCCATGACACATATTTCATAGCCGTGAATTTGGCAGGGCCCTACTCATATTATAAGCCTATTGCATTTTAAGGTCTCTCTCTCTCACACACATACTCTTTGCTTGAATAAATAGGCTTATCATACAGTTTATATGGGATAAAAAAAACCCAGCCTTGCTTGTCACACAAGACCCTTAAAAAAATCCTGGCAACTGGAAATGAGGTTGCCAGATTTGTATCTATATTATCTAGCATTCCAAATGTGTTCTATTATAAGGTGATTTCCCTCCATTGATTCTTTATCTATCCCTGACTGGTTTGAGATTAAAAAAAGCTTACCTATGCCATTTGGTTTCCATTCTTCTTTATACCTTAAGAGGCTACCTACACCGTTAAGAAAAAAATCCTATCTTTGTATCTACATCGGGCATTCTGCAACACATTACAATTATTACTACAGCATCTGATCTTACTAATTCTCTTCTCATACCACTATGGGATAACCCTGCCTCAGGATATCAAGACTCCCTCCACACTTTAAAAGATTTGGACTTTTAAAAGTATTAACAAAAATTAAAGATATAATACAAACTGACGGACTGGCCTCCTCCGATTACATGTGTACCAGGTAACAGCTATGGCTATCTCACAGTTCTTTCTTTCAGCGGGTATGCTCAAGGATTCATGCAAGGAGAGGGGATAATTAGTGTGTTTCAGCTCTCATCTCTAGAAGAACATGTTAAGAAATATGGAAATAAAAGTCACTTTGTACGATTTCCTAACAAGTGGCCTAATAATTTGTGTTACCCTCTCAATCTCAAAGAAAAATGAGGAATTTTTTTTTTAGCCTTATTATCACAATGGAAACCTGGGAGGACAGCTGGCTTACTGTGAAAAATACTTCATGTGCTTTATCCTTATGATTCTTTCAGACCAAGATATTCAGCTAGTACTACTGGACTCCAAAATGTTTGTTTAAGGGTAGATTGGATACACACCATGAATGCTGAGATGTAAACAGTCACATGCCAACCTTTCACACATCCTTCATACTGTCAAAAAATGTATATGTTCTGGAACAGCATATTCATCCAGTATTTTCTCAAAAGCTTTAAGTGTTGCTCTCTTTCCTTATCCAAGCCTGCATATTTTAGGGGTGCTTGATTAGTTGGTATTACCAGTTAACATTAAGAACATGTAGTAACTATTGCAATAGACAAAAGAATTATTTGGAGAAAATGGAAATCTGCAACTCCTCTCCAATACACAGACTGGTTTAGTGAGTTGTTCACCACTGTAGTAATAGAAAAAATGACTTTTTCTAATAGAAATACTTGGAAAAAATATGAGGATGTCACACATGAAACTATTGCATACGTTTCCAGTTTAGTATATATTAGTCCCCAATACTCATACGTTATGTTCTCACCTATACAGTCACTTTAATAACTGATTCCTGCATGACTTCTATGGGTTCAGTTTTGTTTGTTTATATGTTTGTTTTTGTTTTGTTTGTCCCAGGTTGTGCAAATAATGTAAGTGAATTTTGTTATTTATATGCTATTTCCATCTTGTGCACATATTTATATATGTTTGGTTTTGTGTGTACATATTTTTATATAAAACAATAAAAATAAAGTTAAATTAAAAGATCTGTAGATTTTACACAGATTGGCCCAGTGTAAGCGGACAAGCCTGGTGACCCCTATTTGGTAAGTTTTGCTTTTCAATATGTGTGCTGTCGTATCTTTAGTTAAGACAACCTGACTTAATAAACCAAGCTTAGCTGGCTATTCAATGTCTTATTCATTGACATAACCTGAACATTTCGCAATAATCTATCTCCTAGAAATACGCATTTCTTTTGGAAGATGGCATAGTTTTACATTTCTATAAATATTACCAACACTGTATGAAAACATTATAACTCGTAGCTTGACACTACCACATAGGTCTGTCTAAGTCATACACATTCCAATCTCACTGCACTTTGGTTCATCTCTCTGTATTTTCTGTTTACAAGTATAAATACATAATCATTGTGCCACAACTTTCTAGAGGTCTTTTAACCAATCATTTGTTGAGTGACTTGGTAGAGATAACTGCAGAAGATTATGGAAGATACTAGAAAAACTGATTGAAAATAAAATCAAATTCTAATACTTGTATATGAAAGCAGAATTACAGAAGAGAGCACTAGCCAGGTCAGAAATCTAGTGGTTGTGTTAGCAGGATTCAATTCCCAGATTTGCTTCTTTAGTCTTTAGACTGGCAGAGGAAACGCTTATATTTCTCCATTACGAGTGACTTATAGAGAAAACACCACATCTGATTTAATCTTGTTTTCAGCATTTAGATTGTGTACTTGGATATATCCTAGTAAATAGCTGCCACAAAGTGTCTTCTAAGGTTGAGTGAGTAAGCACGGCATCAGCACCAAGAAACATGACACACTTATAATTACCATATAGCCTGACATTAGTTGAGTCAAATACTATAGCACTCAAAGAAAGAAGTCATATTACTATCACATCAGAGAAAACTTGCCTTGATTTTCCATTCCTTGCTCTCGCATACTACTTCTTCATAAAAGAAATGTTGCACTAAAATTAATCTATTTCTTTCCAGAATATGCTAGAGGGAGTATGGCCATTGGGAGATTAACATCACAGCCCTGGAAGCATTGTTATTTGTATTTGTTTCCTCATTCACAGTGTAGTGGGATGGCTATATAGTGAATTCTGCAGCAAGATCACTACTTAACATTGAAAATGCACCCAGCCGAGGGCCAAGGAGAGAGCTTAATTTTTTTTTAAATGGGAAAAAAAAGCAAAGCTAGTGAAGGCAAGTTCAGTAAACAGACATTTAAGTGTGGCAGAAAAGAGAGGAGAGGAATCTTTATTACATTAAAAACAAGTACTAAAATACATCATTAAACATTTTAAAAGGGGCAGCTGCTAGGCCTTCTGAAACATGGCACAAAACTCTCTCCAGGTTGGCTGTAGGAGTGTGGCCATGCAATCATTGCTGTTCATTATAATTACAAGTATTGGGAGAATCTTTAGTCTCTTTGTCTACACTGGATGGTTTAGTCGTGGGTGTAAAGCAAAATGTTATGCTGTAGGTGTAGAGCTGTGTAGTGACAGTTGGAAAATACACAATAATACTACGTAGTTTTATTTTTATTCCTGTTTAGTGGGGTTAGCATTTGGGACATTTTTATTTTCTCTATTTATTAGGTTGTATTTGTAAAAAGCTTTTCTTCCATCTCATCTTATTAGTTGTGAAAGCTTTTTCTATGCATAAATTACAGAATATGACATTCTTAAGGTTCATGAAAAATAGTAAGCGTTCTTTAAGGAAAAAATAGTCATGATTTATGAGGTTACTGATTTAGGAGTAAAAGAATAAGATTAACCCTTAGAGTACTATCAGTTTCCATTCTGGCAGCTAAACAAAGGCTGAGAAAGAGAGGATGTCAGTGTATGTAGGGGATTAGCACTGCCAGAAAGAATGCAGCACTCTAACAGAGCTGTCCCTGGGAGACAAATGGGAGAGGAATCTGTAATGGGTGACTCAATAGAGAACATAAGACCAGCCATACTGGGTCACACCAAAAGTCCATCTAGCTCAGTATCCCATCTTCCAATGGCAGCCAATGCTAGGTGCCCCAGAGGGAATGGACAGAACAGATAATCATCAAGTGATCCATCCCCTGTCGCCTCCATTCCCAGCTTCTGGCAAACAGAGGTTATGGACACCATCCCTGCCCATCCTTGCTAATAGCCATTGATGGACCTATCCTCCATGAACTTATCTAGATCTTTTTTGAACCCTGTTATAATCTTGGCCTTCACAACATCCTCTGGCAAAGAGTTCCACAGACTGACTGTGCGTTATGTGGAAAAAAAGTCCTTTTCTTTGTTATATATCTGCTTCCTATTAATTTCATTTGGTGACCCCTAGTTCTTGTGTTATAAGGAGCAACTAACACTTCCTTACTAACTTTCTCCACAGCAGTCATAATTTTATAGACCTCAATCATATCGCCCCTTACTCATCTCTTTTCCAAGCTGAAAAGTCCCAGTCTTATTAATGTCGCCTTATTCAGAAGCCATTTCATACCCCTAATCATTCATGTTGCCCTTTTCTGGACCTTTTCCAGTTCCAGTATATCTTTTTTTGAAATGGGCTGACCACATCTCCTTGCAGTATTCAAGATGTGGACATACCATAGATGTATTCAAGTTGTGGGCATACCATTTGCTGCATAGCTTAGCTGACTACCCCATTAATGCACACAGCCTGTTCACCTGAATGCATGGATGCTTTCCTTTGATCATTCACCTCCCTTAGTCCATGAAGCTGCCCTGGGTTATGCCTTGGGTTATTAAACACACCTCCCTGGACAGTAGCAGTCCATGTACTTGTGAGCTCCCTTGCCCCTGCTGCAATACTGCCTATCTTGGGTTCCCTTCCAGTCCATGGGCTCTCTTGGTGCTATCTGCCTGTGCCTGTCCCCTTTCCAGAAGTAGAGGCTCCTGAACAGCAACCAGCATACAGCCAGAAAGCAGCATGGCTGGTACATGAAATTTTCCTTGCCTTGCTCTGTCCCCGCATCTCCCCATGCACACGCATGTGAATTGCTTCAGACACTGACTCCCTTGCCTTTCTGCCTCCCAATCCCAGGAGATGCCGGCCTGCTCCTAGTGAAATGAGAGGAGGGGCCAAGTCCATACTGATGTTTATAACCCCTTATTCCTAGGTGAGGATTCAATCACCATGTTGACTGCTTTTCTGACCTTCCTCCCCCTCCTCCAAACCAAAAAGCAGAGGTGCTTTTCTTTGGGTAAGCCCAGACAAATTCTGCTCCACCTTTAGTTGGGATGCAGTCAACTTCATTTGCCAGAGTTTATGCTCCTTTCTATTTTCTTCACTAGGATTTAACTTCCACTTTTTAAAGGATGCCTTTTTGCCTCTCACTGCTTCTTTTACTTTCTTGTTTGGCCAGGATGGCACTTTTTTGGTTGTCTTACTATGTTTTTAAATTTGGAGTATACATTTCAGTTGTGCCTCTATTATGGTGTCTTTAAAAAGTTTCTAGCTTGCACAGATTTCACTTTTTGTGCTATATCTTTTAATTTCTGTTTAACTAACTTCCTCTTCTTTGTGTAGTTCTCCTTTCTGACATTAAATGCTACAGTGTTAGGTTGCTGTGGTGTTTTCCCTGTCACAGGGATATTAAATTTCTTTATCTTATGGTCACTATTTTCAAGCGGTCCAACTATATTCACCTCTTAGACCAAGGCTGCTAAATGTGGTAATGAAAAGAGAAAACAGCAACTGAATGAGTTGCTGCAGCTGGTAGAGAAACAGCCTTTAAACACAGTGACTTTTATACAACCATAATTCCATTAACTTGAACTCTGTTACTTCTATCTTACACCACTGTTCCTGAGACCAGAATCAGGCAGATACGGCTGAACAGTGGCAGGTCTGGAGTATCTTTGGAGAGTATAGCAAGTGCAAGAATTGATTTCAATGGGAGTTGCAGGTGCTCATTATTTGTAAAAGCCAGGTCACTTTTATTTATTAACTTAGGTATGGAATTAGAAGTTAAGTTTTCAAACCTGCTGTCAAAATAACAGACTACAGACTGGTCCCTGAATGCAATGACATGCAAAAGCTATTATTCTATTAAATATGGATTGTGAAAGAAAATAAAACATCTAGTAAACATGAAAATCTTTGGTTTTCTGAAAAAAGTCAAAGCTCACTAGTGGCCTGAGGGGCAAAAATATCAATCCCTTTGGTCAGTGTATATATTACCTTCTTCCCAGAAGATCAGTGGGGATGGCTGGGCCAGTCTGAATAAAGTCAGAGCTACCTACAGCCTTCACTCAGCCTTCTAATCCAACCTGTATGGATCCAATTTTGGTATGCAATAAAATTCAGGGGTTTTGGCTTCTCTCCCACCCCACCATTTGTACACCACTCTGCACTTCTTTGGCTTGATTCTGATGCTTCTAATGTTTCTTGTAAATTTGTAGTAATTCCATTAGCGCTAGTAGCGTTATACCAATTTGAGTATAACCAATGTGAGATCACAAATCAAGTTCCTTGATTTTAGTCAGGACCTAAAACAAAAATATTGAAATACTACAAAAAAGCTTTTCTTCCAAGATTTCTAGCCTTACCCATAATAGAAAACACCCTGAAAAAGCTCACAAGAAATTCTCACGGTATTTTCTTGTTTTGTATTGTAATAATATCTAAAGTCTGTTTGAGCTAACCACTGTGGGTCTGGATCTTCAAATATGTGTACACAAAAGCACATTCTCAAGCTTGAAAGCACACACACCTTGACATTTGCTTGAGCATATATCTGGGGAATACACACAAGCCTTGCTTTGCATGCTCCATGGGATTTTGATGAGTTTAAATTAGGAGCATACATTTTCAAAGATTTAACGTGTTTTACAGGACTTGGTTTTACATGTTGTTTTACCAAAGGGTTGTTACAATCTTTGTACTCTAAACTGAGCACTGTTTACCACCTCATGAAGATTCCAAATGAAATTCAGGAATTTTTAAAATGGTCCTAAGGGATTTAGGAGAACAAATCCTATGGGGGACTGTCAGGATTGCCTCCCCACTCTGAACTCTAGGGTACAGATGTGGGGACCCACATGAAAAAAAAATAACCCCCCCAAGCTTATTTTACCAGCTTGGGTTAAAACGTTTTTCCCCAGAACACAACTTCTTCTGTGTCTGGACTTGGTACGCTGCCACCACCAAACTAGGTCTAGGGTAGTTTGGGACCCTTCTTTCCCTTTCCACTAACACCCCAAACTTCTTCCTTCCCTGGAAAGTTTGAGAGAATAAAAAAACCAAACCTCGCCTGATCCTGCGAGACGTGCCCAATCCAAAACCAGGATCTTACACAATGGAAAACAAGCAGTCAGAGTCTTAAAAGAAAGATTTTAATAAAAGAAAAAAAAGAAAGGAATGAATCCCTTATAACCATCAATAGAACAGCATCTACCATAATCAACAAAAGGATTCAGAAACCAAACCTCTCCCCCGAGGCAACTTTCTTCCACTGTTGATATCTCTGCTGAAGCTTACAATATCAAGAAGCACCCAGCCAACACTCACCACTGAGAACCCTCCAAGTGATAAAAAGAAGGTAAACTTACTGACTACAGTACTTGATAGAAACTTATAGTTACAGTGAAAGACATAGCTGTGTTCATCCCATAGCCGAGGTGAACGAGAGAGACCCAGAGAGAAACTGAAACTTAAAATCCTTTGTCTCCTGAGGAATTTCTCATTGGTCAGTTGTCCACCTCTCAGGTTACCTTTAGCTTAACCCCTTACAGGTAAACACTAATTCTAGGCTACTTCACACTTATGACAGGGACACATTACAGTAAAGGCCATGTGGGAGAAAACTGTATTTATCCATCATCTCTTCCTCCCTCACCCCTCTCTCCTTCCTCAATCTTCAAACCTAGCTTTCACTCTGTCTATGGGATCCTCTCCTATCCCTGCAGTCCCCAAGTCCCAGCCTTTCTTTCAAGGCCTTGCCTTACTATGTGGCATCACACATCAATCCTTGGTATCCTTGTTGTCTCCCATTGCCCTGGATCTTTCCTACCCTGATAGTACACTCCTCCCTTCACTTCTGTCTCTATTCATATTCCCTCTTCCCTTTTCCCCCTGACCCCTAATCCTGGGACACAAGCTGAAACCCCTTAAATGGCTGAGTCATTCTGGCCCAGATCCTTAAAGATTTTTAGGCACCGAATTCCCATTGGTTTCAATGGGAGTCAGGCATCTCAATACCTTTGAGGATCTGGGCATCCATGACTCCCATTTCCAGGCTCAGCAACCCACCTACATTAAGAACATTCCTTCCTACCCAAATTCCTCACATGTCTGATGAAGAGAATGAGATATTTTTAAGCAGCATAACAACAGAGAGAAAGAGAAGGGGTAGAGGGATTCATTATTGGCCAAATTCTATTCTCAGTGAAGTCAATAGGGATTTTGCCATTGACCTCCATGGGAGCATGATTGGACTAATATGTCACCTGTAACAGAAAAAAGATGAAGAAACACTGAGGAGATACCAATTTCATCACTTAAAAAAGCATGCAGTTTTGGATGATGTGTAACTCTGGCTAGTATCCAAGAACAGTACTCAGCTCAGGGGCTTAATCCATCAAAGCAGAAATACAATAAGTTAGGATCAGGCAGCTAAAATTAGTCCACAAAGGAAACTCTTATCTTGAGTAATTGAAACTTCTCGAAACCACAAGAGCACAGTTTTAAAAAATGGAGTGATTACAATTTAATCCTCTTGAACATTTAAAGACTGAGACTCCAAGCACCTCCTCTCAGGTTATACAGCAGATGTATATTTTCCATTGTATGTCTAGATAAAGTTTTTTGCAGTGGCTAACCTGGGACCCATGACTTGATTTTGGAGAAGATATGAGACAGCCTTAATTTGCATAATGTGTGCAAACTTGCTTTAATTTTTAAGAGTGAAGCCAATAAACCTGAAATGTAAGTATGAGAATATACAGTTTAAATATTAATATTAAGGTAGGCTTGGCAATTAGCTAAGGTCTATAGTATTAATAGTTATAATGCTAAGAAAATGATTGTTAGGAAAATGTAACTTAGAATGTTGTAGTATG
>ML677334.1:65725667-65925110 GCA_007922305.1 Dermatemys mawii
TAAGAAAATGATTGTTAGGAAAATGTAACTTAGAATGTTGTAGTATGATTTTAAAATAACCTTAGATTTATAATCTCACTCCCTGTATATGTACTATTGACCCCTAGTTTAACATGCATTTTAAACTTGCATTCACCCTGCCACAGATGTGCGGGCATCATAGTGTCTAAGTACCCCTAAGTGTTTTGAACCTCCTGTTTACCAGACATGTAAATGAAATAGATTAAGACCAACAATGGATGTAATAGCCATTAAGTGTTCCCACCTGTGTAAGTGGATTGAAAGTCCCCCTCCCTTATCAACACAGGGGTATAAAATATCTACACACATGTATTGAGTTGAGCCAGTTGTTTGGGTGATAACCCCTTCTGACTCCTTATTGCTTGCAATAAATCTTGTTTTTCCAGAAGTCTACTGAGTTATGCCTGTCCTTTGAGGTATATTGGACTGAACTCCAAAGGAAATAAGCAGTTCTTGCAACAATAACATTTAGAATAAGGGTATAAGAGTTAGCATAAGCAGCATGACCTAAAGTTATAAGATATAGTTATAAGAGCTTTTGTGAAAGAGCAATCTATGTTATCTCCTCTTGCAAGATCTCCACTTATTTTTTCTTCTATCTGTGCTGTTGCCAGATAATGTTGTAAGTGTGTCGGCCTCTCTAATGTTGTAAGTGTGTCAGCATTGGGGACTGCACTGGTCATGAGGCTGTAAGTATGCAAGATCCCAGGAGTCATTCTGTTATACTTAGTGTGAACTCTTGTTTTTCTATGATTTCAACTATATTTATCTGTACTGAATAAAACTCATAAAGTCTCTGTGTGTGCTTCATCAATCTCGTATTCTTAATTAATTCAAAGTAGCTGCCTAAATAAAGAATGTGACAAGCGTATTGTCCCTACCCCCCCAAACAAATCCAAGGCTTCAGCAGAATGATATTTTTCCTCTCAGTAATTGAACCTGGGGGAAATGCAAAATAAAAGGCATACAAGTGAGTTTAAGCCACAGTTCCAGACCCATAAAGGAGAACACAGTCAGAATGGCCACCAGGCTGGAGGGAACAATAATGGAGGTACCAAAGATAAAAAATTAGCAAGTAATTGTTACCCATATGTTTAAGGTAACTGCATATGAATTTTACCTTCAATGAGAAAATATGCAATACAAACACTTAGTTTTCAGTATGAAACAAATATAACAGTTCCCACTCCATGCAGCTCTGGTTTGATAATATCACGAATACTGTGTTCATTTCTGGACATCTCATTGCCAGAAGTATATTTTCAAACTACAGGGACTTCAGAGGAGTGCAACAAAAATTACTCAGGTGCTAGAGGGATTGATTAATAGCTTAATTTTTAAACCAAGCCACATTCTGGTGGGTGAAAGCTTGTGTGAGTGGTGAACAAACGAGGATGCCCATGATCTTCTTCCCCATTGACTTAGAGGGACCTCTACCTCTAGAGACAAAGAGGTGATTCACATTCTGGGTCCATTCACTGATTAGCCATTCTACAGAAATTGCCAACAAGTGTGATGGTTAGTACTGATTGTGGTGGTATTTTTCCTGACTTCATAGTGTGTGGATGAAGAAGCAATGTATGACATGGCAGCTTGAATTCTTTGAAACAATTTAAAATACTTAAATCACTTTTTATTTCAGATTAACACAGTGTACAGGATCTTAAATAAATCACAATCAATGGCATTGCCGTATCTCTGTATCTATCCTCCAAACATCCCAGATCTGAATACGTCTGAATCTAGTACTAGATCTAATTTCACTGGTGATTCCCTTCTCTATAATGGTCCAAATTAAACCCTGTATCTAAACATCCCTCTTGGGCCCAGATCTGAGTTTTACAGTTTGAACCTGTTTCTAACAACTCTTTGCGGTACAACTGTGTTTATATGTCACAAGACACCCAGTATAGGTAATCTAGGGATTGTCTAGATAAAACAATTATTTTCTCATTGTGAACTATAGTGATACGGATAGTCTGAAATTCCAACACACCACATAGTGATGTTGGCTTTCTTACTTTGTCTATATTTAAACTTCCTTGAGGTGGTTTGTTTAAATTATATTTTAAGGTCAAAGATCATTTAAAAAGAAAATGGGGGATGTGTTACTCACAGACTTTAAGGTCAGAAGGGACCATTATGATCATCTAGTCTGACCTCCTGCACAATGCAGGCCACAGAATTTTATCCACCCATTCCTGCAATATACCTCTCACCTATATCTGAGCTATTGAAGTCCTCAAATCTTGGTTTAAGGACTTCAAAGCACAGAGAATCCTCTAGCAAGTGACCCATGCCCTCTGCTGCAGAGAAAGGCGAAAAACCTCCAAGGCCTCTGCCAATTTGCCTTGGAGGAAAATTCCTTCCTGACCCCAAATATGGCGATCAGCTGAACCCTGAGCATGTGGGCAAGACTCACCAGCCAGACACCAAGGAAAGAATTTTCTGTAGTATCTTAGGTCCCATCCCCTCCAATTTTCCATCAAATACCAGGCCCCTCTATTACCATAGTCAAAGATCAATTGCCAAAATTATGTTTTCCCATCACACCATCTCCTCCATAAATTTATCAAGCTTCGTCTTGAAGCCAGATATACTAGCTGTGAATCAGAGAATCTGTCACCCTGTAGTTAAAGGCAATTAAATAAGAGGGCTGTGATAATGATTCTGTTGTATCTAACACTGCAGTTAACTTAGTATTGCTAATAATCATTTATGTACCACCTTGAATGTTTATGGTGCTGCATGGAACGTAGGATAACACATGCTACATGCTCTGAACAGTTTATCATACAAGGGCCTGATCCAAAGCCCATTAAAGTCAGAGTCTTTCTATTGACTTTGAATCAGACCCTAACAGACAACACCAGAGATAGGAAAGCCATGGACTGGAAGGCTTTGACAGGATTATTGGTGAAGAAAGAAAGGTTATTATTTAAATTGGGGTTTCAGCAAGTTAGTGTGAAGGAAGATACAGCTAATTTCTTAGTATATTGTGCTGGAGATAACTAGCTTCCACATTAGTGCACAAGACTAGCAAAATAGAAGACTCAAGACTTGCTTGTCTGGTCCTGCAGACTGTGTGTGAAAACAATTTGCTCCTTAACCTGCGATGCCCCATTGATGACATAAGCATTGGAGCTGGAAGCAGCCAAACTATGGTACATTTCTTCTTCTTAAATAGGGAGATGTGAAGGGCGAGAACAGGAGGAGCTTTCTGAGAAGGAGAAAGGGATTAGCAGGAGACTCCTACTGGGAGTATGGGGATTGAAGAAATTGGTGCTCCTCTAAGCACTTCTCAAACTTTTCCTGGTAAACTGGAAAGACCTTTGGAAAGCAGCATTTCAGACAGATGGCTGTAGTCTATGCAGGAAAAACATGCCTGTTCTCACACAGCTAGCCTATGTTATTTTTCCCTGGAGCATTTTCTGCGTTTTTGATGCAGCTTCGGTGAACTCACTTATTTTCTCCTCCCTCTAATTATGCTTGATGTTGAGTTGCCCAGTAGCCACAATCTTCCTTTGGACAATGAGTTTTTTCCCCTCAGATCCCCGGAGATGAGATGTACATGTCTTTGAAGCAGTTAAGTGGTGTAACTAGTGTGTCTCACAGTGCCAGATTGAGCACTAAGTATCAGAAGGGTAGCCATGTTGGTCTGTAGCCACAAAAACAACGAGGAGTCTGGTGTCACCTTAAAGACTAACACATTACCGTATATACTCATTCATTAGTCTGCTCATTTGTAAGCCGACCCCCCAAGATGGATAAATAAAAATAGCAAAAACTGTATGACCATTTCATAAGCCGACCCTATATTTCAGGGGTTGGCAAACTTTGGCTCCTGGCCCATCAGGGTAAGCCTCTGGCAGGTCAGGACGTTTTGGTTACTTGCAGCATCTGCAGGCACAGAGCCCCTCGGCTCCCAGTGGCTGTTCCCAGCCAATAGGAGCTGCGGGAAGGGATCTGCGGCCACAGGGAGCCGAGGGGCTCCAAGTCTATGGGCGCTCCAGGTAAACAAAATGCCAATGTATTAGATATTCAATTCAATAATTCCAAAGAGTTTAAAATTAGCAAATTTTGGTGTAGACCCGTTTATAAGCTGACTCCTGCTCTTTGATGCTTCACTTTTTTTGCCAAAAATATTCAGATTATGAATGAGTATATACAGTAATCTGTTAGTCTTTAAGGTACCAATGAACTCATTGCTGTTGTAGATTCAGCACTGAATCTGCATGAGTCTAAGACAATCTAAAGGCTTCCACGATTGTCTAGATGGAGTCAAAAGCTGATGTAACTTACACCTTTTTCTGTCCTTCTCAATGAGCATGTCACAGCAGTTTAGGGTCTCCTACTTGCTCAGTGGGGCTACAAAACAGAACTAAGGATTGCAAAATTATGCCCTATGGTGGAGCCCTGGCATAATGTGGACAGACATTACTCCAGCTTCTTAGCACAGTTCTCTCACAACCTTCAGTCCTACTCACACTCTTGCTATTCTAGTGACAGCCTCTGAAAAGGAGTTGTGGGACCAAGCCACATAATTAGTTTTAAGAGAGAGCTGGACAAATTGTATGACCAGGTATGTCTGTGATGGTGGGGGTCAGCAGAGGTTCAGCAGCCCTGGGGCTTACTTGCAGTTTATGTCTTATATTCTTAAAATCTTGTGCTTCAGAATGTCAGCGGACCACCTGCAGGGCTCAGGTAAGGTCCTTCCCCCTCACTGCCCCCCACCCCCCCACACAGTGTGTGTCTATATCTCCTTCCTCTGAAGCATCAAGGAAGGCTACAGCTGGAGATGGGACATTGGATGGGGAGGGCCAGGGCTCTGAGGTGGGACTCAGCATTCTCTTGCTCAGGAGAGCTGGCTCATTCTTGCTCACATGCTCAGGGTCTAACTCATCACAATATGTGGAGTTGGGCAGGAATATTTGCCCAGGTCATATTGGCAGAAACCTTAGTGATTTTTCACCTTGCTCTGAAGCATAGGCGATGCATAGGAGGGGCAAATGGGGTCCAGTCCCTCCCCCTTGCCAGATTTATGCTCTTCCTGGGGAGGGAAGGGAGAGAAGCTCTAGCCTTCTCCACTACATCTGGCCCCTGGCATACTCAGCCATTGTTGTCCCTGGAAGTGAGGTTGGGGCAGGGAGCAGAACAGGAGGGACTAGACACTTCTCATACCAGCTGCTCTGGGTTGCTGCTCCATATCTGTAAGACCCCAGCTGGGGAGGCAGTGGTGGTAATCATTTCCACCTCACTTGGCCCTCGTCGCCAGCGTCCAGGGAGCAGAGGGGATGGGTTGCCACCACCTCCCCAGCCAGGCTCTCTCTCAAGCAGCTGCTTTGCTGCACAGAGGACCTGGAGCCACAGGCATGAGAAGCGGCTCCATCCCAACCTTGTGCTCCAGGCCCAGCCTGGCTGTCAAGAAGAACGGCTGAACATGTTGGTGGGGAGGCACAACAGGAAGACAGAGTCCCCGCACTCTGCATGTAACTCTGGCAAGGTGAGGAGAAGATGGCAATCCCCAAGTTGGGCACAGGGAGGGGGTTGCTGGGGAAGGTGCCGGGGCTTGCCCCAACCAGATCCAGAGGCATTGGCTCCCTGCTCCTTTGGCCCCAGCGGCATTGGTGTTCGGCAATTCTTTCCAGAGGAGACATGTGGAGCAGTAACATGTCCTCCCTTTCACATTGTGCCCACCCCATCCCAGTATGCTCTGCAGCATGTTTAAATTGAGTCACTTGTCAGGATTATTTGGGTACATCTCACTTAATCATTTCCCTACCATTGTGGTAGCTTTAGGGTTAGGTGCACCTCGGTCCCTCCTACTCTCTGCTTATGGCAAATAATAGTCTAGATTTCTGGATACTGTGATATTTTGGCTTAATTTTGGTTGTTGGGTTTAGTGTGTGGATGCTGGGAGGTCAGACTAGGTGCTCTAATGGTGCATTCTGGCCTTAAACTCTCTTATCCAAAGACTGTTACTAGTGAAGAGTGTATGAATCCTCAGATTTTGTAGCAGTTTTGTAGTGAGCCATACACATATCTTCATTATCTGTCTGTCCATCTGTGACCCTTAGATGGCTCCCACATCTATGACTCAAGTTAGCTCCTTGGCAAACATGCTTTAATATAAATGAAAAAATAACTAAGGAAGGAAGCTGCTGGCCCCTGGTATGCAAATAGCAACACCTAAAACTATTTCTTATCATTTCATTTGAATGAACATTAACAGTTGAGACAAAATAAGAAAATGACAAAAACCTGCCTTATACATTAAAGTGAATTTAACTATAATGTTATTATAAAGGGGGTCAGCAGGATTCTCTATCCGAATAATTCACAAGGATCCTATTAATAGCAGGAGGTACACAGCTGTAGGCTAAGCAGTTTATTCAGCCACTATGCTAAAGAAGCAGTTTGGCAGCAAAGACCACTAGTTGTTGAATAGCTATTCCCAACAACAAAAACAGGGCTTGAATATATTGAATACCTGGTCTTTTGTACAATGAGTAACAATTGAGGAAAAGAAAAAAAGTGGAGACAATTATGGTACAGTGAAAATGAATAGATGCAGAACAGTTCAGTGTCTACTGCTGTTGTAACTTATAGCGGTTCATTTTTCTGAAACATAAGGAATGAATGCTTCACAAAAAATCACCTTTCTGCTTTTTTACCAGCTGCTTTAATGGCTCTTTTCATTGTACCACCAAACATTAAATATGAAAGGTGGTTATAACTATAATAATGAATTTATAGAGGACTCATAAAAATCAATGTTCTGTTTGATAAAAGAAAAGTGCTCTAAATGTGTATGTATTTGTTCATTGTGTGTTTGTCCATCTGGCACAAAGAAAACATAATTATTGAAGAAATCATTCAATTTTTTTTCTTTTTCGTTTTATTTTCTTATGTTTGCTGAGTATCATTTCTAAAAAAAAACCTCTCTCCTCTTAAGAAGAAAATATCTGGTCATTTTGTCTACTTTACTTACACAATTGCAGCTTTTAAACTTTCCACTAACACAAAAAGGCAGATTCACCAGTGTGCTTCAGCCACTTGCCTGAGATGAAAGCAGCTGCAAACTTCATTTACACATGCTTTGCATCACCAGTGTAAAGCAGCCAGCTGTACCGGTGAAGCTAGTGCAAAACTTGTAATTAAAAAAAAAAATAGAACCCAATTCTTCAGGATGAGTGCCCTCAACTCCCATTGACTTTATCCTCCGGTCCTGCAAAGTAGTGGGCATATTCAACTCCATTGTGGTCAAAGAAAGTTAAAATTCAGCACCTCACATATTGAGGGCCATAAATTCCGCACCTTTAATGAATCTTATTCTTAATGATTAAATGAAAGTTACCTGCAGTAATTAGACCTGGTTGAAAAGCTTCCAGTGGAGGGTCATCTCTTCGATAAATGCCAGTTTGTCAAAATCAAAATGTTCCACAGGAACATGTCGATTTCAACAAAACCTTCCATGGAAAACTGCCTACTTTCCTGCTAGCTAGCCTCCCTCCAACCTGATCCGCAGCCTGCCTGGGAGAACTGGGGCTCCATAAGGTCCCAAACTTCCTGGCAGTAATGCTCAGCAGGCTGCTGGAGAGCCCAGGTGGAGTGCCATGGAGGCTGAGTTCCCAAGGCTTCCAGGCTCCCAACTCCTCACCTGGTGGGCTGTTGTGGAACCAACACTCCCAGGACTCAGGGCTTCTAGGCTTTGTGGCAGCTTGCCTGGTGAACTAATGTGGAGCCAGGGCTCCCTGGGAAACTGGGGATGTTATTTTGGTTTTGGAAATGTTCCTTACGTCAAAATATTTTGGTGTTTCCACAAGAAAACATTGGGAAATTTCACTTCTGCAAAATAATTTGAGGTTTGGGCTTTTTGTCCCAATTTGGGACTAAACATTTCCCCCCAAATCTCATATGTTTTCATGGAAGAGAAATTCATTTTCTCCCCAGCTCTATTGGTAATGCTCTGTTGAAAGCTGAAGTTTGGCAGATGACATTAGAAGGGAGAAAGAAAACAAATCATAGGGTGCCGGCCATAAAATGGCACCATTGGTGTGGCCACAGCTTTCCAAACCATCCAAGAGAGCTGCAGAGTTTAATTCATGCAGAATATTTACCTTTAAGGGCTCATCCTCCCATTTTACTTAAAGTTGTTTGTAAATTGTGCTAAAATTGTTAAACCAACTGAAAACAAATGTGTGAAAACAATGGAATAAAAACAAAAAACACATCTTTGTAAATACAGTTAATTGCACGAGGCTGTAAAATCATTAAGTTTCATTGCGTTGTATGTATCAAGTACTCATGGGTACTACTGGTGCCTGAACTTTTTCTCCGTTCTTTTTAAAAACTTAACCCATTTTTGCCAGGCAACTTCTTATGACAGGCAGCATGGGAGATAGGATCCCACTTCCTTTCCTACCTTCCTTAAATGGTTTGTTTTGACTTTTTCCTGTCTTAAAGTGACTTAAAGCCCATTTATTTCTTTATTAAGAAAAATTAATACGTGTCCAGATTTTCTGACCACCACCTTCTGATACATGTTCAGATGCTGTGATTTCAGATGTAAATTGGAATACCTATCACAGAACATATGAAAATCATTCTAAACAACCAGCAACTCCTCCGATTCTTGTTGACTATGGGAGTTGGTAAACATGCAGCTCCTCTGAAAATTAGACTCGCTATTTAGGCACCGAAACATGGACTTAAGAGTTTAATTCTAGACATCCGCTTTTGAAAAGCTTGACCCAGTGTTATATTCCTAGCACTGACAATGATAAGCTGAGTTGCCTTGGGCAAATCACAACACTGCTGTGTGTTAGATTCTCCCATGTAAATCAGGGATAATGATATTCACCCAGCTGTATGAAGTGCTTTGAGATGCAGAGATGAAAGTATGTATTACTGTGTTTATTTGTGTGTTACTCTGTAATGTCTAGACAGGTTTCCATGCTAAAACTCTGGCGAGTTCAAAATTTGCTCCAAATACATACTGTCCAAATACTTTCCTATCTTTATAATAGAATGAATAGAGTACCATGCAGTTTACTCTGTGGGTCTCCATTGGATGAGAACTTTGAACATCAAGTCTTATATGCCCAGGTTGGCACTTTTGTAAAAGCAAGGTGTTCTCCCATTGCCTCGGCCCAAAATGTCTCTTCCCCTTACTATTGTAGTTAGTAGCTTCCCCTTATTCCACAAGCTGAGCTTCAGTGACAAAAGATAGAGCATTTGTGAAGCGCTCTAGGAAGCTTGAGGAGGAAAGGTGCCATATATATATATATATATATATATGCAAAATATCTTTATTCAAATAGAGATCACAACTCAAAAAGTCTTGCAGCAGATATTGTTAACTAAGGTGGACCCAAAAACCAGGATTGTGGCCCTCCAGCCTACAGATCAATCATAGAGTGTTTGCCACATTATTCCCTGATTCTCCTCCCCTAGTACCATGGCTTAGGGCATGTCTGCACTACACAATTATGTTGACCTAAGTTACACTGGCATACAGCCACCACAGAAAGTAAATCACTTTTGCATGTCCATGCTAGTCTTCTTGTATTGGTGATATACATCCTCACTGGGAGCACTTATATGGATTGTACTGTCAGTGTGGGGCATTGTGGGATGGCTACTGAAAGCCAGTAACAGTCAGTGTAAGCAACACAGTGTCTACACTGACACTGTGTCACCTAACTACATTGACATTGACTGTATGCATCTCATGAAGGTGGAATCATTAAAGTCAGCATATGCGGGCAGTTACATAAGTGGGCGCAAAGTTTTAATGTAGACACAGTTAGGTCAAACTAAGATGCCTTGCATCCACCTAACTCTGTACTGTAGACCAGGCCTCACTCATGGGCCAGATTGCCATTGGCTTTCCATCAATATCTACATATGACCACTTCTCTCTAAAGAGTGGACAGCACAGAACTTGAGTTAATGTTCAAATTGCCAATGCAATTTTCAATGTAAATGTCATGGGGTTGGCTGGGGATGATGCTTTGTTCCACCCCATATCCCTGCTAGCTGATTCCTTCTACCCCAAAACATCAACCATACAATGTTTGGGTAGAATGGTATATGTAGAAGATTGAAAGAAGGTGGAAACCATGCTTATTTGACTGCATTTTCTGCCTTTACCAATCAGTCAGTTTTATACCCCAGTACCTAAACTAGAGGGATAATATGGCCTTAATCTGAGGGAAAAGAAACAGACAATTTCCCACATCAGTGTCTTAGGCATTGCCACTCACAAATTATTCCATTTCAGAATTGCTGGTACCATCAGGTCCTTCATTAAACAATACAAAATCAAATGATTCTGAATAATAGAAAAACAAAGTCATACATAAAATGGCTGATTAATGATTCATTTAATCCTTTACATGCAATATGACTGATAGCCTCTTACTAACAGAGCACTAAAAAAACAACACCATAGGACATTAAGAACTGCTCTGCTAAATAACTAGATAACTAAATCAAAACAGAGCTTGGTGACTCTGACCTCTGAGTCTGGAACATAACTCTACCCACACAGTCTCTCAGAATATTGTGTGCCATTGGATTGTGATTTAAACTTAATGTACAAATAATTGTTCAGTAATGATCAGCCTATTATGTCTCAAGTCCGATAGAAATTGTGATGATACTGACCATTCTGGCTGAGGTATAACAACTTAGTAGTAGTGGCATGGCCATTTTTTATACAGTTTTTTGTAAATTTCTTTTTTAATGCATTTTATTAGCTGATCCTACAATTTTGGTACCCTAAAATGAGCCTGAGACATAGTGTACTGGTAAAAAGAGGAAAGAAAATATGAACTGTAAGTACCAGAAAGCTACAATGTACTTCATATGAAATGTTTCCATTTCTCCTGCAGTAAGAAAACTCCTAATGAAAAAATTTATAGTATTTTGATTTACCACAGGCTTTTGTCTCGAGAGTTATTTGTTTTCTAATTTTCTTTAACATATAGTTGCTAACAGCCTTTCAAGTCTAAGTTAAAAGCATATTTTGGAAGTTGTAATATAATGCATAATAGTCATTTGCTTGAAAATAAATGAGAATTTTATGATATTTACTTTAAGTTGATATTGGGAATCACTGCATGTTTACTTTACATTGACAAGAGAATTAATACAATATTAATTCAAAATTGGAAAAACAATTTGCAGTGTTGTTATAGCTGGGTTGGTCTCATATTACAGAGACAAGATGGATGAGGACAGGACCAACTTCTGTAGGTGAAGGAGACAAGTTTTTGAGCTATACAGAGCTCTTGTTCAGGTCGCTTGTGTGGCTTCATTCATTTCTATCAGGTCTCAAACAATTGGGTTTTTTTTTACTGCAAGGTGAATAATGAAGGAGTCAGTTTTGTCCCCCACAACTATTTAATACCAAGCTATTAAGAGAATAAGGAGGAAACAGGGATTGAGATGTATGCAGTACATCAACGACACCCACCTCTGCATTTCCTAGCTCTGAACTACACAGTCTTTATGAACCAGGGGTAAAGGGTTTGGGTCATGTGGCTGAGGCTCAACCCAGACAAGAACAAAATGACATTAGGGGTAGCAAGCACAAAAATTGGTTAAGGTGCTATTTACCACTTGCAGTTCAGGTTCATAATCTTGGAGTTTTGTTAGATTTTGCCTGCTCTTGGAAGCTATTACAGTAGCAACTAACAAAACACCCATCCATCCCACCCCACCCCAGAAAACCCTTCTCATTGTTTGTTCTCCATTTGATCACAAGAGCACTTTTCTACCATCATCCCTGCCTTAGAATCATACAGTTAGAAGGGACCACAAGGGCCATCTAGTCCAGGGGTTCTCCACCTTACTTTATAAGGCCCCCCCAGAAATGCTATGAAAACTCCACAGCCCACATGTGCCACAACACCTGGTTTTCTGCACATTAAAGCCAGGACCAGCATTAGGGCGTAGCAAGCAGGGCAACTGTCTGGGGCCCCACAAAACTAAATTACTCAGGCTTCTGTCCCGGGTGGTGGGGCTCCGGTTCAGCCCTGCACAGCAAGGCTTTGGCTTTCTGCTCTGGGTCCCTGTGAGTCAAATGCCAGCCCTGCTTGGCAGACCCCACCCCCCTAATTTCTGGAGATAATTCTTGATTTAGATGGCTTCCTCCTAGTGCACCCTGGGGCACTACCCCCCAGGGAAGAGAAAACAGGAGGAAGGACCAAAACCCTGTCCCACCCCTATAATCCCAGTCAATAGAGATGGCCATCTGCAAAGAGGGGATCATGCTGAGTCATCCCAAAAGATGGCACAGCATGAATTCTTATTATTTGTATTATAATAAATTTCCTAAATGGGAGCCGCAATCCCTCCTGAGCCCGGGTAGCTCCTCACAACCCCATGCGCAGTTCTGGCCCACACTATCCTCTTAGCACTCTGCCATACTGAAACTTGTACAAAATGTTATACAGAAGTGGTTGATACCAAGCTATTAACCACTGGTTTGTATCCTCCAGATATTTGGGCACCCCAGCAGAGTGCACAGAAACATGGCAGCTTTTCCCAGCTCTGGTGCAGAGGATCCACAGCTACCTGCAGGTTTGCCTAAAGATACTGGGCGGGATGCTGGTTTTAGTGCACCACTTTAAACTATCGCCGCAGAATTCTTTAGTGTTTTCTGTAAGGGCTGAACAGGCTGGCAAACAGAAACAATAAAATCCCTGCCCTAGACTCCCTTATATTTAATGAGTCCCAGTGGGTCAAAGTCAGAGACTTTGGCAAATAGGTTTGAGGCTATGTGAGTCTCAGTAGGTAAGTCTATGTTAGTGTAACATATACACTGGATGGGGGCGGGGGGGGGGGGGCGCCGCGGGAAGGTGGAGGGTACAAAAGGCACAAGTTATAGCAATTCAGACTCACCTGGCTTTACACGTCTGTCTCTAACTGAGTGAGGTGTGAGTGCTGTGGAGGCACAGAGGCAAATGATCAGTGCCCTGACCTGATATAAACATCCCTTCCCACTCCCCCATCCCCAGAGAAATACATATCTAACAGCTTTCCACCACTGGGCATACCCTCTGCACAATTGTACTGTACACAAATTTTAATCTTGAACTATAAAACAGTGACAGAGGATTGTACTTATTTCAACTTGGATTATGCTTTATCAAATAAACAAAGTGCTATATAAAAGCTGAAAAGTTAGAAGAGTGTTATCATGAGGTTTCCCCCCATAATATAGTAACATATCTACATAGAACTACTTTCTCATGACAGCACCTGCTCTTTACACTAAGCCAATCCCTGTAGTGATAAAGAATGTTCTGTTTTACTTTAGAAATTCTTCACTGGTTTCTATTACTTTTGTTTACTTTTCCGCTGAAATATGAATGCAAGATGTGTTTTTATACAGAGGCTCACTGGTGGATTTTACCAAGTAGGAACAATTTCATTTTCTTGACGTGTAATTCTGATTTACAATCAATCAATCAGTGGATAGATTATTTTCTTCCCTCCCTTTGGTCCCCATGAAACAATATGATTAGAGATGTATTGTTCAAATGCAAATAGGTTGACAGTCAAACATTCAGCATGCATTATTTATGATAGCATCTATAATTGGGTCTTAAAGTGACTTTTCATACGAAAAAGGACAAAATACTGCCCTCAGTTGCATTCATGCAACCCTGTTGACTTCAGTGCAGTTTTCAATAGTGTAATTGAGGGCAAAGTTTGTCCAAGAATATTAAGAGCATTTGAGCAATCCATATTTAATAGCATTTGAGGCCAAAGTCAGAGGACAATTACCATAGTTCAAATTAGAAGGAATTTCATGGAATTCAGTGGAGTTACTCTTGATTTACTCCAGTGTAACTGCAAGAAGAATTTGGCCCAGAATAAGCATGAAGGATTTGATTCATGTTGAAGAAGTGGGATAGCTTCTGAATATACCTTATTGCAGATATGAAACAGCATTTTCTGAAAAACAAATGGTTCATGGCCCGATCTTGCAATTCTTATTCTGTCAAGGCTCCTTGTCTTATTCCGCCTGCACAGATCATATTTCACAAACACCTATGCATTAAAAAAAGAAATACCACTCCGATTTCCTACACACGAACATACAGAAACAACGGCATACCAAGAATTTATCTAATGAACAAGAATTTCCAGATATTTTATGAACGCATACATATGCTTTGCCAACGGGGCATTGGGTGATCGTTGTTGAACTTTTTCAATTAAATCAGTGGGAATGCTCAGAGGTATATTTTTAAAATCTGTTTACCATTACCAGATGAAAACAGATGTTCTATCAGACTCCAAAAGGCATGTTTATGTCCTAAGCTCCATCATGACTCTGATCCAAATGTCAGTTAAGCCAGTGGAAAGATTTTAATGGACTGTGGATTGGAACTTATATCCTCGTGAATTTTCAAGTTTCTCCTATCACATTCTGAGAAAAACAGGCACAAGAGCTGATCAGAAAAGGTCACAAAAAAGTACTCTATTTGTACTAAAAAATGGCTGAGTTCTAAACCATCTTTACTTAAATTTTCACCCCAAAATTGCTTCTCGGCTGAGAACAAATATGGAATATTCCAGCCTGTGAGGTTAAAGTTTGACAAGGTTTGACAAATCTGCAAAAGGTCTCTGGAATGGAGATTCTTTTGAAAACTCAACTGTAGGTGCATCTGGATGTACCTTCTATAACATAGCAGTTATGCAGATTGCTTTATTTAATTTGTGAAGTTAAGAGTGACTATTCCTTCCTATCTGTAAGGTTTTGAACATCCACATAGTATAGTCAACATTAAGAAGTCTTTCTGTTTCTATAATTTTAAAAAAATCAAGTAAGGATTTGATAGGAAGGGTGCTTTAAGTTGTCATCTCTCTAATGATAGTCTCCAGTAGCAGCCTGGGCAATTGTGCAAATATTTCTTCAATGAATGCGGGCCATTGTATATCTTGTTATTGCAGACTTCACTCACACTTTGGATATGTCTACATTGCAGTAAAACACCCATAGCTAGCCTGTGTTAGTTAACATAAATGTGGGGCTCGGGCTGTGGGACTGTTTAATTGCAGTCAGGCTTGGCCTGAAGGCTGTGCTTTGGGACCCTTCTCACTCATGGGGTCCCAAAACCCAGGCTCCAGCTCTAGCTTGACCATCTAGATTGCAATTTTATAGCTCCACAGCCCAAGCCCCATGATACTGAATTAGCTAACACGGGCCAGCCACTGATGTTTTATTGCCATGTAGACACACCCTTTGTCTCATAAATTATCTAGGTTGCCATTTTTTAAAAAAAGGAAAGAAAGTATTTAAAAAAACCAGAAATAGTTATACACATAATATCGATTCTGATTTGCCAATAATCAGCGGGACACAACAGAACTGTAAAAAAAATCAAACATGGGAATGCTTATTGTAAAATAGAACAGTATTGAATACCTAAGAACATTTTTATTTTTAAGTTTATCAAAGTGTTCTTTTTGTAGGAGGGAAACAATGAATTTGATTATTTTAAAATAAGGGGTTAACATTTGCAAAGTCTTGTGCAAGGAGTCTCTTAGTATGCTTCTCTAGTACGCTCTGCCACTACATCTTAGTCCTGACCTACAAGGTTTTGCTTTTCCAGTTATTTTTATTCATTAATTGTGCTTTTCAGATGTTTCTATTACTGTAGTTATAGGCCTTTCTGGGTCATAGATTCTCAGAAACTGCAGAAAGGCTTTGCAAGATGCAGAAAATTTATGTAACATCAAGCATACACATTCTTGAAGAACCTGTTAATCTACTTTTTAATTACCATTGCTATTTACTATATTATTTTACATCACAATTCTGCTCAACGCTTTACAGGTGGATTAAAAAGGCAAGTTCCCCCCTCGAAGGGCAGCAAGTCTGAACAGACAAAGAGTAGCCAAAAGATGGGATGAAATGAAACAAAAAGCAGAAGTGTTTTTCTAAGTTTACTTCAATATTTATTATTTGCTAAATACTTCCTTGAGGTTAAAGCTTTTATGGCAGTAGAAAAGATGAGATCTTACACTGATAAAGAGAACAACAATTTCTAGTAGTAACCATTGGCCAAAAGGAGTGGTGTGGCAAGGAAAAAGCAGGAGATCGTTTTTATCGTGTATCTGACTTGTGATCAGTGAAGATTCTACTTGCCAGGGAAAGATTCACTTGATTTATGGACCTTTCATTTTGTAAATGTGTTTTTTGGGCATGAATTCCAAAGTGGTGTTCCATTAGTTTATTCTGGAATGAAACATTGCTCTGGATCTAGGAACCCTGACCTCAAATCCAGCATTTCATTTCTAAATACAAAAGAGTAGAAGTAAGAAGCTTGTAGGTTATAGAGCAGAGTGGCTACAGAGACTCTAGGAGATACTATGGAGGAGTAGTCAGGCTAAAGTTAGTTCTGGGACACAGCTGTTGTTACTAATGATATTTCCCGTTTTGCTTTAGAATAGTTCTATTCTGTTATTCTATACCACTGAAACAGAAAATTAACCTACCATGTTCCTTCCTTCATTCACGGAGTAATTATGCTGCCTTCACATTGACATGCCCCAACCCTTAATGCTCTGTATGCAATGCTTTGTGGTACATTGAGCAAGAGAACACAGGGGATAAGGTATGAGGAACAGCACCGGAAGGTAGAGACACATGTATTAACTGTGTTTTTGTCACAATTCATGTTGAATAGAGCAAGTCATATTTATTTCATAGTCCTACTGCCTGGGACCAAAATTGCTCAGAAAACTGCCAAAAATACAAATAGAACTATCCTCAGGGCATCATGTAAATTAAAAACCTCAAGTAATGAAAACTGGCATGATATAAATTGCACCATAAAGCTAGCTCAAACCTAATCAGAAAATGGCCTTTTAGAAATACACCAAGGGGGATGGCTGATTTGTTGTAAACAAGAAAATTAGCATATCAAAAAAGAGCTTCAGATTGCTTACAGCATAGGTGAGGCTTTCAAGCATGTGCTTAACACCTGAGAAGGAAATAGAAAGAGAGAGTTCTCAGCTACACAAGCACATGAAAGTATGCCTCGCACCCAAGAATAATATTCCTTTGTTCTGCACAGAGTTAAAAGATAAAGGGAATATTATCTGCATGTTAGATGTAATTGGAAAATAACAACTTTTGGACAAAAAGGGGCAATAATTCAATGAAAAATGTTTTTCATTTCTATAGCAACTTCCACCCAATAATGAGGAAATGGGAGTGGAACCACCTGTCACTCATTTAGGAGTGAGTTATAAGATTATTACAGTTAGAAGGGACTCACTTAGGCCATGGTTACACTGGCACTTTATAGCGCTATAAAGCCCCCACGAGCGCTATAACCTACTCTCCGTCCACACTGGCAAGGCACTAATAGCGCTATAACCGCGGAGTTATAGCGCTATTATTAATCCACCTCCTCATGGGGAATAAGGGCTGTAGCGCACCTGCTGTAGCGCTACAGGAAGAATGTGGAAACCCACTGCATATTAATTGGCCTCCAGCCTGTCCCATAATTCCCGTTCGAGCCACTCTGGTCATCACTTGCAAACTCTTTTGTCCTGTCCTCAGGTGACCACACGTCAGACCCGCCCTTTAAAGTTCCAGGGAAATTTGAAAATCCCCTTCCTGTTTGCTCCAGCCAAGCGTGGCGTGCTCTCAGGGAATCCTTGCAGGTGATCATTCTCATTGATCTGATTGATTGCGTGGCGTGGTCTCAGGGAATCGTTGCAGGTGATCATTCTGATTGATCATCATGACTCCACGTGCCATGCCTCCTCGCAATAGGCGATCCCCAGCATGGAGCAATAGTGAGGTGCTGGGCCTCATCAGCTGTTGGGGGAAAGAGGCTGTTCAGTCTCAGCTGCGGTCTAGCCGCAGGAATTTTGACACCTATGGGCAGATATCACGGGCCTTGGCAGAAAGAGGCCATGAGCGAGACACTCTGCAGTGCCGTGTTAAGGTAAAGGAGCTTAGGAATGCGTATCGCAAAGCCCGCGAGGCAAACGGCCGCTCAGGGGCAGCCCCGGTGACTTGCAGATTTTATAAGGAGCTGCACGCGATACTTGGTGGTGATCCCACGGTCACTCCATCGACCACCACGGACACTTCCCAGCCCACCAGTGAAGGGGGGGGTGAGGAGGAGGACGAAGAGCAGGAGGATGAAGAAGAGGAGGAGGATGAGGATGAGGCAGCAGCGATCCAGGGCACGGAGGAGTCCCTGGACGCATGCAGCCAGGAGCTTTTCTCAACCCAGGAGGGCAGCCAGCCACAGCGTCCGGCGGTTGCAGGGGCCAGCTCAGCAGCGGATTGCGGAGGTAAAGCTGCTTTTCTATGGGGAAGGCTGGCAGCTTGGGGTGGAAAGGGATGAGGGGGGCATTCCACCTGGAGCTCTGTTCAAGCCAGGAGGAGGGCGGCCAGCCACAGAGTCCGGCGGTTGCAGGGGCCAGCTCAGCAGTGCATTGCGGAGGTAAAGCTGCTTTTCTATGGGGAAGGCAGGCAGCTTGGGGTGGAAAGGGATGCTTGCATGCTTGCCTACATGTGGAATAGTGCATTGATGTAGTCTATCACATCGCGGTAGTCATCATCAGTAATCTCTTCAAAGGTCTCAATAAGAGCACTTGCAATGCGCCTGCGCAGGTTTCCCGAGAGAGCCAGCGTGGCCCCCGTCCCGGTCACGGTCACTAGTCCCTGCCACTGTGCTACAATGGGTGGGGGGAGCATTGCTGCACATAGGCACGCTGGATATGGCCCTGGGCGGAAGCCGCATCTTAATAAAATCCCTTCCCTTTGCTCCTCAGTGACTCGAAGCAACGAGATATCTTCCAGGACAAACACCTACGGAGAATGTTGGAACAGTGTTCAGAGTAGGGCTCCTGCCACTTACCGGCACTCCCCACCCCCTCCCCCGCCACAGCTTTTCAGGGCAGGGAAAAAATCCTTCCCCCTGCCTGCTGCTCACACTGTGGCTCCTGCCACTTACCGGCACTCCCCACCCCCTCCCCCGCCACAGCTTTTCAGGGCAGGGAAAAAATCATTTCCCTTGCCTCTGGAGTCCACTCACCATGGCAGAGGCTCCGTTGCTGTATCTGTGCTGTCTGCGGGACAGGCAAACAGGGAATGCGGGGGAATGATAGGCATGTCTGCTCTTTACAAGGGAACCACTGTGCAATGTATCTTTTTATTTTAGAAGGGTCGTCCTTCACCCCTTCGCCATCGCTCTTATCAACAGCTGAGAGGCTCAGGCGACTGAGGAAGCGGCCACGAAGGAGCAAAGAGGATCTTGTACAGCAAGTAATGCAACAGGCTGTAACGGAGAATCGAGTTGCACAGAGGTGGAGGGAGAATGAGAGCAAGTTGAGGGAGAAGGCGCGGAAGGAGAACGCGATTCACCGCCGGGAAAGCACCGACAAGCTGCTCTCATTACTGCAGCTTCAATTGCAGACTATGCAGCAGCTTGTCACCCTTCAGGAGGAGAAGCTCCGCACCCACCACCCCAATTATCGTTTGCCCCAACTCCCTTCCCCTTCTTTGCCTCTGTACCCTCCAGGCCACTATCATCAGCCAAATGGTTATCACCATCCACAGCTGCCTCCAACCCCTCTGTCTTCACCGAACAACCCCCAGACCCCAGACCATTATCCACTGCAGTCTACCCCTAATAACATGCCTTACTGGCCACCGCAAATGGGGTTCGGGGGACATGGCCACTGTGAGGGCACTGGAGACTCAGAGACCCAGACATACTCCGATCTCTGACTGACCCCACGACACCCCCATTGCACCTCCCCTGCCTTCCCCCTCACATGCATCACAATATTTTCTTTCAGCAACCGAAGTACCTGTTCAATAAATGAATTGTCTTCTTAATAAATGGGTTTTTTTTATTAAGTGTACATACATTATTACAGGCTACAGAAAAGCAAATGCCTGTTCCTGTTAAAAGAATGCTCCCTCCCTCCATCTGCACCTCACTTTAGAACTGGCTTTCAGCCTCAAAATGCTCCCTCAAGGCTTCCCTGATCCTAACAGCCTCACGCTGGTCCCCTCCATGAACCCTGCTCTCTGGCTGGGCATATGAGGCCTCCAGGCGTTGAACCTCAGAGGACCATGCCTGAGTGAAGCCTTCGCCCTTCCGCTCACAAAGATTATGTAGGGCACAGCATGCGGAAATAACCGCGGAGATACTACCCTCGGCCAAGTCTAGCCTCCCATAAAGACAGCGCCAGCGCGCCTTGAGACGCCCAAAAGCACACTCCACAGTCATTCGACAACGGCTAAGCCTGTAGTTGAACCTTTCCTGACTGCTGTCCAGGCTCCCTGTGTACGGTTTCATGAGCCAGGGCATTAAAGGGTAAGCAGGGTCACCAAGAATCACTATGGGCATTTCCACTTCCCCCACGGGGATCCTCTGGTCTGGGAAAAAAGTCCCGGCTTGCAGCTTCATGAACAGGCCGGTGTTGCGGAAGATGCGTGCGTCATGCACCTTTCCAGACCAGCCAGCGTTAATGTCAGTAAAACGCCCACGGTGATCCACAGGCGCCTGGAGAACCATGGAGAAGTACCCCTTTCGGTTAACGTACTCCTCAGCTAGGTGGGCGGGCGCCAGAATGGGTATATGGGTCCCATCTATCGCCCCTCCATAGTTAGGGAAACCCATTTCTTCAAAGCCAGCCACGATGTCATGCACGTTATCCAGAGTCACGATTTTTCGTAGCAGGATGCGATTAATGGCCCTGCACACTTGCATCAGCACAACTCCAACGGTCGACTTTCCAACCCCAAACTGGTTGGCCACCGATTGGTAGGTGTCTGGGGTAGCCAGCTTCCAGATCGCGATAGCCACCCGCTTCTCCACCGGGAGGGCAGCTCTCAGTCTGGTGTCCTTGCGCCGCAGGGCAGGGGCGAGTTCAGCACACAGTCCCATGAAAGTGGCTTTTCTCATTCGAAAGTTTTGCAGCCACTGCTCGTCGTCCCAGACTTGCATGACGATGCGATCCCACCACTCTGTGCTCGTTTCCCGTGCCCAGAAGCGGCGTTCAACAGCCGTGAGCATGTCCGTTAATGAGACAAGAAGCTGTGTGTCAAATGCATTCACCGCTTCGATCTCGTCTTCAGAATCATCACTGTCATCCTGCATGTCAAGGAATAACTCCACTGCACACAGAGATGTGCTGGCGACAGTCGTCAGCATGTCCCTCAGCAGTTCTGGATTCATTGCAGCACTCGACAATGGAAGACGGAGCGTGCCTTGCTGAAACCCTTGAAAGATGGCGCCGGAGGTGGAAGGAAACACAGGGATTGCTGGGATATGCCAAAAAGCATGATGGGTAGTTGAAACAGGATATAGAATGCCCCGCAAGTGATGCCCCCCCCCACCACAAGCCATTGCGCCAGATCAGGAAGAGGTGTACTGTGGGATACATGCCCTAATGCGCTGCTCTTGATGCCGTATTAAGTGCCGCAAATGTGGCCATGCTATAGCGCTGGAGCATCTCAGTGTGGACATACAATAGCGCTATTATTATTGCTGTATAAGGCGAGCGCTATAAGCAATAGCGCTATAATTTTGTAAGTGTAACCATACCCTTAGTCCGCCCCCCTTTCACTGTGGCAGGATTCACTTATTTATCAGTGTGGGCTAGATTTTCTAAAAGGTGCTCAGCACCCACTGTTAGAGAAAGGAGCTCATCTCCCGTTTGACAAGCACCTAAATAAGCTGGTCAGTGTTCTTAAACGTGGTCACTGCCCACTGCACTCAACTGGAGATGCTAGTTGTGAAGCCCTTTTTGAAAAATGTAGCCGTAAAGCATCGTAAATATCTTTCATGTTAATGATTCTGCAGCCTCTCTCAGGCATCCATTCCGTTACCAATTATATACAATGCTTTTCCTAATATTTAATCAAGATTTATCTCACGGCAGCTTAAATTCATGTGCTTGCTGATTAGTAAGAATAAATGGATCATTTTCCTCTTTATAACATCCTTTTATGTAGTTATAAATTAATACTAATTTATTAATGTCTCCCAGACATTAAGACTGATGAGGGGCCCAGTGCATAGTTTTGAGGGACCATCTCTGCATATTCAATTCCTTCAGTTTACTGTTTACTTCCATCCATGCCTGATGCCAAACACTATTGTTAAATTACGTTGGTTATTTCAATACCAGTTTTTAAATGTGCTGCACCAAATGTAAAGCTGAATGAAAGTTTAAACGAACACACCCGTTTTAATTTAGGCACATAACTGGTAGTAAAACACATAAGGATGCCATGGCTTTAATTACCCGTAGCAGTGGAATTCGGTTACGTTTTCTGGCAAGCTGGATGAGGCAATGTCCAAATCTTGGTAGGCCAGCTGGCACTTTCTAAGGCCAAAGGGCTCTTCAGGTGTTTGCTCTCCCCAAGGGTCACAATCTTTCAGGCGTGATGTGCCAGATTTATTCTGAGTTCAACAAATACAAAAGTTGAGTATGCCAACAGACAATATTCCAGCAAAGTCTTGCAAACAAACAATTATACAAATACACCATAACGCTATTAGAACAGCATGCTATTAATATTCTATTGGAACTAGTACGTTCAAACTGGAAGATAAACTCATAAGAAATGAATGGACATCTTATTTTCCTTTCTTACTGCTTGAAATGTTGACACTCACTCACAGTCTCCCTCACCTCCGCCCCCTGAAAAGCACTACGCAGCACAGTCAAGTTAACTAATGAAAGAATATCAATTGCTGATTGCTTTACATTGCATAAGTCTGCGATCAAGCACCCAATTAAAAGTGTATCACTGTACATTGAAACATATCAACAGTCTAGCTCCAGTGTATTTAAATGTAACCAAAAAGTTTCTAAATTAAATGCATGGCATGATAGTAAACAGAGAAAAAATAAACTGAAGTGCATCTGCCCTTCCCCCAACAATTCAGACCCCCAGTGTGCATCAGTTCTGACCTCTACGCCCACATCCCCACTACGCTCCCCTGCCTCACCTCTGCTTTTACTGGGGTCCTCCCTGCAGCAGGGTCTCACCTCCCCCTTTCCCAGGCCAGGTGTTACAGGCTTGTTTCCCAGGCCATGCTTACAGGAGGGGAGGGTGGAAGAGGTAGTGAAACTGCCCTGAGCTGCAGGGCTTTTTCTGCTTCCTTTCACCCTCTTATGAGCAGGGACAGCTCTTCTCCCCTCTTCCAGTGAGACTTGGCTAAGCTCCTGAGGAGTGGGGGAGAAAGCATTGCTGAGCTCTGATTGGCTGCTGTTTCTCGGGAGGAACAATGGAGTGATGGACGAAAGGGAAGGTCTTCATCAGGCTGTGGCCACCAATTGAAGAACAATGCAGTAAACAATACATAGGGTCCTACCAAATTCATAGTCCATTTTGTTCAATTTCAATTCCTATCATGGGATTTTTAAAATGGAAAATGTCATGATTTCAGCCATTTAAATCAGAAATTTCATGGTGTTGTAATTCTAGGGGTCCTGATCTCAGAAAAGGAGTTGTGAGGCATTTGCAAGGTTACTGTGGAAGGGGGAGTTGCGGTAGTGGAACCCTTACTTCTGCGCTGCTGCTGGCAACAGTACTGCCTTCAGAGCTGGCAGCCGAAGAGCGGCAGCAGCTGGCCAGGAGCCCAGCTCTGAAGGCAGTGCGGCCACTACCAGCAGCGCAGAAGTAAGGATGGCATGGCATGGTATTTCCACGTTTACTTCTGTGCAGATGCTGGTAGGTGCTGCTTTCAGAACTGGATGCCTGGCCAACAGCCGCCACTCTCTGGCCACACAGCCCTGAAGGCAATGCAGAAGTAAGGGTGGCAATACTGTGACCCCCACGGCAACTCCCTTTTGGGTTAGGACACCCAATTTTAGTAATCCTGGTCTCCCCCACAAAATCTTTATAGTATAGGGTAAAAGCACACAAAAGACCAGATGTCACGGTCCATGATGTATTTTTCATGGCTGTGAATTTGGTAGGGCCCTATACGTGTGTGTATATATATATATACACACACAGTGGAGTCCCACTATAATGTGACAGTTGGGATCCAAAAAATCCCACTGCGTTAAAAGCAGGGTCGCCTTATGGCAGGGTTTCTCAGCAGGGGACAGGGAACAGCGGCACCCGCAGCCTGCAGCCCCGGAGTTCTCTGTCCCCAGCAGGCCCGGGGCTGCGGCTTCTCTCCGCGCTGCCCAGCAGGGGAGAGAAGCCACTGCCAAATGCCAGGACATAGGGATATATCCAGAGAGCCACGGTATGATCACGCTATAATCGAATTCATGTTATTGTGGGGCGCGTTATACCGGGGCTCCACTGTATCTCAAAATCTGAGGCCCCAGACTGCAGCCCCTAAAGCCCCTGCATTAATCCAACCCTTCTCTCCAATTTTCTCCAGAATAATCAGGCACAGCTGTCTCAATTTTTCCTCTCATTTTCCATTTTTTCCAATGTGTTCCTCTCCTCTGAAGCTGTGCTATAAATGAAGTATATTAACCAAATATGAACTCACTAGCCAGCTGAGCTCTAAGAAACGCCAAATGGAGTGTAATTGGGCAAGATCATCGTGTCTTGTGTTAAACTTCCTTTTCATGGCTTTCTGGGGAGAAAATCTCCATTAGGGTTCTCTCTCTGAGATTTCCTCAGATAATCCTGCTGGGGAGAAGAGGAGGATCATAAAGCTGCCAACAATACAAGTACAAGTACAATTATCCTCAGGGTGTCATGTAAAATTAAAAAGCTTAAGGATATGGTAGTTTTGTGGGAACTTAGGTTTGGGGAATACCTATCATACCCTGGAGCAATTGAAGGAGGCCAGGGTTATCTTTGGGGAGACTTGGTTCTCCTGCATCCCCAGAAGTTCTAGCTTCCTGGCAGTGTGGCTCTGTACCTAAATCTAAAAGCCCTTTACAATGCCATGGTGGCACATTGTTCCAGAAGCACCATTTTCAAAGAGCAATATTTCCAGAAATTAATATTCACAATTCTGTGCCTGACATGAAATGGCAATAGCTCCCTGGATAACCAATAACACAGAGAGAAAAATATCTAGGAGGAGATTTTGCTTCTTCAGATGTCAGAAAATCATTATCTTTCTCCATATGAATTTTTCAGGAAACAGGTATGAGGCCAGATCTTCAGCCAGTGCAAACTGGAGTAGTTCGGTTAATTTTAGAGGAGCTACACCAATTAACACCAGCTGAGGATCTAATCCATTGTTTCCAGTTCATGTTCAGACACAACTCTGTCAATCCTGCCAACACTCTGCAGGTTCCAACCCTTCCCCACATCGACGCTCAGACACCCCAGCCAACGTCCCTAGAGCCACAGCACATAACGGGAGGACCAATTGCCAACCAAGGGAAAAGTGACCTCCACCTTGAGGACTGACCAACAAGACAATGCCACCAAAAGTACCAGCCCCATCTCCAGAATCCCCATGCTGAACCCTGCCATGGATCACTGCCATCTTGCAAGTCAGCAACCTCAGCAGATGCCTCAGCGACCCATAGAAACCATCCGGCACGACACAGATATGAGATGAAGCAGTGCTCCCCCACAGCTAACCAGCACTGCCCCCCAGGCCACTTGACAAGATTTAGCTGAGAGAGGAGCCTCTTGCAGCCTCCAGACCTCACAGTCGGATGCTACCCCAGGAGATCCAACAGCTCCTCCAGGATTGCCGAACGAAACTGCAACTGCCAACAGTCCCGTCCCCAACTGAGGGCCCCCCAGCTGGATATCACCCGCAAGAGAACTAGCACTGTCCCCAGCGCTTAGAGACATGACCACATCCCCCAAAGCCCAGCACCGGTGCTTCCAGAACCCCTGTCCCTCCCAGAAGAGCCAACACTGCCAACAGAACCTGAACCTACTGAGACAGTGCGGCAGGAGGAGCAACAGCCACGAGCGAGGATTGCAGTATCTTGCACATAAAGGTTATGTTTTGTATTGCAAAGTAATCTTGACAAATTGTCTACAGTCAGAAACACTCTGCTACCTGAAAACCAAAAAGGTTCTGAGATGAAGCTATTTGGGCTTCATAATTTTTTACGCTTTCTTTGTACCAGGTTGTGCCTAATAGCCACAGACCCACACTGGGAGCAGTGTGAAGCTATCCTCTGGATGTACATTGCCCCTGGAAATATATGGGAAGCACACCATCTCTTGAAGGGAATGAATACTACATAATTCCAAGGACTGACCATGGCCCTGTCTTCTCCCATGCTTCCCTCTGCTCTGTCACCAGAACAGTCATTAGCAGTGTTTGGACCCAGAATTTCAAAAAGTGCAGGAACTGCAATTGTTTTCGGTTTCTGCATGGATGAAACATAATGGCGAGAAAACTACTCATTCAGCCCTGGAACAGCCAGGACAGTCATTGTCTGGCCCTTAATGAAGTACTATATCTTTCTCATATAATTCATTCACCTTCTTTATCTGCAATTTAATTGGAGAGGGTCACTTTTCAGCAGAGAAATGAAATGGTTTTGGAAAGCTCCCTATTCCTTTATTATGTCCTAGAAATGCAAAATTCAAATATTATCAGAAAACCATTTGCTATCAACAAATCCCTGACTAAACGTGAGCCAGATAATTATTGCTTTAAAAAATTGAGACTGAGCCTTTATCTTAAATTGCCTTTAAAAAGAAGAACAGCTATTTTTAATGTAACAGGGTAAAACTTTCAAGTGGGTAATATTCTACCATCCTTACTCATTCTGAAAAACACCTTCTTCCTCATGTAAAGCCAGTGGAGTTACTGGTAGCAAAGATGCCTGAATTGGCCAGTATGACATAAAGCCAGTTACTTTTCTTGTACTTCTTGCTTTATTTGTAGTTTCTCTTGCCATATTTGTTAATTGATGATATTGCAGTTGGCTGCATCCTAGTTGATCATCTCATATTGGATCCTGCAGCAAAGTCATATTGCTGAATTTTTGATAGCACATTGTCTCTGGCAACAGCCTGATGTAATGGGGGATTATGATTTCACAGCAGGAGCAAACAGGAGGAATTGAGCTGTGAGGGAGCATGGAAAAACAAATAGCTGAAATAATGACAAAGGGATAAAGAAAAATGACAGGCTGACTAAACTGCTTTTTAAAATGTCCTCTGGATTCAGACTGGATTCTGTTTGGAAGTCAGTCTGTTTAAAGTGGCAATTAATTGTCAGTAATGGAAGAGAGGAACTGTATTAATTATTTTTATTTGAGTTGTTAGAGATTACTAGCTTGATGTTCTATTAAAGGTTTATTTTAATAGCCTGCTCATAATAACTATGAATATGAAACTTAAATCAAGAGAACTTCCTACAGTGAAATATTCTCTCTGGAGTGTGCTTCAGCCCTCGTATGATGCAGCCAAGCTGTGTGGTAATATTTGTTGCATGCACTTTAACAACAAATACATTCACCAAAGCAGAATCATTGCAGTTAAATAACAAATGAACTAAAGTAATGAAATACTTTCTGGCAGTGGTTCTCAACTTATTTATTATTGTGGCTGCATATATGACCCACAATGTGTTACCTGGGCCACAGGGGTTCAGTGGCAGGGCAGTGGCAGGGTAGACCCCAATCCCGGACCCTGTAGGGCCAGCCAGCAACCCCAGTCCCTTGATCCAATGGGGCCAGCTGGCAGCCTCAATCCCGGATCCCCACCACATGGGATGGGCCAGTAGCCCTGACCGCACCCTGACCCTGACCCTGCCAAACTGGGAAGCCCAGACCTCACCGTGCCAGGCAGCCGGACCCCAGACTCCGCCATGTGGGCTGGCCTAGCACACAGCTGAACTGGGCCGCAACTGTGTGCTACTTTGGCTGCACATGACCCACAGGTTGAGAACTGCTACTTTAGAGCGTAATTCTTTCTTTGATCCATGAAAATGATTTCTGTTTCCATCAATAGTAGTTATATGTGTTCATCAAGAAAAGAACGTATCCTTTGAAGTCCTGCAGACAGTTATGAGTAATAGAGGGCTTATTGTGTCTTTCCCTACTGTGACACACTTCATTTCCTTCATGCAAACTCAACAGAAATGAAAACACTGTGGAACACTGATCAGACTCACCTTAAATACTTTAATCTTATTTCACAGGCTGCAGGGGAAGTCTTGTTTATTGATGTAAAGTTCAAAACACCACTTATTTTTTCCCCCAATCTTCCTAGCTGGCTCCTACACTCAGGGTCTTGTTCCTGTCCCTCCTGAGGCTTTTCCCCAGTAGATTTCTGCTCCCTGTAGGTCTCTCTGCCAGGCCTTCTGCCCAGGATAAAAAAATACACAATGTAATGGTGTTCACCTTTAAGGCCACCACATAGTTTTCACCTGATAATCCCAGCTAAAAGTTTAGTGCAGAAGGCAGGATGGAAAGTTATTAATAACCATGTTTATGACAGCAGTGCCTAAGGACCAAACAAGAATGAGGCCCCAATGTGCTAGGCACTGTACAAACATGGAGCAATAGCCAGTCAGCTCTTTGGGGCAGGAACTAACTGAAGAGAAGATAGACACAAGAGGGAAAGAAGTATAAACACACAAGCAGAGGGAACAATGGGATGGAGGCACAGTTTGTTCCATGATTTTGTTGTGGAGTAGTTAGGATTGGAGCAAATGGCCAACCAGCACAGGGCAGAGAAAGTCAGAACTTTCCACCGTGTTGACTGGAATGTCTGAAGGTTCCTGCTTTGGTTGCTTCCCTTCCTCCTGACTGGAGTCTTTGGCTGGCTCCTTGCTGCAAGAGGTGTGGGGAGCGGAGAGGGGACAAGGAGGAGAAGAACCACTTGCATCCTAGTGTCCTTCAAGAGGCTACATCTGCATTATGAGCTAGGGACGATTCCCCTGCCCATGTACACAGGCTTGCACAATTCTCACTGTGCTTGTGTGAGGATAAATAGCAGTGTAGCCACGGTAGTAGCAGCAGGGGCACAGCTGAGCCGTGCTGAGTACAACCCATCTAAAACCAGTGGGGACCTACCTGGAATGGCACAGCTGTATCGCCACTGCTGACAATGCGGCTACACTGCTATTTATACTGTTGCTACTTCGATGGGAACTAGTGCAAATATGTGTACATGAGCAGGAGAATTACACCCCTAGCTTTTAGCAAAGACATGGCCAGAGTGTGGGGGGTTCTCCCGGCACAGTTCTGGATCGAGGGTGGGATAAGTGACCCCAGCTGGACCTCATTTTATCCCCTCCCTTCAGTGCTGCTTCTGTTCCTGCTTTAGCTGCTTCTGTTCCTGTAGTATTTGTGTTAACATAATAGCTTTGATTTGGCATAGTATGTGTAATAGAAAGAGGTGATATTTTCCAAACAGACCCAGGGAATTCCTAACAGTGGAAGAAGCACCATAAAAAAAAAAAAAGTTTGGTTGTGAGGGTGTTTGAACATTGGGCAATATCACTAAATAAGAAAACAGGGGGCTGGGTAGATCAAGCTTTGTTTTAATTAGAATTGTTGAAAATAAGAGCATTTGTGCCCTGAAATTCTAGCTACTGTGGTTCTATGCACTTAGAACTTTATTAATGTTAGGTATTCCTGTAATTCTTCAAAAATGTCTGCTGGGGTATGGAAAAACAGCTAGATGATTCCGGGTAATTAATGGAACACTTATTTGGGGTTTAGGGGACTCAACTGTAGAATGGATTTAAATCTATAAGAGATGAATTCGAGCAATATATGTTGTTGTATTCTGGCACATGTTCTGGAGGGTTGTGCAAAGCAAAAGACATTGCAGGTTGCAATTTTTCCAGCAACTGTGCTTATTTTAGTGGCAGCTCATAAAGTTGCTATAATTCAGATTGTCTAAGCAAATGCAGTTTTTATGCTTTGCTCATGGACTCTCTTTCCTTAATGCTACATTTTGATTTGTGTCATGGCCGTTTGTATTAAACAGCTCCCAACATTTCACTCCAGAAGTAACTGCATTTTAGTGACGAATTGATCCCTATGAAACACTGTCATCCTCCTGAAAGGTGCCACATGCCCTCAGTGCCTAGTCAAGAAGTAGGATTGGGGCCATAGTTTATATTGGTTTGCATCTAAAAGTACATTAGGGTCTTTCATGATAACAGTTATTCTTTAGTTATTACATTGGCTCTAATGTAAGTGTCAAAGGACATTATTCTCACTCAGATAGAGGTTATTTTGTACTTGGAATGAAATTCAACTTGATCACATTTCTGTAGCACCAAAACCAAGGATTATAATAATGCCTGAGGAATCTGATAAGGTAGCAAAAGGAAAAATACATTCTAGGGTGAAGGCTCAGAACTCAAAAAAAATAAAATAAAATACACCCTATCCCCATATATATTTTATATGATACTCTTCTGGAGCACAGTGGAAGTAATTCTCTCTTTCAATTTACAATGGAACCTCAGAGTTAAGAACACCAGAGTTACAAACTCACTGGTCAATCAGACACTTCATTTGGAACCAAAGTACGCAATCAGGCAGCACCACAGACAAAAAATAATAAAAAAATACAATACAGTGCTGTGTTAAGTGTAAACTACTAAAAAATAAAGGGAAAGTTTAAAACACATATTTGACAAGGTAAGGAAATTCTTTTTATGCTGGTTTGATTTAAATTAAGATTGTTAAAAGCAGCATTTTTCTTCTGCATAATAAAATTTCAAAGTTGTATAAAGTCAATGCTCAGCTGTAAACTTTTGAAAGAACAACCATAACATTTTGTTCAGAGTTACGAACATTTCAGAGTTATGAACAACCTCCATTCCCGAGGAGTTGGTACTCTGAGATTCTACAGTACCATACATACACACAGGACATTCTATTAGATGTCTCAGCAATTTTTAAGGGTTAACAGTTTCAACTTTTTTTTAATCTACTCTCCTGGATAAGGCTATCATCAAGAAGACAAACTGGAGTTTGGATTGAATATCTAACTAAAACTGTAGGAGCTCACTTTATGATTGCTCATCTAGTAGAAATGAAAATCAATAATAGTGTTCTCTCAATTTATTGTACTACACTATGACTTTATAGTCAAAATGTGTGCTTATCTCTGGGTGGATTACAGAGTGGTGCTTTAGGAGTATACATAATTGAACAAACATTCGAGGCCAGGACTGAGCAATCCATTCTCACTGATTGCTCATTTTCTGAGTTAGCTGCTGTACCACTACTCTCAGCAGCCATCAGATAGGTTTATATTTTACCTCTATCACCACTGTGTTTGTTTTTTAAAGCTTGCAAGAATTTGAATTAGGTATATGAATCAAGAATCTAATCATTAGAGTGAATCAGAAAATGGGGATTGAAAAATATGAGACGTGCCACAGAATGTTGAATTTTCAGAAAAAATTGAAAATGGAAATATTTCTGAAAACTGAAATAATTTTGCTTCTGAAATGCCACCACAGTACTCCAATTTTCTTACTAGGCCAGGCTCCCTAGTCAGACTACATTTTCCATGAGGCACCATGTTCTCTCCTGGGGAGGAGAGGCCGTCACAGGGCTTTGGTGAGTTGTGGGAACCAGATAAGGAACCCAGCCCACAAAAACAATGGGAGTGTTAGGCATCTGAACTACAACTCCCATGATCAGGGGTTCTCAAACTGGGGTTCAGGACTCTTCAGGGGGTCATGAGGTTATTACATGGAGGGGGGTCACAAGCCTTCAACCTCCAATCCAAACCCCACTTTGCCTTCAGCATTTATAATGGTGTTAAATATATAAAAAGTATTTTTAATTTATAAGGGGCGGAGGTGTCATACTCATAGGTTTGCTTTTTGAAAGGGATCACCAATAAAAAAAGTATGAGAGCTACTGCCCATGAGGCAGTGAATGCCAGAGGGTTATTATATATACTATACTGCCTAAGTCCCTCCTCCTTCCCATTTTGTGGTGGCAGACTCTGGTATCAAGACCACTATTTCCCTACCAACTCCACTACCACCGAGTGTGGCCAGAATCCAAACTGAAGCCTTCAACAGTGCACCCATTGCACAGGTAAATGTAAATGGCCTATTTTTGTACAATCATAACCCATCCATTCCCTTAACAGTAAACTTTTAGAATTGGTCCTAGTTTGATTTCCAACTCTTGAATAGCCATGTTCTTTCCACCCCAGAACATCATGGACGCCTGCTTATGGCAGGAGAGGGTGGAGTTGTGCTTGGTGGTTGAGTGGACGGGGAAAAGGAGAATATTAATAACATCATGGCTGTTAAAATATTAACCAGTAATCGTGGTCCATGACAGCGGCCTGCTGGTATATTGGCTCAGTGCTACCAAAAGGAAATGATTCAGTCATAAGGAATGCTTCCTGCAGTTGCTGGGTTTTTCCCTGAAGGTCTTCCATCCACATACTGATGAGCCCAGATTTACTTAGCCTTTCGGATGCAAAAAGATTAGAGCCTGAGGTGTTCTGGCCTCTAATATGTTCAGACCAACCTGATTCACAAGAAACAGGGCCACAAATCCCCAAGCTCTTTCAGAGCAGCAATATGGCCTTAAGAGAAATATAGTATTCAGGAAACGTACATATCTTCCTTGAGCATCCAGTTAAGACATACTGATGAACACAACCACCACATTTTGAAACACCAACCAAATCACTGGCTGATTTATTTGAACTGTGTGATGGGTATTCCATCAAGAGAAGCAGTGATATCACAGTAGGAAGCGTCAGTCTCAAGACAGAGATTGCAAATAACCAACAAATAGCTAAATGGGCCAAAAGAAATCTGATGAGGTTCAACAAGGACAAGTGCAAAGTCCTGTACTTAGGACAAAAGAATCCCATGCACTGCTACAGATTAGGGACTGAAGCAGCAGTTCTGTAAAAAAGGACCTAGGGGTTACAGTGGATGAGAAGCTGGATATGAGTCAACAGTGTGCTCTTGTTGCCAAGAAGGCTAATGGCATTTTGGGCTGTATAAGTAGGAGCATTGCCAGCAGATCAAGGAACATGATCATTCCCCTCTATTCAACATTGGTGAGGCCTCAACTGGAGTACTGTGTCCAGTTTTGGGCCTCACACTACAAGAAGAACGTGGAAAAATTGGAAGATTCCAGCAGAGGGCAACAAAAATGATAAGGGGCTGGAACACATGATTTATGAGGGGAGGCTGAGGGAACTGGGATTATTTAGTCTGCAGAAGAGAAGAATGAGGGGGGATTTAATAGCTGCTTTCAACTACCTGAAAGGAGGTTCCAAAGAGAATGGATCTAGACTGTTCTCAGTAGTACCAGATGACAGAACAAGGAGTAATGGCCTCAAGTTGTAGTGTGGGAGGTTTAGGTTGGATATTAGGAAAAACTTTTTCACTAGGAGGGTGGTGAAGCACTGGAAGGGTTACCTAGGGAGGTGGTAGAATCTCCTTCCTTAGAGGTTTTTAAGGTCAGGCTTGACAAAGTCCTGGCTGAGATGATTTAGTTGGGGTTGGTCCTGCTTAGAGCAGGGGGTTAGACTAGCTGGCCTCCTGAGGTCCCTTCGAATCCCAATATTCTATGATTCTAACACAGTAATTAAAAAGGAGAAAAAACAGCTAGAGGGGAAATAGTGGGCCTGACTCTTCTCACATCACTGTAATTCCATTGACCTTAATGGAGTTAAACTGGGAATAAATCAGTGGTAAGTTGAAGGGGAATCAGCCCCAGTGAATAGTCACTAATATAAGCTGTGGAAGAAAAAATAGGTGGATGGTGGGGGAAGAGTTAAAAGAGGAACTATCACTCATTCTGTACCATTTGGAATTGAAATAAATAAAGCTGAGCTTTACTATAACATAGAACAGGGGTTTCCAAACTACGGTCCGGGGGCCAGATCTGGATCGCGGCGTCGATTTGTCTGGTCCCCCAGCTAGAGTGACCACACAGCAAGTGTAAAAAATAGGGACAGGTAGTGGGGGATAATAGGAGCCTATATAAAAAAAACCCCCAAAATAAGGACTGTCCCTACAAAATTGGGACATCTGGTCACCCTACCCCCAGCTGAGCAGGCACATGGAGAGGCCGCTGCTGCCCCCCGTGCGAGTTTATGCTGGTGGCCCCATGTGCGGAGGGGTGAGTGCTCCCATGGTATGCCTGGAGGAGCAAAGCGGGGGAAGGGGGGTGTCATGGCAGCTGCGTGGCTGGAGGAGCAAAGGGGTGGGTGCCCCTCTGGAATGGCCCGAGGACCAAAGGGGGGGGGGGCGTGCACAGCAGCGGCGTGGCTGGAGGAGCAAAGGGGAGGGTCATGGCAGTGGCCGGAGGAGCAAAGGGGGGGCCGCGGTAGCAGCCTGCAAAGCCCCTTCAAATATCTAATATGGCCCTCGCCTCAAAATGTTTGGAGACCCCTGACATAGAATATTAAGGACAGAACAAAAATCCTGCAAATAGGGCAATTTTTAAAATGCATTGCAGTATTAACTCACTTAAAATATTTACAACTGGACTTTGTTTCCTCAAGCTGGGATGATTGACCGATAAAGGTTTTCTGTAGAAGTGCTTTATGATTAATACATAGTATGACAGTAGGCGACACTTAGCCTAGCCTTCAAATGATATTATTCATATGGTGATGTACAATAGGGAAGCAAAATGAACAAACTATCTCCTCTATTCAGAATGGTGTAGTAATAATTGAATCAGTCATCTCGTGATACAGTGGGATAGACTGGATGATACTCTAAAACTCCCTCAGTGAAAATGGCTGTTAAGCTGACTATTAACAAATTATTTACTATTTGATAATAGAGGAAGAAACAAATGAAAATCTAATAAGCAATATGAGCAGATTCTCTCCCCTGCTCCAGTCCCTTTGCCCACTCTGGTAGCGCAAACGTGCTCGAAAGCCAGCTGATATTCCCAACTAAGGATAGCCTCAAATGATGGAGTTGATTTGACTGGTTCTTAGCCACCCCCTCTGCAGGCCACATTCTGAGAGGTGGGAGGGAATGTACCCAGAGTGCTATCATGCTCCAGCAATAACCAGCAGGCAGAGTTCCCTTTGAAGGCAATAGCCCAGTGAGGTACATTAGAGCAATTCTTGGGCCAGTTCCATGCTGATTCCAAGGCTGCTTTAACATACGTGGGGTTAGTATAGAGGGATCAGTCTGTTTCTCTTACTGTTAAAAAGCCCTATGATTAAAAAAAATGGCTGGCGTAGTAATAAATTATACAAATATTAGAAGGGAAGAATGGCAACAAGCTTCACCAAAATAGAAGTCTCAGAGCCTTAACATTTCTTCCATCCTGCTGGAATAGATTGCCTTTCCCAGGACTTCACCTTGCAGAGTAGGTGGCATTAGAAGGCTCTCGGGTGATACTCCAGATCAGTTACTTATTGAACACAGTACAAAACCTCCAGCAGGATTAATTTAATGAAAGGAAAAGTTTAAACAGCTGAGGGCCAGAAATTCAGCCAATGTAAACTTGCATAAGCTCCAGTATTCCAGTGAAACTGTGCTGATCTACATCAATTCAAAATCACAGTTGTTATTTGGAAGAAGAATATATTATAATAATCACTTTTTTTTTGGAGAAATGGATTACTGAAAACACTAACAAATAAAATAAGAACACCCTATACAGAATGCATATGCAGCTAAAACACTCAGAATTGTTACAGACGGAGCAGAATATGAGAAAGCAGGTTGATATTATCAAGTAACTATTTAGGATGTACCTTGAGGCATATTAAGTGCCTCTGCAATGACTAAATGAACTAATTTTCAAGTTTTATGCATAGCATTTGGATTTGTTATTTGTAATAGATCTAAATGATTGCTCCAGAAACCCCAGGAATAAGATTCCTCTCACAGATGACCCATGAATAAGTGAAAAGCTTCATTAACTGAGCGTCAGGCCTTAACACAACTTCTCTTTTCAGAGTGATTTGTGAAAAAGTTCCCACTTTTGATTTCCCTTATGATGCACTGGGAAGAACACTAATACCCAGAGGGTGGGATAAAGACAGCTGTTCTTACATTTAAACTGGCAATACATTGAAATGGGACTATACCACCCTGGGGCAATATGAAATGAGCATGTCCACATGAAGTACAGCCTTTTGTGTTATGTACTTACTGTCTCTGAAGTGATTGGTACAGCTTAACTGCTTACCTCTTAAATGAATGTGATTGCCTGTGGCATTATATGCACTGTAGGCCTTGTCTACACTGCCACTTTACAGCGCTGAAACTTTCTCACTCAGGGGTGTGAAAAGATGCAAGTTTCAGCGCTGCAAAGTGGCAGTGTAGAGCCACTCCCAGTGCTGTTGGCTACTCCCCTCATGGAGGTGGGTTTTGTTTTTTTTAACAGCGCTGGGAGAGTGACTACACAGCCACATGAGTAGTGAAGACATACCCTAAGATGCCCTGGAACACACAAATGAATGGAAAGACCAAACAAAACTGAGGACTATTTGTATATGCATAATATCTTAATTTTCTTTATTTTTATTGATCAGTCAACAGTCATGAGCATGTCTGTTGGGTGCTTATGTGCCATTTATAATCTTAGAAACAACAAGATAACTTGAATTTGTGGAATAATCTGTCGTACCACAATAATGTATAGATACTGAAGTAAACTGGAGAGTCGAGTATGTATTTAAGTACGTATTTACTTTAATTTTTAATAGGTCAATACAAAGAATGGTTATCCCAAGCCCTGGATACCCTGCCAATATTTAGAATGGTTGTGAAAAGACCCGTACTCTAAATTCTCCCAGGCAACAAAAGTTCAGCTTAACTTGTTACATAAAATTGTTTATAAAAAGTCAGCAAAAGTTGGAGACAAATAGACCAGTGAAGATGGGATCATTTAAGGTAAAGAACTGTGCTAAGGGGTTGTCAAGATTCCTAGTAAAGTCACAGGTTGGCATGACAACGAGCTGAAAGAGTCTAGAAATGGAAGGCAGTGTTATAAGTGAAATCAGTGAAAAGTGTTTTGATTGATTATAATGGGATCAGGCTGCCACCCTTGCTTGGGCATTGTTTATCGAGGATGGTGGGGAGATGTACCACAAATTCAAGCGAGTGTGGAGTGCATGGACTGGAAGAAGCCAGCTTTACTCTCATTGCTGCCACCTCTACCCTCTCCTGGGTCCCATGACATCATCAGGTCTTTGTCTTTCTGATCCTGAAAGACAGCCTGACCAGGCCAGAGAGAATGAATTCAAGGACACGGCCACCTCTATCAGCTTTGACTGAATCCTGACCACCACCTCGGGTCTGAGACTAGGACTCCTGCTGTTACTCCCCTGTGTCATTTCCCTTCCCCAGCTAATTTATTTTCTTTCCTTTCCTTCTCTTTTTGTTTTCTGTCTAAAGCTGGCCCAGACAACTCCATATTTTGCAACCCTGCTGTGAGCTTGTAACCAGAGAGGCAGCTAAAAGCAATGCCTTAGACAGCCTAACATTGGTACAAGTCATGAGTTTCCAAGTTAAAGTCAGCACTAGAGACAGAAGCTGCATTTTCTCTTTGCCATTCTGTTCTCTCTGTGTTTGTTTTGACTTCAAGGAAACAGGATTATACTCCAGTAACAACAGCAGCAGCAGTGGCTCCAGACTATTTAAATGGACAGTTATTATCTTTAATATCATCTAAAAGATTGTCAAACAGGGATTTCTCCTAGAAGAAACTCCATTGAATGAAAGGGAATAAGGGATAGTTAGAACAAAAGCTTTAGTTAATACTTTACATGTCAAATGCCTTATTGTGGGTTTTTTCCCCCTTTTTCTGTGCTTTTAGTAAAGGTTAGAAAGATTCTTTAATAAGAGTAAGCCAACGTTAGCTTGACATGAAACCTCAGATCACATTTAACTGTTTAATGTTGTAACAGTGAACAAGGATTTCATCAAAATCTTACCTCTTTTAGGCCTAAGATGCCCCCTTTTCAAACACAACAGAACACAACCAACATTTACACTGAATGTCTAAAATGAACCACTGACTACCAGTTTTTACTTTTTTTAAGATCATCGTGAAAGAGCAGAGAGACTGCAGCTAGGCACAGCCGGGGTTAAAGAACACTTGAGGATTCAGCTAGCCCCACCCTGTTATACCTGCAGCCAATGCCAGGCCCGGAGTGAGGAGAAAAGAAGGGAGCCTGCCTCAGCCAGGGACTGACTGGTGAAGAGGTAGGTGCTTTCTATATCCCTGCCTGAAGGTACAGACCTGCAACCTGCCTGCCAACATAGCCACGGGAGGCAAGTAAATCTTCCCCAGGCAAGGGGAACCTACAGAGAAACCTCAACCACAGGGCAACTGGACTAGTGGCGCCATGTCCCAAACTAAAAGGGGTTTGCATAGGGAGCAAGCCAGGAAAACAGGCCTTGAACTGCCCTTCTCACAGTTGGGAAAAAGATCCATCTCCCCTTTTTAGGGATTGAGCAACATAGGACCTGGGCCAGGAACTCAGGGAGAAGGAGGGGTCAAGTCCTCTGAACCAATGATTTAGCCATTAGGCTGCCTGGACACTAGGGCCTCATTACAATCATTTTAACAGCAGATTTTATAAACCATTTTCTTCACCCCACATTTAACATCCAGGAGTATCTATACACATTCATAAATCTTTGGTTTGTTATTTTCCCTGGAGATGTCTAGTGTGTTGACGTGGCAGTTTTTATGAAAATAATATACTACACAGTGAAAGAATAGCTACTATATGCTTAAAAGAAGTGTGGGAATTATTGCTGTTACCTTAGGGCCAATCTAAAATGGCCCAGAAATCAACAACAGTTCTCTCCTTTTTTGTAGATATGTTATAATTAGAGTCATGGGAAACATTTTGTTTCTGGTCAAGTGCACGGTTCTTCAAAAGCTGCCCAATGTCTCAGATGACAGTAAAATACATGTTACCATCTCCTACCTTGTCATCAGAGTGTGTAAAAGGTTCAGTCACTGGCCAGCGTGCTCTTCTGTCTCTGTCACCCCCTTCCAGCAACTACCCAGGGGTCACAGAGGTGTGTTCCTTCTTGTGATTCAGCCCTCTGGCCAGGATGCTTACATTCTACTCTGATCTGGGGGTAATAAAAAGTCCAAATGAAAACGAAGTCTTAGTGACCGTGTACCAGGCCTTCTGAGCTTTAGAGCTCTAGAGTCCTTTCCCCTTTACTGCTAAGGCTTATGCTGCTCCTTCTGCTGTGGGGTGATCAGGGAATAGGGTGACCAGACAGCAAATGTGAAAAATCAGGACAGGTGGTAGGGGGTAATAGGAGCCTATATAAGAAAAAGACCTGAAAATCAGGACTGTCTCTATAAAATCAGGAAATCTGGTCACTCTGTCAGGGAATCCAAGTCTACCCTTTCCTCTTAGTTCAAGCCTAGGGCCCCTATGATAAACTATTAGGGTCTGTTTCTTATTATCCCTTGTAGGTTCCCTGGGCTACTTCCTAACTTTGCCTTTTGCAAGTGTTTGTTAGGAAACTTCACCCTCCAGTTCTCTTCTTGGAACTTAGTCTCTCTATAGAACTTTCCCCTAGTTTGTTGCTAGGCTTGCCCTCACATATCAGGGCCAATCCCAGGCTCCATGCTCCCTACTGCAGTTTTTAGTCCTTTCCTATTGGTTCTTCTACCACTCCTTTATAAAAGTCACCCAGTGTCTGATTCTCCCCAGCTGGATCTCATCCTTAATTACCTGTTTCCTCAACCCAGGTGCCATGGAATGGGCTAATTGAACTCTCCTTCACCCTGTCGTTGTCTGCGTGGATTCATACTCCCCATCACACAGTGGACAGCTTATCTATGTTCCCTCTTCACCCAGAGGTGTGGGGTACATTTACGTCACAAATGAAAGTGTGATTGCGGCATGGGTAGGCATTGTTATGCTGGCTTTAAGCTAGAGCTGAGCAAATAATTTTTTCTGTTCAATGGCTCAACTGAATCCGCCCCCCTCCAAATAAATACAAATCAGCTAGTTTTGAACTCAAACTGGATTTTATTGTTTTTTTCTCAGTGAAACATGAAATCCCCCCCACAATTGTTTGGGTTGAATTCAACATTTTCAAACGAATGACATTTCATGTCAGCATTTTGTTTTGAAACAAAATAATGAAATGGTTCATTTAAAAGAATGTCAACACTAACAAATTGCAGTCTCTTTTCTGCCCATGATCTGGTTACATTTTTAACTCAGAACCTCTACATCACTAATATGCACATAGGAGTTGTTTTAGTTTAACAAGTTCAGCAAGATCTGTTGACGCATCTGTGAGAATCCAATCCTATAAGCCCTCTACATTCACTAGCAAGGGGTTAAGTTCTCCTCTCAATGGAGGTCCAGCATAATTGGTGTATAGGCCTTAAGTTCTATATAGATCTAACTGGAACATAGGCTTCTTCCTGATTTCCTTCCTCTTCCTCAAATTTTTCAGATGCTCTCACATGAAGGCAGAATGTGTCTAATTGCCTGCAAGAAAGCATTCCTGTCCAAATTTCCAGGGGGCTTCAAGAAGACTTTAAAGTCTTGCTGAGACTCAATGGACAATCTAGATGGCAGAAATCTCATTAGTTTACAGAAAATAATTCCACCTGGGTGGGAGGGGAGGTGAAGAGCTGTAAGAGAGGAGCAAGAAATTAAGCCAACATGGCTTGCAGTTAAATCTCAATCTTCTGAGTGCAGACCTTGGTGTGTTATTCCCACTGCTTTTGTGTAATTACCCACCCATTCAGAACTATGGAGGAAGTATTTATTAACAGGCTCAAACACACGCTCATTTTATTAGAAAAAGATTGAATCTCTAATATAGATCCAGGAGCAGAAAATTTTAGCTGTTGGAACAGAAAAAAAACATACACTGGAACAGAAAAAAAACATACTCTAAAGTGATCAGACTGTGATTTTTTTATTATTAGATTTGGAAGCAATAAGCAGAACAATTGTTTACAGTAAATGAATATTTTCATTTATTCATAGAAGCATTTTGAATAAAAAAAACATTAAAAAATAAACGTTATTGCCAATCTGTTTGGCGTCTTTGAGTTGGTTAATTCTTTAGAGTACAAGCACAAGTATCAATAATTTATTTAGCTGTTTAAATAGGGCATTAGCTTGTAAAATGATATGTTCCGAAATATGCACAAGAGAGCTGAGATTATGCAGCTGGCTTTTTGGCAGACAAAAGGCTGTTTTTTACCAAGAGGCAATGTTAGCTCAACAATACAATCTTCAGTGAGTTAAGGGATCTCATAACTAGCCCTTTTTGTGAGATGATCCGAATGAATTAGAACTTTCTTCACATGGCCAAAGCAGATGGGAAGGTGTAGAGTTTGTAAACAACAAGTGCTACTGAATCCCCAAGACATCTCTAATACACAGTTAACATCAAATAAAGCAAGTGCTGAACCAACTGTGTTCCTTGGGGAATAATGCTTTCTTGATGTACCTCTGTTTCACACACTCCACAGGAACTTATAACCAATCATTTGTGGGGCTGAGATATGCACCCCTGAATTAGAATCTGTAGTTAAAACCCACTTGGGACCATCAGGAATTTTCAAGTTGTGCAACAGCTGTCTGATCTTCACCACTGAAGTCAAGGGGAGTTTTGTCATTGACTTCAGTGAGAGCTGGATTGGGCTGTAGCTGCCTGTGTAACCACTGATTTTATTTTTGTTACCCTTATCCTTGTTTTTCCCGTCCTGTCATTTTGTTGTCACACTTATGTGGTGCATCTTGTCTCATTTTACTCCTGTGCCTGCAATTTGATCAGCGCAGATGGACTCCTGCATTTAAACAGAGCTCCATTGACTTCAATGGGACTCCATGTAGGCATAAAGATTCACCATGCATACCCGACTGTATAATCAGCTGCTTAGATTGTGAACTGTTTGGGAGCAAGAACTGTCACTGTGGTCCAGCTCCTCAAAGGTTTTCAACTGAAGTTAGGAGCCTAAATACTTTTGAGCATCTAGGGGGCCTATGTCTTTGGGCAGAGCTCAGCACTATGTAACCTTGATTGGGCCTGGTCACACCACTGTAACTGAAATGATAAATAATAATAAAATCCATAGATTTGACTGTTCTTGGTAAAATGTTTAAAAAACCTGTTGTAGAATTCACTATTCTGGGGGGGAGGGGGAGAACCTCTTCTAATTAGGGTTGTAAAAACTGGTTTTGCTTAATTAAGAAACTTCTGAAAATCATGTGTTTTTGATTTAGAACAGAACCCCTAATCTTTGAGGTTCTGGTTATTTATTAATATGGAGATATACCTATCTCATAGAGCTGGAAGAACTGGTTATTGAGTCCAGTCCCCTGCCTACACTAGCAGGACCAAGTACTGTCCACTGACAGATTTTTTGCCCCAGATCCCTAAATGGCCCCTTCAAGCATTGAACTCCCAATACTGGGTTTAGAAGGTCAATGCTCAAACCACTGAGCTACCCTTCCCCTTTGGCATCAATAAAATGTGAATTCTAATACATAGCCTGGGGTTATGTTTTTGTTTCTGTTTTTTTAAATTTCCAACTAGTAATAGAAGCAGCTAGAATAAGAATTACTTTCAAACATGAATCTTTATTGCACACATACCATATAGTTAGTAATGTGTTAAATTACATTCCCTGGAAAAAACAAATTATTCACATTGAAGGGAATGAAACTTAAAAATATTTCACTCATTCCAAAACCTAAAAAAAATAATTTCTACACATTTTGCAAAATACTAATCACTAGTTTTAATGCTCCATCCTGAAAATTATCTTGTTAAAACAAGTTTCCTTTTAATTTTGTATCAGGAAAAAGAAATTCCTTGTTTGAGAAATAATCTTCAAGAACATAAAACCATAGAATACTGAACCATTTTGATATACTAAGGCTGCAAGACACTGTGGGGTCATAACACTAATGTAGCTTCACAGTAAACACCTGTTATATTACCAGTGATTCATTTCACACAGAAGAAATTATAGACTCATAGGAATGGCTGGTAAAGTAAAGACTGAGTAGTGAGGGGAAGATTTCTCTCATTTCCACACTGCTTGTTTTACATGATTAAAACTAAAAAAATCATTCTGGAAAAATCATTCTTTTACCACTTGCCTACCATCCAGACACATTGATTCTCACATTATGGATTAAATGGAGCCCTGAATTCTCCCCTTGGTCATGTGTGACATATATTGAGCATGGGTATGTTCAGTAGGGTTAGGGTGACCAGATGTCCCATTTTTAAAGGGACATTCCCTGCAGGTGTCCTGACTTTTCTTAAAAACAGGCAAATTGTCCTGGATTTTCTGTCTCCTCCCCACCAGTACCTGCTTGCTAGCCACTCGCCACCAGCGGTGAGTATCCAGTGGCTGATGATGGGGTGGGTGTGCAAGGCTGGTGGGAGGGCGAAGATGCAGCGCATAGGGCCACCTGCTCTGCTTGCTGGGCTTTCAGCAGCCTCAACTGCATGCCGCTTTTGCTGTGCTGTGAGCTGTGGTGGTTGATGAGTGTGGACAGGAGTCAGGCGGTGGCCGGTTATGTGTCATCTCTGCTGCCACCCCATTGGCCCTTTACAGGCTTCCCTTCTTGCTGTCTTCCCCCTGCTTTGCCCTTTCACCCCCTCAGCCCCCTGCTCCTTCATATCCCCTCCCCCAGCAGGCTGCGTCATCTTGATCCCAGCGCTGTGCAGAGAGCAAGCCCTGGTGGGAGCACTCAGTTCACCGACAGCCTGGCTGGCAGGCTCCTTCCTTCCTTCCCCTACTACCTTTGGCTCAGCTGGCATCTTTGGAAAGCCCAAGACCCTCTGGCATGGGGCACTGGCCAGGAGGAGCCCTGCATGGGCCAAATCCCTGCACAGCACCAGCACAGGAAAGCCTCTCTGCCCCTCAACTAAGCTCTGGAGGGGTAGGGGAAAAGCAGTTTCCAGCCTCTTCATGCCCCAAACCTGCATGCTCCACAGCAGGCCCTGAGGCAGGGACTTAGCACCCTCTTTGCCCTCCCAACCCCAGGTCTGGCCCCCAGGAAGCATGGGGCTTCTCCGTCCCCTAGTCACCCTCCTCTGCTGAGCCACCTCTCTGGCCGGGTTAGCGAAAGCCCCTCCAGTCAGGTTCCGTGGGCCCGAGTGCACAATGCATCCGTAGGGCTTACCCCTGTCCGCACTGTAGCCAGGGGACAGTAGGCGGCTGGGTTATGTCAGTGGCCAGCAGCCACCTAGAGGTGTTAGCTACCTTTTTACGCTATGTAGGCAGTAAGAGAGAAGCTGCTTCCAGCCACATGGGAGCAATGCGGGTGGAGGAAGAGATGAGTTCTGCAAAGACACAGACCAGGTCATCCCTCCCACTCCCTATTCCTCTTCTGCAGCTGGAAGCAACTGCTGTCCCTTCCCTCCTGCACAGTGCTGAAAGCCTGCTGCTGGCCACATTCTGGTGTGAACCCTTGCAGAAATCTGGGGAGAGGAGGCATGTGACCCTGCATATCTCCCTTACACGTTGCCTCGGGAAGATGCAGTGCCAGTACCGGGAGAGGTGGGTCTGTCCTGAGGGCCCAGCCAGTCATGGAGGGCAGAGAGCACCAGGCAGGGAGGATAAGGTCAGTCAGTCACTCCCACTGTGTGAGAGATGTGTACAGGAATGTGTGTGTCACCCCTCCCTCTATGAACCCTAAAGCCTTAAAGATGAGAAGGAAAATAGAAAGAATCCAACTATGCAATATTTCTTTTTAACAGGGGCTCAATCAACTTGTTGTTAGTTTGAACTGGAGCTGTTGATTAATTGCAGTTAACTCACACAATTAACTCAAAAAAATCAGTCGTGAATATTGTTAAACAATAGACTATCAATTGAAATTTGTTAAACATTTTGGATGTTTTTCTACATTTTTATATATATTGTATTCTGTGTTGTAACTGAAATAAAAGTGTATATTATTCTTGATTACAAATATTTGCACTGTGAAAAATAAAGAAAAGAAATAGTATTTTTCAATTCACCTCATACAAGTACTGTAGTGCAACCTCTGTGTCGTGAAAGTGCAATTTACAGATGTAGAATTTTTTGTTACATAACTGCATTTAAAAACAAAACTATGCAAAATTTCAGAGCCTACAAGTCCACTCAGTACTACTTTCTGTTCAGCCAATTGCTAAGACAAACAAGTTTGTTCACATTATAGGAGATAATGCTGCCCTCTTTTTATTTACAATGTCATCAAAAAGTGATTAAAGGCATCTTCATGGCACTTTTGCAGCCTCATTGCAAGGTATTTACATGCCAGATATGCTGTAAACATTCGTATGCTCCTTCATGCTTCAGCCACCATTCCAGAGGACATGCTTCTGTGCTGATGTCGCTTCTTAAAGGAATTATGCTTTAATTAAATTTGTGACTGAACTCCTTGGGAGAGTATTATATGTACTCTACTCTATTTCACATGCATTCTGCCATATATTTAATATTATAGCAGTCTCTGATGGTGACCCAGCACATGTTGTTCATTTTAAGAATACTTTCACTGACGATTTGACAAAATGCAAAGAAGGTACCAATTTGATATTTCAAAAGATATCAAGACACCTCTTGATCCAAGGTTTAAGAATTTGAAGTGCCTTCCAAAAACTGAGAGGGACGAGGTGTGGAGCATGCCTTCAAAAGTCTTAGAAGAGCAACACTCTGATGAGGAAACTACAGATTCTGAACCACCAAAAAACAGAAAATCAACCTTCTGCTGCTGGCATCTGACTCAGATAAAGAAAATGAACATGTGTTGAGCCGCACTGCTTTGGACTGTTATCAATCAGAACTCATCATCAGCCTTGACGTATGTCCATTGGAATAGTGGTTGAGGCATGAAGGGACATATGAAACTTTAGCACATCTGGCACATAAGTATCTTGGGACGCCGGCTACAACAGTGCCATGAGAACATCTGTTCTCACTTTCAGATGACATTGTAAACAAGAAGTGGGCAGCATTATCTCCTACAAATGTAAACAAACATTTTTGTCCAAGTGATTGGCTGAACAAGAAGTAAGACTGAGGGGACTTGCAAGCTGTAAAGTTTAACATTGTTTTATTTTTGAATGCAATTATTTTCTGTACAGAATTATCACGAAAGTTGAACTTACAAATGTAAAAAGAGATTGCACTATAGTGAATTGCATTAGGCGAATTGAAAAATACTATATTTTTTTTTGTTTTTTTCAGTGCAAATTCTTGTAATGGAAAATAAATATAAAGGGAGCACCATACATTTTGTATTGTGTGGTGTAATTGAAATCAATATATTTTAAAATGTAGAAAACATCAAAAATGTTTAAATAAATGGTATTCTATTATTGTTTAACAGTACAATTAATTGCAATTAATTTTTTATCACGATTCATTTTTTAATCTCTTGATAGCCCTAATTTGAATGTTTGTACAATTGATTGCTGTTAAACTCACTTGAATACGAGTAATTTTCCCAGGCGTCCCGTAATCAGCATAGAGAAATACAGTCACTCTAGGTATGGCCAAAATTTTGAAACTTGGATTCCTCAAGTTTGGGTGCCCCCAAATTCATATTTAGGCACACTTAGTGAATGTCTACACTTCACTCTCGTTATGGCGGATGTAGAGTAAATATTCTGCACAATCCCCGCCCCAGCATGGAAATAAACAGCACTCGACGCAGTGAGACACTGGTTAGGCGACTAAAGATGCCTGTATGTACCCTGCACGGCTCTCTACATGCCCAGGTAGCACTACCTCTGTCTACAATACTATTTTAGCAGCGTAGTGTCCCACTGCCTTCTTGCCTTGCGGAGAAAGGCTCCAACAGCAAGGAAAGGGAGCAGGGAGAGATTCTGGCAGCTCCCCCGTGCTGAGCCTCTCCATGCCACAGGGGAAGACTCCAGCAGTGGGGAAGGCTCTGGCCGAGGGAAGTAACAGGGAAAGGCTGGGGCAGCTCCCTGCTGGAGCCTTTCCTTCCTTCAGCCAGAGCCTTTCCTCACCTCAGTGAAAGGCTCCAGCAGTAGGGAATACCCGCGTCTTTCCCCCTGCTTTCCCCTGTCAGAGCCTTCCACTGACACAGATAGCTACACATCACAGTGCGGATACAGCCTGCTTTTCACTCCGGCACACAGTTATACGTACACTACACTCTGCCACCAGTGGTGTGAGTATAGGCCTATGTTAAGTGCCTGCTTCTGCTCCAGTGATGTCAATGGGAGCGTTATGGACTTCACAGGGCACAGGATCAAACCCAAAGTTGCTTAATTTTCAGAGGTACTGAGCGTATATTTTAGTGACCATGATTGAAGGTGCTTATTAGAGAGCAGTACAGCACCTGTGTTCTGAATCCCCAACAAACCAGATTTCACCACTGTTCACAGAGAGCAAACACCGAGCGGGCCAAGCAAAATTTGTTAAAAAAGTTGAATGAATATTCAAGGAAAATTTTTTGCATTATGCCTTCAGTTTTAGTTTCAAAAATGGAATGCAAATTTGCCTCCAGCGCTATTGTGACTAGTATAAAACAGGTAACTAAACTGCATGTGATGTCTATGGAAAGATGGACTGATTTCAGAAACGTAATGTACGCACTCAAGCCCAATGACAGCAATTCCAGGCCCCAGAACAGAACAATCAATGGACTCCCATGCATGCACAAGCCATGGACGTGGTCTGCCTGACACTTGGGCAGTACTGCGTCTGCGCTGGCTGGTGCCCAGAGAGCTTCCGGCTGCGCTGCTTGGCACAGTCTTCTGGCATGGCCAGGGCTTCCACATGCCGCCCGGTAGAGTGACCAGAGGTCCCGATTTTATAGGGACAGTCCCAATTTTTCAGTCTTTTTCTTATGTAGGCTCCTATTACCTCCCCTATCCCCGTCCCGATTTTTCACACTTGCTGTCTAGTCACCCTACCACCCACTGGGGTCACCAACAGTCTAACCGCCGAAACCCAAAGATCCTTTCCCTGCCCCTGCCCTGCCCACTTCCTGAGACCATGCCCCTGTCCCACCCCTTTTCTGAGGCCCTGCCCCCTGCTCACTCCATTCCCCCTCCCTCTGTTGCTCACTGTCCCCCACCTTGACTCACTTTCATCAGGCTGGGGCAGGAGGTGGGGGTCAGGGGTTTACCTTGGGTGGCTCCCAAAAGCGAGTGGTACACCCTTCTGGCAGTGGCTCCTAGGTGGGAGGCTCTGGGAATTTCTACAGCAGCCACATGCCGCTGCCTGCAGGCACTGCTTCTGCAGCTCCCATTAGCCACAGTTCCTGGCCAATGGGAGCTGTGGAGTCAGCCCTCAGGACAGGGGCAGCACATGTAGACCCCATCCCCAGAGGCTGCAGGGACGTGCTGGTTGCTTCCGGGAGCAGCACGAGGCGAGGGCAGGCAGGAACCCTCGAGCCCTGTTAAATTGGCTGGGCCCCTGGGCAATTGCATCCTTTGCCCCCTGCTGGCAGCAGGCCTGTATGTACTAGGTTTAATACAGAGATCTATACACATATAAATTTTTGGCTTATGTAGACCTGAGCATATTTACTTATTTTTAAACTGTATTATAGTTTTAGCAGAATTTCTGTAATCACATAATTAGATAATCACAACAACATGTAGCCATTAAAAATTACAGTGTTCTGAGATATAACCAGTCTAGAATTACTCTGGATATCTGAAAAGAAATACTCGCCAATTAACTTTTAAAATATGTCATCCTCAAAAAGTATTAAATTCCTGGCACGCAAAAATGTATTAGTAGTGAAGGAATTACATTACTATTTAATGTGTGTGTATATGAGAACTGGGTGTGCACACATGCTTTGCTTTACCTCATCTTGCTTCAGCACTAGTTTTACAGAGTTGTCATTTGGCTCCTGGTGCTTTTCACATTAACTAGAAATCTGGCCTTTATTCATTATGCAAATTCATGTTAACTGATTTCTCATTGCTTAGGAATAATTTATGCTTTGGGGCACTTATGTGATCATTTTTTAAAAAAATTGTGAACTGAAACAGGCCCATAACCATAAGTGTAAAAATGGTTACAAAATGCTTCATAGTCTAAAGTTCAGGCTATATAAAAATAAAGTGAAGAAAGGCTCCTCTGAAATCTCATTTACTATTCCTATTTTCTGATTGATTGTTGATATTCCTTGCTTATGATTTCATGGAATCACAATTTCAAACGCCTGAGCTGTGAATGTTTGCTTGGACAATGGCAAGTTAAACGTGTACATAAACATGTATTTATTTGTTAATTCATTTTAAAGTGAAGAATGAGGGATAATTTTCATGGTGAATAGGATATGAGGCCATAAATGGCTCAGACGTGATTAAATGCCTTAGTAAAGCTGAGGCATTTGATAATAATCAAAGTGTTTATTGAAAGTGCCTAATGAAATGGACATTGTTCCTATTATATGACAAAAAATAAGATAAATTACCACATAAAAAAAGTAAGTTACTTCTTTTATTGCAATTGCTACATCGGTAGACATCACACTAAGGACAATGATTGGGCAGTATTCTAGCTAAAGGATGAGATTAAGGGATAATGTTTAGGTAGGAGTGAAGAAGGCAGAAGAGGTATATGAAAGTAGAAGAGGCTGGCAAAAGGGAGGGAATGGACAGGCAGATGGCAAGGAGTGGTATTCAGTAAAGACACAGGGGGAAAAGGAGAGTATTGCCTGATTGCCCCTGTGAACTCAATGGCAGCTTTACCTTTGAGTAAAATGGACACAGGATCAAGACACAGAAGCAAGTCATAATGAAGCTGGAGGATAACATAGAATCACAGAATATGAAGGTTGGGAGGGACCTCAGGAGGTCATCTAGTCCAACCTGCTGCTCAAAGCAGGACCAACACCAACTAAATTATACCAGCCAGGGCTTTGTCAAGCTGGACTTAAAAAACCTCTAAGGCAGGAGATTCCACCACCTCCCTAGGTAACCCATTCCAGTGCTTCATCACCATCCTAATGAACTATTTTTTTCCTAATGTCCAACCTAAACCTCTCCCACTGCAACTTGAGACCATTATTCCTTGTTCTGTCATCTGGTACCACTGAAAGTATCCTCTCTGGAATCCCACTAGGCATCGGGGAGTGGCAGCGGCCCGCAAAGCCCCTTCAAAAATTTAATATGGCCCTCGTCTCAAAAAGTTTGGAGACCCCTGCTCCAGATCACTAATAAATGAAAATATTAAACAAAACTGGCCCCAGGACTGACCCTTGGGGCACTCCACTTGATACCAGCTGCCAATTAGACATGGAGCCATTGATCACTACCCATTGAGCCCGATGATCTAGCCAGCTTTCTGTCCACCTTGTAGTCCATTTATCCAGCCCATACTTCTTTAACTTGCTGGCAAGAATACTGTGGGAGACCATATCATAAGCTTTGCTAAAGTCCAGGAATAACATGCCCTCTGCTTTCCCCTCATTCACAGAGCCAGTTATCTTGTCATAGAAGGCAATTAGGTGAGTCAGGCATGACAAGCCCTTGGTGAATTCATGCTGACTCTTCCTGATCACTTTCCTGCTCCATGATTTTTCCAGGGACTGAGTTGAGGCTGACTGGCCTGTAGTTCCCCAGATCTTTCTTCTTCCCTTTTTTAAAGATGATTTGGTAATGGTTGATTTAAAAAAAGATGAATTGATTGAAATAGCCTAGTGAAAGATTATCTGATGTCAGTGGTCTCTATGGGAGAGGCGGTAGCAGAATGCCCATAGCCTTTCTTCCTAGCTGCTCGTGGCTGGTCTGGGATTCTTTGGGGGATGGGGAGGAGAGGTTTTTTTAAAATATCTGCCCCAGAATAGTGCTGGTGGAGGTGACAGATTGCTGACACCCAGTCTCGCTGGCACTGCTTCCCTGCTGGGTTGCACATTGATCTCTACTCACTTCCCTTCTATCTGGCACATAAAATGTTACATTCTATATCAGCAACAGTCGCACTTCAGAAATAGGTATCCCTACTCCTGTATAAGTAATCTACACTAGCCACTGATAACAGAAAAGACCAAATCAAACTGCCTCAGATGTTAATAACCCCAAAGTTTGGGGATACTAAAATCCAATTTTGATTAACAGTCACCTGACCCCTACAATTCATTGATTATAAAGTCAGAAGGACGACTATGTTTCCCACTGTGTCTGACATCCTGCATAACACATGCCACAGAACTTACCTGAATTAATTCCTGTTTTAACTAGAGCATCTCCTCTAGACAAATATCCAATCTTGATTTATAGATTTCCAGTGATGGAAAATCCATCACAACCCTTGGTAAATTGATCCAGTGGCTAATTACCCTTATTTTAAAAATTATGCCTTATTTTCCATCTGAAATCATGTAACTTCAACTTCCAGGCATTGGATTTTGTTAGGCCTTTGTCTGCTAGACTTAAGATCCCTTATTCTCCAATTTCTGTTCCTCATGTAGGTACTTGTAGACCATGATTAAGTCACCCCTTAACCTTTTCTTTGATAAGCTTAATAGATTGAGTTGCTTGAGTCTATCACTACAGGTCATCCTTTCCAAACCTTTAATTAGTCTCATGATTCTGACCCCTCTCCAATTTATCAATATCCTTCTTGATCTGTGTGCACCAGAACGAAACATAGTATTCCAGTAGTGGTTGCACCAGTGCCAAATAAAGAGATAATACAGCCTCTCTGCTACTTTTTATTCTTCTGTTTATACAGCCAAGAATTGCATTAGCCCTTTTGGTCACAACTTTGCACTGGGAGCTCATGTTCAAATGATTATCCACCCTGACTCTCAAGTCTTTTTCAGAGTCACTGCCTCCCAGGATAGGGTCCCCCATCCTGTAAGTATGGCCTGCAATAACGAGCAACATTAAAACATTGGGTCCAACCCTACCTTCTGCCCCCATACTCTTGGAAACTTCAAATTTGCAGCTGAACTTTGTGGTTTATGCCCATTTCTGCTCAGGAATGTTTTTAGAGGACTTTGAGACATAAGGATGGAAAGTGACATAAATCCTTTAACATATTTGGAGTCATATACAAAAACAATATAGACTGAACTGGGGATAAATGTTGGAGAAATTGTGGTGAAAGAGGAGATTTTATAATATATAGAGGATATGTCCAGACATTAAAGATTATTGAGAAGCTATTCGTAACCAAATACTACAAACTGTTGGGTATGTATTATCTTTGGTAATGCTTCTGGGGCTTCTAACAGACAGTCCCATTTCAAAGAAGTGAAAGAATTAATCTCTGAGTGGCTAGACTAAGATAGCCATTCACTGGAAGGAGAAAAATAATCCAAATGAGAGGAATGGTTCCAAAAAATATGGAAAAATTAACACAAAAATTACATACACAGCAAAATGGACAGAGGACAAATAAATACTTCAATGTTTGATTACCAGTTAGTTAACACTCAAAGTACATTCACCCAGAGCTGCCCAGAGGCAGGGGCAAGTGGGGCAATTTGCCCCAGACCCAGGCCCTGCAGGAGCTCCCACAAGAATACATGTTACTATAGTATTGCAACTTTTTTTATGGAAGGGGCCCCCAAAATTGCTTTGCCTCAGGCCCCCTGAATCCTCTGGGCAGCACTGCATTCACCTGCAAAGATCCCTAGTGCACCTCCATTTTTTTAAATAAAACTATTTGATAGACATGCCTAGTTTGATAATTATGAGTAGAATCAGTAGTTTGACTCAAATATAATTACCAGAAACAACGTAGGGGTATAAATGCTACTGTATGAAAAATGGTTTTGTATAAAAGTATAATATAAAAATGCTAATTATTTTGGCCTTCTGCCAATTTCCCACTCTATCACGTGAACTGATGTCAGATTAATCCTATCCATTTCTTCACTTGTACAAAATCTCATTAGGGTTGCCAACTTTGTAATATTTAAAAACTGGACACTGCATCAGAAGTGTCAGAACCTCCCTTGCCCCTCTTCTCATCCCCAACTCCCCACCCTCGATTCACTCCTCTTCTTTCCCCCTCCATCGCTCATTGCTATTCCCCTCTCTCCCCTGTCCAGGTCAGGAGGGACTCACCTGCAGAGCTGGGGCTGGGAGCTGCAGCCAATCGATGCAGGTAGGAGGTGGCCCCGGCTGAGTAGGGACTGATGTTCATGATGACCCAGTGTCTCCCCACCTGCAATAATCAGACTTTGGTCAGATCTATTGACCTGACACCCAGACACTGTCAGGTCTCTTTTTCAACCAGACTATCCAGTGAAAACTGGGTACCTGGCCACCCTAGGTCCACTTACCAGAGTTTATGCAGATCATAGGCTTGTGATGATCTATGCTCAAAGGGGGAATTTCATCCATACAAAAAATAAAGTAAGAATGCGTGTACATGGTAGAAGAGTTAACTAATCAAAAATAGGCAGATTATATTTTACAAGATTAAACTGTACTCTGCACTATTCTTCTGACTATGTACGGACACTGGTAATAGACACTAGTCGCTCAGAATGCATTTTTCCTCTGTGAATAGGCTTTACATTTAGCTTTTTATAGCACATTTCCTCAAGAAGATCATTTTTAGCAAGACTTAAACACTAGGATAGCAATGTAAAAACACACCCAGTCTGGCTGGAGATCTGGATTACACAATTATACCAAACTGCAGATCCTCACAGATTTGCAAAGGATAATTTGCTAATCATAGTCATTGCACAGGCTGTAAAAAGGTTTAAGAGGAATTATCTGTTCTCAGTCCTACAGTGAAAGTCTATAGAACAGGCAAAATTATGACAGGGAGCTGGTGGCTAAAAGCCATCAATCACAAGGCTCCTCTCACCTCGGTGCTGCGTGGAAAGATAATGCAAGTCTCCAGCGAAATGCTCCCAGAAAATGCTCACAAAGAATATTAGGCCCGAGGCCTTGTCTATGCTGCGGAGTTTTGGCGGCAAAAGAGCAGAGGTGTACATAGCGTGGTGCACTTTTGGCAACAAAACTCTTCTGTTTTGATGATAAAATGAAATCACCGCAATGAGAGACAGAGCTTTTTGCACAAAAGTTTTGTCAACAGCATGCCAATGTAAACGCTGCTGTTTGTTATGTCAAAAGAACTGCCCACCCCCCCAGTATCCCACAAAGCCTGCCATCACCTCTCTGCTCACTGTTTTGAGCTCAGCTGTCTGTAGGCATGTGCCCCTCCCGTTTCAAAGCTCGGGAAGGCTTTGACTTTCCTCAGCTCAAGGGTGCTCAGGATGTAGCTCCTGGAAGCTGAGGATTTCTGTGGGAGAACTTGGAGGGAATCACAGATCCAAAGGCAGGCAGGCAGGGCAGGCTGCTGCTGCAGGAGGGGAAAAGAGAAGTGAGAAGAGGAAGAGATTGCTGTGCTGAGCCAGGGGCTGATGTGGGAAGTATCCCCCTCTCCCAGGATTGGTTGCTCAGGCTGCTCTCTGAACTTAAAAAAACAACATGGCGACACACTCTCCCAACACACACACACACACACTGTGTTTGTGGGGAGGGTATATGTGAGACAGACAATCTCACACACTTCCCCAATACATGCTCTCCCCCAGCCCGACACACCATCCACACTCCCTGTCACCCACTCTTCTCCTTCTGCCTCACATACACTTCAGTTGAAAAGTGGCTGGCAATCTAGTAGAATGCTCATGGAATGATGGGATTGAGAAACCCGCATGATCAGACTTACCCCATGAGGCATTGCAAACCCTTCCCAAAACACAGTGTAGCCAGATAGCTACCCACGGTGCACTGCTCTGTGTTGATGCAAGAGCTGCTACTGTGAATGTGCTCTTCTGACACAAGGAGCATAATGTGGCCAGGCAACAGCAGTTTAATTAAAGTGCTTTAATTAAAGCAGCATAACTTTTGCCAACAAAACTCTGCAGTGTAGTCAAGGCCTTTGTTTCATTTACAGTAACAGCCACTTGACTCTATCCTGACACATTAAAGTGATCTTAAAGCAGGAGTAAATTATATTTGCAGTTATATAAACTATTCTGCTAGCATAGTATAAAGCTGTGAATGAGGCCTTCTTTTAAAAAAAGGTGTACATAGGCAGAGAAAAGGGGCATGAGAATGTCCATTTTCTCTTCATTCGGTATGCCTGTATTTTCCGTTCAGATACTGTGTAAAAACTAACTGAATTTTAAAGCCTGAAATTCTGAATGTGGTTTGTCTTTACAAGGATTAATTTCTTTGGTTTCTTTGGGAAAAAATGAAAGACATCAAACACATTTTGTTCTAGATCAACTTTTGAAAATTATATGGACGTGGCTCGTAACAACTTAGATATTAGAAACAAAAGCTTTGATGCAGCTTGAGCGCTGGCAATAATGATTTGCAACTATCTTCTTTAAGAGGGAAACACTGTGATTCAGTGAGTTGTTTGATTAATTACCAAGGATAATTAACCCTCTTTTTTTCTTTTTCAGAAATGTTTAATATGGATGACTCACACTGCATATAATGTATGATTTACTAAACAAAGAACTCCTTTTACTTTACCATACTAAACTCTGACTAGTTGGAAATTTTCCCTTTTTTTAAAAAAAAACAAAAATTGGAAAATTTCCATTTTGCTGTAGGAAAAATCAAAATGAAATATTTTTGTTTGGGTCAACCCTATATGTAGAACTTAATCAAAACATTTCATTTAAGGTTATTTCAACATTAATCTGTGTTCATCTGAGTGGTTGTGGTTCCTGTGCTTTTCATGTCTCATGCCTCCATTATCCTCTGTGGGCTGGGCTGTCAGATGAACTATATCTATTATGATGTGATCAAACAGCTTAATGGGACTAGATCAGGGGTGGTGCAGATAATATTCATCCAAGAATATTAAAGGACTTGGCAAATGAAACTGCAAACACAATAGCAAGGATTTTTAATGAATCTGCAAACTAGGGATTGTACCCTATGACTAGAGAATTGCTAATATAGTACCTATTTTTAAGAAAGGGGGAAAAAAATCATCCAGGAAACTGCAGGCCTGTTAGTTTGATCTCAATTACATGCAAGGTCTTGGAACAAATTTAGAAAGAGAAAGTAATTAAGGTTATAGAGATAAAGCAGTAATTGGGATAAAATGCAACATGTTTGTACAAAAGGTAGCTCATGCCTGACCAACCTGATCTCCGAGAAGAAAACTGATATTTTAGGCAGAGGAAACTTAGTAGATCTAATCTACTTGGATTTCAGTAAAAGCATTTGATACAGTTCCACATGGGAAATTATTAGTTAAATTGGAAAAGATGGGGATTAATATGAAAATTGAAAGGCAGATAAGTCTCTGGTTTAGGGGAGACTACAATGGGTCATACTAAAAGGTGACTTGTTGGGTTGGAGGGTGGTTACCACTGGAGTTTCTCAAGGACTGATCTTGTGACTGATCTTATGTAATATTTTTATGAATTACTTTGGCACAAAAAGTGGGAGTGTACTAATAACATTTGCAGATGACACAAATTTGGGAGGTGTTACCAAAATGGAGGAAGATCAGAATATCATACAAGAAGATCTGGATGACCTTGAAAACTGGAGTATTAGAGATGGGATTAAATGTAATACAGTAGTACAGAGTTCAGGGTCATCCACACAGGGTACAACAACAACAATTTTTGCTATAAGCTGGGAACTTAGTTGTAAGTGACAAAGGAGGAGAAAGATCTGGGTGTACTGGTTGATCACAAGAAGACTATGAGCCATCAGTGTGATGCAGCCACATAAAAGGCTAACGCAGTCCTAGCATGCATCAAGAGAGGTATTTCCAGGAGAAATAGCGAAGTGTTAGTACTGTTATGCAAGGCACTAGTGAGACCTCATCTGGAATACTGTGTGTAATTCTGGTCTCCCATGTTTATGAAACATGAATTCAAACTGAAGCTGGTACAGAGAAGGGCTACTGGGATGATCAGAGGAATGGAAAACCTACCTTAGGAAATGAGATTCAAAGAGTTCGGCCTGTCTAGCCTAACCAAAAGAAGGCTGAAGGGAGAGATAACTTTTTTCTATAAACACATCAGAGGGATAAATATCAGGGAGAGAGAGGAGTTATTTAAGTTAAGGGCCTGTGTGGACACATGAACAAATGGATATAAACTGGCCATGAGCAAGGCTTGAAATTAGATGAAGATTTCTAAGCATCAGAGAAGGGAAGTCCTGGAACAAGAGGAGCAAATGGGGGCAGAAACTCTAACTGGCACCAAGCCTGAGCTTGATAAATTTATGGATGGGATGGGATGGGATGCTGAAGCTGCCCACAGTGGCATGTAGCTGATCTGTGACTGTGAGCACCAAATATCTCCAATGGCTGGTGATGAGATACTAGAAGGAAAGAGCTCTGAGTTACTACAGAGAATTCTTTCCCAGGTGTCTGGCTAGTGGGTCATGCCCACATGCTCAGGATCTAACGGATAACCATATTTGAGGTCAAGAAAAGACTTCAGTAACTCAGCCAGAGGTTATGGGTCTATTGCAGGAGTGAGTGTGTTAGATTCTATGGCCTGCAATGTGCAATCAGACCAGATGAACATGATGGTCCCATCCGGCCTTAAAGTCTATGAGTCTCATGTCTGGTTAAACTGCCGTGGTGGATTGTGGGAATCTTGTGATTACAGTTCATCATGGGAAATGTAGTCTGACCAGGGAGCCTTTCCATTCTGAAAAAAAAAAATAATAATTCAACTTTTCATCCCAATTTGATGTGAAAACAAAAGTTAAAATATCAGAATTTCCTATGGAATGGAAATTGTAATATTCAACAAGCTTTACTGACTAGTAAATGGTGAGGACACATAGAACCCATGAAACCAGTCATTTTTATGACACTGCAAGTCTCTTAGGGTCATATTTTTGAAAGGCACTTAGGTGCCTAGTGGGATTTTTAATTTGTATTTTTAGGCTCCTAAATACTTTTAGAAATATAGTCAGTCTTTCTGTGCCTCTGTTCCCTATCTATAAACTGTGGGTAACAGCACTTCTTTCCCTCTTAGGGTGATGTAAGGCTAAATACATTAAAGATTCTAAAGTGCTTGGATAGTATGGTAAAGGGAGCCATATAAAATACTATAGATAAGTGACTAAAGAAGGTGTAAGTAGTGGAGAATCAGTCCTAGTATGTACAATACAATATAAAAATCAATATAAATACACATTGGAACAATTAAACTATCACAATATAGTGTGTCTATGAGAGTTAGACTTGTTTACTAATTTTATCTAACAGAAAATTTCAGTTTATCCCTAAAATTCTATGTCTAGAGAGCCACAGAAGTTACATGTTTTTCATAGCCAGAACAATTTAAGTCTCTACTCATGTGTTTCAGTTTGCTGCGGGAATCAAATTCATATCTCAGAAGTCTAAAGTCTCATAAGATGACATATTAGTTATTGGTAATAGGTTTTTCTCCTGCTCTTAATTGTATCTGGTGAAATACCATACACTGTTATATTACATTCTCAGAGACTGTCAGAATTCAAAACTACAGATGCTTATTTTGTGAAATGCCATTTAAAATGAACTCTCCACTAAAGTTCTTGTTTTATATTGTTGCAGGGTACTCAGTGTCCCGTAGGAACGAGGCACACACACAGCTGTTGAATAAAAGTAGTGAGTTTATTGAAGGCAAAAGTGGCACACCCGCAACGGAGGCTCCTTTTGTTGCTGCCACTGAGACGGGGAAAGCCCGATGCACCGGAGCAATGCTCGGGATGAAGCCCACTGCGCGTGGGAACACAAGCAGAGAAATAACAGGAACATTTGCATCTCATACATACCTCATGAATAACTAATACCTTATTTCTATCTTATTAGTATTACATAATGCAAGCAGATGTCTCATTAGTATTGCACAAGGCAAGCAGGCAATGAGAACCAGTTAACTCTGGCATGTAAAATATGCGATAACAGAGCAGCAACCAATAACAGCAACATGACCTATAATAGCCGTTCTTTCCCTGAAGCCGAAAGTGGGGAGCGCTTCTAGGTGCCCATGGTTACAATTTCTTCCGGCCTCCTGCATACATGTTGACCTTTTCCATTTAAGCTGTGAACCGTATTCCTGATCCCCAAGCTGCTTTAAAAAATATTCACTTACAGCTTTTAATCCTTTAATTTATTCAATATTATCAACTGATAACTCAGTTTAAGACCCCAATTTATGAAACCACTTAAGTGAGTGTTTAAGTCCATCTTTATTCTTACCTAAGCACAGGCTTAAAGTTAAGCTTATGCTTTTCTTAATATGGATGCTTTATTGAATCAGGACCTAGGGGTTTTTTTTATCAGTTTTCAACACACCTCTTATTTAATCGTCCTAGAAATTCCTTATAAAAGCCTCCAAGTAATATACTGCAGGAACATTTCATGACAGCATAGAAAGAAAACTTTGCATGGGAAAGGTTAGATTTCTTTTGATCCAAGTCTAGATACTAAATACAAATATTTGTCTATAGCCTTAACTTGAGAGAATAGTGTTAAATTGCCAGTTTTCAGTTATACTGTAGTTTGAACTATGAGTCATCAGAATATGATGACAGGGAATTTTATGTTTCAAGGAAAGCATGAATGCTATACTTTATGACAGGCTTTAAAGAAATAATATAATCAGAGTGAGGTGTGCTGTACTGAAGGCAGTTTATATACCTGTGCTCTCACGTAGGGTCAGATTATGCCATTATTCACATTGAATAGTACCACACTCAATGGGACTACTTGCAGAATTATTCACTATTCAAACTCACCGAATCCATTTTTTAATGTATTGCCCTGTAGACCAGGATCAGTGTTATCTGTGGTTATTGTATAAGGGGCTTAGATACCGCTGTGACAAAATGCTAAATACTGTAGTCATTATTAATAATAAATTCCTGTGAGAGTTCCCTGCTCCTTGCCACCTTAACATCTGTTCCATGCCCATAATTTTCCCAGATGGGGAGCACGTGGCAGGGTACAGGCAGAGGTGTTGAAACAGTGGCAGCATGGTTTCTATGCAAGCTATGATGCTGGCCATGGAGAGGGGCCAAGGGAGCAGTAGGAAGGTGCTTCCCCTTTGTGAGGATGTCTCTAATCACAAATATTGGGTCCAGTATTTCTCATGAACCCTTGGATCTCACAAGATGGGAAGGCTAAACTTCTCATTTTGGGGAGTGCAGATCCTTATCCTAACATGTACGTCAAGCCCTAGCTCTAGAATGCCCTAAGCTGAAAACACCCACCAATCACTTGGATTCCGACCAGACTCTGAATCAGAAGTTCACAGGGCCAAGCCTGCCTCTAGATAAAATGAAAACGAATGTAAGAAAGCAAAATGTCTCATTTGTAGGAATACATTTTTGGAGCTGCTGCAACATGAAAGGGTCAGCTCTGCCTTCGGAAGTCCTGAGCCATGAGGCACTCAGCAGAAATGGGAGCTGGCACTGGAGGACTGGGAGGAAATCCGTTCCAGCCAGCCTCCACATTGGAGGGGTGGAAAGTGACTCTGGAGCATGGAGATTGGCTGCAGGACATCTGATTGTCTCTGTGCAAACTGGCTGGCACAAGTGCAGGTTGGAAAAGAAAACACACACATGCAGAGGCCTGAGTACATGTTGCGGGTTGTTCTGTGGCTATAGTTATATGCCTGAGTGCAGACCAAACCTGTATCATGACAGGTGGAACTGGAGTTAGAGGGCTCATGTTCCCTGGAGGGACTGTCTTTGCCAGGACACCAGAAAAACAGAACATGAAGAGTTAGACTGGAAGCAACTCAGCCCCATGGACAGAGCAGTCCACAGAGTTTAATAAAGTCCCACCTGTTCAGCTGTCACAGGGCAGTTGCCCTATAGGGGAAACTAGGGCTCAGTGTGCCCATGACTGCCTTATACAGGCCTCATCTGGGGGTAATGGACTTCACAGTGGCTGATTAGTAAACAACCACCTGGACCTAACAAAGGTTACCCAAGTTTAATTAGAGAGGAACTCCCAAAAGAGACAGGAAGCTTCTGTAGAGAGGAGGTCCCAGGAGAGGCTTGAGCCAGAGGAGCTGAGCAAGGAGCTTAGAGGGTGAGCTTTTGAGGGAATCCACCAGAATGGAGACCTGTAAGAGATATTTCTGAGAGGGGAGCCTCCTATGTGGAGGAGTACAATCAGCAAGCATCCAAGAAGGCCTGGTCTCAGCTTCCAGCCAGGGGTTCTCCCAACTACTGGCTGGATCACCTGCTGTCATTGGAGAAAAGTTGCAGTGGATGAATCTCTCTGGACCCCAGAGAAGGATCTTACTATGATAGAGGCAAGAGGTCTAATATCAGGGTGTAGTGGGGTGGCTACCTCCTCCCAGCCAAAAGGGCTTAAAACAGCCCAGGAATGGATCGTGGCTGGGAGCAGGTTCCAAAGCTGATTGGGAGAATAGGCTCAGCTGGGTGGCCATGCCCCAAACACTCCAGCAGGCCTTATAAAAAGGCTGAGAGACAGGGGCCTGAGAGAATAGTGTCGCCTCTGGCTGCAGAGGTAGACAGGCCTCGCTGCCGGGAGCATAAGGTACCTAGAGTGGAGCAGAGCTGGGCCAGGCAAGAGTTGCTGAGAAGCTCTGGCTTGGAAACCTCCAGGCTGCAGCGCCTAGGAGGAGGCCCAACAAAGGGTACTGGGGTTGCAGAGGGCAGCCTAGGGCTGCAGAGGCAGCAGGCCAACCCTCCTTGCTGGTGATGAGTGGCAATTATACTGCAGTTGGCCCCAGTGAACAGGGGTAAGTGGTGACAGGCAGTTGCCTAGACTGAGGCAAGGTGGGGATAGGGGGTGGGTGTTCCCCAGGATGGGAGACCCTGAGACTGTGGGGGTACTGCAGGGGTGCATCCCCCTAGGTAAGAGGGCACTGGAGTCCAGGGGAAGGACATGGGGGCCAGTAGCAAGCGGGACTACAGCCTGCAGAGGGTGCTCTGGGAGTTGGCGAGCTACTTCCCTGGATGTACCAGCCAGAGGCGCCGTAGGGGTGAGTTGCTGCTGCCCTACTACACAGGGGCAAAGAATGTAACCAAGAGACCCCCTGTGGAAGAGCCTGAATAGAGATGAGCAGTGGACTCAAGTGGAGGACAGATGGTCAAAGAATGACTGGGTCACCTAGCTAAGCTGTGGGAATGGAAGTTTTGTTTGTGTTCTGTGTTGGCTTTTCGGTGAGTAAATGAGACCCTCTAAAAGTGGATACTCTTTAGCATATACTGGTCTGTCAGGACCTGTTGATACCTTAGGAGATTGGAAAAATCAAGTAAGTGCTCCCCTGCAACGCCACATTTTCCTGCAGGGGGTCTGCTGGGTCAGCCTGGAATGATGACATCAACTTAACCCACATTCAGCTTCTTTCTTTGCTAAGGAAACAAAACCTAGAGCTGGGAGACCAGTCACAGACCAGCGGCACGGCAGGTGCCTACACCCAGAAGAGGAGTCCTGTCCAACACTGTGGTCATGAGGATGGACGTGAGGTAGTGCTGCAGCGGCCAAGACTCCACACTCGAAGCTCATACCTGCCCATGCACCAGTGACAGTGTTTGGACTCTTAATTGGTTTACAATGTATTAACTGCTTGTCTTTGCTGAAAATAGACTACAGGTGCATTGCTCCTGGTATTTCTCAGTAGCATGTTTCCATTAGGAAAAAAAACCAGAAAAAAAGAGCTTGATTCTCCAGTGGCTTTCAGCTGGTGTAGCCATTCCTGTGCAAAGCACTATCAAATCAGATTGGTGGTGTTTTATACCCATTCTTCACAGGTGTGAGTGACAACAGGAGCTGCAAGGCAGTGGAGAATTGTGCCCTGGATGTGCGGTCCACACTCATGTACTATAACTACCAGACTGACACTGTGTGGTAAAAATGTAGAAAGTTAACTCTGCTGAACTTTGGCATAAGCATTCAGTCATTCCTCTTTTGTAACAACAACAATTATAAAATGCAAATATACATAATGAATCATTCTGCTATTTTGCATTCTTCATTTAAAAATATAATTTATTCATATACAGATTGTGCACTTTACAACTGACCCAGAAACTAGAGATAGTGGCAGAGATTCTGATCTCAGTTACACCAATGTCAATTGTCTGTAACTAGCCTGATGTCCATGGCGTTACTACAGCTTTAGACCCAACTGACCCACTATTTCAGAATAACAAAACATGCATAATTCTAGCCTGTCCCACCTCTCTGACCTTGTTGCCAATCACATGCTCCACCCCACTTCAGCAATGACACCAGTATTGACCCTGTGTTCATTTCATTCTCCCACTTCTTCCCCATGCCTTCCCATGTGGGTTTGCTGAAATGTTTCAGGAGCTCTTTTTAATTGACATAGTTGTCAGCCATGGAAATGAATGAATGTTGCAGACCTTGAGAGGGCCATCAGATCTGGTATATGGGTGGGTGTATCCTGCACCCCCCAGTGCTGAAACAAAGTGAAGCTCCACACGGTGCCTCTCCCCATCTCTCTCTTGGTGGTGGGTTAGGAAGAGGTATGTGTGACTGAGTCTGGAATTTTCAAAGAAGCCAAAGGGAGTTAGACACCAACATCCAATTCAAGTTCCATGGAAGCTAGATGCTTAACTCCTTAGCCTCCTTCAAAAATTCCAGCATTAAAATTAAGAAGAACCTATTTCATCCTTTTCAGTGACTGACCTATTAAAAAACAAAAACAAGTAGTGTAATTCTTTTTCCAGGTGTGGTTGGCAACAAAAAGGCTTCAGTTTTCTATGAGTTCTTTCTAAAGACATAACTAACACCAGCTAGAGCCCCACCCAGAAACCTGGGAAACTATAGTTTCCCAGGTTTCTGGGTGGGGCTCATCACTACAGCTCATCAAGGAACACCCTTGATGGGCGATAGTGATGAGCACTAACAAGCACTGAGTGAGGAGGATTAAAATAAAGAGAAGTTTAAGAAGGAAATGTGGGACAAAAACACAGTGAACTTGGGAAGTCAACAAATAATAACTTAAGGTCTCTGAGGTAAGGACACTGTGGTGTTCAGTGCTGTAACTGGGCATGTTAGCACCCAGGGCGAGCAAACATATTTTCGCGCTCTACTGTTTTTTTCATCATTTTTCAGCCCCCACAGCTTTGCTGTGGCAGTGCCACTCAACCTCTCCTGGTTACAGCCGTGGTGGTGTTATCTAGAGATGGGACAGCTGCAGTTTTAAGACATGGCTCCAGATTTTATGCACCCTGGGAAAACTCCTCAGCATGCTCAGTAGAGTTGTCCTCCGTAAAAAGTCCTGACCTCAGCCCTCCTCTGACAGCTGAGAGTGGCTGATGCATTCTAGCTACTTTCCTCCTCTCCAGCTCCTCACTCACAATTTGTTTGTCTTGGGCTGGAGAAGTCCAAGGAGGCTGGTAAGTCAGTGCTACCTGGGCTGCTCAGAGGGCTCTAACACCTGACTCAGCTAAAGGGATTCAGCTTTAACTGTTGGGCCATGAGGCTCACACCTGTGTCCCTTAGCTAGGCAGCTGTTCTCAGTCCAAGTTGCTCTGTGCTGTCCATCACCTCAAAGCTGCTGCTGCCATCAGTACTTAATTTGTGCCTTGGCTTGCCAGGAGTGAGCTCAGCACCTCTAGACTTGGCAGTTCATAGATATGAAAATAACAAAAAATTGCTTAAGCCCTGGCATCTAATTGTTTGAGCCCTGGCACTTCTTTCATTACAAATTAAGTACATGGCAGATCCTCGGGATACTCCATAGAATTCATTTAAATAGAAAGTGTGCTGTGTGAAAAATGTTCAGTTTTCATTTTCTTATGGAAAAAATCCCTAAAACTGTTCATGTTTTCTTATCACTCCCTTTCTTATTTTTCCCTCTATTTCAGCAACAAAATGGGGAAAAGATCAAAATGGAGAGGGTAAGAGGAAGGAACCAAGAAAAAGAAGGGGAGGGCAATTTATTTTCAGGTTTCTCACTGAAAAAAACTGAAAAGTTGTTCATGAAAAGTTGTTCATGAAAAGAAGGCATTTTACAGCAAAAATGTTTTGAATGAAAAATTTTACCGGGCTCTAATTATAGGCATACGTTTGTTCATTGTCTACTGGGGCCACTCCCCATTCCCAGGGCTGTGTCCTTCTAACCTCTTCAGCAAAGCTCCGCTCCTTAAAGGGAAAGAGTGTAGGGAAATGTAGCATTGGCATTGCAACCAGTTCTTAAATTCAAAAAATGGTTACATTTGTGTACCAGCATGCACTCACACACACAGTCTGGCCTCTGAATGCTACACTAGCATCTTCAAGATTGGGGAAAGGCAAAAATGGTGCAAAGCCACCACTGCACGTTTCTTTTTTAAACGGAGCCAGATGCAAAAAGGCCAGATAGCAGCATATGGCCCTAAAGATTTACGAGCCAGCTCTACACATGGCCTTTTCACTACCTGAGATGTTAAGTTAAACAATATAATGATTTAAAACAATTGACTTAAAACAAGTTGAGATCAAAAACACTTTACATTATGTTTTCAAAGCTACAGCTACACAGAACAGGAGTCTGTTTCTTAACCCGTCCGATGCTCTGTAAAATGGCCCGTCAGGCCATGGTCACTGCAAGTGATGCTACGTCACAGCCCCAGGATATTACATACAATGTTCAAAACAGGCGTTCTGTCAAATTAGTCGTTAGAAGAATTAGAGGGGCCTAAACTTGAAAAAATTTGATCAGTCTATACGCAAACTAAGCCCAGGTTCAGACAAGGTTTCCGATCCAAAGATACAGAGGAGAAGCTCCTCTCCAATATTGCGCTGTTGTATTCTGGTCCAGTCCTGGTTCAGATGAAAGCTGCCCTTCCCTCAAGGTTGGCAGTTGGGAAGCATTGGGACCCAGCTACACCTCTTCCTCAATGCCATGCCCCCTGTACTGTTTGCAAGGAAGGAGGTTTACATAAGAGCCACGCTACCCAGGCGTGCCCGGGAAATGATGCAGGGTGGCTGGGTAAACTTTGCGCTCAGGGAACAGCACAAAGCTGCCCCAGTGCAGCGGAATGTCTGGCTCAGGATGGTCATGTTTGCAGGTGATTTGTAAATAAAAACAATGGCCTGGAACATAGTAACAGGTAATTGGAAAAATGAATATTACAAAGTCTGTCATGTGGGAATTACTTCATGCTACTGCTATGACCAAATCCTATTCACACATAATTGCAACCTGACTGAATCAGAGTAAGAAAAAGGGTAATAGGCCTGTAATATTTTCAGTAGACTGCAATTCCCGGAGCCTAAGCACCTGTATAGGCTTGAGCTAATACAAAAACCGCAGGAATGTATTTACACAGGGATTTAGTCTTCTGAACCATTCATTTCACAAGTCACTTGGCACACAATTTAAGTACCATTGTGCATCTACCTCTGTGAATACAAGTGGGGGAAAATAAGAAGGAGTAGGCAGAAGTTTTTAAATGATTAATAATTTGAAAAAAGAAAGGCCTGGCCTCGAAAGAGGTGCTTGTTTGAGTCACAATTCCAATCTCAGGCCTTTGCTTAAGAGGATATACTTTGCTTGTTTCATCTTAATTCAGTACTCACTCTATAGCAAATCAATTTTCGCATCAAAGGCATATTAATCACCTCAAGCCTCACATTCTCCCCCATGTTGCATGCATATGTTTTCTGAAGTTGCTCCCAACTTTGTGGAAAATTAATTTCACATTTGATTTTCATATATTATTCCCGCCTTTAATATTGAATATTTCTTTTTGCTTCCACAGTTTATTTAATATATGAAATCTTTCAGAAAGGTTTCCTTAGTAACAAGCAAAGCAATTACCAACTGTACCACTAAGTGAACATAAAGTGTATTATCTGAAGAAATGGTTTGTGGGACAGAGTATGCCTCATTATTCATTTTTATTTCTATGAAGGGAACAACAATTTCTCACTTAAATTTTAGGTGGTTTCCTCTCCTTTTTTTATACCAGTATCATCTTTTAACAACCTTGCTTTTTTAAACTCATTTAAACCAGTAATAATAAGCACTTAAAATTTTTCTGCTTCATCTAGGATCATAAAGGAACTCACAAGGAAAGTAGAAGCATTTCACTATGTGCCTGATCTGAAGGCCATTGAAATGAATGTAAAGACTCCAAATAACTTCAATGTGCTTTCAATGAGCCCCCTTCTGAGGGACAAAGGAGAAAACATTAGACATAGGCGTGCTCACAGGGTGTGCTTGGTGTGCCTAGGCACACCCTAATGTCTCAAAAAAAGGTGGCTTTGCATGCAGAGTGTGATGCCTTTAAAATAAATAAATGAATAAAATTCTCTGGGTGCACACTCTAATGAAATGCGTCGTGCACGCCTATGACATTAGATGATGAATTGTGGAGTGAGTGCAAGGAAATACAGTAATTGTGTTTAAGAGGAAGGGGAAGGGAATTTATCCTTTGAATGTCATGGCTGCAAAAATTGTCTTTGGTACGAGATTTAAAGTGAAATTGAACTGGTGTAAGTGATTGGTCCTTTGGGATTAGAAGTAATCTAAATATTGTTACTTTGGCATAAGGAACCATCTATCACAAAGGTAAGCTTATTTGGGTGGCAAGACAGACTGGAGTAGCCAAGGGGACTGTCTGGGACTCCATGTTAAGGCTGTTTACATTTGTTAACTAGTTGGGCTGGGTGTCTGAGAATTAGGGAGCCACAACTGACTCCCCCTCCATCTAGCCCCGAAACTTTCTTGTTGAGGTTGAACATTGTGTGAAGTTGTTAATGAGGTAAGGAAGTCAGGAACTTCTCCAGCTATGCTAGCTACTGAAATGAAATGCCAGCATCAAACTAGTGAAACACAAAACTGTTGTAGGCTATTTGTATGTGTACTTGACCAACAAAATAGGTCCAGTACCTATGCTATATATCAACTGCCCACCAAACATTCCCCAGGAGACCAGTAAGAACATTTCAACTTTGGGCCCATGTTCTGCTCTTGGATTTCACATGTCGTGATCAAAGTCAAGAGAAATAATTGGGCTCAATATGTTTGACAGAATTGTATATTATGGTGTATACAACGCTCACGTCTGATTTTTCAAGAGTGGTTAGATACAAGAATAGGAGAAATAACATATTAATAAAAGTTGGAAAAGTCTCATAAGGGGCAAGCATATCCTTTACTATTTATTTGTATTACTGTAGCATCCAGGAGCCCCAGCCATGGGGACCGCATTGTGCTAGGTTCTGTACAAACACAGAACAAAAAGACAGAGTGTAGGGTCTTTGAGGCAGTGTCTAAGTATAAGACAAGAAATGGATTCAGATGGACAAACTGACCAGCACAAGGAAACAATATTGCTCTGCATGATAGTCTGTGTTCTCAGCACACCAGCTGTCGAAGTGTTGTCAAGTTTTTTATAGGCATCGTGGAAAAGGAGAGCTTTGAGGAGAGTTTTGAAGGAGGATTATAAAGTAGCTTTGAGGAGGTCTATGGGGAGCTTCTGCCAAGTGTGAGGGGCAGCATGGGAAAAAAACCAAAGGTACTTATTTGAAATTAACAAGTGGGCAGTGAAAGTTGGCATCATGGGCCAATCACAGGTGGAGTTTGCCATCTCAATAATGAATGAGAGATGATAGGGAGAATGGGAATAGACTGTGAGGAGCCTTTAAAATGAAGAGAAGCAGCTTATAGCTGATGTGAAAGTGAAGGGGAGCAAGTGAAGAAATGCAGAGAGATGGAGAGAGAAAAAGATGTTGTAGTAATTGAGACACAAGAGGATGAGCCTCAAAGAGCATTTTAGCTGTGTGGCTTGAAAAGAAAGGCCATATTTAACGTTATACAGAAACAACTAGCAAGATTTAGAAATAGCCTAGGGATCTAGAGAGAGGTCTGAGTTGAAGATGATGCCCAGGTTATATATGTAAGTGACAGGCAAGATGCTGTTGTTGTCCACAGTGCTCAAGAAAGGAGGTAGAAGGGAAGGGAAGGAAAAGATTAAGAGCTCTATTTCAGTCATGTGGAGCTTGAATTGACAGACAGACAGTCATGAGTAGATGTCAGAGAGAGAAGCTGAGATTTTAGTTTGGACAGAAGACAGGTTGGGAGTAGAGAAGTAGATCTGTGATGGTAGCTGATTTTGTATTTCTGGATGACATTACTCAGAAATAAGGTATAGACTAGAGGTCACCAAACTTTTTTGTCTGCATCCCCCCCTTTACCTGGTCCACCCACCTCCCATCCCTCTGGGAGTCCTGGTCGGAAGCCAGGGCTGGGAGCAGGGCCACTGTTGGAGTTGGGGGCAATGATCAGGAGCAGGGCCGGTGCTACAGCTGGTCTCAGCCAGAAGTTGGCCTGCAGTCAGGGCCGGGAGTGGATAGTTGAATCAGAATCATAGAAAATGTGGGTTGAAAGAGACCTCCTGAGTTCATCTAGTCCAACCCCCTGCTCAAAGCAGAGCCAACCCCAACTAAATCATCCCAGCCAGGGTATTATCAAGCCGGGCCTTAAAAACCTCTAAGGAAGGAGATTCCACCACCTTCGTAGGTAACCCATTCCAGTACTTCACCATCCAACTAGTGAAATAGTTTTTCCTAATATCCAACCTAGACCTCCCCCGACTGCGACCTGAGAAAATTATTCCTTGTTCTATCATGTCCTACCACTGAGAACAGCCTAGCTCCATCTTCTTTGTAACCCCCCTTCAGGTAGTTGAAGGCTGCTTTCAAATTCCCCCACTCCTCAATCTTCTGTTCTGCAAATTAAATCAGCCCAATTCCTTCTACCTCTCCTCATAAGTCATGCTTCCAGGCACCCTAATCATTTGTGTTGTCCTCCACTGGACTCTCTCCAGTTTGTCCACATCCTTTCTGTAGTGGGCCCCCCAAAACTGGATGCGATACTCCAGGTGTGTCCTCACCAGTGCTGAATATGCTGTTAGCCTTCTTGGCAACAAGGGCACACTGTTGATTTATATCCAGCTCTCATCCAATGTCATCCCCAGCTCCTTTTCTGCAGAGTTGGTCAGTTGGTCCTTAGTCTGTAGCAGTGCATGGGATTCTTCTTTCCTAAGTGCAGGACACTGTACTTGTCCTTGTTGAATCTCATCAGATTTATTTTGTCCCAGTCCTCCAATTTGTCTAGGTCACTCTGGACCCTATCCCTATCCTCCAGCATATCTCTCTCTTTCCACAGTTTATGCAATCCATCCCATCATTCAGATCATTAATGAAGATGTGGAACAAAACTGGCCCCAGGACCGATCCCTCAGGCACTCCACTTGATACCAGCTGCCAACTAGACATTGAGCCATTGATCGCTACCCATTGAGCCCAATGATCTAGCCAGCTTCCTATCCACCTTATAGTTCATTCATCCAGTCTATACTTTTTTAACTTGCTGGCAAGAATACTGTGGGAGTCCGTATCAAAAGCTTTGCTAAAGTCAAGGCCTATCCCTTTCACCACTTTCCCCATATCCATGGAGACATTTATCTTATCATAGAATGCAATCAGGCTAGTCAGGCATCACTTTCCCTTGGTGAATAGATGTTGATTGTCCCTGATCATCTTCCTCTCCTCCCTAATGATATCTGAGATACACTGCCAAATCATGTATGCCTTACTTACAGAGAAGTCCTATTGACTTCAGTGAGACTTTTACATATCTAAAACAAGCGAGATTAGGCCCAGAGCATGTTTTATGAGGTATGCTGAATCCAGACACTGTTTTTTCAAATAGAAATACTAACAATAAGGAAGACCAAAGGACAATTGAGAAATGAAAGAATATTATGCTGTTTCACATATAGCATGTGTTGAAAATGGAAGTGTCCTGCTTTATTTCTCTTCATCTATTTTCACAATACCTGTCATACATTTTTCATGAGAAATGAATGGGTATGCAGATAAATGTCTGAACAGAGTGCATCTGAGACATAAGAATTGATTCTGAACTGCAATTCAAGTACCCTTTGAAGCTACCGACTGTGTAACAAAATATAAATAGTAATAGAATGGAATTGTTGCTTCTCAGTTCTCTAAATATATGGCATCCTCCCTTCTCAGATCGAAATGAAGATAGAAACTGAATGCACTTTTCTCATTTGTTCACTGGTGCTTTCAAAACTACAGAAAACTTCACATCGCTCTAGTACTGTCTTAAATTAAGCTTGTAGCTCGCATATCTGTAACAGAGAAATAAAGAAGGGTAAAGGCTACAAGGATTTTTGATTCTGGAGGCTGAGCTGAAAAGAGTCTATTCATTGACAGTCTCCAGCTTTGTGTCAACCTCCTGCCCATTTCTTTGAAAAAGTGTCCCGTGTGAATAATCACAAAGGCTAAGATTTTGTCACGGATTTTTTAGTAAAAGTCATGGACAGGTCTTGGGCAAAAAATAAAAATTCATGGAAGCCATGACCTATCATGACATTTATTGGAAATATCTGGGACAAACTGGGGATTTGTGGGTCCCCATACACCTGAAGCAGGGGGGCCAGGAGCTGTGGAGTACCCCTGCTGCCAGTAACTTCAGAGACCACAGTGGCTGGGAGGTGGGGGGTTCCCCCACTGCCCACAGCGGCTGGGAGCTGTGGAGTGTGCCCGCCAGGGCCGAGAGCTGCAGACTATCCCTGCTGCCTGCAGCTCCAGGGGCCCATGGCAACTAGGTTCCTGGGGGTTCCCTGCTGCCTGAGGCAGCTGTACAGTCTGGGGTTCCCCTCACCTGCAGCAGCTTAAAACTCTGGGGGCCACCAGAGGCTGGGGGTGGGAGGGGAGAGTACTCCGCAGCTCCCTGCCCCCACGGGCAGTGGGCTGAAATCACAGTGGTCACTGGAAGTCATGGATTCTGTGACTTCTGCAACCTTCATGACTAAATTGTAGCCTTAATAATCATTCATAGGGTATTCAGATTATTTTGATTTGCATAAGAGGTAAAAGGGTAGAAAACAAAGTCAATCTTTCCTATGCTGAGGAAGTGGAAGTCTGATCTGAAACAAAATGATGTAATAAATCACGTGTACATTACTGTTTATAGGTGGCTCGTTATGCTGTGGAGTGGCTGATTTTTACGGCATGATGTACTAAAAGAGAAGACGCTTTGAGGTTCTTACTGTTAACATCCCAGCACACCAGATGTCCTGATTTTATAGGGACAGTCCCAATTTTTTGGGTCTTTTTCTTGTATAGGCTCCCATTACCTCTCTCCCCCAGTCCTGATTTTTCACATTTGCTGTCTTGTCACCCTAAGCTCACCTCTGTAAGAATGTGTGAGTATGCTGTAAAAATTTGATTTTAAAGGCTAGTTTAACTGTTGTTTGTGCTTCTTGGTCTTCATTTTGAATCCCACATTGTGGCAGGGTGGCACCAAGAGGCTGGATTGCATTCTGCCATTAGCCGACATAAACAGCTATGTAACAAAAATTGTATTGGGTCTTAAACTGGAAATCCCTCCCATTCCTATATTAACAACTACAAATAAGGAGCCAAACACTTACCAGGCTCCAGGGCTCCTTCTTCTGCCTGTGGTTTCATGGCAGACTGCACCTCTGGTGGGGGGGAGGGATGATGGGGGGCATCAGACAGCTTCTCCAAGTATGACCCTAGGACATGATGCAGCTGCTCCAGAACAAAGCCTCCTCAGGGACCTGTGTAAGCACCAGAGTCACTTTTCTAGCTTGATGTGGTGCCTGCGGGCTCTTCTACCATCCTATACTAGATACGGGCTTCAGAAGGTTGCTGTCCCAGCTGACCGGTCTGTCGTGAACCCCTGGGGGCTCAGTGCTCAGTGCCTGTCAAAGTCCTCATGAAAAGAGGCAGGATAATAGGGAGTTCCCAGAGGTGCAGTTCTCATCCCAGGCTTTTCAGTAGTCACTCTTGAGCCACTTAATCTGCTCCCTGCATTGCTCACTGGCTCCTAGAATACCCAAAGCTCTCAGCATGTCCACTATTTCTTGGTATCCGTGGTCATTTCTGGCACTCTTACTGAAGTCAAACATCTTGCTCACCTCTCACCACAGATATACTAGAATCTGACTGATAGCAGCGCATTTGGCAAAGGACTTCTTGTCAGTGGCCACAGCTAATGCAGAAAATGGTTCACTGTGTTTGCAGCTCAGTGGTCAGAATAAAATGGAAGTGTTAATCACTGAGCAGCAGGAGGATTCTGTTTCCTAGAAGTCAGTTGGCTAGTCTTGGGATAGAAAGTCCAAGGGATTGTGGGATAGCTTTGGCAGACTCTCAGGACACAAATCTGGGGACATAGGCCTGAGCTGTGTCCATGCTGCAAAAAGATGGAGTTTGGATCCAAACACAAGCGAGTCCTTCATGAAGGATATTGATTATTTCAGTCGAAACGGGAGAATATTGATGAAAGATTTAATCCCATCTACTTCACAAATCTCACCTCTTTACTCTCTTCCTCATTTGCACTGTTGTTGGTGCTAAAGCCACTATCTGCAACATCCTTTATCTTTCTGCCTTATCAAATATTTCCCAGTCTTATCTGAACACATTCCCTCCCACACGCTCCTTTGAATTTCTTTCCCTTTGCTATTATTCATATTAGCATTGTAGTCGTATCTAACTAGCTTTCATGAAAGATAGTATAGAATATAAAGTAGATTGAATACAAAAAAGAGTGTATGCAAAAGAAATGAGTGAACAGGAAGGATGAATGTTCAAGGTAATATCTGAATGTGTGAGTACACAGAGACCTAATGCAGGGGTAGACAAAACACAATTTCAAGCAAACACTAAGGCTCATTATGAAATTCTCAACTTTTCTATCTTTCTATAGATTCACATCTCCCTCCTTCCTAAGCTGTCCTCTTATCCACAGCCCATTGCATATATCCCTCATGGCCATAGCATCAGGGCTAGAATTTGAATGGTATGTAAATATCCCCAATTCATTGTCAAAAATCTAAGAAATGTAAAGATGAACAAAAAAAAGCAGATGAAGGACTGAAAGTGCTATTGATACTGAAATAAAGTGAGACCTTTGGATACTTATTGTTACAGTTTACACATCAGTATTTTTTTTTTAATTGCAGTACTTACTGATGGATTTTTTAATGCAGTCTCGTGGCGTGTTATCTCACGAAATTGTCAGTGGCTCTGCATATATATATATATATATATATATATATATATATATATATATATTTTATTTCCATAAAGGCACTTTTGTCACAATATTTAAATTAAACAGCACATCCAAAAGACCCCTAATTCAGTTATATCAAAACCTGGAAATATAAAAGGTCAGAATGAAACTCCATCCTTGCTCCTTAACCACATTATATTGGTGAGGTATTGTAGTACAAATAGTGAAAGATCACTGCAGTGTTTGTGATTCAATGGTGCATTATGGATGGAGGAGCCTTTTTTATAGAGAGAAATATTGTGAAATCTTCCCTTTTTTTTGCACAACAATATGTGGGTATGGAATTTCAGCTTAAAACTAGATTTTCCCACTTGGTGGATTAGTAGGTCCTTATTACATTTATCCTAAGCAGTGGAATTTTGCTAGTAACACTTATAAATTCCTGACATAGTGTCTATTACAGATGTTCAAAGCAGTTTCCTTGGCACAGACTGTATTTAAGGACAAGATTGAAAGGAAAGAGAATCAATCACGGGAAGGAGAAAAAGGTTTTATAAACCAGACTCAGGGAGCAAGTGAGGGAAGTTAGGCAAGGAATGGCTGATGACTTGTGTCCAAATCCTTACTCGGACCAGACTTCCATTTATTTCAATGGGAGTTTGCCTCAAGGAGAATCACGGGAGCAGACCTTTACATTGGCTTGAAGAAGAAAAAGTCTGAATAGGGAGGTAGTTCACAATCTTAAAAGAAACAAAATATCATGGGCTGACAATATTACTCAAAGCAATTCACCATGTAGAGACATGTGACTAATAACAATTGTTTTTTATTACTAGAGAATGCTGCTCTTAGTGATATTTGAAGGTAGTTTTCTGTAGCTTAATTACTTCTTTTTCGAAGATAAAGTATTCATTGTGAACTGAAAGCCATTAGTGGTAGTATCATTTTCTAGAGAGGGCAGGACACTAGTTCAGTCTTTGGGTCCTGCGATTACAGAGGTTAAAGGCATGATGGAACAGCATATTGTTCCCATGGTAACTTTTTTGGCATTGGAGCTTCCAAGCAAATGACAACGCTGGCAAATGTCTAAAGAGCAAGATTTCAAATGTCTCTTGGAAACATTTTGCAAACCCTGTTATTGCCCAAAGGAGAATGGAAATAGAAGAGTTCTGACTCATTTTAGCTCCATTTTAAGTCAGTATTTTAAAGGACATGACAGTGGTGTAACTGTATGTCAGATTTCTGTGGGTTTGGTAATGTGATTGTGTCTTGCTTACTAAGAGTGATATAGGTTAGTTGTGTTTATAGATCATTTGTTTGGGGGTAATTTTACATTTTTAATTTATTTTCAGATTATTTATTTGATACTTTATTTCTGGGGACTGAAATTTGCTCTGGGGAATTTTTGCTGGTCATCTGTCAGCCTTCATCGGGCTGAAAGAGAAGACTTTTGAGTTTTTTCCTGTAATTTTTTTTACCATTCTTTTTTGAGTGTCTTTAATTCCAAAGTTAATAAAAGAATGTGGTTGGATGCCCAAGGATTGGTCATCATCATCTCTCCCCCACCCAGACCCACTCGGGTGGCAGCCTCGGTGACCCCATCCCGAGCCCTTCCTTATCTACCCAATGCAGTGGAGCCCTCACTGTACTACTCAATGCTCTGTTCAGGACCAGGAGAATGGATTGAATGAGCTGGCTGGGAGTAGGGATACAGAAGTCCCTCTCCTACTGTATGGACCTTATCCAAAAGCAATAATACAACTCTAAGCATAGTAACTTTTCCCCACATAACTCTGCCTCATGCCCCTGGGGGTTATCAGAATCAGAGGGGAGTTCCTTCTAGTGAAACTGCTCTGCAAGAGAATTGGAGTGGGGAATCATAGGCCCTCAGTGGAGATTTCCCTGGCTTCCCAGGAATCCTCCAGGTTTGGGGCAAGCACTGCACCCTTTCCCACAGGAAGGGAAACCCTGCTTCCTTATCATCCACCTTCTACAATGCGGGGACATCTTTGAGAGCGAGAACTCTAGCCAAGACGGCTTTTCACAATGTCCCTCCCACAGTTCTTCATGTGGGAAAGGATCTCACTCAATGGCGTTAAGGGCTTGTGTACATGGAGAGTTACTGCATGGCATGTCAGAGTGGGAATCTAGAGTACATCATCTGGCAGTGCAGTAACATCCTACATGGCCATTACTACGGGGCAGTGACAGGCCGGGAACCTGGCTTGAGGTACAGCACTTTCAAATAGTATGATTCAAATACCTGTGCGTTTATAATGGATTTCCTTACCTAAAACAATCTGTGCATTTTTTATTCCTTTGATGCTGTTCTCCACTGCAGCCTCTGAGTGGAGGAGGTATGGATCAGTACTGTTTGAAGTGCTAACATTGAACAGGAATGGACCGGACACAGCAGGCATAAGAAGTGCATTTTACCCAAGATACCTGTGCCAACCAAAGGAATTAATCTATAATACTGCATGGGAAGAAGTGGGCATGATTTAATGGCTTGAGAATGGGAGTAGGTTACAGGAAACTCCTGATTCTTAATATTGAATTGGAAACTGACATGATTTACAGCAAGTCGCTTTTCTTCTGAGCCTGCATCCCCTTTTGTAAAATAAGATTTTTTTTTAAAAGAGTCTCTTTGCTTTGAATTATACCGATTGCACCTCTACATAGGCGGCTGCAAGCAAGCTCTGTCCATCTGTTTTCAGGTGAAGTGGACCATTATAAAAAGATGCCACAGTCCCACTATCATGTCATGAACTGAGCAGCCTACACTTGTGAAGGCCAATAGCCTGCAGGTGGTCATTTAGTACGGGGAGGGCACAGACTCAGTGATGGAAACCCACCCATCGTGATTCCCGATCTTCTTGTTCTATCAGCATGTGATAACGTCTGTGCTTAGGAGAGGGGCTGCTCCTCTCGGAGGCACGTACACATATTAGACTCTTGTCACTTCACAAAACTGAACTAGCTAAGCAGATGGATCCAGCCCTTGTCAATTTCATCTGCTCATGTAGCAGGTGGTGCTATGAGGCAGCAAGAATCTGACAAGCAGGTCTCTCAAAAGCCAGGCTTACCTCAGGGCAAACATCCCATTTTTTTACAAAGCAAATGGAAGGTGTGACAGGGCACTACCCTTGAGCATAGCCTGTTGTACCACAGCATCGCTCTGCAAGCCCCTTCCCTCCCACCCCCAGACACTCTCCCTCTCATGCAGTCCCACTAGGATTTACTCCCGGATCAGAGCACTCAAAATCAAGATACCCACCACGTTGGGCTTATTTATTAACTTTTTCAGGATACAAACTCTTTAGCCCCCACAAGCCCACACTTCTACTGGGTGCCCAGGTGCTATTTCAGGCAGGCCTCTCCTAAATTCAGGCCTCCCACAGACTCCCCCTGCACAATAGCTTGGGAGGCTTGCCCTCCTTGTATTCAGAAGCACCACAGACCTTCTCGGAGGTTGCAAATAGTCACTCTGTCCTTGGATCAGGGGTCACCAACACTCCTCCTGGAGCTGAGCTCTAACTCAGGTCAGCTAAAGGTCTCAACCAGCCCTTATCCTACTCAGTCCTTCCCCCTTAGGCTGGGAGAGGCCTGCAGGTGGCATCCCTCTACTCTGTTGTGTGGGAGCTCTTCTCACTAGAAGCACCTTCTTCAGCTGAGCTCTGGTAGCCTTTTATCAAATGCGGGTGCTAGGTCAATTAGTTACCAACCGTCACCTGGGCAGTTAAGAGCTATAGGTGGTCCAAGATGGACTTGTTTTCCCTAAAGAAGCCCATCACTTAAGGGGCCAGCCACCCAGGGCTGGTGCAACCACTAGGTGAACTAGGCAACCGCCTAGGGCTCCAAGTGGTTGGGGGAGCCAAAAAGTGCACTCAGGGGAGGCGGTGGAGTGGAGGTGAGCTGGGGTGGGGAGCGTAGGGAGGGCTGCCAGCAGCAAGTAATGGGGAGAGGGGCACAGGGGAACTGCTCCCCACCCCAGCTCGCCTCTGCTCCACCTCCTATCCTGAGCACACCGCCCCCTGCTTCTCCTCTCCTCTCAGGCTTGCCCACCAATCAGCTGACCGACGCCACAAGCATGGGAGGTGGGAGAAGTGGAAGGGCAGTGGTAGGCTCAGGGGAGGAGGCAGAGAGGAGGTGAGCTGGGGCGGGGAGCTGCCGCAGAGCTCCAGGGGAAGTTGGGGGCAGGGGCAAGGTGGAAGTTTTGCCTAGGGAGCAAAATATCCTTTCACTGACTGCAGCTATCCTGTGACAGAAGGTTGAAATAAGCACAAAAAGTCACAGCTGGTTTTTGCCTAATTGGTTTTGCTCATCATTGAACCAAACTTTGGTGCCAGAGTAACGGGGCCTACTGTTAACCTCAGATTGTTAGCAGTAGTTTCAGAAATAAGCATCAGACTGAGGTGCAATGGGAATATCAAATCAGCAGGTTAAGCATCATTTCTGGAGCACACTAGTAGATTTTCAAATGCCTTCTTGACATCTTTGACCAAGCACAAGAAAAGGCATCTATGCAGAATGATTGCATCAGCATTGCCTAGGGGAAGCAGTGATGAACAATGCTGAATCAGAACCGTTACACTATTGCAAGTATATATAGTATTAAGTAAACTAGTATGTGCACAATATCATTATTTTTTCTAACCCCAAGAGCCATTCTTCTGGCCACTAGCAATAGCAGAAGCCACTTTTATGATGTGGGTAATTTGAGAAACAGCCAGTATGACAGAAACATTAGATCTCAATTACATTTTTTCCCCCCAAATGAGATCCCATAAAGTCTTGTACTGGATTTTTGCATTCTTGTGCATAGTTTTCAGTCCCTGATTAGGAACAGATTCCTGATAATATAAAGGAGACTATTTACCTCTTGGTAGATAAGGATAATCAAGACAGAAGTAAAAGTATATTGTTTCTTTGACACACAAGTAGAAAGATTTCCCTTCTCTGACTTTGATTTGTTTCTTACAAAGTATTAATTTTTAAATGCTAAAAACAAACAAGATTTTAAATAAATGAATAAGTGAACTCTATAACTTAGGCAGAAATATACATCTATTGAACTTGTAGTTATTTAAGGCTACTACTTTTGTAGCTGTTTTAATTTAGGAAATTACTTACAGGACTTCTGATACTGTACTAAGGGTTAATCTTTCTTCGTTCTACTTTCACACAAATGCTGAATTCAGTCTTCTGCAGAACTGGTTCTCAGCCATATTTGTCTATGTGCATTAGCCAAATTCTTTTCCTAGGTCTTCCACAACTCTTTCTGGTCTCTTTCATGAATAAGGTATGCTTTTTTAGAGAGGGAAGCACTGTTGAATATTTGATTAAGAATCTTGAAGACATTAGCCATTCTAAGCTGGCTGATCCCTCTGATATTACAGTAGCCAAATATAGATAGTACACTCTGCACATCAGCTAAGTTTGATCTTACATAAGTGGCTTAACCACATGTTTCAGTCAGACTGTACTTTGAGGTAGAAACCACAGATTATGAACCAACAGGCAATAAGAGCATTAACATCGGTTTTTCTGAAGGCAGATGACATCAACATTGTGTCAGGAGGCAATGTTTCAAGAACAGAGGGCTGTAGCATCTTGAGTGAAAGACCAACGTTTTGAACTTTTCCTTGTCTAGATCCACAGTAATTGTGATTTAATAGATTTTGTTTGCAGATTGCAACTTTGATTTCCCCCAAGGGCTAATCACAGGGTACACAATGAGAATATAGCTTCATTATACCCTGTTTAGGCCTACAATTGTAATTTATACAAGAAAAACTACTGTAATTTGAAATTTCATGCACTGACTGTATAGAAATAGCATTTTAAGGAGGTTTGAATGGGTTATCTAGTGCACTGGGCTACATTCTACTGAGCAAAAAATGTTACCTCAGGGCTGGAGGATTTGGCCCATTGCTATTAAAATAATTTTAATAACAATTCTTAATGCAAAAATCAAACCCAAGATTCTTACTGATGTTATGTGGGCTTTTCAATGGTTGTTCAAATTATTTTCAGTGACTTCAAATTCTCCCTTATCATCTTAGTATGTCAGATTTTAGAAAGGATATAATCAAGGACTGTATGAATGATGAGAGATCAGTCACTTACCAGATGAGCAGACAACTGCATCAGTGAAGAAATGTCTCCCATCTGAAGGAGGAAACTTAAGTTGTACAGATGGGAAGGGAGAAAAAAATTAATCCTAATGCAACCCATCTGTGCCAGCGTATATCCTTAGGCATATGGAAAGGGAGATGGGAGGCAGGGGTAATCAATCACTTATCTAGTACCCTCCATGTGCCTGTTAAGGATGCTCAGTGGGTCTGACTATCTACTCATTGGGAGGGGATAGAATGGCTGAGGGTTTTTCCTCCCCCACACCCTGGTAAATATGCACACAAGGTAACAGAGTCCCAAGCAGAATCACATATGGCATGAAACACCGCGTAGAGGGAGGTGCTGGAGGCTGCTGCTTGTGTAAGAACTGAATGAAGCCACACTGTCAAGGACCTGGAGGGGGCCACAGGAAGTCATAGAGGCAGTATAGAGGGACAGGATACCCATGCATATGAGGCTGGCCTCTGGCCCTGAAATTCAAGAGACCTACAGGATACCTACAGGTTATGGGAGCACTACAGGCATATTCAAGAACTGAATGGAGAACCTCACAAAGTTTTTCCTACCTCTTGAATCTTGTGCTGAAACATCTGGTATGGGCAACCACCAGAGACAGGATTCTAGACTAGATGGACCACGGTTCTGATCCACTATGACAGTTCTATGTTCTTCTCTGTGTGGAAAGTAGGGAGGAGAGTGGGACAAAGGAGCCCTGGGCACTAGGCTTACAAGCTTGGGGTTGTGAAGGTGTGCTTCTGTGGCCACCATGAAAATGTAAATAGTCACCACTTGAACGTAATTAGTATCGTTTGCTATTAAAATGGGGGATAAGATGCCCAGAATGTCCCACACCTGTAGTATGTTTCTAGAAAATCTCTCCTTTTTTTATTCAGTATTTAACCTTCCTAAAATAAGATCTGCATTACACAAACACGTTGCTTTCTCTTTTTGAAGTTTACCACCACTGCCTCGTAAGGCTGTGAAGATCTGCAACACAGGGACACCCCTTTGTCACAGCCAAGGAGATCCTGAAACCAAGAACTGAGATTCCAAAACAAAACGTGGGTGTGTTCCAATGTGAGGAGATTCCAGTGCCTCAATACATGTAGTTCCCTTTTGCTAATGACTAAAACTCAAATGAACAGTGCTCATTTTTATTCTGATTTGTCAATCTGAAAAAAATCACACTCAAGGCACAGTTCTTATTTCTTGGGCTGCCTGAATTCTGTTCAATTTGCTATGGATTAGGAAAAGGCAACACAATACCTTGTGCCTCATCCCAGAGCAGCAACTCTTTTTCTGTAATAGCCATGATAGATGGCAAATTATGAAGCCAATTTATTAAAAGTCTTTTGCTGCCTCTTACTGACCCCATAAGTAGTGAGCCCTACCCCCTACTGGGGAGATACCAAATCAGCAGGTAATATTGCTCACCATGGCACAGGATTAAAGAATGACACTCTACTTCCCCTCTGTGGTGAACTATGATAATTCACCGTGTATGAAGCAATATAGCAAGGAATGGAGAACAAGAGGGGAGGTTTTTCAAAATGATCACTGTCAGCTTTGCTAAGGAGAAGAAAGGTGAAATTACCCAAAGGAATCAGGAACAATATTTCATGTCATCAATTACTTCTGCATGTTCTCCTGTCTTTTATTGGTATAATTTGTTTCTTTCAGTCAGTCACTCTCTATTAACACATTAAGGCAGCAAAATAATCCTAGTGTTGAACTTCTCTTTAAAACTTTTGTTAACTGTAATACTATCGACACAGAAAAGCTATTGAGTATTAAGATTGCCTGACTCTTGTTTAGTTCTGTATCTAAATATGAAAATAAACTTTAAAAAAGGGGTAGATCAATTGGGAATATTCTCTGATTACTTTGTGGTAATAGCCATCAGTGATCATACACACTTATTAGAGTGATCAGATGTCCTAATTTTTATAAGGGACAGTCCTAATTTTTTAATCTTTTTTCTTATATAGGCTCCTATTACTCCCTACCACCATCCCAATTTTTTATACTTGCTGTCTGGTCACCCTAATATTTATGCATATTTTCCTATAAAATTGATAGATCCTAAGAGTCACAAATCCAAATGATTAAGGGATAGAAATACACAACTAAGCACCCAAAAAAGCTTAACTCCTCCCAGTAGTAAAACTGTGAGGAAGGGAAAAGAACACCTAGTGTGTCTTTAAAAATCAGTTTCATTTGGGACTACACATTTATGCACTAATCACAAATGTTGGGTTATTTGATGATATCACTACAGGTCAGAGTCAAAATTATTACAGGATTTAGTGATACATTTCCATGCCTTAGCATGTTTTGAATTTAATGTTCAGACTAATTCTGAATTTCCTGGGTTGGTCATTTTTTTAAATATCATTTCACTGTAATGTAGTTCACCCTAAATCACTGTACGTATTTTCAACCTCTAGCTTTTGTGGGGGAAAATATACTTGCTCAGAACTTGAATTATAACTGCTATAGTTTACAATATAGTATCTCAATAGTATGGACAATTTTCAAATACATCAAGTAAAAGCATTGTTTTAAGAGGAGCTGCAGTCATTACTGAAATGAAAGCAAGAAGACTGCCCAATTCACATGTTTACTGTAGTGATTTAGGGAAAGGATTTGCCACACTAAAAACCAGTTTTCAGTTCAGTTTTCAGGTTCAGACACCCCTTTTTTGATGGGCTTTGTTTAACTTTTATGTAAATATACCTTTATTGTCTCTGCCTGACAACCAGACTGGACAGCCAAGCAAATACATATTCCATGGTCTAGGACAGACAGGGCTCATGCATTACTTGCCAAACAAACATAACTTCAGCACATCTTTATAACTCTCTGAACACGCCTCATATATACATCATGCAAAAATATTAATGCCCAGTGAGTTTCAAAGTTTTCCAGTGATATCTGACATGCTGCCTCTTGGGCATGTATCATGACAACAGTGTGTTAAATGTGAGAATGGTGTTCCTAGCCTCTGTTTGTTGCGGGGGTGTGTGTGTGTGTGTGTGTGATGGATGGCAGGAGGAAGATCACTTGATCATTACCTGTTAGGTTCACTCTCTCCAGGGCACCTGGTATTGGCCACTGTCAGAAGACAGGATACTGGGCTGGATGAACCTTTGAAGAATGGCCATTATGTTCTTATGTTCACTTATATAATGATTGTCAGTCCTGACAAGATCTGCTGACACACAGTAGTGAATCGCCAATGAGCTGCTGTGTCGCAGCCATACAACAGGACCACGTTTATTTCAGTGACACTGTTCTCCTGTTTTTAGACTTGAGCCTGTACAGTTATGCCCATATCACTGAAATCGTATAGTCTCACTTCTACAGACATGCCTTTCAAACAGGAACAATGCTATCTCCAGGAGGGAACAGATTTATTTTGAAATAGCCTCGCCATTTTCCTTTCATGTTCTGTAGGGAGAGTGGCTATGTGTTTACCCTGATAGCCTTTGCTAAGCTGTAACTCATGAAAGTAAGTAGATCAAGGTCAACTACAGATTGTCAATTCTGCGCTCTTCAGCTCTGTGTGAAATGAGTAACACATTAAATGTGCTGGTCCTATTAACTTCATAAGATCTATTAGGCCCTATCTAAATAACAACACACTAACACAAAACATTAAAAACTTTATCAAGATTGTGAAATCATGTACTCAAAAGTTAGGAAATGACATGCATTCTGATATAATCTCTAATTAAATGATCACATACTATTTTGTGAAGAAGACCCCAGTCTCTTTCAGTGCAGAGAAAGGATACTGCTCACTTAATGAACAGCAATTCAATATTTTGGATTTCTCCTTGTTGTCTTATGTGTGGCCCCATGCCTTATTTGCTCCATGCCATGCAAAACCTGCTCTGAGGATAGAATTATTAGATTTCCTCATGGTCTTTTCTAAGGCATTCATCACTACAGTATCTTCACAGATATTTTAAATGATTTATGCAGCACCACACAGGAGCTCTGTAGCAGAGGCGGTGATAGAATCTAGCTCTCTAGGCTGTATTCAATTACCTGAACCACAAGACCATCCTGTCTCTTCCTACAATCCCCTGCCTTATTCATTACATACCTTCCAATTGCTGAAATAAATGAGGCAGGGGTCCTATAAAGAGCAGTCTCTATCACTATGCAAACCTGATTCACCCCTCAAAGCAGGTCCATCCTGTAGTACATTGAATGAGGCAGAGGACCTGTGGAAAAAATATTATGTGATCCCACAATTAAAGACGGCATCATAATGCATATGCACAATTGAGTAAGTGAAGGTTGCACAGATAACCTTAATTCTGGCATTTGTGCTTGACTTTGCAACATAGGCAATTACACACAAAAAAACTAGGTTTTTTTTTTAATTCTGTCATGTGGCATCATGTTGATACCCATATGGGTCATCAGCAGGGTTGGAACATTTACATCCACCTCACTGACCACTGCCACTGGAGCTGACAGACCACCACTTTGGGCTCTATTACTCTATGTGGATTAGCACTAGAGAGGGGTGACACTAACAGTGCTTTTCATGGATATTTGCTGATGAAGACAAGACTAAAGAATCTTGGGATCCATTCCAGGCTCCGGAGGGACTCTAATGGGCATAGCCTTCTGCCTACATTCTCCTCTTGCCCAAAGAGTAATCCTTTCTGCCCCATTTTTGTCCCAGTCCTATTTCATCCCTACCCTGGCTCCTTGTCCCAGCCCCATTCTCCACACGTACCCAGTCACACTCTCCATTCCTGAGGCTTCTCATCCCATACCCAGTCTTTTTTGCCCAACCAGTCCCAGCTCCCCCACCTCCTGGATCCTGATCTAATCCTTCTCTCTCTCTCTCTCTCTCTGACCAATGCCTTCACCCATGTTTCCCGTCCCACTCACTCTCCCTTGGCTCTTTTCTCCACTTTCTTTGCTTCTCCTCTCCCCCACATAATGGGTTCTTGCCTCGGTTTTTGTCCAGCCAGTCCCAGTTGTCCTCCCACACGCTGGTTGATTGTCAGATCTGTCTCCCCTCCCACAAAACTGTTTCTCAACCTCCACCCTGGCTTCAAGTCCCAGTTTCCATACCCATAGTCCCAGTTTCTCCACCCATCCCAACTCCCATCCTCTTCTGCCACCAGCCTCTAGTCCCAGTCACCTCCCATACACGGATCCTTTTCCCAGTCCTCCTCGTAGATTTGACTCTTGCCCTTCCACATTCAGTTCAGGCATTTTTTCCCATCTGGGCTGCCCGTGCTCAACAGCATAGTCATTGAGAACTCAGAAGAGAATGTTCCTACTCTCAGTTCAGGTGTCTGGGCCTGGGACTCTCATGGCCCACAGCAATCTAGAGCTACAATTTCAAGGAAAATCTTGCTCAGCCCCAGGCTGGAATAAGCCTAATATGAATAGAATCTTGGGGAATTTTTCTCCCCAAATCTAAGACTCTACTGAACATGTACCAATCGCATTTTTTTTAAACTAGTAACTTGGGTGGATTTTCATGAGGATGCCACAAAGGCCACCCCCTGCCAAATTTCAAGTTCCTGTTCTGAAGCATGGGGACACTAAAGTTTTTAAATGAAAAGGTCAAGAGAATATTAACATGGATACAACAATGTGTTTTCCCATTATCTTCATTCTCACAAACAGCTGGACCATTTTGGATGAAAATTTCAAAAGAAAAAATAATACATCCTGAGGCAGACTGACAGGATGGAAAGTTTCATCCCAAACAATGAAAGTTTGACAAAGTTCTTTAAATAACTGAAAACAGGGTCTTATAGTGGGAAGTGTTGGGCAAATTTAATCATAGATGGTGCTACCAGCTCTGCCCGTGATAATCCAGTTTGAATTATGAAGATGTAGTTCCCCATGTGTGTGTGTTTTAAAGTTGCTATCTTGTTGCACTCAACATTCAATGCCTTTATGGTGACAAAGGCAATCTTTCAAATATGAACCAAACGTAAACCAATGCAGTGCAGTCTGAGTCTGCAGACACCCTGAACAGTCACTCTGAGTGTCAGCTGCCCCATCCATCTCAATGAAGCAATTATGAGAATTTAAATGTCTGCATTAACTATTTCACTGTGGGCAGAAACACCAGCCAAAAATGCTGAGGTAGGCCATACCCGCAGCATGGGAAGGAGAGGACAGTCTACTTTCTAACACAGGCAAAGAAACCCTGTATTCCAGAGTACTTCTACAGAGTGTAGGGAGCTGATTTCCCATTGCTACCTGCCTAGAAGAGCCTACTCTCTGCAGTTCAACCCCTAGTGTGTAGGCTGGAGGAGCGGTTCAGTAGCAGAGAGAAGCACACAAAAAAAAACAACAACAAAAAAAACCAACCAAACTCCCTCCTCCCAACCCCTGCTATCCTTACACTCCCATCTCTACAATACAGGTGGACAGGAACAACTGATTTAGGCCACACAACTTCACTGAAACTACTCACAGTAGAAACCAAACCCAATCTTTTTCCAGTTTGCCGTATCCTGATACTATTTTCTGCCTAGCTAGACACATTAAACTTTATCACCAACAGATCTGAAATGAAAGTAAGTGGCCCTTGAAAGATAGATCCTAACAAATCAAAAGTAAAACCCATTTAATGCCACACAACAAGACAGAGCTCAAGCATGGATTTTGTCTCCAATTCTGCTTGAATTACTATATAGAAAGATGGATTCAGGGGCCTGGGCTATGTCCTTGCTTCTGTGCATAGTGTTTAGAGTGTTGAAGAATCATAATCCTGAAATAACCATTACATGTTGAGTTTTAAATGTCTAATAATCTACTGAGTGTTTATCAAAAACAAAATTCTTCATGTTGATAAATAATATATCAAAGTTTTCTAATGTTACAAATTACTGTTGCACAGAACACAAAACAACACACCTCGAGGAAGAAAAGGAAGCGAGCAGGGAGGAGGCCATGATATAGTTTTTTGTAGAATTCTCAGCCTAAGTTTTCAAAAGCGCATTGTTGGGTGCCCATCTTGAAGAACTGAAGATTTTCAGAGGTGCTGAGCACTTGCAGCTCTCACCACAGTCAAACTGAGTAGAGAAGATTTTAGCTCTTATGAGCAGTCCTCCATTCTAACAATTAAATAGCTATTACTATTACTATTAATGGTACTATTCGCACCATTTGCCAGCAGTCTCAGGAGGGCATCCAAGGAAAGAATGAATGAACATACTTTGAGACTAAACACTACCTGCTCCTAGAGGTGGCTCGTACATGCCAGGTTTGAGCTGCATAGGAATTTAAGGGGCTGATCTTGGAAACCCTTATTCACATTAGTTGTCCCATTTATTCCAATAGGGCCACTCATGAATAAGGACAATTCAGACACAAGGGAGTTGGTAGGTCCTCTAACCTTGTAAATGTCTTTAAAACATTAATAATGCTCAATATTTCTCAAGTAAGCCCTTTGTGCTTTGTTAAGGATATATTTTTGATAGGATGAAATATTTGAGCCCCAAAGAATTAAAAATTATATTCTCTTTACTGCAGAAGCTAATATCTAAATAATTCAAAGCACTTTCAAACACAGTTACAGATCTTTCATTTACAATATGGTAATTGGATTTTTTTTTAATTCAGCCAAGTGGCCAGGCTGATCTAAATTAATTTTCCTGTTTCATTTAAAATAGAACTATTTAGAAGATCTCAGTAACAGTAAGTTTCCTCTCAACACTCAATATGCCATATTCTTACAAACCCTCTGTGCTTCACAACTAATTGAGGAGAACGGTAATTTAGTAGTATCTAGCTTTTCTATTTCAGCAAATATTCATAAAATGATTTGAATCCTAAACACTTCCATTCAAGCTCAGATCAAATATTTCAGAGTTAATTCGAGTGCCTCCAGACTCAAGCTTCTAAATATGTAATTAGAGATGGCTACCAAGCCACGACATTCAGATCTCCATTCCTAAAAGGCAGGCGTGCAAGCGTGCGCACACACACACACACACTTTTTTCCTTGAACAGGCATTTGACTGGAAACTAGATCCCCCCCAATTCAAGAATTTAAGGGTGACGTTTCAATTCTACTATCCAAAACCCATTTTGCTCTTTCAAGTGACTCAGCAGAGACATGCTAAGGAAAAACACATTAACTTTTAACCACGAAAATCATAAAGAACCTAAGGTAGCAATAGGCATAGTCATAATACCACTTTCATTGAGTGTGTGGGGGGTGCGTGTGTAAGTTTTCCAGAGAATTCAACTTATCTAGTGAAATTGGATTAATATTACAGTGTTATATACAAAAATGGAAATCTAAGTGGTGTTTTCCAATAAGAGGATTTTTCTTTGATGATCCTAATTAGCATTTTGAACATTATCCCTCTCTAGGTCCCATGATAGATGCATAACAAGACTTCAGTTAATCTTGATTATCTCAATAAACGCATACTCAAAATGAGCCTGAGGCGAACACAGGATTGCTGATGTTAACTGATCAAAGTGCTGTTATTTATACATGGAGGTTGGATTGAACCAAAAGGCTAATATCATCTTTACTTAGTTTTTAAAACAGCACTGGCAACTTCTTTAAAATTCTCATTTGTCTTTTAAAATGGCTTGTTATAAAATTATCATGCTCCTAAAATGTGTGTGTTCCTTACGTTTGATTATGCAACTGATAAGTGTGATACTGCCTGTGTGAAGTCTAATACTGTATATATGTATACACCTTCACTAACAGAATTTATCTCACAACTGTCAATGGTCTATAATTAGCATTTTTTTTTAGATTTACATTTAAAAACAAAGAAGTCTCCCTCTATTCCCCTTGCTTCCTGTGTTCCCCTTAGACCTGGTGATCCTTCTCTCCACACACTCCACATTGCTGGTTGGAAATTATGGGATTGATCCTGTATGCCCTGCAGTCCATGAAATTGGTGTCTAACTTCAATAGATGGAGGAAAAAGCCCAAATGATACAGGTTGAAGTACACAATACTCAGCAATATATGGACTAGAAAATAAATTTGGCTCATATTGGTTTCAGACATAGAAATAGTTATATTAGTAATAAATGAGATTTCAGAAGGTAAAATGAGATGCATGATTGTCTTTATCAGGTTATTTAACTAAAACACCAAACTCAGTAAGGTTAGAAAGAAGAGTGGCTTGGGCAGGAAAAGGATGTATGGAGGAGACAAACAGGAAGAGGAGGAGACCACGTGCAAATTAGAGGACCATAGCAGATGATAGAAAGTGGTTTCATCCAGCTGCCCACAACGCTCCTGATTCAAGAGTTTCATAACAGATTTGTTTCAAAATAGAATAGGGCAACAACATTTTCTTTGTCTCTCTTTGGGAGGAAGAGAGTTCAGTTCTGAGCCTCGAAGGAGGGCCCTAAATGACTTACCAAGGGTGGCTGGTGTTAGATTTTGCACTGAGGAAAGAAACTAAGGGTACATGGCTATACTAGCTGCCGGATCGGATAGGATACCAATTTCTATCCACAGATATTGGCATCTCTGAATAGCAATTTGTATCTGCACAGGGCTATGAATGCTTTTGGAAGTGACTTTGGATATTCAGAGAGAGATCAGGCAAGAGAGAGATCACTTGATCATTACTTGATAGGTTCATTCACGATGAGGCACCTGGCATTGGCCACTGTTGGTAGACAGGATACTGGGCTGGATGGACCTCTTGTCTGACCCAGTACAGCCATTCTTATGTTCAGCTGATCAAAGTCTCAGTTGATTTCAGATACTCAAAATCCAAGGAATCAAAACTTTTCCTTTTCTATGAGTCATGTATAGCTTCATGAATTTAAACTTGTATTTGTACTGTTAGCCTATATGAAAAATGTGAAATATTTTCTCTTCCAAATAATTTTAATTATATCTGTCTAAAACATTTCAGAAACATAAACAACTTTCAGGAAAACAGGTTTCATCTGACCAGGTAAAGCAACAGATTCATGTATTCACTTCTCAGCATAGAACCATAAAAATCAGATTCTGCCACTTTCACACTTGATGAGTAGTACCTTACCCCATGAGTAGCTCCAATAAGATAGTTCCCATTACTCCTGGAGCGTAGTATTAACAAGAGAAAGGATGGCAGAGTCTCGCTCACAGTGAGGTCCGGCTGTATTTTGTATCAAAGTGTGTCATGACTGTTGACCATAGTCTCCTATTTGAGATGTTTTCTCTGTCAGACCAGCGGGGGGAGCCAATGCTGGAAATGTGGGTTGTTCACATGAAATGCACAGCTACCATTGCCCAGTAGTTTGAATCTTGGATCTATTAGCGCAAGGATTTCAGTTGATGTGAACTGCCGTGGCAAGCTCATTGGTTGAGACACTTCTCAGGAACCTAGAACCCAAATTATTTAGCGATTTATAGCTCAAAGTCAACATTTTGACTTGCACCTGGAAGCAAATGGGAAGTCAGAGTAGAGATCTAGTATGTATATATGCCTAACTCTGCCAAGCAGGTGAGCAGCTGCGTTCTTTCTACTGTAATTTCCAAGTGGTCTTTGAATGTGGGCCCATACATTACACATCGCAGTAATGAAGTCTGAAAGTCACAAAGGCATGAATCATTGTGGTAAGATCCAGCTTTAAAAGTAAATGTCTAAACAGATGCAGTTGTAAAATGATGCTTGGGGGCCCTGGTGCCACCTATACTTCCAAATGTCATTGAAGTTCCAGCAGCACCCCAAATTGAAAACTTCTTAAATGAAAGAAGAATGTCAAGGACAATCACCCCACTTTCCTTTAACATACTACCAGTGTCTCCATCTTGTCCAAACTACGCTTCTGGCCTCAGCATGACATACAGAAGGAACAATCAACATCAGCCTGGCAGAACATGCATGAGAACTCTCTCTGGACAGATAAGCAACTTATCAAAATCACATTCTCTGATCCTTTCGGGCCAAATTCTGTTCCCACTGAAATCAAAAGGAATTTTGCTATTCAGTTCAATGGGAACAGGCTTTGACATTTGGAGAGAAAAGAACAAAACCACTCAAGCAAGGGCTATGTTGCTTACCACAAGTATCAAAGGCTGCTGACTCATGTGAAAAAGTCAGCAGACATCTGACCTTTCTCCATTGCAAGGCAGATATCAGCAATCAATGTGGCTAGTCTCTGTACCATATCCAACTCATAAATCCATCTGCAAAGGATCAGGGAAATATGAAGGCTCCAGATTACCTTAAAGGTAACGAATCACCATCTTCCTTCTCAAGTGTCCCTAAAAAAGTAAGATTAGAGACCTGGTGATAACTGACAACACTGAAATGGTTTCTTGAGCAGAAGCCTAACTACTATTTATTTGAGGGAATATAGTATGTTGTGTTCCCGCAGCAGGGAAGCACTAATCCCAACCAACATTGATTCTAATATCTCCAGGAGCTCTCCGGAACCACAGCAGCAAAAGGAGAAGAACTCAGGGCTGCCGGGTGGCTCCACACTAGCAGCTCCTCCAGAGCGGTTGTATTCCCCCCAGCCCTGCCTGCTGGAGGGGCTGCTGTACAGAAGCAGGGCAAGACTCAGGAGATGCATGGAATGGCTGGAGGCGGGGCTGGAGGCGGTACAGCCATGCCAGCGGAGCTATGAGTGTGGGGCCACCTCTGCTGCCCCTGTGTCTTTCTGGTCCAGAGTACCAGCTATAAATATCTTACTAGTACAGCGTACCAGACCGGACCCCTGTACTTGCACCACTCTGGGTAGCATTTGGATCCATGTGTACCATCATGTTGTGGTGCAAGCAGGCAGAGGGAAGATACACATGGTTCAATCGCTAACAACCTTGAAGTGACCAGTAGTGATCACTGCTTCCCGTGTAGGGAGGTTGCTGTATGAGCCAGTTAGGTGTCTTCCACTGCATGTGCTCACATTGATTTGCAGAGATCTATAATCCCCTTTCTTTTTCCCTTTGATTATGTCTCTGGCCAATCCTGTGAAGAGAGGATTGAATCCATCAGGCTAGGGTCCCAGCTCCTTTGAGACCATCACTTCTTTCAAATAAATGTATACCACAATGAAAGCGAGGCCAGCTGGGATATTAAGGTGAAAATACCTAGCTATAAACATCTGAAGGCCAATAAGTATTCTGAGCAGAAACCTATCAAATGTAGTATATGCTATTCAAGGGGTCAGCAACCTTCCAGAGGTGGTGTGCCGAGTCTTCATTTATTCAGTGAAATTTAAGGCTTTGTGTGCCAGTCTGGAAGGGGTGGGGCTTTGGGTGGAAGGGGAGGAGCTGAGGGGGTCAGTTTGCCCCCACTTTGGAGTTTCGCCCATAGGCTCCTGCCAGCCAGGGTCTCAGCCCACTGCCAGCCTGGATGAAGGTGTTGAGTGGGGCAGGCAGGGACTCCGGCTTGCAAGGAGCCAGCAGGGGGAACCCCAGAGCAGGGGCAGGCTGAGCGGCTCAGCCCCGGCTTTGGGGTTTCCCTACAGCCCGGCTAGCAGCGGGAGCTGAGAGGGGCAGGTGGTGGGACCCCATTTCTTTTTAATATAGAACTGCCTCTTTTTAATATAGAACCATAAAAATATAGGGCTGAAAGGCACCTCAAGAGGACGTACACTTTTGCCTCCTCCATTGTGGCAGGACGAAGTAAGCCTAGACCATTCCTGATAGGCGTTTGTCTAATCTGATCTTAAAAACCTCAAAAGAAAGAGATTTCACTACCTTCCTTGGAAGCCTATTCCAGTGCTTAACTGTTAGAAAGTTTTCCCCAATATCTACCCTAAATCACCTTTGCTGCAGATTAAGTCTGTTACTTCTTGTCCTTCCGTGGACATGGAGAACAATCTTTTCTTTAAAACATCCCTTAATTGAACAAAGTTATTGGGTCTTCCATCAGTCTTATCTCAAGATTAAACATGCCCAATTTTTAAAATTTTTCTTTATAGGTCAGGCTTGCCAACGCTTTATAATTTTTTGTTGCTTTCCTTTGGACTTTCTCCAATTTATCTGCATTTTCCTAAAGTGTGGGCACCCAGGATTGAACACAGAACTCCAGCAAAGGCCAGCTAGAGTGGGAACAATTGTCTCCTCTATCTTACATACAAAACTCCTGTCAATATGTTCTAGAATATTAGCATTATAAGCAACTGCATTGCATTCCTGACTCATTTGTGATCCACTATAACCCCCAGCTCCTTCTCTGAAGCACATCCAGCTAGTCTAGTTACTCCCCATTTTGAAGCTGTGTAGTGGATTTTTCTTTCCTATGAGTAGTATTTTGCGCTTGCCTTTCTTGAATTTCACCTGCTTGATTTCAGATCAGTTCTCTAATTTGTCATGGTCATTTGGAAATCTAATCCTGTCCTCCAAAGTGTTAGCAGCCACTCCCACCTTGGTGGTATCCACAAATTTTATAATCACACAGTACACTACATTTTCCAAATCATTAATGAAAACAATTGAATTGTACAGGACCCAGGACAGATGCTTGTAGGACCTCCCACTAGATACACTCTCCAAATTTGACAGGGAACCACTGATAACTACAGTTTGAGTAAAGTCTTTCAACTAGCTGTGCACTCACTTTATAGTTAATCATCTAGACCCCATTTCCCCAGTTTGCTTATGAGAATGTGTGTGGGACAGAGTCAAAAGCCTTACTAAATTCAAGATGATCACAAGATAGTCTTTTGTCTGGTGAAAAAAAAAATCCCTGGAACCTAACCCCCCAATTTACATTAATTCTTATGGGGAAACTGGATTAATCTAACATCATTTCACTTAAAGTAGCACTTTTCAGGAACATAATTACTATGTTAAACTGAGGAGTTACTGTATTTCCTTTCATATCCCTTGCTAGGTATAACTCATTGTGTGCCTTAGCCTTTCTGAGTTAGTGCCTACATGCTTGCACTAATCTTTTGTACTCATCCATAGCAATTTGTCCACATTTTGTAGGATTCCTTTATGATTTTTCAGGTCACTACAGAACTCTTTATGGAGCATAATTTTACTTCACATAGGGATAGTTTGCTGTTGCATCTTTAAGATTGTCTCTCTGAGAAACTACCAGCCCCCCCGAATATTGATTAACTGTAGAGATGCTTGTGTTTATTTCACTTTGCCTAAACTAGGGCAGACTTGAGCACGTTTTCAGTATGTTTCCACCAAGTCAGTTATTTCACAAAGAAGAAATTACATCCAGACTTAATTGTCCTTTTAGAGTAAACACCTAGTCCCATAGTCATAATCACTCAACTCTGAGAACACTCAGCGGTTCAACATTTTAAATCAAGCCCGAGGCAGTTAAATCACACTCTAACATCTATGTAATTTCCATCCCATCTGCTCCAAAACTCACATATAAGTCATGTTAAAAGGGAACTACACAAACAAAAGCCTTTACCAACTGTGTTCCAAAGTACAAACCATCTGTAGTTTGAGAATCATATGTAGTAATCAAACCAAGCAAGGGAAAACAAAGGTGATATTTGCCCAAGTCTGAACTTCATGAAAAAGAATGTAAGTCCTCTGCCATAATCAAAGGCTAAAAGTTCAGGGGTGAGAGACAGAGAAACAGCCATGCCTGTGCTAGGGAGAAAGCAGTAGGGTTAGAGTGTTTTTATTTGTTTGGTTTTCTGCATCAAGTGAAAGTATATTTGAGCAGGTGTTAGACCATACTTATTCTCGCTAGTTATTGAAGCAAAAACAGTCCAATTTAAGTGACCTTTGCATAAATGTAGATCTTGGTATGAACAAGAGGTGTGTGTGTTTGTTGTTTTAAATTACTGCAGCCTTCAGATGAGACCCTGCAGTGATGTACACATGTGCTTATCTTTTAAGTCAAAGAGACTACTGCCATGTTTAAAGTTAAGTATGTGTGTAAATCTTTGCAGAACTTTAGTTAACTTTCTACGTGTGTTCATTGTCCTGATGGAAAAATACAGCCCCCTAGTAGCCTAAGCAATGTTTCCAGGATCTTATATATATAAATTTACTTCTAGATAACACTTTTCAGAGTTAGGGATTGTCATTATGGGATAGTTTTACCAGATCTAAAAATATAGTTATACTGGTATAACCTTCCCCCATGGACATTCTTGTTCTGGAATAAGAGTGGCTTGTGTATTTAGTTTATGTCATTTGAGAAGAGGGTTAAGCTAGACTTGAGGAAAACACAACACTCACTCATATCTGAACAAGAGTCCTCACAGCAGTTTATATTGGCAGTTTTACTGGTATAACTATTTAAATTCACCCTTTAAATAATATTAAAATAACCCTTTCCCATATAGACAAGGTTTTAGCTTTGCCTTCTCCATTCCTTCATGACTGTCAGCATCAAAATTACTCAAACTTCTTCAGACATTTCTGAAATTTGCAACATGAACTGAATAAACTGTGCAATCAAGGAAGCTAAAATAGTTTTCTGCCTTCCTATTGAAAGGTAATCCATGTTAGTTTTGCTACTCCCAAGTTTCTTTTGGTGGTGGTAGTGGCAGGAAGGAAGCCACCTTACATGAGTTGTTTGTACTATAGCTGCAAAGGTAATAATTAACCGAACCAGAGTGGGAGGAAGAAAGGAGATATAGATGAGGGGAATTACTTGATATTACCTAAAATACCTAGCAGTAAAATTTGTTAGTAGCTATCTAACCTTTAATAATCTTACATTTTGGAAGATCTTTCCTTTCTGTTTTGCAATTGCTTTTACTAGCAATTTATTTTCCCTCACTACAAAGCATTAAAATAAAATAAATTTAAAAAAACCCCACACATTAAAAGAAACCACCCACAACCCTTAGTGAATCTCTTCTCTACTCTGTCAATAGAGTATGTTGGCTTTTAATAGTCCTTCTTGTGCCAGCCCAAGGCATCTGCCGACAACGACAACCACTTCTGAGGAGCTCTTGTGGTTGGTGTCATTTCACTTACAACTCACAACATATTGTATGTTTAGACAAAGGATTACTCTGGCCCAGTTTTTTACTCCTCCCCATGGCCCATTCATTTTTAAGAAGTCACTTACATATCCATTAACTTCTTATTATTCATACATCTACCCAGGGTTTGTATTTTCCTTTATTGTGCAACAATGTGGCACTGTCAATGTTCTTTTGTCTTTTACGAGCTTTAGGTCAGGTCTACCTTAGACTTCTGCCAGCACAGAACGGCCACTCAGGGCTGTGACCAGGTGTAACCACTGACTGATATAGCTATGCCAGCAGGAGCCACTAGTGTAGATACAGTTATAACAGCAAAACTGCACTTTTATCAGTACTGCTTGTTTTGCTCATAGGGGTGGTTTTCCTGTGGTCGTATAAAAGGCAGCTCTGCCAACATATCTGTGTCCACAGTTGGAGCACTCTGCTGCTATACGATGCCAATATTCCTACACTGGTAAAGCGATCCTAGCGTAGATATAGCCTTATGTATAGTATACAGCAGAGAACAATTTCAACTCTTTTTTGCAGAGGGTGCATAAAAACAGTCATCTCTACAGCAATAGTTCCCAGACTGGTCCATGGAGAACTGGCTGGTTACGTGGTACTGGTTCATTTTGTTTCCAGCAACTAATCACATTAAATAACTACAAATACTCTAACTACTTTCCTAATGCTACTCTATTGTGGGTGTTGCTACAAGCACATTGTTACACTCCCCACTCAGGTAGTTTACAAACTGGGAGTTTTATGCAAACAGGAATGGAACAGGGAAGTGGTTTGTTCAACTGCCACAGGAAAGTGGCCATCCCCGACTCTGACAGATTAAGACACTCTGCTCCTTTACAGTGCTCTTGCCTAAGAGGTGCTAAAATAACTTAAATCTGCATTGTGTGCCACTACTCAGTTTATAGTTGAGTATTCTACCGTATTACCAAATCACTTTGAGTAGGTGACTAGAAACTATTTTTTCCCCCACAATTAAGATTGTAAGATGTAGAGAGATGTGTAAAAGCAACCTCTATTGGAAATTGGTTAGAAATGCCGAGTATCCAGTTGCACATTTTTGGTGAACAGTGCTTGGTCTAGACGCAGTCACCATAAATAAGGGGATAGGCCTATTCCTCATCCTCCTATTTTTAAACAGGGTAAGAAGAGTGCCTAATACAGCACTTCCTTTGCCCCATACTACTCTTATCCTTCTACAAGGAACTATTTTTTCATAGCAGAAATATCCACAAGATAACCCTCCCCGCACGACTACCATTTTGAAATTCCCAAGCCTCACATTCTAATACAATTAGCAATGCCAAGATATGCATTAGTTGGCCACTGGCACTGTAACAACTGGTTACCTAACAGGCCTTCAAACTCCCAAGCGGTGAGGGTGCTCCAACAGCATATTAAGAGGCACTCTTTTGTGGCTTATTGTGATGAGATGTTATGGTATCTTTTGATTTATTTCAATTCTTTTGGCTCATGCAATTACAAGTTTTAATCCACAAAGTATGAAGCACTGTTAAAGCAGAGGTAAGTATTTAACAAGATATCAAAGAAATATAGAAACAATATCATAATGAAACTCTCTATAAATGAGCAATTACTTCAAGCTTTACTCTCCAAGTTTGAACAGACTTTCACTCTATTAGGAAATGCAACTACGTTAGAGAAAGCAATCCATGGAGTCTATTGCCTACTGGCTGGTGTGAAATGCTACATTCCAAAGGAATTAATCTTCCCCCACCGTGCTTAAATGAGAAGAAAAGCTGACTTTAAATGGAAGCTGCTGATGCTTATACCTCTGAAAAAAACAATCAGGCTATGAATGACTTCCCAAGGTCACATGGCCAGATAGGAGTTATATGTTTTCCCTCCCCCTAACACCAAAACCCATGGAAAAAGTCTGGTTCCCACTCCCACACTAATTATCACAAGACAAGCCTGTTTTCCCTTCTCATCTGAAAGTGAGACATATGCTTAAAATGGGTGCACCACAGATCTGGTCTCCAGAGAATACAATTTATGTTTTAAAGGGCATTTCAAGGCTCCAGCTACAAAAACAAACTATGTTGTGACACTGCTGTGGGAGTACTGTATTCAAGACAAGCATCTTGTCAAATTGAGAATCACTGCTGTAGCTCCACCTATTTACCATTGTGGGCTGCATATGCAGCTCTCTGTGTGTTATATATATAGTGTGTGGATGCAGCTCATATACCAGCTGTATGGCCCTGAGGAAGTCACATGGGCGGCAGCGGTTTGCTGAATGGGCTGCAAGCAGCCCCAGAACTACTGAGCTATAGGATCATTACTTGAAATTTCTTCTATATTAACCATCATAAATTAAAATAGAAATCCAGTAAATAAAAATTTAAAATAAAGCCCAATACAGAGCGCTCGGCCTTCCCTAAGCAAAATAGCTCTCTCTACCTCAATGGCTTATGTGAGTAAGGTCATTTTACTTATATTGCACTATTCCACTGTAATGTGTAAGAGCACAATACTGTCGGGCTTCAGTGAAAGCAACATCCATCTTCAAGTTTCTAAAGAAATGAATGGCTGGACTTTCTCTCTGTTAGGTTAGAGTATGTCAGTGTATACTCTGATATTTGTGTGAACTTACCAAATATAAAAATAAAACTTCAGAAACATTACTAAAAGGGAAATTGTTTGAGGTCAAGTGGAAAAGAAACAGACACTTTGAAAGCAAGAACATGTCATAAAGAGATCTCTTAGAAATCTCAAGAATACATCAGCCTGAGGAACAAAGTTGACGTACAAAAACTACTGGCAGTAGGACTTTCAAATCCAGACTCTGGTGCCAGCCTGTCAGAACCCATTGCTACTGCAAATTCCTCTGGATGGTAACCAAATACAAGGGATAGGGATATCTGGCTGAAAGAGCCTGTCCTTCCCAGGTAGATAAGTAGTATCTGAAAATAACTTAGCTGAAAGGCAAAAAACCCCACAAACTCAAATCAACTGAAGTGTCCATTTAAAATGTGAAAAATGCAAAAAATGCAAAGCCAATACTATAGTCCAACAGAGGATTTATCTATAGAATTCCTATTCATTTGATACACAATCAGCAGATACAGCTACAGTTTCTTGGGACATTAGGGAAGATTTCCAGGGTGCCAATCCTTGAGCTGCTATAGCTTTTCCTATGAAAAGCTTTTCACTGAACATTGCTGGAGGAAGAAAAGAAGCAGGTACATAGGGTGACCAGACAGCAAGTGTGAAAAATTGGGACAGGGGGTGGGAGGTAATAGGAACCTATATAAGAAAAAGATCCAAAAATTTGGACTGTCCCTATAAAATTGGGACATCTGGTCACTCTACTATGAATAAGAACATTTAATAATGAGGACAAATTTATCTGGAAACCAGATCCTATTACCACAAAGCAATAAACGGAAAGCTTAATACTTGAAATAACTTAGAAAACTGAGAAAAATTAGCCTATGATCTTCTGACTCCAGATACCTCCAGTCAGGTCAAAATTAAATTGAAGCCATGAGAGGTAATTGAAGCCATGAGAGGTAATTGAAGCCTTCCCAAAGCACCCTGCTACCAGTTGCACAGTAGGATAGCTACCCACAGTGCACTGCTCTCTGTGTTAATGCAAGAGCTGCTAGTGTGGATTCTCCCTGCCGAGACAAGAAATATAGTATGTGGACATGCAACAGCAGTTTTAATTAAAGCGGCATAACTTTTGCCCACAAAGCTTTGTAGTGTAGACAAGGCCTTGGACTTAGTCCTTCTCCACCCCTCATTATTTTTAGTAAACATAGCAGACAGGGTCATGGGCATCCCTGAATTTTTGTTTGTTGCCTGTGACCTGTTCACAACTCTTACTAAAAATAACAGTGGAAAAAATCTTAACCTTAGTAATCAGTATCAGACAATCCCACCTCAGCAATTTAAGAAGTCAGAAGGAGAGATGGAACAATCTTTAAAATTAAGATAATTAAGAAGCGAAAACATAAGATTCACTTACAGCACAAGGGTATCAAGCATAATTGAGCCAAGAGATCAAAAATGCCCAAGTACTGTAATGTATCATTCTTAAAAGTCTTAATATGACCTGAACCCCTTCAAGCTAAATTCAGATCTTTCACTGACATTCCCCCTTCGCCCCTAAAACAAAAATACAGTTTTAAACACTCAAAAAAAAAAAAAAAAAGTTAAATTGGCACAGTTAAAGTCCTAGCTTTCACTTAAGAGAAAAGCTGAGGAAAATAAAGAGAGAGAATCTCATTAAAAATTATAAAGCCACCACAAGGTAGTGTCAGTGCAGCTGCAGGGCTCCGTTGACAGAGTACAGTTGGCAGCACAGCACTCAAATTCACTTCTAAAACGACTGGGAGTAGGGAAGGAATAGACTGCCTGTTTCTATACTGTGTGTGTTGTAGCATCATTTTGTTAATGGTGGAAATTTTGCTCCTGTACAATTAGATATATTAGAACATTATGATGTTGGTTGGCCTGATTGACTTTTGTAAACTAAGGAAATGGTATATGATACATCAGAATTGCAATAAGTAACCAAAAGATGAATCTAAGTAACTGTTTCCTGTACTCCACTATTGGTCAGCTTCTCTAAATTGTTTCCCCAACTTGCTTTCAAAATTAAACAAAAATCAAAACCCCACACCTCTCCGGGGCAATTTATTATAACCATCAAATAGATATTTTTTAAAAAATCTATGAAATAGCAGTGGGGTTAAGAACAAACCCTCCATACATTAGCTTTTATATAAAAATTAAAATCAAAAGCCATTTTGTAAGCACAATATTCAACCCTTTTATTTCCATGTTTATTTATTTAGAAATATTTGGCATTCAAGGAATGCAAATCAGAACTTTTGGTACAGTGTTATGTAGCATCTACGCCACCTTTTTCTGTGAACTATGGTTCTGATAAAAACGAAATATTACAAATCAGGGTATCTAATGCCTTAGAACATTGATTGAAATATCAAGTTAAAATAAAAACCAGTGCCAAAGCAGAACATCATCCTGGACTTCCCTTTTAGTAGCTATGATAAAAGTTTTACATTACAAATTTATAGAAGAGGAACTATTGTAGGCCCCAGCTGCACTATAAATGTTATGTTTCAGCAGCATGCGTAAATACTGTACTGCCATTGTACACCAGGATTTGGTTTATGTGGAAGAGACCAAAGGGATGTAATCGAAGTAAGGACCTGTGCTCCAGGTAAAGGATAATGTTACAGTATGATCCCTTACCACGCTGAACACACGATTTAGTCCAGGGGTTGGCAAACTTGTTGGCACAAGGACCACATCGGCATTCAAAATTGTATGGAGGGCCGGATAGGGAAGGTGGTGCCTTCCCAAACAGCCTGGCCGCGCCCCCTATCCAATCCCCTCCCACTTCCTGCCCTATCCCCCTCAGAACCCTCAACCCATCCACCTCCCTCGCTCCTTGTCCCGACTACTCCCTCCAGCAACCCCTTCCATTAACCACCCCACCCCCTATCTAAGCCCCCCTGCGCCTTGGGCCCTGGGGACCCCCCCGAGACCCCCTCCCAACCCTAATCTCCCCTCAGGACTCCACCCCCATCCAACCCCTCTGCTCCCTGTCCCTGACTGCCCCGACCCCTAGCCACATCCCCATCCCCTGGGACTCCCCCACACCCTATCCAACCCTCTGTACCCCATCCCCAACCACCCCCGAGACCCTCTGGACCTTCTCCAACCCCCCACCTCTGGCCCTGGCCCTCTTACCATGCTGCCCAGACAAACTGCGGCGCTGATCCAAAGGAGTGCATAGCATGTCTAGCCCGGAGCCAAAGACGCTGCTGCGCTGATCCACCACACTAGGCGGCACACTAGGGAGGAGTGGGAGAGAAGCCAGGAGCTTGTGAGGGCTGGACAGAATTACCTCGCAGGCCACACGTGGTCTGTGGGCCATAGTTTGCCCACCCCTGATTTAGTCCCTACTATATGGGCAAGGCCAAACTGTGTTATACCCAAGCTGGGCTAATACCATGTTTAGGAACACAGCACAATCATGGTAAAATGGATAGTGTAGACAGGGCCTTAACCCAGATGTGCACTATTTAAGTATTTTTAAATACTAGCTGGTCTGTGAAAAAAAAGTCATACTTTTCTAATATGAAAACATCAGAAAGCTTGATGTTAACCAAGGGCCCAATTCTGCCAACTTCAAGGGGATGCCTCTGTCGGGCTAGATTGTGAGAGACTCCAGGCACAGCCCTGCATGAGAGGCTGTGTGAAAGCTGCACTAGCTCAGGCAGCACCGGGAGGCTCTGAATCACAATTCCTCCACAGTCTCCTCCTTAGGCCTCAGAGGTGGTAATTTATGGCTGGCCTATACCCACAATAAGGGCTTGATCCTGTTGAATACTCTGCACCTGATGCAGCAAAACACCTAAGGATGCAGTAACTATAAAGAAAATTGTCTTACTGACTCAAGGCTAGCCACTGTGGCCAGCACGTAGGGGAGCGGAGCCATAGCTTTGCCCATTTCCTGATCACCTGCTCTGGGGAGAGATTAAGAAGATGAATATTCCCGTTTATTCTCTAATCTAAGTAGCCAGTGTAGGGATGTAAGGCGAGTTGTTATCCCTTCTTACTTCCTTGCATGGGCACGCAGTCTGTCAACAATCTAGCTCTATGCAAATAGGGTTGGCAGAATCAGCCCCAGACTAAGAAGTAGTCACATACTTACTAGAAAAAGTTTACATGGTTTCCAAATCCAAACCTTCGAAATAAATCTTTGCCTTAGTATTATTTAACACCCCATGCCCTAACCCTATGATGCATTCAGCTTTTACTAATATGCTAACTACGGCTTTTTCTAGTATTAAATTTAATCTATATTCTTTAATTAAACAGATAGCTCTTTTACTGCTAATCAGGCCTCAAGCAGTTTTAAAATAGCCAAAAGGAAACAAAACTACATTGTTCTCCTGCAAAATAATCTTACTAAACCCTTGTTAAATCATTTACTTTAGCTCTTCAGTGAAGTTTAATTGTCCAGAATAAATCTTCCCACTGAAAAGGAGCATATTTGTTTTAATTTGTATCATAAGGAAGTCATTGATATATTTAAGCTCTTGATTTAAGAAGAACTATAAAGTTATTTTGTAGGGAGTGTCGTCGTCCTTTTACCACATGGATGATTATTGGAGTGAAGATTAAAATTTTTACCTCGGGGAACATAAATTTTGCATAAATGGTCTATGCTTGTATAGAATAAACTTAGAACTGGAAAAAAAAAAAGATTTGTGTTCAAATGAAACTTCTAGCTTCCTTGAGAAGACAAAACACTTACCCATAAGTACTAAAAAGAAAAGAAAGTACATTTTAACTTGATTTATTAAATACTATTCTTCCACCTCCCTAAGACTCCCCCACAGTTAACAGTTACATTTTCAGAAGAGAAAGGCCCACAGATTTTTGTGCTGCAGCTATTTGTTATCTGACCTCAAAGGGTTAGTGTTTTGTTCCATATGAACTGGGCTAAAACTCAGAAGTGGAATTAATTAAAAAGTGCCCTACTTCAAAACAGAGGTACTGTAATACCACAGGTCCTAAAAAATTTCCCAACCCCATTTTGGGTTATGGGAAAATTTCATAATTTCATGCACAGCTAAATTCCATGGTGAACTTACAAGGTGAACATGTGGGCACAGACTGTTCAGAATTAGAGTGTATACAGTGGAGAATGAAAGAGTATATCTTTTGAAGGGAATTCATACAAGACAACCCTTAAGAAGCCAGCAAGTTAAATTTGGAATTCTAAAAAATTGCGAGTTTAAATCCATATTGTAAGCTAAACCATGTACTTACTGTTGCCAACAACACTGTCGTTGTATGTGTTTGTCTAATAACTTAGTAAACAAAAAGATATTAAAGGAAAGGAGGCTGCTTTTACAGGGACAAATATTGAACTAATCTTACATTAGAGAAAAATATAGCATGCACCTTTAACATTGCAAACGGAAATCAAGGACAAGAGTTTGTTAAAAACCCCATACAAGGAATCACTTATTGTCTTTTAAAAAGATATACAGAAATAATTACACGGAGTAATAAACCACCAGTATTCATTAATTTTCTCATGTGAATTAAATTAGTTTAAGTTTTCAGCAAACTTAGTACGGAACATGTCTGATGATTCAAAAATACTGTTCTGTCAGAGAAATTGTTGAAAGCAGACAAATGTATATGCAACTTGTGCTTTTGATCCAAGGGAATATGGAACACATGGTCATAGGTTCCTGCTTGATGGATTACATTACAGGGTGATCAAATGATTACATAAAATCAATCCTTTCTTCTACCTGATTCAAGACAGAGCACCTACAATACTGTAACAATGTGATGTGTTCCAAGAATCCACATGAAAAAAGTACCACTTATAATAATGTAAGTACCCATCTGGATTTTCTTTTAGTTTGCCTATATTCACAAATATATACTGTATATGCACCTTGAGTATAACTGCATGGAAAAGTCTCAAAAGATAAAGATGGCATGAGACAGTTCAGTCGCCTTCCTAATTCTGAATTTGTAACCACCACCAATGAAGGAACCCAATGCTATATATAGTCCCCCAAAAAACACTGAGTGGCCATGGTTCTCAATGTTTACTCCCCTAGCAGGCTCTTCTCACACCTGTTTCTTAGGCTGAACATTTCGAGGCTGCAGAAACATTTGTGTACTCCTCAACAGTTATGTTTTTTTATGTGATGCCTTCTCCAAATATGGGAGTTTATCAATCAACGCTTGATGATTCATATTGATACTGGCTAGGAGTCCCCCCTCATTGCCATCTGAACCAGTATAACTGATTTCTTCACCAGTCAGTGTAGTCATGTGACCACCCAATGCTTTCAGCACAGCATTCCCGGCACATATATCCCATTTCTTGATGTATGTCACATGAATATATATATCAGCTTTTTCTTGTTTCTTGTCAGGCACATCAAGGAGGGCTAAAACTTTATAGCCTAGAAAATTAGAAAGGTAACACCAGTTAATGAAAACATCAACTTTCCTAATTCATCACAAAATAATAGCATTTATTAGCGATTACCAAAATGGTTTTGTTAACAGTGTCGTGTTAGTTGAGAATGTAACAGTGAATACAGCAGAAACCTTCACCTTCTGTTACACTTCATGTAAGGTGCTGAAATCAAGATTTTTCCACTACATGTCACACTTGAAACTAATAAACCCATTTTAAACATGATCATTTCCTTTACGCCACCCTCCCCTGGTTTGTCAGTTACATAGACACATCAAGAAATGTATCAACAGAATCAGACTGTATATGCATTTAAGTCAATGATAGTGTTTCACTCTTGGGCTTGTTTGATTTACCACAACTGTACTGCTTATCTTCATTTTACTCTCAAATGCGCCATTTTATTAATTCTAGCTGGCATGCACATCAAACATATTTCCAGTTCATAAAAATCTTTGCAGATTTCTTCATTTTATCAATTGACTTCATTCTTTTACAAAGCTCATTTCACAGTACAGTTCACTCTCTTCATTCACACTAAACCTTCCCCCTTATTCTATGCTACCAACTGGAATGGATTATCTGCTATGTCAATTAAACTTTCATCTCTCCTGCTAACCATAACTCAACTTCTTTAGACTCATTCTCTTACTCATGACTGCTCATCAACATGAGATATTAAGTGCATCCTTTCTAAAAACAATCTCCTCCCCCAAAAAACAGATATAACTGTCCATACAAAGAAATTGGAAGATGCCTTTTTAAGAAATTCAGAAATTACCTCAATTTTGCAGGATCCTGAAGTGAGTAATTACTTCACACTTGTGCTTCCCCTTCATGTAGGCACATTCTGCCTATACCATGAACTAATTTTGCCAAGACATTTAATATAAAATCCCCCTCCAACCAATTTGTAGTTAGTTAGATCACTCCTGGGATTGACTATTAGATTATTAAATCACCAAACTCTTTTTTCTTAAAATTTTCAGCGTGTACACCTGAAACTATTATCTTTTTATTGTTTTCTCACACCAGTAAAACAGTGCAACAACTCCTGTTTCTGTTCATGATTATCAGCCTTTTCTTAACATAGTAGCCAGTTTCACTCTGATCTTTCCTAACATTCAGCATAGAGCAAAAGTCACCCAAAATGCTCCTCTCTCAATGTACCCAGTACTCTCTCTTCTTTTGCTTCATGTTGTGCCTAATATTTGGGTACTTACTCCTTTTCCTGCTAACTAACCAGTGATTTTAGTCACTCAGTTCCCGTCCCACAATCTGAAATAGGATTAAATTTGGGTTCTAGGTGTATGAAGTACAGTATTTCTGCTGCAAATTACTTGTTTTTGTCACTTCTCCAGTTTAATAATGATGATTTCCTTACTAAGTAATCCACAAGCAATAAAATGTCTGGGATAATTAAAGGTAACAAACCTGCTCCACCTGCTGGGATGATCACAGTTTTATTTCCAAAGGTTTGCTGGGCAACCTGCTCTACTTTTCCTGCATGAGAGCGGGACACAATAATTCTTGGAGTTTTCTCACTGTAGAAGGAACGAGCTTTTACATTTGACCCACCATCCACCATTGCCCATGCTACAAAAGAAACATACATTCCATTAGTGGGTTTTGGAGACATCTACTCTTCTAGAGATACAATTAAAGAGATAACTAAAAAAAAAAAAAAAAAATTGTAGTGCTTCTGCCTCATTTGCCACCCTCCTTCCCATTATTGTTAGAAGTAAACACCTAAGATTACTTGAATAGAATTCAGGGAAATCAAAGATTTCTTTAGAATTTGTGTACTTAGTGCATTTTTGAACACTTTATGCCTAATTAGGTTCAACTGTAATCTTTTATAAGTAAAATACTGTAAAACTGGAAAAAATGTGATTGTAAAATTAACAGGGAGATTCAGGGGCAGATGTAATGTAGATGATATTACCTGAAATTTCTTTAGCTCATTCTTTTAGATTGACTGTATTTCAAATGGATAGTGAAGTTTTACCCTTTATTTCTTTCCCATCAGTCAACAAAATACTGTCATCTTTCAGATCAAGAAAGAATATGAACATGTTTATTTTCAGAAAAGATTGATTGATTCAGAAGACTGAATTCAGGATGCATAGCCTTCCATTTGTAGATCATTTTCAAAATCACCCCTTGAAAGGCTGTGTCCAAAAGCCATTACAATTTGACATCTACTTAGTATTCTAGCTGGTGATTTCATCATAGCAGAGAAAGGCTGAGATTATGTGGGCAGAGACTGAAATAACCTGTAATCTTTAAAGATGGCTCTCTGTTATTGATTTATATCTATGTGGTAGAGCAGGATCTTGACAAAACAAAGGGTTATGGCATTTCCAATCTGGAAAGGTACCCTCCTCAAACCTAATCTTCAGTAACAGAACTAACTATATTTTTACATTTAAGAAAATCTTATTTGGATTCCATTCCTGAAAATTTTTGATGGGCTATCCTTGCAGCTTCCTTTCTTCTTCTTTTTTTTTTTTTTTTTAAAAAAAGAAAGAATGTGGCAAATTCCCAGTTATAACGACTTTTTTGTTGTAAAGAAATTTTTTTACAACAATTTTTGTTGTAAAGAAAATCAGTTCTTCAGTAATAAATGTGGCAGGTGCTTCAGAAAAAGCCAAGATACATATTTTTTTTTTACAACAATTTTTGTTGTAAAGAAAATCAGTTCTTCAGTAATAAATGTGGCAGGTGCTTCAGAAAAAGCCAAGATACATATAAAAGAGAAAATAAAGTGCTAAACAACTGGAATTAAAGTTAGCATTTAAAGAATGTATTGCATAAGTGGAGAAAAAAGAAATCACAACACTCAATATTCCAAAGGTAGAAAACCTAGTTCATTTGAATGAGCTTAGTTGTGGTAATCAGAACTATTGCTTAACTTCTCTGGACTCTAGAGGTCAGTATGGCCTAAGGAAAAAGGGAAACCTGTTAGAAGCCTCTGTTTTAACTATCCAGGAATATAAAACACATTTCCTTCAAATATACTTAACACTTCATTTGTTGTTTAAGCCTTTCAGAAGTTATTGGCAATACCCTGCCCTTGAATGTGTATATTTAAACTCGCATCCTTCCTCATCAGTGCTTCAACAGAGTCAAGAGATTCTGTATGCATGTGCTGCATGTCTGGAATACACAGATTTTCCCCCAAGAAAGTCTTGTGTTTAAAACAACTGTGAAAGATGGATGCACAACCGTTATTAGGAGTGGTGCCTGCAGTCAGACGCACCTTGCGCAGGGTGTACACCATAGGCTGTGGCGAGGAAGAGCAGCACTGACAACCCCACTGCCCATTCAAGTCTGGCCATCACGATGGAGACACTGCAGGATCAAAGCTGAGTGAGTGGCATTTCAACTGCCGTGCTTGGGGTGGGGCAGCTCTTTGGACTGAACAAGTGCTGCAAGGACTAACCTTTGGGTGAGAAATACCTTGCTAGACAGGAAAGTAACTTGTTAGATTGTGTCTTATGTTTTTCTTTTACCTCCAACCCTATGTTTCCAAAACCTTACACCTGGTTTTATTTGAATCTTTATCTCAAGCTCTGTTAAAGCTTGAGATAAAGAATGTAAACTTCAATGTCTGAACATCTTGTGCTAAGGAGTGTGTTGAACTAAGGTGAAACTAGTGAACTGGGATGTATTGCTTTTCTGGAGGCAGCGAACTGGGATATGTTGCAGGTGTCCAGAAGATAAGGGACTGGGCACTTGTATGTAACAGAGTGGGATGTGTAAAATGGTAGCCTGCACTGCGACAGAGCGGGACTCCAGGCACCCAGAACAGAATACCTATATTGCTGACAGCAGGTGGCTTGGGAGTGTTTTCCTTGGGTGGGCACAGACAGGGTTCCCTTCTGCTGTGAGCTGGTGGCGGTGATTCACCACAGTCATCTCGGGTAACCCCAAAAAGCATCAGGACACTGTACCTGGATAGGCCGGGTCGGAAGTGCAGACTTTGATGGGAGAGGTGCTGGGGCCACAGTGGGTGTGACAGGAAAAATTTCTGTGGGTCCCCCGGTCATTAAGATCCTGATTTTGCTACCATTACTCATGATAAAAAATAATATACTTGCGGGAGCAGTCGTATGGACTTCAATGGGATTGCTTGTGTGAGCAAGGAGCTAGTCAGTATAAGGGTGATAGAACAGAGGCCTATATATGCAGTGTTATTTTCTTATGTGTTTGTTTCTTCATTGTTCTTAATGTTTCAATGAAAGAGCTTCATCAACAACTCTATTTTTGGTTTAAGTTTCTTCCACATATTCTTCTACCCCACAAAGATCACCTTTTCCTGTGCTGTGTGGGTGCCCAAATCTTAAGGACTGTGGACATTACCACAATATAAATAAGTAATAACATTTTTGTTTCCCTGTCTTAAGTAGTACTGTAGCTATTTATATCTACTGATTCTCCCTCAAGTGTAAAACCTTAACAAAAAATGAGACACACATACTGATACCTGTATATGCTGAGAAGGGCTTGTGTATTACTCCTACTACCGGTTCACCATTCACAGCCACACACACCATAGTAGTGACATACTGTCGAAGATCCTCTAAGGGGTGGGGATTGGGGGAAAGGGCCAGGAAATCAGACAAAATTAATTAGCTCATCATCACATAGATTAAGAGCACAAAAAAATACCTGATTTTATAGACTTGCATATACGGACACAATAGCCTGAAGCAGCATTACTAAATTAATAGATTGTACTGAGATCTTATTCTTCAAGCTTTAAAACCGCCTGTGTTTTAAATTCAATCCTTTAAAAAGGATATGACTTTGTTCTATCTTGATTTAAATCATTCCACAGCTACAAAAACAGAGAGTATAAAAAGTATTAAATATTATAAAAAGAGTAAAACTCCTCCCTTGTTTTCTATACTTTCCATTGTTCAGTAGATGTGCACTCTGCTCCTACAGGACCCAATTCTGCCACCTGGTCATTAAGCAAAAGATTCTTACATGAAGGTGGCAGATTTGGGCAGAACAAATTCCTCCCATTCTCCACCTCATTTTACATTCTGTTTGCTTTAGAGCTGAATGTTCTTCCTAATTTTTGAATTTTCATATACGATTACCATCATACCAGTGCAATATTGTCAAGGAAACGATTTGCTGGTTTAGTTTTGCTGTAACTATTTGCCTGTGTTTATATTTGTTAGGTTTTTAACTGTACTATATTGTATTTTAAATAGTTTGTGCGGCATCATGAGCCTTTGAAGAAGGAGGAAGATTTACAATTATGTGATGCATTTTAACTTCATGTTCGTTTCTTAATCCAAGCTCAGGAACAAGTCAGAGACCCATGAGCGAAGAATTAAACTGGACTTTAAAAATAATTTGTTTAGAATGTAGCATCACCAGCTAGTCAAGCATAAGAAATGAGTATTAGTCTATGGCACCCATTAGTGACAAATATCATCAGATGTATTTTAGTGTCACCTAGCTTGACAATCAACCCAGTGCTAGGCTTTCGAAACAGCTGTGTTGAAGATATCTACCTGGGACCTCCTTTTTAAGAGTAGTTCAGCAAAATCACAACAGCTCTAAGAAGCAACAGCTCTTGTATTTTCAAGAGAAATTTTATACACTACATTTTTGTCTCCTATCAAGTGGAAAAAAAAAATCAGAATTCAATATTTGACTGAGTCTGAATAATAAAAAAAGCAGTTACCTGTATATTCATGCGTAGCATCTAGTGGATCAATCCACACGGTCACACTTTCTGCCGGGACCATTTTAGGCTGTATTTTTTCCTTTATGTCTTCAGGAATACTGCGATCCCAGAAAATTGTCTCCTTATCAGGTGCATCAACATGTTCTTCAGTATTTATCTATGTTAAAAATGATACAAACAGACAAATTAACCCAGAGTGTTGTGCTGGGATGATCAAATATTTGTGCACGTAATGGAAATTAACAGCCTCCTCTTTCTTCTTGAGGAATTTCATTTCTAACTCAATGTGGGTGGGGAAATCCCAAAACATTTAATGACTCTGGAGACCAAATCATACCTCTGAACCTTCAGATCTGCCAATGTGCAGCACAGTATATGTGACAAGTGACCAAAACATAGAACTCCTGTATTTTGCTGCAAGCTATCCATATTTCCAGATCATGGTGTTTAACTATAATCCCTGTTATTAAGGATGTTTTCCTCACTGTGTGAATTAAATAAATCACTTTTTAAAAAAGTTAATTTCAGCCATAAAATTCCATCGTGAGCAGCCACAAGGACCTCCTGCAAGAGTCACAGCAGGGTTTGAACTCCACATCTTCAGCTCCACAACATGGACTTCAACCACTTACAGGTAACTGGAGTAAGTTATCCTAGAGATGGACCAATCACTAAATAAAGAATTGACGCATACACTTTTTCAGTGGATAACATAAATATTTGCTGAACTACTAAAGAATGTAGTAGAGCAGGAATCCTGGCTCTGGGAAGGAAGTTTTGTTTAGTAATCTGAGCAGTGGTTGGAGACATGCTCTTTGATTTGGAGTACCCATACTCCTAGATTTAGTGTATTCATTCTGAAAGTCAGAATGGCTAACTGGGCTTGGATCCACCATAAAGTAGACTCTCGACTATCCAGGATCGGGTTAACCATGTTGTGGATTAACTAAGACGTAAAAAAAAAATACGCGTAACTCGCATGGCCGGCTCTGACTTTGTTGCCACCGCAAGCACAAAAAAAAAAAAAAAAACCCCACCAGGGCGCAGGGCAGCCAGTGAACCAACTCCCCCTTCCTCCGGCGCAAGGTGGCTGGTAAACCAACGCCCCCCTCCAGGTTTCCTATGGATGGTGATTATCTGGAATTTTATTAACCAGGATTAATTTTTTCCCTATCATCCTGGATAATCGAGAGTCTACTGTATAAGAAAACGAGGTTCTACACCATGCTCTTCCTCACCTTATATAACATCTCAGTTAATTTACTTATGAAATTGGATAACAACATCTGACTACCTTTCAGGTAGGATAGGCTGGTTTAACAAAGAGAAGAATAAGGGGTGGCTTAATTATAATCTATATGCACCTATGTGGGGAACAAATATAATGATCCCTTCACTCTAGCAGAGAAAGGTATAACACAATCCAATGTCTGGAAGATGAAGCTATGCAAATTCAAATTGGAAACAAGATGTCAATTGTTAACAGTAATTAACCACTGGAAGGATGTACCAAGGGTCAGGGTGATTCTCCATCACTGACAATTTTTAAATCAATATTAGATGTTTTTCTAAAACTCCAGAAACTATTTTGGGGGATAGTCTATGGCCTGTGTTATACAAGAGGTCAGACAAACTGATCACAGTGGTCTTTTCTGGCCTTGGAATCTATTAATTCATTAACCTATAAGGCCTCTGAAATGCAGAGAAATATAAACAGCAGTTGAAGAGGTCATATTTTTGAACTCAGTCACCTGGATTCCAGCTCAGTGCACTTCCTCCTAGACGACAGGGTATTTAGCTAGGGAAACCTCCATTTCTGTCTATGGAACATTGCCTTACTTGGCACTGCAATGGAATAGGCAACCCAATTCTGCTGAGATGAGAAATATTCTGCAAAATCCAGTGTAGCTGAGTGACTGCCACAGGCTCTAGTTCAATAGTGCCCACACAAGGGGTTCGGTAGCCATTTGCCAAGAGCTAGAAGTAAAAATGGAGCAGTATCAGATTTTCTTTTTCTTTTTGGGGGTGGGTGGGAGGGGCGGGGGAGGGTTTGTTCCTGGAGACAGAAGCAGCTATAGGCAGGAATAAATGAACACAATGGCGCATAAAGCCTCTCAGCTGACAGAATCCTGGTACTTTATACTCCAACTAAGATTACTGATAGTTTCTTCCAGATTACCAGCCATGAAGGACAAATGCAAGAACCAGTTCAGAGCTCCCTGAAGCACACAATCTCATTGCCAAGGCTCCTTAAAACTCAAGAGAGGATGGCACATTTATCCCCTCACTCACCAACACAGATCTGCTCTCATGGCGGTAGCTAATCCACTCCCATATATGCAGAAGTAGATAAACTCTTGCAGTGATAAGAAACTGCTTCTAAGCAAAGGCATGACCTTGATTCAGTCATGTCTAATCTCAGTTTGTTTCTAATTAACATAAACTTTATTTCCCCCAACCTTTCTTCACAGGCTCCTCAGGAGTGTCACCTGGACTCTTTCGTTTTCTAAATTTCCTGCAGGTCAGTGTCCTACGTAAAATAGTTAATAGCTGCTGTTCACCTCCCCATCACAAAAAAAGTCACTACTCTAGCTGGCCACTTCACATTTCAGCAGACAGGACAGGATTGGATTGGCATAGAGAGTTAATCATCATCTTCTTTCTTAAAGACATCCCAATTAGATCAAATTTGAGGCACATGGGCAAAACAGCATGCAGAAGCTTTCACTATTCTGTGTTTTCCCTCATTTATGGACAGAGGAATTCAGTCTCAAAGGTCTCTATCTGGAAATTTAAAATAAAAACAACTGAAATAGTTTTAAATACATTTGAAAAGATAATCACAGATCACATTGCAACATGATGTTAAGGGCCTGAATTGAAGCTCACTGAAGAAAATATACTAAATGGGAAATTTACTTCAGTACAGAGGGCCTGCATAAATCCCAAGACAATATCCGTTAGTGGAATTTTGGGTTTACATCTTAGCTCACTGTTCTACTTAGGTACTTGATGGAGATTGCCAAAAAAAAAAGAGATAATGTCACAAAAGTATTGCAACAATGTAACTGCTCAAATCAAGGACAGCGTTCTTCCCATAAAGAGTTGTACTCATCTTGTTCTGCACAGCGGAGTGACAGTTCACAAGATGACAAAGGAAAGCCTGTCAGGGTTTTAATAGAATTTGGCTCTTGAAACTTCTTCCTTAATACGTACACTTTCATTGCTCATCTGGTATTAAGAGCCTGACTTACTCAGACTAAACTCCAATTAAATCTTACTATCACTTTTCAGGAAGTTTGCTGCCACACAGAGTAGGTTTGGATATGGCGAGTATAAAAACAAAAGGATTTCACAGCTTGTGTGTGGCAAACAGTGCTTTGTGACGTGGAGCTTCAGAAAAAGGAATTGGGCAATACAGATGCAACTTACAAGAAGACAGTTCCTTATTTCTATGGATTGAAATCAAGTTAAAGTTTAGCTTCAGTAGCACTATTTACAAGCTTGCAATTAGCTATGTGCTTAAGAATCTTGCTTAAGTCATTTTCTAGTTAACATTTGGATGAACCACCAAAAAGCCCAACATATAACTGTCATAATTCTACAGCGATTTGCATTCCCTTACACATGAGTCCCAGGACCGCAAAAGTAGGGTGGCTACAGCTAAGGTTTGAGGTATACTAGAAGAATTTATGCCAGTATGAATACACTGAGAAGGGCAGAGGTCCTGTGGAAAAATATATGGTTGCTAGTTATATGATCACATAGTAACAAAATGCATAAACACAAGAGGCAGAATTAAAGTTGTAACGGAAATTGTTATTCTGGCATTTTCTAACTTTTGAGTGTGTGACTTTACAACATAAATAACCCGCTTTTAATGCAGTGTTTGTAGGTCATCATATGTTTTATGCTTTAAAACAGTAAGCCCTTTGTGACATATCCTGCCTTCATGTCTTAATAGCAACCAGTCCCAGGAAGCACCAGTCCTGAGAAGCATCTAAAGGCCTCACTGTAATACAAATATTAAAGAATAATCCTCAATAAAAGGTGATCAATCTTATTGTAGAATATAGTAAAAATTAATTGCTACTCCTTGCTCCTATTTAACTTTGCTGTAAAAAGTCTAACTGGTGTGAATTTAGCCAGCTGACAAACAGAATAACTTGAATAAACTGGAGATCTCCTCCCCGCCCCATTTTGCATACAATGAAGACTCATTGTTTTTTTCTCTTGGAAAAAAAATGTGCAAAGTACAACATTCACATAGCAACATAAAATATCAGAATTGGAAGGGACCTCAGGAGGCCATCTAATCCAACCCCCTGCTTAAAGGGGGAACAATCCCCAATTAAACCATCCCAGACAAGGCTTTGTCAAGCCTGACCGTAAAAACCTCCAATGAAGGAGATTCCACCACCTCCCTAGGTAACCCATTCCAGTACTTCACCACCCTCCTAGTGAAAAAGTGTTTCTTAATATCCAACCTAAACCTCAACCACTGCCACTTAAGACCACTACTCTTTGTTCTGTCTTCTGGTACCACTGAGAACAGTTTAGATCCCTCCTCTTTGGAACCCCCTTTCAGATAGTTGAGAGCAGCTATCAAATGCCCCCTCATTCTTCTCTTCTGTAGACTAAATAATCCCAGTTCCCTCAGCCTCTCCTCATAAATCATGTGCTCCAGACCCCTAATCATTTTTGTTGCCCTCCATTGGGCTCTCCAATTTTTCCACATCCTTCCTGTAGTGTAGGCCCCAAAACTGGACACAGCACTCCAGATGAGGCCTCACCAATGCCAAATAGAGGGGAATGGCAATGCTGCTTATACAGCCAAAATGCTGTTGGCCTTCTTGGCAACAAGGGCACACTATGGATTTCTCTCTCCTGCAGATTTCAAGTGCTTTTATTTATAAATCAGAGGTGTCAGAAATCCAAGACTCTTTAGATGTTTATTTCAAATTCCATAACTAGGAAGTCCAACTCTTCCTTTTCTATGGATAACGAGGTCTTAACACAAAACTTTGCTTCAAGTACTGACGGTTTACATGCTTCTCTTCTTTATAATGTTAAGCAGTGCAGGGCAGTGTAGTGTAGATAGTACCACTGGAAATACAGTGGCTCATTCGTTCTTATGTCTTATGTCTACTTTGATCAAATGACAAACACTTTATTTCCTGTTACCTAAGTAGGCTATTTCTGAACACTGGAAAATTACAATAATGCTGAAAATGTAATAAAGTTTTTATTCTTTAAATGAACTGTGACTGAGGCTATGCCTACACTTAATCCGCTACAGTGACACCACTGTAGTGTTTTGGCGTAGACATTCACTACAGCAATGGGAGCGGATTCTCCCATTGCTGTAGTTAAGCCACCTTCCCAAGAAGTGGTAGCTAGGTTGATGGAAGAATTCTTCAGTCAACCTGATACCATCTACATTGGAGGTTAGATTGGCACAGATATCTCTCTCATGCATGAGGACTTTTCACACCCCCGAGAGATACATCTTTGCCAGTGTAAGTTTTCAGTGTACACTGAACGTGATTTAAACCCCTATTCCTGCAAAGAAAGGCATTCCTGGACCCATGCAGGGAATCACTGACTTTAAGAGAGCTTCACATAGGGGTTGGCCCAAGTGCTTCTCTTTGCAGAACTGAATCCTTAGAGCATTAAAAACCAAAACAGCGCATACTTGACTTATTTAGTGAATGCCTTATTTTAAAAAAAACTCTTGCAAACAGTATCTGACTTTTGTTCTCATAAATATTAACCAACAGCAATTAATCTGAACATTTTAGTTTTACTTGGTCACAATCCACCCTATTAATAATGCTGAGAATTACTATTTCAGGTTAACGAAGGAAGTGTAAATCCACATAACCATGAAAAGCCTGCCTTTATTTTAACTGAACAAATGAACCATCACTATCCATATAAAGAACTCATGCACAGGGGTTACTTGTTAGCTATAGAAGAGAAAAATTTGGTGCAGAGAATCATTATCCACATAGTCAAATCTCCTGCCTTCTGGAAAAGAACTGTTTCCAGTAGAAATATCAAAAATGGCATTTTCACATTTTCTTTGAGATTACTATAAAAACAGATCTCAAAAATTATTTGCGTTAAAGGTGTATCATTTTGGTATATCAATATTTCTTGCCTCACTACAAAATTTGGTCCTTTTCTAACTGACAAGGAGGTATCCCAGCAAGGGATGCCACAAACACACAGACACTTGCATAACATTACTCACGCAAGAAGTTATCTGTGTGCGTAAGTGTTTCCACAGTTGTAGTGTGTGTCTATTTCCTTGCCACTGTAGCAGTTTAAGTGTCGACATACCCTCGGTCACAGTTTTCTTAAAGAACAGAAAACTTCATTACCTTTTCAGTAATGCTGTAATTTTCCAGTGGGAGAAACTTTCAAGGTTTCTAGAAAAATATTACTCCTAGCTTATTTTGAGCATATTCTTCTGAGTTTTAGCTTACATGTAATACTGCAGTCTCTTTCCCTTCTGTTTATCTAACCCTCAAGGATCACACACATTCACAGAAATGCGGTCCTGGAAGGGACTTTGAGAGGTCTTCCATTCCCCTATCCTGAGGCAGGACCATGTATGCCTAAATGAATGGTTCTCAACCTGTTTATCATTGTGGGTCACAAATTGAGAACCACAACCCCCCTCCCTCCAAGCCCCTCCATAGACTTCTGTGCCCAGCACCTCATGCCTAGGGACCCCTCCGCTATATTTATATAAAACACCAGTTCTCAATCTGGGGATCACAACAAGGTATCCTGCCTTTCTTATACTGTATTACTAAGGTCTTCTCTACATTAGAAAGTTGTGCTGCTTTAACTGCACTGAAGTAGTTCAAGCAACATAAACCTGTAGTGCGGACGCAGTTATATCACTATAAAGATACCTCATACTAGTATAGCTAATCCCACACAGGAAAGGGAATAAACTATACTTGTACAAGACACCTTTATAACAGTGTAACTGTGTCCACACTATGAGTTGTGCCTAGTGTAACCCAGGCCTGCTTGGTATGGCACTCTATCCCCCTGATGATACGTCTGATGAAGTGGGTTTTAGCCCATGAAAGCTTATGCCCAAATAAATTTGTTAGTCTCTAAGGTGCCACAAATACTCCTCATTCTTTTGGGGGATACAGACTAATATGGCTACTACTCTGAAACCTATCCCCCACTTGTGACTAGAGATTGATGAGCCGGTTACATCTCTCTTAGCCAATGCGTCTTTTAGCTCATGCGGTAGAGTTTCATGTATTAAGCTCCAGAGGTCCCAGGTTTTACGCAGATGACAACTGGGGTCAGGATTACACTAGGCAACCATTACAATAAAACATAAAATCACCCCCCTAACTGAAAGAGTTATAAGGGTACAAAACTTGGGTGCAGCTGGGACCTTAGCCTGAGAGGATCCTGGCAAGGATCACTGACAAAGTATTTCAGGGGCCACCCAGTTTGAATAAACAGAAAGTTGCCATTACAGGATCCTGAGCTCCTGCTTAGGGACAGGTGTCCTGGAGAAGGAGGAGGCACCAGGGAAGAGGATTCCCCTAAGGAGAGAGGGGTGCTGCTCTGCTGTGCAGAGGGGGCTTGAGAGACACGTGGCTCGCTGTGTAAAGGGAAGGGGGCGGGCGCGGGACTCACCTGCACGCTGGGGAAGGTGTTCTTGAGCAGGTAGAACATCTTGCGGTTGGACAGCACGTCCCCGCTGGTCATCTTCTCCTCGGCCCCCTCGCGGGTCTTGCCCTTCGCCTTCTCGTTGAGGACGTTGCTTTCCCGGACGCGCTTCACCTCCTCGCCCCCTTTGACGGCGGCCAGCACGGACACGGCCAGCAGCTCCCGCAGGTCCACGCTGCCTTCGGACCAGGGGGGCAGGGGAAAGTCGGGGCCGGCCCCGGCCCGGTCGCCCAGCACGAAGAGGGCGAGGCGGCCGGCCAGGAAGCCGGAGTAGAGGTGGTAGAGGACGCCGAGGCCCAACAGACAGAACACGGCCACCCCCAGCGGGGAGAGGCGGATCCCCATGGGGGCCATGGCCGGGGGCGGCGGGGCAGGCGGGCGGGCGCGCAGCGAGCTTTCGGGGGCCGACGGCGGGCGCTCAGCAGCGTTCCATAGCGGCCCCCCCACCCCGCACCCAGCCCGGCAGCGGCCCGCGGACAGCGCCCGCCCGCATGGAACCTCGGCGGGCTCCCGGCTTCCACGTTCCCCGGCGAGCCGAGGTGAAAGGCAGCGGAGCGTGTGTATCCGGGTTAGGCTGGGGCGGGGCGCCGTGTCGGGCTGCCGGGGCTCCCACTGAGCATGCCTGGCGCGGGCTGCTGGACAGCCGCGTGCTGATCCCCGAGCAGCAGGGGTAACTGGGTGAATCTGGGGCTGCGGGCTCAGAGAAAGGGCTACGCGGTAAGACGGGAGCGCCTGAAATAGTGGGTGCTGAACACCGTGTCCAGCGCGCAGAGTGTTCAGCGCTTCAGATCCCGAGTCAGGCCCAGGAAGCGGATCATGCCTGGTTGGGTTTCTAGAAGTAAAAATGTTGGGTTCCTCCTATTTGCCTTAGAACCCTTAGGGTACAACCAGGCCATGTTTTCAGGCTTCTGATATTATGATTCGTATTAGATGGAAGCAGAGCTCAGGTAATTACACAGCAGGGATTTTAATAGGAGCATCAGATATCACCAACAAATACTGAGAGTTGGCAACAATGCCTGTAAACAGCCGCCCCCTGGTGATTTGTTCTTTGCCCCCCTCCCCCCATATGCCCTGGTGAAACACTTCAGACCTTTGCTGAAAATCATTTTTGGCTAAGTGGCCCCAGTTTCAAGGAAGCCAATGACCATCACATCCTAACAACCGTTTTCCTGATGAATGCTGCTTGGAGATGTGAAAGTGGAGCAGAGTGGTTGGTTGGCACAGCCTGTAGAAGTCTTTGGATCACTGGGTCACTTTTGCACAGTGTGTGTATATGTGCTTGTGAATAGTGGAGGTAAATACACGTGGCTGTGGTCTCCAATAAGCGGTAGTCAGTTTGCTCACACTAGCCAAAACCTTTAGGCCCTAGCCTGTAAAAATGATCTGTTGGACCTATTGGACTGATCAGGCTGTAAATGTGTGGCTAATTTAAATGAAATATTCCTTACTGATGATTCTTTATATGTATATATGAAGAATCCTTAATTTTTAGCTTTTTTCTTACATATCTGTGCTTCATTTTTTTTTAAAAAAAAGCTGTGTCTTCATCACAAATTCATGAAGAATTTTGTTTGTTTTTCAAGTTTCAGCAAAAATAGTTATGCTTTTTCCAAACCTGAAGTTTAGCAAAACTAGTTATTTTGTCAAAACTAGGTAGTCAGTGCCGTGAAAACTAGGTATAGTATATACATCTGCGCATGCTCCCTGGTCTCCACTGACCTTGATCTACACGGAGGCCTCATCTACACATCAGTATAGCTATGTCTCTCAGGAGTGTAAAGAACAGAGACCTAAGCCCTGGTGTAGACTGCCCTAAGTTGATGGAAAAATTCTTCTGTCGACCTAGCTACCATCTCTTGGAGATGGATTACCTATGGTGACAAGAGAACCCCTCCTGTCCGTGTAGGTAGTGTCTACACTGAAGCATTATAGAAGTGCAGCTTTTTTAAGTGTAGATGTAGCCTACGAATGCTTTCTGATGATTCATCATAGCTTGAGCTGCAGATACGACAAGGTTTCAGCAGCTGCCCCTTAAGTTTAGGCCCTAGGACAGTGTTCCAAAACTTTTGAAAGCCCCTTTAGTAAAATGAAACTAATAGCTCTCCCCTTCAGCCAGGCCAACATTTCTCAGATGCTGTCTTTTCAATAACTCCATGAATTTTAATGGGTTAAAATTCATAGCATTTTATTTTCACTTCTTTAAGTAATCAATCAAACCTGTTGAATTAAAACATAAAGAATACTTAATAGCCTATTACTGCCATCAAGTATATTTTAACTCAAAGGTCTGTACTGTGGATGTGCAGTTGTGAGCTCGGACCCTGCAAATGATCCATCCATCATGTGGTTCCTCATGATGGATTTTTTGTCTTTCCATTTTTATGTATTTTTTTTAAGGTTGCCAAGTCAAGCACTCAAAAGCTAGGAAATGATAGAATTACATTTGCTTGTGCAAACTTAATTTGGACCCTTGCAATAGACATTCTGTTGCAGTTTTTATTTGTGTCATCACATACTTTTTTTTTTCTATTTTCCAGGAGTCATGCCTTATTTAGTGTACAGGATGGATAAAGAGAGAGAAGAAGAAAATGGATTGTGTTTAAAGCAACAGATTGGGACTCAGGAGAGTTGAATTCTATTCTTGTCTCTGTAAAAGACTTTATTTAATATTAGTCAAGACTGTATCTTAATTAGGGCTCACATTATGGAGGTTTATTAATTTCATTTTTCAGTATTTATTTTTAGCAATTTGAGTTTTATGTAGATATGCAAAAATAAGTTTTTCAGGACTCACTCTTCAAACTGGTACCACTGGCTAAAACTTCTTTTCAACAGGGGTCTGAAGTGTTTCACCATGGCAGATGAGGGGGTGGGCAAAGAGTGAATCACCAGGGGGCGGCTGTTTACAGGCATTGTTGCCAACTCTTGGCAATTGCTGGTGATATCTGATGCTCTTATTAAAACCCATGCTATGTAATTATCTGAGCTCTGCTTCCATTTAATATGAATCATAACAAGAGAAGCCTGAACACATGACCTGGTTGTCTCAACTCTTTTTCTGACTAAATAATTGTGTGTACTTCACAGCACATATTATTGAGTAAGGCCTCCTAGCTCTATCTTAGGAGGCAGACAAGTATTATTCCCCCCTATTTTACAGAAGGTATAAGGAGATTGAAGATGTGCACAAGCCCGTCACTAGTAGAACTGGGAACAGAACTTTCTGTTTCTAATGTGACAGATCCAAATTTGTCAAATATGTGTGTGTTTGTACTGTGAGTAACCACTACAGCACACTTCCTTCCAGAACCAGGAAGACAACCCAAGAATCCCGATTCATACCTGTAGTGGGGCAGTTGACCCCTCCTGCAGAAAAGGGTTAAAGTCAGCCCTGGGCGATAGCTGGGGCTTAAAACCCCCTAGGAAAGGGTTGTGTCTAGGACCAAGCAAGCTCCCAGGCTGATTGGAAAGGCAGCCCAGCAGAGGGCTGCAACAGAAAGCAGCTGGGATGGAGCAGCCACAGTTGTGGCTGGGTCAGTTAGGGCCCAGCTGGCCCTGATAAAGGGGCCCAGAGTTTAGTGCACAGAGAAAGTCCCTTTTAACTGAGGAGGCAGACAGGCCTGGCTGCTGGGGAGATTAAGCAGGGTACCAGGTGTGGAGCAGGGTTGGGAGAAAGGCCAGAGGAGCTGGGGAGCTCCAGGCTGGCAACTCCTCAGGCTGCAGGGCCTAGTCTGGGGCCTAGAAGGGGTACTGAGGTTGCAGGGGGCAGCCCATGGGTAGGCAGAGGCAACAGGCCAACCCTTCTTGCCTATAATGACTGGCTTATACAGACTGCAGTCAGCCCTAGTGAATGGGGGCTAGATGGTGACTAGCAGTAGCTCATAGGCTGAGGCAAGGTGGGGCTCAGAGGATTGGGGGTTCCCCAGGGAGGGGAAACCCAGCGAGACTGTCGGGGTACTGCAGGGGTGCAGCATCCCAGGGAAGAGTGCACTGGGGTTGGGGAGGGACACAGGGCAAGTGGGACGTTGGCCTGCAGAGGGCGCTCCGGATGCTCAAAGAGCTGATTCTATGGACAACCAGCAGGAGGCACCCCAGGGGTTGCAGCTCTGTTACAATACCATTCTGCTGTCTAGAAAATAATTGGGTAAGTCGCTGGCACCGTGGGGATTGCATTGTTCTACATCTGGGCTGCTGTTTTAATTCAGCAGTTTTGATTCATACTTAAATGAAAATAAAATGCTGTTGATATTAAGCCATTAAAATTCATGGACTTATTGAAAAGTGCTATATCTAGTCCTGCTACACAAGAACAATAAGCATTGTCCTTATTGCACAGTATGTGGACTGGGCTCAAGCAGAGCTGCTTGTTGGCATCAAGGCGTATACAAACAGTCTCAGATCTACTGTGTTTCTCTAGCCTCCAGAAACACCAAAATTAAATTACATACTTACAAAAATCAATTCCTCTATGTAACACTAACAATATTTTTAACTGCAGCTATTAGCAAAACAGAAAGTGTTCTGAACTGATAAGCAGTGCTCTCTGTTTGCAAAAGATATCCACAGTCTACTTCAAAACACTTTGCTGCTGTGTGAAGAACTTATCAAGAATTCTAAAAGAACTGAGAGTTTGCTTTCAGGCACTTTTCTGACTTTCTCGCACCCCAATGAACCCCAGAATCATGTATTCGTACACCCTACAGTTCTGCTGTAGTTGCCAACCTGTAATCTTGATTTATGTGTTCTCAATTAATAAATTTAAAGCTAAGGATTAAAACCAAACTGAACTCTTTAAGTGCAGGTCTCTAAGACTGTTACAGATCATTTAATTTAGTGGAGGATTGTGAATGACACAATGAGTGACAGAATTAAAAACTTATTTAAAATAATTAGGTAAAATAGGATTATAATATAAACCATACACTGCATTATACTCACGTTCCACAATGAAGTGGTACATCCAGAGGTGATCAGGCACTGGATGAGAAGAATGGGTATATAATCTTTTTTTGAGCAGTATCTTTATGGTAGACAATTAATAAATTTATGCATAATGTAATATGTAAAATTAGTGTATATGCTTTTTATAATATAATTATAACAACACCCCTTAATTAACACTAAGCATACTTTTTACCATATCTATATTTCAGCTATCATAATATTTTCTACTTTCTCATTGGCTATCTAACAAACTTCATAAACACCTGCATAATATCATTCCAATAACTATCAGTAAAGGTAGCATTCTTCCAAAACATTCACATTTTGTCTAAAACACTCATTAAAACCCAAACATGTTTATAGTATGACCTGGGATTATGTCCTAACTTATCTCTAACTTGCCTCTGAATTGTCTCACGTCACTCATATATTATTAGGCCTTATTACTATTAAGCTCAAATTTAGGCCTACAAACCTCTTCTCTACTTATATTTCTATTTAACATAAGTAAGCATCATCTCTATAGGCTACACTATTGATTATGAGAAGGAGGTGAAGAGTTCCTATGGAAGAGTAAGAGTGAAATCCTAGCCATGTTGAAGTCAATAGAAGTTTTGCCATTGACCACAATAGGGCCTTATGAATTTAATAGAAAATGGTAACATTTATTATTTAATTTATGAAATTGGAAATGTACATGAATGTGAAATTTACATTCACTCTGCACAGGAGTAAATAACTGTGAAGTAGAAGACAATAAAGATCAAGCTCCATAATTTCATAGAGTAATTTCTTTAGCACCTTATTATATTTCTGCTGGTTTATTTACTATGAAATTGTAAAAGATTTTTTTCCATAAAGGGATGTGGAGGCAGGGCCAACATCCACTCAGATGGACAGAACCTCAATACAAGCACCATACATAAACCTTGCAGGGATTTCACATTTAGCCACAGGTTTTCAGAGGCACCCAAAATAAAACCACAAGTTCTCTGTTTGTTTTTGTTTCAGGCATCTTAGCAGTCTTCAAATACAAAAACAAATAGTATCAACCAGACTGTTCTTAAAATATTCTGATCTCTGTGTTCTGCCTTCAAAATAGCAAACACTCCATCCTTGCTGAGAGTCCTAAAAGAAGCCTGATTAACTCAAGTGCAGGTAGGAAGCATATAGCTACCTCCAGTTACAGTCATTTCAGGGAGGCATTCCCAGAAACTAAAAAATCCAGTCCAGAACAACTAGATTCAACTCTCAAATTTAATCCTCAGAATTTAGGACTGAACTTTCAGGCCATGGTTACACTGGCACTTTATAGCGCTATAAAGCCCCCAGGAGCGCTATAACCTCCTACCCGTCCACACTGGCAAGGCACGTAGAGCGCTATAACCACGGAGTTATAGCGTTCCTGATAATCCACCTCCGCATGGGGAATAAGGGCTGTAGCGCAGCTGCTGTAGCGCTACAACGAGAATGTGGACACCCGCTGCGCATTAATTGGCCTCCAGCCCGTCCCATAATTCCCGTTCGAGCCACTCTGGTCATCACTTACAAACTCTTTTGTCCTGTCCTCAGGTGACCACATGTCAGACCCGCCCTTTAAAGTTCCAGGGAAATTTGAAAATCCCCTTCCTGTTTGCTCCAGCCAAGCATGGCGTGCTCTCAGGAAATCCTTGCACGTGATCATTCTTATTGATCATGATTCCACGTGCCATGCCTCCTCACAATAGGTGACCCCCGGCGTGGAGCAATAGCGAGGTGCTGGACCTCATCACCTGTTGGGGGGAAGAGGCTGTTCAGTCTCAGCTGCGGTCTAGCCGCAGGAGTTTTGATACCTATGGGCAGATATCACAGGCCTTGGCAGAAAGAGGCCATGAGCAGGACACTCTGCAGTGTCGTGTTAAGGTAAAGGAGCTTAGAAATGCATATCGCAAAGCCCACAAGGCAAACGGCCACTCCGGGGCAGCCCCAGTGACCTGCAGATTTTATAAGGAGCTGCACGCGATACTTGGTGGTGATCCTATGGTCACTCCCTCGACCACCACGGACACTTCCCAGCCCACCAGTGAAGGGGGGGGGTGAGGAAGAGGACGAAGAGGAGGAGGAGGCGGCAGTGACCCAGGGCACGGAGGAGTCCCTGGACGCATGCAGCCAGGAGCTGTTCTCAAGCCAGGAGGAGGGCAGCCAGCCGCAGCGTCCGGCGGTTGCAGGGGGAAATGCAGCAGCGGATTGCGGAGGTAAAGCTGCTTTTCTATTGGGAAGGCAGGCAGCTTGGGGTGGAAAGGGATGCTTGCATGCTTGCCTACATGTGGAATAGAGCATTGATGTAGTCTATCACATCGCGGTAATCGGCATCAGTAATCTCTTCAAAGATCTCAATAAGAAAACTTGCAATGTGCCTGCGTAGGTTTCCCAGGAGAGCCAGCGTGGCCCCCATCCCGATCACGGTCACTAGTCCCCGCCACTCTGCTACAATGGGTGGGGGGAGCATTGCTGCACAGAGGCAAGCTGCATATGGCCCTGGGCGGAAGCCGCATCTCATTAGAATCCCCTCCCTTTCTTCTTCGGTGACCCGCAGCAGCGAGATATCTTCTAGGACAAACACCTATGGAGAATGTTGGGACAGTGTTCAGAGTAGGGCTCCCGCCACTTCCCAGCACTCCCCCGCCCCCTGCCACAGCACAGCACGGCAGGGAAACAATCGTTCCCCCTGCATCTGTAGACTCACCATGGCAGGGGCTCTGTTGTTGTCTGTGTGCTCTCTGTGGGACAGGCAAGCAGGGAATGCGGGGGAATCATAGGCATGTCTGCTGTTTACAAGGGAGCCACTGTTACATGTATCATTTTCTTTTAGAAGCATCGACCTTGAGCCCTGAGCCATCGCTGTTATCAACAGCTGAGAGGCTGAGGCGACTGAGGAAGAGGCCACGAAAGAGCAAAGAGAATCTAGTACAGCAAGGAATGCAACAGGCTGTAATAGAGAATTGAATTGCACAGAGGTGGAGGGAGGACGAGAGCAAGTTGAGGGAGAAAGCGCGGCAGGAGAACATGATTCACCGGTGGGAAAGCACCGATAAGCTGCTCTCATTACTGCAGCTTCAATTGCAGACTATGCAGTGCATTGCCACCCTTCAGGAGGAGAAGGACCGCGCTCTCTGCCCCCATTATCATTTGCCCCACAACCCTTCACCTTCGGGCCCTCTGTACCCTCCAGGCCACTATCATCAGCTATCTGGTTATCACCACCCACAGCTGCCTCCAACCCCTCTGTCTTCACTGAACAACCCCCAAACCCAGGAGCCTTATCCACTGCAGTCAACCCCTAATAACATGCCTTACTGCCCGCCGCAAATGGGGTTCGGGGGACACGGCAACTCTGAGGGCACTGGAGACTCAGAGATCCAGACATATTCCAATCTCTGACTGACCCCATCCCACCCCAATTGCATCTCCCCCCGCTTCCCCCTCACATGCATCAAAATCTTTTCTTTCAGCAACCGAAGTAGCTGTTGAATAAAGGAATTGTTTTCTTAATAAATGGGTTTCTTTATTCAGTGTACATAGATTATTAGTGGCTACAGAAAAGCAAATCCCTGTTCCTATTAAAAGAATGCTCCCTCCCTCCCTCCCTCTGCACCTCACTTTAGAACTGGCTTTCAGCCTCAAAATGCTCCCTCAAGGCATCCCTGATCCTAACAGCCTCGCGCTGGTCCCCTCCATGAACCCTGCTCTCTGGCTGTGCGTATGTGGCCTCCAGGCGTTGAACCTCAGAGGACCATGCCTGAATGAAGCCTTCGCCCTTCCGCTCACAAAGATTATGTAGGGCACAGCATGCGGAAATAACCGCGGAGATACTTCCCTCAGCCAAGTCTAGCCTCCCATAAAGACAGCGCCAGCGCGCCTTGAGACGCCCAAAAGCACACTCCACAGTCATTCAACACCGGCTAAGCCTGTAGTTGAACCTTTCCTGGCTGCTGTCCAGGTTCCCTGTGTAGGGTGTCATGAGCCAGGGCATTAAAGGGTAAGCGGGGTCGCCAAGAATCATGATGGGCATTTTGACTTCCCCCACGGGGATCTGCTGGTCTGGGAAAAGAGTCCCAGCTTGCAGCTTCATGAACAGGCCGGTGTTGCGGAAGATGCATGCGTCATGCACCTTTCCAGACCAGCCAGCGTTAATGTCAGTAAAACGCCCACGGTGATCCACAGGCGCCTGGAGAACCATGGAGAAGTACCCCTTTCGGTTAATGTACTCGTCTGCTAGGTGGTCGGGTGCCAGAATAGCTATATGGGTCCCATCTATTGCCCCTCCACAGTTAGGGAAACCCATTTCTTGAAAGCCAGCAACAATGTTATGCACGTTACCCAGAGTCACGATTTTTCGTAGCAGGATGCGATTAATGGCCCTGTACACTTGCATCAGCACAACTCCAACGGTCGACTTTCCCACCCCAAAGTGGTTGGCCACCGATCGGTAGCTGTCTGGAGTGGCCAGCTTCCAGATCGCGATAGCCACCCACTTCTCCACCGGGAGGGCAGCTCTCAATCTGGTGTCCTTGCACCGCAGGGCAGGGATGAGTTCAGCACACAGTGCCATGAAAGTGGCTTTTCTCATGTGAAAGTTTTGCAGCCACTGCTCGTTGTCCCAGACTTGCATGACGATGCGATCCCACCACTCAGTGCTCGTTTCCCGTGCCCAGAAGTGGCGTTTCATGGCTGTGAGCATGTCCGTTAATGAGACAAGAAGCTTGGTGTCAAACACGTTCACCGCTTCGATCTCGTCTTCAGACCCATCACTGTCATCCTGCATGTCAAGGATTAACTCCACTGCACACAGAGATGTGCTGGTGAGTCGTCAGCATGTCTCTCAACAGTTGTGGATTCATTGGGGCACACGAAAATGGAAGACGGAGCGCACCTTCCTGAAAGATGAAAGCGCGCCGTTGAAAGATGGCACCTGAGGTGGACAGAAACCCAGGGATTGCTGGGATATGCCACGAAGCATCATGGGTAGTTGGAACAGGATGCAGAATGCCCCGCAAGTGATGTCCCCCTACCACAAGGCATTGTGCCAGATCGGGAAGAGGTGCTCTGTGGGATGCCTGCCCTAATGCGCTGCTGTTAATGCCACCTGAAGTGCCGCAAATGTGGCCATGCTATACCGCTGGCATGTCTCAGTGTGGACACACAATAGTGCTATACATATTGCTGTATAAGGGGACCACTATAACCAATAGCGCAATAATCCTGTAAGTATAACCATACCCTCAAATGCTCGCACAGGGGAGGGAGGCATTAAGGCTGTGGGCCTTTCCAGGGAACACCAATGTATATGTGGCCACGTACCCCTCTCCACTGACTATGCTCTTAATTCATCTCTGTGAGGAAAAGGGACAGAACAGAATCCTTCTCTACCCCCCACTCCCCATATAGGAGCTCCACTGCAGTTGTTGCCATCCTGTAAGGGGAAAAGAGCAGGATTCATGAGATTCTGCTTTGGAAGGTGAGAAGCGGGAGGGACTGGAGCACAATTTTGTGAGCTTCTCCCTTTTCCTCACTCTTTTAGCAGCTCTGTAGCTCCTGACAATTAAGAGTATCCTTTCTTAGGGCCTGATTTTCTTCCTTTTTACATTTATGTAACACCACTGAGTGCACTGGAGTTACTTCTGATATGCATTGGTGTGAGATGAGAATCAGGCCCTTTATTTTGATTACTATCATGAGTTCAAATAAAGCAGGAACTTTAATGTATTTTAAATTGTATGTATGGCTGATACACTTAAGATAGTTCTATATCAATTGTTTCAGAATTATTCCCTACTTCTTCAACTTTTAATGGCCCGCAAAATCTAATTCTAAACTGGTCGGTCAAAGTTTTGAAGAAAGTGAAATACAGGCTTTAATATGGTGGTTTCCAGAGAGCTCAGATGTTGCTGGTAGTTGTTTAACTTTAGTAGCTTCCAGTACCATATATCATCCAATCTGTGATGTTATAAATCTCTCTCTGAGCATAAGAATATAATAGATTAAATAGAAAATTACACCTGAAAGTATCTTTATTTAAAAGTTACAACTTTGTAACAATAATAGGCATATTTTTACGTTGTTTCTTGTGGGACAAACTGTCCAGATTATATACATCATTGAACCCTTGATCATTTATTAAACAGTTGGCAATTCAGAATTTCACCTGAATAGGAAATTTAATGGTGTGAAAATGAAGATATTAATAATTCAGTCAGTGCTGCATTTATTGATCTTCAAAATGGCTTTTAATGCTATAGACCATTCTTTACTGAGTAATAAATTTTATAGTTTTGGTTTTAAGGAGGAAGTGATTAAGTACCAAAATGTTAAATTAACTTGTACAGAATTTTGTGGCTTGCCTCTTTAAAGCCAGATCCTGTTCCTACTGGAATTGTGGGTAACATTTTCAAAGATGCCTAGGGAATTAAGCAGCCAGCTCCTATTGAAACTCCATGAGAGTTGGATGTTTGACTCCTGTTAGGCTCCATCAAAAATCCCAGACCTTATGTCATTGTTGCTATCTTAATAGCATTCTTTCATGTAACTGGGCTCCATGGTTGCTCCATGGAAAGTGTGGGATCAGGACTGAGAGGATGGGAATAGAGGTGTGTACAAGACTCTCTTTCTTAAAAAGTGATCACCTAAAACAAAAGTTTAAGCACCACCAATTTATTTGATTTTTCCCTGACCCATTGTTGTGTTCTGTAGTATATTAATGATCTGAATATTTATGAGATTGTTTTTGGCATGATGTTCTATGGACAATAATTTATGAACTGTCAGAAGCAAATCATGTCCTTTTATATTTATGTAACTCTGACCTAAATATAAGTACTAAAGTGATCACATTTTCCTTTGGAAAGTTATTAGAGTTGCTCCATTCTAAGTATAAACAATGGACTGAATTCTTGCCAGCATCTGAATTCCATTCAACACAGGGAAATAGGGGGAACCAGCTATGATGCTGTGATTTGTGTTGACTTAGCTCCAGTGCTAGTAAGAGCAGACTATCTGTTAGAGAGAGGTATGCTAGGCATGGACTTTATACCAGTGGAGAGTGAGTGTAGCAGAGTCTGGTGGAGTCATCCTGATCCCAGTCATGTTCTGATTCTTTTGTTTGAAACCATGGTAATTAGTTGTTTCAAGTCTTTGATTTTACGCTTCAGGCACTTTTAAATCTGATTTCTAATTTTCTAAATCCTGTAATCAAATTCTCATTGGTTTACATTAAACATTTTAACAGCGATTATTTCTATTCCTTAATGAGGAATATTTACCTATTTCATTATTTTCCTGGTATAATTGGGATTAAAATCCTAATCCCCCAAAAGATGCTTTTTTAGAAATACAAAGTATTCTGGATTTAGCTAGGAGAATTAGGAGATATAAATGAGATTTAAGGGCTAGCCTGTGGTGTGCAATTGGAAAAAACAGCTTCTACAGCTGAAGAAAGTTATAAAGCCAAGTGGATGAAAAGTTAGCCCTACACTGCAATTTTTAGGACACCTCCCCGCCTCTCCCATCACCCGCCTAGTCCGACCCAGGCTCAGACTTGGTGCTGTGGAGTTTTTTACATAGTGTAGATGTACCCTGAGTGTGCACAAAACATAATGTAGCAAAGCTAACTCAACATATGCACTTGATCTTTGTCTGTGCCATCCACCAACACAAACAGCAAAGGGATATATACAAATCTACAAAACGTTTCTAACATACAGATGATTCCAATTCATTGTGAAATAAGAACAGGAATACATTTGTCCTGAAACATAAATTACAATAAATATTATAATCCATATTTAATTTTTGTCACTCTGTATTTTAGAGGCTGAAGCTCAGTTCATTGATATTTCTTTTCTTTTTCTCTGCTAATAAGAAATCAGTACAACAGTCAATTCCTATGTTTGTTGTATCATAAACCTCAGCCCACAGAGAGTGCTGCAGAATGATGAAGCAAATCAGAGTCCAAACTAATGACTAAAAACTTATCTTGTCCTCTCCCTGGTACCACTAAAAATACTTGAGGACACTAAACAAAAAGAAGCTAATTAATATTAAAACACACAGGAAACAAAACACCAAAAAGAATCAAGAATCTAGAAGACTCACGTAGTGTGTTTCTTTACAATATTAGCAAAGACAATAACGGATGCTGATGAAGCCAGGTCTTAATGAAATCTGAAAATGCACATAAAACATTTGATGTGGTAAACAATCAACACTAATAAAATCTTGTGGTAGAAATATCCTCAAAAGCAATTGATAGTTAAGCTGGATCGAAAACAATTAAATGACAGATATGCTGCTAATCTTGTACTATGGTGACCGCTATAACCTTTTACATAGCAGAAGGATTAGTAAAACACAAAGAATTAGAGTAGCTATTTTCATGTGACAGGCTGTAAATGAATGAAACAGAGGTATAAAGATAGATGTTAATATAAAGTATTCAGTGTACCTCTTCAGTCATTTTAAGAATGTCATTGCTTTTCTTGTGCTATGTTATTGGTGCTGCATTGTTAATACTGTCTACAAGAGTTCCTATTTGATATGCCCTGAAATTACTGAAGAAATTTAATAAATAGAGATAAATCTAACTTTAATACTGGGACCATACAAACAAAGTGATGTGTTCTAAATTAGCTGTTGCCACTCAAGAAAGGAGATCTTGGTGTCATCATGGATAGTTCATCCGCTCAATGTGCAGTGGAAGTCAAAAAAGCAAACAGAATGTTAGAAACCATTAGGAAAGGGATAGAAAATAAGACTGAAAATATAATGCCAATATATAAATCCATGGTATGTCCTCATCTTGAATACTGCCTGTAGCTCTGGTTGTCTCATCTCAAGAAAGATATATTAGAATCACAAAAAGGTACAAAGAAGGGCAATACAAAGGATTAGGGGGATTCAACAGCATCCGTATCAGGAAAGATTAAAAAGACTCGTATTGTTCAATTTAGAAAAGAGAACTATGGAGGGATATGATCGAGGTCTATAAAGTCATGAATGATCTGGAGAAAGTGAATAGGGAAGTGTTATTTACCCCTTCACATAACTCAAGAACCAGAGGTTACCCATTGAACTAATAGGTTTAAAATGCACACTAGGAAGTACTTCTTCACACAACACACAGCCAACTTGTGGAACTCATTGTCAGAGGATGTGAAGGCAAAAAGTATGACTGGGTTCAAATACAAACTGAATAAGTTAATGGGGGATAGCTCTATCAGTGTCTGTAAACTAAGATAGTCTGGGATGCAATCCCATGCTGTGGGTGTACCTAAACCTTGAGCTGCCAGAAGCTGGGGCTGGACAAGAGGGGATTGCTCACTCGATAATTGCCCTGCTCTAGTAATTCTCTCTGAAACATGTGGCACTGGCTGCTGTCAGAAGACAGGATACTGGACTAGATGGACCATTGGTCTGACCCAGTATTCCTTTTTTTATGACTAACCACTCAGGCCAGGACAGAAAGTAACATCATAAGGAAAAGGAGTAGCAACAATTAAAAAAAAAAAAAAGACTTCATTTCAACCAAGCTATCTGGTACCAGGCAGCATGGCCTATAGGGAAGGGAATTAGACTGGGAGTTTACCAACCTGTGGTGTGACCTTGATTGAGTCACTTTTTGTTACTCTTTTTCTCCTCTCTTTTTTTGTCCATATTGATTTTAAGCTCTTTGGAGCAATTACTATTTCTTACTGTGTGTTTAATAGAACTGGTAGAAAAACATTGAAAAATATCACTGATTCAAAAAAAATTAACTGTTTTTTATTTACAAATTTCAATTTTTCAAATTTCAACATTTTTGAAAATTGCTATATTTAACTAACTCTGCAGCTAATTGAACCCCCCAACTCAATAAAAATCTGTTTATTTTTATTTTTAATTGAAATTAGGATTTTCAATTAATTGCAGTTAACTCAAGCGATTAACTCAAAACAAATTAACTCAATTAAAAAAATTAATTGCAATTAATAGCAGTTTTAATCGCACTGTTGAACAATAACAGAATACCTACTGAAATTTATTATAAATATTTTGGATGTTTTTCTACATATATTTTCAAATATGTTGATTTCAATTACAAAACAGAATACAAAGTGCTCACTTTGTACTATTATTTTTATTACAAATATTTGCACTGTAAAAAGAAATATATTTTTCAATTCACCTCATACAAGTTCTGTAGTACAGTCTCCTTTTTATGAAACTGCAACTTACAAATGTAGAATTCTTTTTTACCTAACTGCACTCAAAAACAAAATAATGTAAAACTTTAGAGCCTGCAAGTCCACTCAGTCCTACTTCTTGTTCAGCCAATCGCTGTTTTTTTGTTTACATTTGCAGGAGATAATGCTGCCCGCTTCTTATTTATGTCACCTGAAAGTGTGTTCAGGTATTCGCATGGCACATTTATAGCTGGCGTTGCAAGGTATTTACATACCTGATGTGCTAAACATTTATGCTTCAGCCTTCATTTATGCTTTGGCCCGTCATGCTTCGGCCACCATTCTAGAGGACATGCTTCCATGCCGATGACACTTGTTTAAAAGAAAATGTGTTAATTAAATTTGTGACTGAACTCCTTGCGGGAGAACTGTATGTCTTCTTGTCTGTGGCTTTATCCACATTCTGCCATACATTTTGTGTTATGGCAGTCTCAGATGATTACCAGTACATGTTCGATTTAAGAACACTTTCACTGTAAATTTGACAAAACACAAATAAAGTACCAATGTGAGATTTCTAAAAATAGCTACAGCACTCGACCCAAGGTTTAAGAATCTGAAGTGCCTTCCAAAATCTGAGAGGGACGAGGTGTGGAATATGCTGTCAGAAGTCTTAAAAGAGCAACACTTCGATGCAGAAACTACAAAACCCGAACCACCGAAAAAGAAAATCAACCTTCTGTTGGTGGCATCTGACTCAGAAGATGAAAATGAACATGCGTCCGTCTGCATTGCTTTGGATTGTTATTGAGCAGAACCCATTACCAGCATGAAAACATGTAACCTGGAATGGTGGTCAAAGTATCAAAGGGCAAACAAATGTTTAGCGCATCTGGCATATAAACACTTTGCAACGCTGGCTACAAACAGTGCCATGTGAACGTCTGTTCTCACTTTCAGGTGACATTGTAAATTAGAAGCAGGAAGCATTATTTTCCATAAATGTAAAGAAACTTCTTTATCTTAGCAACTCACTAAAAAAAGAGTAGGACTGAGTGGACTTACACGCTCTAAAGTTTTAAATAGTTTTATTTTTTAGTGCAGTTATGTAAAAATAAATAAATCTACATTGTAAGTTGCACTTTCACAATAAAGAGATTGTGCTACCATATTGGATGAGGTGAATTAAATATAGTATTTATTTTGTTTACAAATATTTGCACTGTAAAAAGGATTTTTAAAAAATGTAAAGTGAGCACTGTGCACTTTGTATTTTCTGTTGTAATTGAAATATATTTGAGAATGTAAAAAATACCCACAAATATTTAAATAAATGGTATTCTATTATTAACAGTACAATTAAAACTGTGATTAATCACAATTTTTAAAATCTCACAATTAATCACTGTTAATTTCTTTAATCGTTTAACAGCCCTAATCTAAATTTTTAAAATTTCAACCGACATTAGTGTGTACAGTGCCTAGCACAATGGGACCTTGCAAATCAAAAAATGAATTAATAATAATATTTAGATACATGCAAAAATGGGATGAGTATCAACCTCAAATATGAAACTCAACATTCAGCATGTGCCTTTGAAGTGTTATACAAACACAAGTGGAACATAATTGTTCACATAGGAGTGCTATGCTGTATTAAACATTGGTTATCCCGGAACATAGTAGAAGATATGTATTTCTGGAAGAGTAATTCTGGGAATGAACTCCAGTTTTATTACTGATTCTTTGTTGTTTCATATAGTGCAAAGAGGCTGTATTCTGGCCAGAAGATAATTTCCTTAGTTAGAGGAACTGGCATATATTATTCTAGTCATAGCCAATTTTCGTTTATATTACAACAATGTATATTTTCAATGCTAATTTATATGATCTAAACTGGGGTCAAAGTAAAAGGCAGTAGTACTATGGCAGTGAAACCTTGTCAAGATTATAATTTCATAATTTCAGTTCCAGGGTTAACTTAATACATGAAAAAATTGTATAGCTCTAAAACTCAAATATATATTGTATGTCATTAGAATCATAGAATATCAGGGTTGAAAGGAACCTCAGGAGATCATCTAGTCCAACCCCCTCCTCAAAACAGGACCAATCCCCAACTAAATCATTCCAGCCAGGGCTTTGTCAAGCCTGACCTTAAAAACCTCTAAGGAAGGAGATTCTACCACCTCCCTAGGTAACCCATTCCAGTGCTTCACCACCCTCCTAGTGAAAAAGTTTTTCTTAATATCCAACCTAAACCTTACCTACTTCAGCTTGAGACCATTACTCCTTGTTCTGTCATCTGGTACCACCAAGAACAGTCTAGGTCCATCCTCTTTGGAACCCCCTTTCAGGTAATTGAAAGCAGCTATCCAATCTCCCCTCAGTCTTCTCTTCTGTAGACTAAACAATCCCAGTTCTCTCAGCCTCTCCTCATAAGTCATGTGCTCCAGTCCCCTAATCATTTTTGTTGCCCTCCTCTGGACTCTTTCCAATTTTACCACATCTTTCTTGTAGTGTGGGCTGCAAAACTGGACACAGTACTCCAGATGAGGCCTCACTAATGTTGTTAGTTGGAGCCTGTCTTTGTTATTTACCATTACATCAAAGTTCGGGTGCACTTGAACATCAATGGCACCCTAGGAAGATTGCAGTCTGGGTTCTGGCCTTTCTTTGGAGTTGAATCCGTGCTTATCAACATGCATGATTTTCTGGTTTTAGGTCAGGGTTCCTTGGACATATTGGTCATGCTGGACCTCTTGGAAATTTGTATATAACATGCTTTGTTTCCTGAGTGAGAAAAGGACATTGCTCATGTATCAGGAACTTACTCATGTGGTTTAAATTATATTTAGAAGAAAAGATTAAATTAGTGCTGTTGAACAACTGTGTGCTATCAGTGAGAGCTTTGATATGCAGCATCCTTCAAGGAACCATGTTGCTGGTGATATTTCTAATCATCGGTGAACTATCATTGAAACACAGGTGCATATCTATTACCCTTATGGTCCATACAAATTCAGTATCTATTCTGGAATGAGGCCTGGACAATAGTGCCATCTGGATGTTTCAGAATGACCTCATCTTGATCCCCAAGAAAACAAAGTTTGCTCCTGGACAGAGAGTCCTATGCTGGGGTGGTGCTAAAGGGCTCCTCAGATGAGTGGGTCTTGGAGTTCACACCCCACTTGGGTAGCTTGCACCTATCAGAGCTATGATTTCAGATTGCAGATATCTCTGCACTGGTCACACTCAGTTCACATTTTTAAGACTTCTTCACAATCATGAGGTCTAGAAACATTTTTTTGTTAAAGGAAGCATATGTGATCACATCAGAAACTGACTTCATCAGCTGGAGCCCTAGACCTGAACCCTGAGTGCTTATGCCTTAATCCAGCTGTGTACAGACCTTTCACAATCTCTGATTTTCCCTTTGGCCCCTGTTGAATTGAGCTTATTTGATGTCCAACAGTTTACCCAATAAGGAGGAAAATCCCCTAGTTATGTTGAAAGGATCAGTCCTTTCTTCAAACCATCCCTGTTTTTGTTGTTTTTATCATGTTCAGAACCACAATTGCTTCCATGGAACCATAAATATGTACTCCTTTTCATAGTGAATTATAATTTTATTATGTACAATTTAGTTATTATGAAAATAAAATCTGGCCTTATTCTGTTCCTAGTTACGTTAATGAAAATCAGTAGATGCTCAGGGGCTAGTGGAGTTAAACCAATGTAAAACCGATATAAGTGAAATCAGAATCTGGCAAACAAGTCCAAGAAATACTAGAATATTTATCATTGTAAAACCTAAATATTAAATTTCTTTCACGTTTACTAAACTGTTAGTTAAATCAACATTAGCTAAAATAGAGAAGGCCTGTTCTGGATGAGAGATTAAATTACTTGATATATTTACACAATCTTTGAAAGTGACTGTGCTCCCTTTTCTATCCGCCTCTTTAAATGGCACCAGTAAAACTTCTCTACAAAATGCAAATATGTTGTTAGCATAAGAGAAGCAAAAGCTATTGGAACAGAGTCTGCTCTGTTACACTCATGTAAATCTGGAGTAACTTTATTTATATCATTGGAGTCACTTCAGATTGACACCACCATCACACAATGTAGTCCATGAGGCTGCTTTTTTTTTTTTTTTTTGAAGATACAAATTGTACTTTTCGGGTGCTAACCTCCATGTCAAGTAACACTCACATTCACAGTATGATGTTCTTCAATCATATGGGTATTCCTTACTCATGCAAGACTCTCACTGCAGTTTCAAATGAGGAGAATCATTTGTACTTAAAGCATAAACCACTATTATAATGGTCATTTATCATCTTTGCTGGTGGGCTCAGCAGCATAAACCACTGACATTATGCATAAACCATATTGCATAATATGCATAAATAATAATATAATAAACCATTATGCATAATTTCAGCAAAGAAACCGCAGATTGAGTGAACATGAAAAGTGAACTATCTTCTCAGCTCCATAGGTGATCCATCCAGATTAGGCCCAAGGTATAGGCAAGATGGAGTGGGAAGCTTGCGTTCCTGGTGTCCATGCTGTACTTGAGCTATGATTATAAAAGAGGATTTAAGTCTAGTCTCTTTCATGGACACTGAATTTACGTAATTGTTTTTAAATTACTTTTAAATTTAATCTAGCATTTTGTTTACAGTAGATATCACTATCTTTCTTTAAGTCCTTCCTCCTCCTTTCAGGCCTGGGTTCATAAACAAATATTTTGTCTGACGAAGGGTCAGCAAACCTCACCAGTCATTTTACTCTTGTGAGCATTCTTCCTAGCAAATCCAAAGGCCTAGTAACATGAATAAAATTAATCAATTGTGTAAGGGTTTATGGGATAGGTCCCTAAGGATAATATAAATTATACTTTGGCATAATTATATACTGTATTTAAATCCATACACATCCTCTATATCAGTGAAATACTTACCATTAAACATGCAAGGTATGCAGGATTAAAAATGGGTAGCAGAGTAAAGAAATAAATCTCTGAAAATCATAAAATTATCTGGGCCCTACAGAGCTGGCAGAATTTCCCTTTTGAGTAGAACTTTGGCTGTACTGCAAGAGGAAGAGACTTTATGATTTATATACTTAATCATAAATAGTCTCTAACAAAATGCTTGGTATATTGTGTGGTTGTTAAATGGCAATTAAATCATAAAATGTAATGAACATTTTAAAGTAAGATAAAATATGATGTGCAGCTGATAAAACATCAATATTAACCACATTATAAGTGAACAAGATCTATTTACAGGTAACTTCCAGATTCCCAGGGATGTTACAATGTATATACACAGCTGGCTTGAATCCTCTTCCTTCTGCTTTTGTCAGGTTGAATGCTAAATTTTTGAAGGGGAAAAAGTATTAACTCATTATACAGAGGAGATTTTTCATCATGCTGCTCATTGGAACATTGCGTGGGGCAGCCTTTAGAAAGAATCATTTACAAGCGTGATTCTGATCAAACTAGCAGTCTCAATTCTGCAACTGAATCAATGGGCATTGACCCAAGTGGAGTCCGGCTGATATAAATGGGGTTGTGCTGGGGATGGGTGGGGAGGAGGAATTCAGCTATGTGCACCTGAATGCAGGAATAAGTCCTCAATCAGGCATAATGCTGAAGTCGATTTAGTTACACCAACAATAAACTGGTGAGAAGTGCTGGTTAAAAAAAAAATCTGTGTAAAATTCTGTTTTTTCATCTGAAAGCTCCAAAATACAATTTTTAAACTTTGTTAGTTCAAACCCAAACATTTTCAACTGAAATTTCCCAAAAGTTTGTAGCACATTTTTGGTCCAAAAACTGCTGAAAAATGCCAAAGCTTTGGCTGAAATCTGCTGAAACTTTCTGCTTAAAAACTGCCAAAGACTTTTCAGTTTTTGTAAAATAAAAAAATAAAAAAGTGAGGAAAACAAGACACTTTCCATGAATTTTTTTATGTAATCAAACACTCAAAGTTTCCATTGAATAAAGTTTCAATGGGAAATTTTCCAGCACCTGTTGGGTGAGACTAGAATCAGGTACCATCTGTTTGCACCTACTACTTCTTTAATTTCTTAGGGAAAAACTGTGGCCCTCCTTGTGCAGCTGTACAAGGTAAAGGGCAATACTGCCAGCTACACATAGTGCACCTCACAGTGTGGAAGGGGAAGCAGGTCACATGGAACTACTACCATTCTACTGTAACCCTTCTGCCCATCACAGTTGGCAGCAACAAGGGCTGGGTTCAGTATCCAGGGGTTCCATTCCAATAACACAATACAAAACCAGCTCGAGCCCCCACCCAGTGACCTGGGACAACCATATACCACCCCTCTGGGCGTCTGTAAGAGACAATACTTCCCCTCTCGCAAGCACAGAGTCTGAGTGTACCAAAAGCCTTTTAATAACAGGGAGAACCAATGTGGCATTATATTGGGGAAACACCACAAACAAGGTTAATAAACCAAACCATGAACCAGAAGCCCCCCTCCCAGCAAATAGGCCGTGGTCTTCTCTTTGGCTCTTGAGTTCCACAACCCCAAAAAGTCACTCAATAGTCCTGAAAGTCCAACAGCCCAAGAGTCTCTGTTCTTGGTCAGTGCAGAGTTCAAAAGTCAATCGGCAGAGTCTTACCTCCCAGCCTGGGTGGAAATGGAAGGTAGGGCAAGGGGCACCTTACGTGGTCCGAAGCCGACTGCGCCGCCTCTCTGTGGGGTTCCGCTGCAGTCCTCACCACAATCCGCTGTGCTCTGCTGGCCATCCCACGAACCGCTCTGCAGTGCTAGTCACTCCGCTAGCCGTCCTGCTAGCCGACACACGGACAGCTCTGCGGTGCTAGTCACTCCGTCAGCAGCACAAATGGCTCCGCTAGTCGACGCATGGACTGCTTTGCTGTGCCAGCCACTCTGCCAGCCACACGAACTGCACCCAGGAACCGCTCAGCTGAGTCCACAGCCAGTCGCACAAACTGCACCCAGGAACCGCTCGGCTGAGTCCGTTGCTTCGCTCTGCTAGCTGCACAAATTGCTTGGTGCCACCAACATGCCTTTAGGCCCGCCCCCATTTAACACAGTGCTAAGTGGTTTCAGCTCTTAAGTGATTTCAGCTCTTAGTGGGGGGGTTTACTCTGGGTTTATCAATAAACAATAATATCAATAAACAAAAGTGACTTGATTAAGTATAAAAAGTAGGATTTAAGTGGTTTCAAGTAATAACAGACAGAACAAAGTAACTTGCCAAACAAAACACGCAACTCTAAGCCTAATACATTAAGAAACTGATTACAGGTAGATCTCACCCTCGGAGATGTTTCAATAAGTTTCTTTTATAGACTAAACCCCTTCCTAGTCTGGGCCCAATCCTTTCCCCCTGTACAGTCCTTGTTAGTTCCAGCAGGCACCTTAGGTAAAAAGCAGGGGCTTTCTCATGACTGGGACCCTCTTTGTTCTGCTCCCTCCCCTTTCCTAGCTTTGGGATAAGGCAGGAAACTTTTTTCTCTCTGGGTTCCCACCCCTCCTTCTAAATGGAAAAGCACCAGGTTTAAGAAGGATTCCAGTATCAAGTGACAGTGCTGGTACTGTCTCTTCATGTACCTCATGAATACCCTTCTGGTGAAATCAAAGCAACAAGCAGCAGCCCAAATGTGGATAGTCTGGAACCTAGTTACAATGGTACTGGGCCGGTATTTGTTGGTTCTTCATTTTCCGTTCTTCAAGTCAATGTGGTGGGGCTGTCAGCTACAAAGCACTTAGTGACAGAGAATCTCTCAGCCTCTTATGAGGTTAAGATTATTTGTCTCCAAGAAATGCATGTAGTTTCCTTCCTTGCTAGGTGGCTGACAATAAGAGGGTCTGACATCGGCTACTTATTCATGGAAAATATGGCAGAAGCGTTGATATGAAATCAGATACTGATGATGTGGAGACCTCATCAACTACTGTGCGCCTCACTGTGACATTGTAGGAATCAGTCAGTTTAAAGCTGTGAATGTTTATAAAGCTCCTGATGAAACCTGAAACACCCAACCTTTACCAGCACTTCCACCTCCATCCATCTATGCTGGGGATATCAATAGCCACCACACTTCATGGGGTGACAGAAACTTGACAAAAATGGCCTGGATCTCATAGACTGGATTTTTATAAATGGTCTGTATTTCTTGCATGACCCCAGGCAGCCACCCACCGTTTTCTCCACACACCGGAAGAAGAGCTGTTCTCCTGACCTCAGCTGGGAAACCTCAACAGAGGGCCAGCTGTTACTTCTTGGAAACTTCCTACACAGCTAGCATGGCTCCATTCTTAATCAGCTAGGAGTGACAATCCCCACAATAACCCCTGTTCCTAGATTGTGGTGGAACTATGGAAGAGCAGACGGGAAAAAATACTCAAAGCCAATCTATGATGGTATAGTGTACATACCACATAATACCTCTGTAGAAAACACTCACACTTCTCCAAAGCTATATTCAAAGAAACCACTAAATTCATCCCACATGGTTATTAAAAAATTTACGTACCCTGCTTATATAAGGAATGTGCAGAACTTATGAAGAGTCTGGCAACTCAGAGATAGGAGAGCATGTAGAGAGACTACTTTCTTGTTTGGAAGAAGTTACAATTAATGTGGACATGACAAGGTCTAGCTGGAAAGCACGGAAGCTTAGAGCAGCACAGAAATTACCTCTCATATGTCAGTGTAAAGAGTCCTTGAACAGCATCACCACACCCACCTACATGGCAAAAGCCAACAGAGACAAGCCCTTTACTGATTCCTCAAAGATAAAATGGCCCCACCTTGGAGTGAGGAAGATGTCTGCTAGCCTTTCTCCACTGAGAGAGCACAGAACCTTGTAAACACAGGAAAAGCAGGTGAGGTGATCTTAATAAGATTTCACCAGAAATGCTATTATACTTGGTAAGAAAAGCACAAAATGGCAATCAATTTCCATAGCCTTTGTCATCCAAGAGACCAAGATTCCTAAGTTATAATAGAAAGCTAGAGTCTTAGTTATACCAAAACCAGGAAGAGACCACACCCTTCCAGCTAGTTACCATCAATAGGGCCCTACCAAATTCATGGTCCATTTTGATCAAGTTCAGAGTCATAGGATTTTAAAAATTGTAAATTCCATGATTTCAGCTATTTAAATCTGAAATTGCATGGTACTGTAACTGTAGGGGACCTGACCCAAAAAGGTGCTGTGGGGGGATCACAATGATTATTGGGGCGGGGGTTGTGGTACTGCTTCTGTGATGCAGCTAGCACTGGCACTGCCTTCAGAGCTGGGCAACTGGAGATTGGTGGCTGGTGGCCTAACTCCCAGCTCTGAAGCAGCACTGCCACCAGCAGCAGCACAGGAGTAAGGATGACATGATATGGTATTGTTACCCTTACTTCTGCACTGCTGCTGGCACCGTGCTGCCTTCAGCGCTGGGCACCTGGCCACCAGTCACTGCTCTCCAGCTGCCCAGCTCTGAAGGCAGTGCAGAAGTAAGGGTGGCAATACTGCAGCCCCCCTAAATAACCTTGCAACTCCCCTGCAACTCCCTTTTGGGTCAGAACCCCCAATTTGAGAAACACTGGTCTCTCCTGTGAAATCTGTACAGTATAGGGTAAAAGCACACAAAAGACCAGATTTCATGGTCCATGATGTGTTTTGAATGACTGTGAATTTGGTAGGGCCCTAACCATCAGATATCACTTTTATGCTGTGCTTGCAAACTTCTGGAGTGACTAATTCTGCAAAGAATCTCACGCCCAGAGTACAGCAAGCTATGGGTGATGATCAGGCAGGCTTCAGATCTAATAGGAGCACTTGTGACCAATTTCTTGCTCTTTCCACCTATATAGAAAATAGTTTTCCACTCCAGGGGTCTGTGTGTTTTGACAACAGCATCTGGTGCTGTCTGGCACACTAGCCTGCTTTCTCAAAAAAGGGTTTTCTTCCACCTGATATGTATAGCTACATTTGTAGAAAACGTCTATTGTTGATGGTATCTTGTGTTATTTTCCCTGGAATGTTTAAAAAATAAAACAAACAAACTCTCCAGCTACCGTTCATCATCTAAACTCAATTGCATCACTTATAACTACATTTAGCATAGCTAAAACTTGTTGTGTTGCTGTGGTTTAGTTTGTGGAATTCCATAGGGTTTGTGTAGAACTAAACAGACACTTTGCTGAGTGGTTTGCAAAACTCAGAGTACAAATTTACCATATTTCTCATCTGACAACAACAAATGCTCATATCTAGGGAGGATGGGTCATCCTGACAGGCATGGAACTGGTGATTTTCCTTTAAAAAATTAAGTTAAGAAGGTCTATCCATGCTCTGGTTCACCCGTGAAATTTGGAAATGCAATGAGAGCATCCTATCAGGTGCTGGGTATATGCACCTACCAACTATGTTTTCCAGTGATTATGGAGGGTGAGGGACCTGAAATAACAGCATCTTCTCACTGCACTTTCCACATTCTGAAGAATGCAGATGACCTAGGTGGCTCAGGAGAGCAGAGGGCCTGCTCCATTTCTTCTGTTCCAGCAGCATGCAGTGGTGAAGAGTAGACAGGTGCATGATCCCAATCCACTTTCCACTGTAATGCTAAGGACCACACCTCCCCTTAGAATTTCCTGGCTTCTCAGAGCCTGGGACTGAGTCAGCCGCTGCTTACTTAGGCACCTGCCATGCCACAGGCATGCTTGCTGTTCTCCCCCAAACCTGGCCACAACAGCCAGGGGACAGCTGTGGAAAAAGTATGGCTCTGGCTGTTCTTTTCATGTGACAAAAAGAGCTTGGGGCAGACATATTTGTGCAGAGAACATTTTAACCAGGGAAAAATGACATGCATCACTGAGGCAGAAATGGCTTCCAAATTTGTCAGCACAGCCCTGCTGCTGCGGCGACTCCCAGCCCTGAGATTCCTCGCTGTCTCATCTGCATGGCAGTGAAGGCTGGGGAATTGTCTTTTTAATAGCTCTTTCTATATAATTGATTTTCCCTCCCTTCCCAGCACTGTTTGGTAGCACCCTTACAATTAGCAAATGCAATTTTCAGATTGAAAGTAAGCAGTAAAAATAATCCCACCAGATTAGAGAGGGTCAATTAATTAACAGCAGGTAATTAGTAAGTATCAAGTAAGTATTATCTGGAGCTGATCTTTTGGGGTCAGGATTACTACCACTGGTAGAAAGCCTGAATAAAAAGACAAGAGAGGGTGATGCTTGGTGCAGCTGGCTTTTATTTATTCATCTAGACTCACCCCTTTCCCCCAGGTCTCTCAAAAGTACAGAAATAATTTACTGCTTTCTAACCCCTGAGCAACCTGCACACAGTCCTGATTCATACTTAATAGAATTATAATCTAAATGTCTGCTGTGAATGCAGCACAAGTAAAAGAGAAAGATTTTTCCACAACAATATTCATTACAGTGAAGATAATTTTGACACAGTAGCCAGAGAGGAGCTGAAATATTGTTCAGTGCTCTCTTTGATGACACTCTTTGGTGCCATCATTAAATAAGTGATATACAAGAAATGTATGCACTGTAGCATAATATGACTTGGCAACAAAAGAATCCTTTAACAGTAAAGCTGTGGCAATGTCAAATGACTTATCATATAATGGTTTTTATAACTTGGATTTATAGCTAGTTTTGCTACTATGTGAGTTTTATATCCAATGGTTTCAGGAGAGTCACATCCCAATTGTTGCAGGATTTAAATTCAAGGACATGGACTTTGGAAATGAATAGGCCCTGAATCTCCGAGCTGCACCATGGGACTTGAGGACATGTGAAGGTGTTTCATTGATTAGGGATTGATCTGAGTATATGCTTAAGTGCTTTGATGAATTGGGGCTTCGGCAATTAAAGCAGATTGAAAGAGGAGAAGGAATTGTCTCTCTGCATGTGACAGGGAGGGGACAGCAAACCTTCAGCACTTGGGATGGGATTCCCCAAAGGGACTTAGGCACTGCAATGCTGAGCATCACAACACCTAACTTTAGGAGCCTAGAAAAACACAGGAACAACATTGTGATCATCAATGCCGAGTTAGGCACCTAAGATCCTTATACAATGAATGGAGGAAGATAGGTTCCTTAGAATACTATCCACAAAAGCCAGCATGATAGGTCTGAAGCTGCCTACAGTGGCCAGTGGAGATGTCAACCAGAGAGTTATGTGCTAAGCTCTTCCCCTCCCTCAGAGATACATAGGTACCTCGTTAGGCTTAGCAATCCATGAACAAGAACCAGCCCACAAATGCTGACTCTGTGGGTGCTTCAGAGCTGGAGCAATCACAGAAAATAAAAATAGTAGTTGCTTAGCACCCACTGGCAGCCAGCTCCCTTCCCCCAAAACCCCCTGCCCACCAGCAGCCCCACCCATCAACACCCTCAACTCCCTCCCAGAGCCTCCCACCCGCTATGGTGAGCTGTTTTGTGGCATGCAGGAGGTTCGGGGAGGAGTGGGAATGGGGCAGAACTGGGCTGGAAAAAGTGGGCTGGGATGGAGACATAGGGGAAGGGGTGTAGTGTGGGCAGGGCCTGGGACAAAGCACAGGTGGAAAGAGATGGGATGGGGGTGGGGATGGGGCTGAGCGAGAAGCTGGTGCCTATGAACCAGTTGCCTGGAGTCAGGTAACTTATGTACCGAAGGCATTTCTTGCTTCACACAAAGTGGCGATAGGAGGAGGTGGTGGCTACCTTATAACTCTTAGCCCAGTGCTTAGGGTAGTTACTGGGGATGTGGCAGGCCTGTGTTCAAGGCCCCTTTCTAGCAGAAGGGGAGAAAAGATTTGATGCTGGGTCTCCCACCTTTCAGAAGGTGTGTGCTAACCACTCAGCTATGGGATATTCTGAGTTTGGCTTTTCTCAGTCTTTCCTGTTGAATTGTGGATAAATAATGAAAGAGTGATTAGAGCAGGGGACTGGACATCCCACATGGGTGCCCTAACCAGTAGGATAAAAGTTTTAAACTGGGCACCACCACCACCTCCTCTTCCTCCTCCAGCTAGAGTTCGAATGGAACCTGATCCAGTAGATGTGCTCAGAGGGCGCCTACCAGATCAGTCCCTGCACATGACTTAGGTGGCCCAATGCTTATCTCCCCCCAGGTCATGAATCACTGTGGGGCTTAGATGGGAGAGTGACAGAGCTGTTGGCATGCTGAGGAACTTTTGCCCTGAAAACCTAGGTGCCAAGTGAGTTTAGGCATATACAGGGCTCAGTGTGAGCTTTGTGGATTGCAGTGGAGCCCAAATGGATTTAGGTGTCTAATCTCAAGATTTAGGGACCTTTGTGGTCCTGGCATCTGGGCCTTGCTGAATAGCAGTAGATTTAAACATACCTTGATAAATTGGGGCCTGTTGTCTGGGTAGTCATATATGTGTTTGCCTTGCTGTGATGCCAGATTTCACCTTCTGATCTCTAGTTTCTGAGCTTGACTCTTGCCTTCTTATTCCAGCCTGACCTGATTCTGACTCTTGGTTATTGATTCTGGCTCTGGTGATTATTCTGCTTTTTGCTTACCGACTGCCTTGAACTTGTGGACAGCAGCCTAGCCATGATGGCTAGGACAGACTGCCTGTCCCCTGGTTCATTGCCAGGTTTTGGAACAAAGTGTGTTCTTACGGGTAGAGAACCTTCTGCCCCTCACCCATTTTCCTCTTCAAGCCTCCCTCTGTCCTCTCCTTCACACCCCCTAACTATTGCACCTTCTGGGTATCACACACAGTCTCCCCTGCCCGCACCCCCCCCCCCCATTATATCTCATTGTGGAGACACAGAGAGAGGGAAAACAATTAGAATATTGCAAGTGTTTTCAACTTGTCAACTAATGTCTGTTCATCATTGAAAAAAATCTGCTTCCAGTTCCTCACATGTAAATCTGACTAACTCCACTGAATTCAACAGAGAAGAATCTGGCCCTCTGCCATGATACATGAAGTGAGAAAAGTCCACAAATCTGATTTCAAAGTACACCATAATAAAACTGAATTTTCTGCATCCTGAAATTTCTCAAAAAGAAAACAAATGTTTTTTCACCAATCCCCTTTTCCTTTGTCTCACCCCATCCCATTCCCAACATAAAGTAAAAATATGAGAGGGCGAATAACAGCTTTGGGGCATTTCTACTGATGGGCTAAAATCTTTGCAGTGGCCTGGCTTTGAATGAGAAGCCAAGCCTGAGCTGCAGTGAACTCTTCACCAGAGAGTAAACCAACGCTCACAAGCTGCAAAAAAAAGGAAGTCTTTCTTTACAGCTTTTCATTTTTCCAACACACCCCCCTAAGCTTTAATTGTTCTTTTCTCAACTCCTTCCCACACACACAGGCACAGTTGTCTCTCTTTAATCCCTGGCTACACCCCTTGAATATATTTTTTTTTACCTTTGCATATGCTATGACAACTGGCAACACTGAACTGCAGCAACTCTCAGTCCAGGTTGGAAGCTACGGCAGCAAGGCACCAACCAGAAAGGGCAGGCACCCCAGGTGACTCAGCTACTCCTTGGTCTGGCTTGTACCTTAGTATGTCACACAGTGCCTGCTGCACATCTTAATAAACAGACCAAAAAGCACATTCATCATGTCCTGGAGCTGTGGCCATTTCAAGCTCGTCTTCTTGAAAAAGGAGGATCTTAAGCTTAAGGACATGGAAAGATTTAGGTAAAAGATACACTGTACCAGACCCATTTGTCTCCTGTATATTTCAAAACCTGCAACATTTGTCCAGTGCCCGGCCTGGTAAATGACCAAAAAGGTCTTTGCTATCCCCTGGTTTCTTCCATTTGTACCTGGGTGTACCTGACAAGAGCATATTTCCCTGTGTCGTACAAATGCAAAGTGATGAAGTGCTGCTCTGTGCTCCAGTTGACACAGGGTGAATGGGATCAGGGGAAGCAGAAGAGGGTAACAGTTCCGCTAAATGACACACATTTGTAAAATTTGCCAGAACCAGAGCAGAAGGGGTGGGGACAGAGATTGTTCTGGCCACACTAGTCTTTTGCCTACAGCAGTACAGCACTTTCCTGGGTGAGCGCCTGGCTGTGGCAGCAGGCTGCTCCTCACCCAGGCTTGGCTTCAAGGGGCAGCAACCAAGCAAGCTGGAGGTACAGACACACACACTCTCTCTCTCTCTCTCTCTCTCTCTCTCTGTTTCTCTCTCCCCATACTGGGGAGGCACCAGTCATTTATGATCTCATGCTTGGAGAAGATCTGTCGCATACATTTGCAAGTTTCTTCGAAAATGCGGCCCAGACTCTGCAATGAAGAAGAAATTTCTCCCATGCAAAAACCTGGAAAAATGCAGTCAAGAAATGCTCGCTTCAGTTGCTTGCAAATACAGATGGAGCAAAGCTAATGCAATGTTTGTTACCTCTCCCTCAGAAGTCTTGGATTCAAGGACTTTGCTTTTTTTAAAAAAATGATGATGACTTTTGTCATTTGAGCTTTTGCATGAGGGCAAGAGGATGGATCAGGAGCAGCTGAACTAGTTGCACCGCAAACATTTTAAAGCTGCCAACATAAAACATGGGCATGTAAGGGAGAACAGGCACTTGCATAATTAGGAGTGAGGTTTTCCTGTGGGGCAAAGCGAGATATCAAAGTGAAGTGGATTTTGTGGAATGCTCCCTGTTTGTCTCGGGGAAGGAACGCTGAACCTGATGATCAGACCATGAGTTCATGTCTCGCCTCAACTGGCTTCTGTATGTAATTCTTTACAGCCCTTATTATAGAAAGAGGCCTTACACTCCAGAAGACAGATAAATATCATTATCCCCATTTTACAAATAACTCAAGTAGGAGGTTGCATAAAGTCAGTTCAGGCAGAACTGAGAACAGCTTTCTGATGTGACACACCCAAGTCTCATTGACCTGGTCACACTACTTTCCCCATATCTGTGAGCTTGGTTTGCTTGCCGATAACCAATGCGCTAACCATTGGACCACACTCCATGCTCAAAGAAATGAACAGAATAGAATCCGGGAATCCTGACAGCCAACAGTCTACTGCAGAGTGGAAACTATTACGGATCCAATGGGCAAATTATGTGCCACTTTCTGCTCTAGCAGTTGGTCCACAGAGAGAGTAACAGCTATTCCTTTACTCAAGCAGTAGAGGGCAGTGCTGGGAATGTAAAGGTGCAGGAGTGTTTGGGATTGTACATGAAGGAATTTCTTTTTCCAGTCTGATATTTAAAATGGTTTACATAATTCATACAATGAAAGAACCATTACAGATCGGTCAGTTCTGACACAAAGAATAAGGGCACCACAGTTTGAACAACTGCAGATTTCTGTGGCTTGTGTCCCAAACTAGCAGTGTATGTTGAAGTGTATGATGTGGGGATCATGAATTCTTTGGAAAAATCCTGCAGCTGAAGAAACTGATTAAGGATTTGAGCAGGAAGGCAGCATGGAAGAAAAACAGTTCCGTCCACATTTCTGCACTGTGAGGGGATGAGTTATTCCTGAACTAGAGCCTGATTAAGCCACATGCGATGACAAGTCATGAGTCATTCCTCTGCTAGGATGCAGCCAAGCCACAAGTCAGACTGGTGCCTCTCAGGGCAGGTATATAAGCCCCACAGATGACACAGCCGCTCAGTCTGTCCACCATCGCTTCATGGCTTGGAACTCTCCTCTGCCTGCTAGGGGTGACAGACCACAGGCCTTAGGCTACTCTGGCTTCAGCCTTTGTTCCCAGTTCTGCTCCAGCCCAACTCCCAGTCCAACGCTAGCCTTGTTCTGATCCTGATCTTGACTCCTGATTCTGGCTCTGATCTCTGGCCCCAGTTCCCAGTTTGACTGCACTGCTCTGATCACTAAGCTTGGCTGCCACTGCTCCAACCTTTAGACCTCACCATCCAGCTCTTGGTTTCTGAAACACTGTTGCTAATGAGTTGTCTTCCACTTTCCACTCAGATGTTTTAAATGTATAAAACCAGCTTGCATGAAGATCTGCAAGTTGTAATGCATTTATGTATCTATATTTATGCACACAGTTACACCAACTGTACATGCAAATTCGATATATGCATGCTCAAATGGGAATACAGTTCTATGCCCTTTTGGGTTCCAGTTGCTCACTTTGCAGATATAGTTCTGGCTCAAGCACACGTCTGTGTGCAGTGCACAGCCCTTCACCTTTAAACACCTTGAACGCATTCTTAAAAATGTGGATATTGAATTAATTTTATGTAGAGCTGGACCCAAATCATGTTTGCATCCCTTCAACTCTGCACTTTGGAGGAGTTTGTTCAGAGGATGGGAGAGGAATCTCCAACTTTGTGTTTCTAATATTTCAGCTTTAAATCTCCGTAATGTGGAAGCTCTGAAATTTTATTCCATATATGGTGCTAAAGAAGAACTGTATCTAAGACCAGGTCTATACTACAAGCTTACATTGGTATAACTATGTTGCTCCGGGGTGTCGTTCCAGGGTGTGAAAAATCCACATCCCTGAGCGATGTACTTATGCTGACCTAACCCCCAATGTAGGCAGCGCTATGTTGATGGGGGATCTTCTTCCGTCAACATATCTACCACCGCTTGTGGAAGTGGATTAACTAGGCTGATGGGAGAAACTGTCTGGCTGGTATAGTAACTAAAGTGCTACAGTGACACAGCTGCAATGCTGTACGTGTAGACAAACCCTAATTCTTGTTCTATTTCTCTGCTGCAACTTGATTTTTAAGTGATATTTCTTTAAGAGAGAGATGCAAGCCTTGCCTTTTTTGTCTTTATGGCTATCAATGCTGTCTTCACAGCTTGTATTAAGTCCAGTACCCTTTCAGGATTTACACCCTGAATGGTTGCATTTGAGTTAATGGGATTACATGGGGCATCATAAAGAACTGCATTTGCCCCAGAGAAGATGCAAACTAAGGTTTAGGTTATCTACTGCTTTTTGCCTACCCATTTTATTTGTCTGTCCCACAAAAAAATGTTTGTGTACATCTTAGCTAAAACCGCAGTAATGCTAACTGCACAAAAAGATGTAGAGTCCAGGGATAAAGAACAATTTTAACCGTTAATTGCAGTGTACTGTGCAGTGGTGGAAATGTCTAGCAAAATACATTCAATTATTGCCACCAGTAGAGGGCCTGCTAGGTCTGACTCAAAAGCTTAAAGAATGTGAACACTTTAAAGCCCATCCTCCACTCAAAAGAAAAATAAAATCCTTGGCATGGCATCATGGGATAGAGGACAACATTGAGGCCTATGCTGCATTCTGATCAGAAAGCATGCAGAAGTCACTCAGCAGAGCATTACCCAAATCAGCAAGCCACTTTGTATTTCTTCACTAAGCAAGAGGGATTTTTTTTCCCCACACCACCTTTACCTTGCAAGCACAGAAATGCAGTTTCCAAAAGAAGACAGCAGAAATCAAAGTGATGGCCAAATAAATGCTCTGTGAAGGCCAAGGAGCTGTGAAAAGGAACTGCACATTTCTGGGCTCAGAAATCCAATACATCTAGAACCGGTGCTTTTTATTTATCTACTCTTTAAGAGGCTGTATGGTCTGCTGACCAAATGCTAGAGCCAAGCAACTCAGGAGAGCTATGTGCATGCATATTTATTGCTTCTGGTTCTTCCGTTTGGACAAAGAAGATGCGTGAGCTGAAACATGCTGGTAAATCAGGTATGAGTGTTGGGAGTAAAGTCTCCTTCAAGCTCCCAGTCCAGCTCATTGATGAACAGGAGCAGCAGATGATCATGGGAGAGCAGGAGTACAGTGGGACAATCTTTTTTCACTCACCTGGTAAGTTACTTGAACTGTATTACAGCCAGGAACTAAAAACTAAAAGGCTGAGTGACGTACACACATAGCCAGTGAAAGCAGGCAAGAGGATAATGTCCCTGTGCCTTTAAAAACATGCATTAATTGGTCCTGAATGCATAATTAATCCTATGTTTGTCTGAACGTTACCCAGAGAGATGGGGCTGCATTCATGTATACTTGCAAAAGGCAATCCATGAAGTGGCGGATCAGTGATCTGTAATGTGGAGGAGCCAGGGAAACTTTTTTTGTCTTTTTAAAAAGACAACAATATTGGTAACAAATGTAAATATCTACTTGAAACCCCTTAGTATCTTTGAAAGTCCATGTGTCATTTTTCTTTTGTAAGGGCTGTTTTGCCATCCATATATTTTCTATACTTTCATCTGTTTGTAGAAGATTTTTCCTCTTCTGTTCTCTACTGAATTACTGAACTCCTGGCTTACTGAGAAAATGAAGTATTCAAAGGAAAAGGCTTTCACTGGTGAGAAGTGATACCATCCCAAAGGAGAGCTATTCGGGTTTTTGATGCAAACTTTTACTATAAGGGTATGTTGACTCTGCAAGTGCAGGTGTGGTAGTAGCACAGGTAGGCATATCTGCGCTAGCTTTAATCTAGCTAGCATGGGTAACAATCATAGTGTAGATGTGGTGCCATAGGCTTGTGCTCAAGCCACCTGAGTGTAAGACTGCCATGGAGTTTGGATACATACTTGAGTCGCTAGCCCATACCACCACATCCACTCTATTACCTTGGCAAGCTAGAATAAACACAACACAGATATGCTACCCATGCCATAATCACACCTTCTCTTGCAATGTAGACATATCTTAAATGAGATAGTGGAAACCAATCATATGATAGCACTCCTTACACTGGAAAGATATGTCAGTACAGATTAAGGACACATTCCCCAGATCTATAATGATTTGGGGCATAATTTAAATGGAAGAGCAATGCAAAGTAGCTATCTTATAAGGCTTAACTGGTGTTAAATGTATTCTTTCACCTGGAATCTTCTCCATGTAATAGAATGCTTATTATCTAGCCAGAATAACATTGTTGAGTGGAAGTCTGAAGGGCACTGGGGAATGTGGTTTGTGGGAAGATACTTGTGTGTTCCAAATGATGGCAAGACACTATAGCGGATTTAGAATTAGCCCCCATCATATTGCATGAGTCCCACACTTTGTCCTTGTACAGTAATAATCACAATGGGCGTACACATTGCACTTCTGGAGGAAGGACATTTGCTAATTGATTGTCTGCTTTAATCAAATGTCTGGTCATCAGCATGGTGCCTACAAAATGGTCAAAAATGGCGAGGTGGCTGGTGTGCTGTTACTGCCAATTATCAGACTGAGAATGAACATTTCAATCCTAGTTTGTCTTTCCGCCGTATTCTGTTTCTTTTATCCATCAGTTATCTCCTGTCATGTGCTCCAGTAGTGTCTGCTCTAAAGACCTTGCTATCTTTGTTTTAATACAAGTACACACAGTACCTAGCACAATGCGGCTTTGAGTCCTCATTGAGACTATAGGAACTTCCACCATACCGATAATAAATACTAATGATAAGGATAGGTAATAAGGAAACCCCTGCCTGTCTCCGAGTGAAAGCTCCCATTTCACCATGGGTCCATTTTAATAAGCGATTACATTTGTAACAATGCAACACATCATGTTATTGCAAAATAAATATAATAATAATTAATAATCCTAATATGCAGTAGTTCATCTTCCAACCTATTAATGCATATCATGAATCACATGCCATCCTCAAAGAAAGGGTACATCCCAAGAAGTGTTTTGCACTAAGATGGTCAATTAATTGTAGTTAAGTTTAATTAATGCATTTTTTTAATGTGCGTCAGCATGGAAGCATGTCCTCTAGAACAGTGGTTTTCAAACTTTTTTTGTGGGGACCCAGTTGAAGAAAATTGTTGATGCCCATGACCCAACTGAGCTGGGGATGAGGGGCTTAGGCTGTGGAAGGGGCTTAAGGCTGGGGCAGAGGATTGGAGTGTGGGGGTGAGGGCTGTGGAGGGGGGGAAATGAGGGGTTCATGGTGTGGGAGGAGGCTCTGAACTGGGGCAGAGGGTTGGGGTACAGGAGGGAGTCAGGGGTCTAGGCTGGGGCCAGGGATGAGGGGCTCCGGGTTTGGAGGCAGTTTGGCGCTTGGGCAGGAGGCTGGGGTGCAGGAGGGAGTCACAGCTCTGGGCTGGGGGTTCAGGCTCTGGGATGGGGTCAGGGATGAGGGGTTTGAGGTGCATGAAGGGGCTCTGGATTTGGGGCAGCTCAGCACTGGGGCAGGGTATTGGGCTGCAAGATTAAGCAGCTCCGCATGGCTCTCACCTTCAAGCACCACCCCCAGCCCTCATTGGCTGGGAGCTGGTGTTCGGGGTGATGGTAGCACACAGAGCCCCATGGCCTCCCTGCCTAGAAGCCAGACGTGCTGCTGGCCATTTGCGGAGCACAGCACGGTGTCGAAACAGGTAGGCATTAGCCTGCCTGAGCTGGGCAGCATTGCTGATGGGACTTTTAACATCCTGATCAGTTGTGCTGACCAGAGCAACCCAATGTCTAACATGCCGTGACCCAGTACTGGGTCATGATCCGAACTTTGAAAAATGCTGCTCTAGAATGGTGGTTGAAGCATAAAGGGGCGTACAAATATTTTGCATATCTGGCTCGTAAATACTATGCAAAGCCGGGTAAAACACTGCCATGTGAACGCCTGTTCTCACTTTCAGGTGACATTGTAAATAGGAAGCCGGCAGCGGTATCTCCTGTAAATGTAAACCAACGTGTTTGTCTTAGCGATTGACTGAACAAGAAATACGACTGAGTGGATTTGTAGGCTCTAAAGTTTTAAATTGTTTTGTTTTTGAGTAAAGTTGTGTGAAAGAGATAATAATTCTACAGTTCGTAAGGTGCATTTAAACAGGTTGCACTACAGTACTTGTCTGATAGAAATTGAAAAATATTATTTCTTTTATCTTTTTTATGGTGTAAATATTTGTAATAAAAGTAAGAATATAAAGTGAGCACACATATACTTTGTATTCTGTACTGTAATCGAAATCAGTATATTTGAAAAAGTAGAAAACATCCAAAAATATTTAAATAAATAAATGGTATTCTATTATTGTTTAACAGTGCATTTAAAACGGCAATTAATCACAATTAATTTTTTTAATCGTTTGACAGCCCTGTTGTGCATCTAAACAAAGTGATCAGACTCGGCAAGAGCACCAATATCGGGGATAAAAGCAACAGAAGGTACCAAAAATATAACTGCCGTATATACAGTGTTTATCCAAAGGCAGTCAAATGGACATAAATCCCATCGGAGAAAGAGTTATTTGGTTTGCACATCGGCTTTCTAGAATATTAGGGCTTTGCTGTTGGTGGGATGTCTCCTTTTAGTTTGATTGGTGTTAATCACCCCTCCTCTTTTCTTAATTGACTTCCTCGGTCAGAGTGTGCTGAAGGAATCAGGAGTGTTGTCTTGATGACACTATTTATTGTAATAACAATACTTATCCTCTGTTTTCTTGTATCATTCTGTAGATTGGGTTACAAAACTGTATTTTTCCTCTTACTTATTTCATGATAGGATGGGAATCAGCCCCCTCCTACCCTGACAGTGAAACAGCCTGAAAGGGAAGAATTCCTTCTCCCCAATCTCCTTCTTTCCTACCTACCTCTAAAAGTAATGCCACTCAGAGGTAAGCTCCCACTGCTTCTTCTTTCTTGCCAAATTACCCCAGCATTGAATCTCCTCCTTTAGCTGCTCACCCAGAAATTGAGAGCCTGGTTCTCCATTGCCCTTCACTTAGTGCAGTAATTTAGGCACGTTTTTAACACTCACATTGCCCTCAGTTGACAACACAAAGAGTAGTGTAATGGGCTGAGTCTTTGACTGAGATCTCAAGTAAAGTTTCTTTCATTACCTCAAGAGACTGTAGGTCAGACATGATAAAAACATTCATAATTATGCCTGTCAAGCTTTCCTGCAGTGGCTCAAAAGCATGAGTATCAGACTTAGGGCAGACTGTTAGAAAGCAAGGCATACCAAACTGGTTGTGAGTTCTATACTTAGATTTCAGCTATCAAGTGTAAACTCCTTAGGCATTATAGCAGCCCAACCATGGAGTCCCAAACAGTCACCCTGGGCACTCTGATCTGTCTTGCCACCCAGGTGAGGCTGTCCTTGTCACAGATGGTCCCTTCACCAAAGATAACAGCAATATTCAAGTTATTTCCAGTCCCATAGACCAGTCACTTACCCCATGTCAGTTGTACCTTAGATCTCACACCAAAGCCAATCCTATAATAAACTATCAAAAGATTTATTAACTAAGGAAATAAGAGAGTTATTTACAAGGTTAAACATGTATACAACACAAATGTGTTTCAAAAGGTAATAGAAGTTTCTATAATAAGCAAGATCTAGATGTGCTTTAGAGCTAACCCAAGCCAAGAAGCTGGGGATCCCTTACTTATGCTTAGAAATCTCCCCTCCCCCCAATTCTAAGGAACATAGAGATAAAGTTTCTTCTTATTAGAGATTTTTATTCCCTTCCCCCAAGAGTCCAGACTGATGGTGTGAGAACATATGCATCTCTCCTCTTCATGGGGACAAAAAAGGAATGCAGTTAAGAAAATCTTTGTTCTTTGATGTCCCACACTGGTTCATTTGGTTTCATGGATCTTCTTGGTGGGCAGGCCCTAACCTCTTTTATAAGAAGCCAGCATTTTATATCAATTAATGCTTCTTTCCTGTTTGGTGACATATACAATTACAGAGGATTACAATGTAAACATTTAATATCACCTATAACATGGGGCAGAGTTGTTATAATTAATATATGCAGCATCTTATAAGCATTTCATAAAGTCTAAACATATTTTTCTGACTCTAATACTTATTTTAACAATGCAAACACACAAGTGCACCAGACTCATTTTGGCTGTGCATTTGTCAGTGTTAATTTGAGGCCTAAGGCTATGAGCTGGTACCTGGTCTGCCAGAGTCTCAAGGCTCACAATAGTTGTGTAGAAGTTTCAGCCCTTTTATCACATGTGCAATTTCCTATCCCGTTTCTGCCTGATGCTGGGCAACTGTGCACATTAATATGGTACTCATTTTGTGAAGGCAAGGGTTCAGTATGTTTGCACGAATGTGGGATTTTACATAAGCTGAAGGGTTGTGTTCATAGATGTCATTAAGGAGGCTCTTTGTAATTTTGTCCCTTTCTCTTATGGGAAAATTTGCAAGAGTTTAATAGAGATGAAGCCAATAGGGCTGTATTAGGTTACTTTGAAACATACGCATTTGATAGAAAATGATACCTTCTCCATTTTTTTCTGTTTACTCTTCTTCTAGAATTCTATAGCAAAGTTATAATTTTCCATCTATTTCTCTATTCAGGGCATAAGTGGTATGTAAGTAGTGTGTAACCCTTGTGATGGCCCTCTGCACAGCAATGAATTGCACCTGGAAAGAGCAAATTAAAAAGGCATGAGCATGATGAAAGCCAATTCCCTTAAGGATTTGAACTAATATTTTCAGCCTCTTTTGCATTTGTGGTTCTAGAATCGGATGCCTTAGTCATCTCAGGACCCATGTGTAATGCCGTTGTAGAGATCATCCTCAAATTGAGGGATCACCAGTCAATCACTCAGCAGAGCCAGGCCACTGCGTCCTACAGTTCCCATTGGCCAGAAATAGCAAACCATGGCCAGTAAGAGCTGCGAGCGGCTGAATCTACAGCCACTCGGGTAAACAAAACATCTTGCGGCCAGACAGGGGATTACCCTGGCCAAGCCACAGAACAAGTTTGGGAACCCCTGGGTCAGAGAAAGAAGATAAAAATAAATTGTCTCCCCTGGAATTAGGGTGACCGGACAGCAAGTATGAAAAATCGGACAGGGGGGAGGGAGGTAATAGGAGTCTATATAAGAAAAAGACCCAAAAATCGGGACTGTCCCTATAAAATCGGGACATCTGGTCACCCTACCTGGAATTCTGAATGATAATGGGTAAATTCTGAGCCTGATGCATAAGAAATATTTACTCAAAAGTAGTGGCTCTGACATTTAATTAAATGTAAAACTTGCATGATAAATAATCTTCCCAGTGTGATCTGTGAAGTTCATTTGTCCCAATCAAAGCCAAGCAAGTAGAAATACAGAACTTAAAGGAGACTGTTAGCCTGAAAATATGCAAAATTGTTAATTTGATTTTTTGTCAGGGAAATTATAAATCGATAGTTTAAAAATATACCAAGAGTGGCAGTGGTGAGTGTTTAATTAGAAATCATGTGCTAACTTTATTTTTAATTGCAATAGACGTAATGTAATAATGCTGAGAGAGAGAGAGGTAGAGATTGGATTTTCCTAGAACAAGCTGACATGACTAGTACGGCTGTACTGAATATACAACCAGGTTTCAGAGCATCTGAAATTATCCTTCAGTCAGCTGACCAGTCTCTCGCTGTTGCCCAAGCAAAGCGGAAGTGTAGGAAACACTGAAACCATTCCACACTGAACAACATATATCCAGGTGAGTGAGCAGCATTGCTCCACAAAACAATCAGCTCTTCGTAAGGTGGAGGGGGAATTGTTATGTTCTCCACAACAGTTTTGCAGAGCTGTCAAGTCACAGAGATGGTGTGTCCGTCTATGCCACATGCACAACTATGGACCTGGCAACACTTGCAGATATAGAGCGCTAGGAGTTAAACCAGCCTTCGGAGACTGCAGCAGGGAAAATGCTGCCATGTGTTTACACTGTTTACTTTGCTGCAAGTAATGCAAATGTGGGCACGCCATTGCGGTTGCGGTTGTCAGTGTGGACACACTGGAGCGCTTTCCCTGGAGCTGTATCTGAAGGCGGGTATAACCAAAAGTGCTATAAAGCTGCAAGTGTAACCAAGCCTGAAGAAGCTTTATGTCAATGGGAGAGCATCTCCCATTGGCATAGTTAATCCATCTCTGAAAGTGGTGGTAGCTATGTCAATGGGAGAAGCTCTCCCTTGAACATAGTGCTGTCTACAGCAGGGGTTAGGTCGGAATAACTGTAGATTTTTCATATACACCCCTGAGCAACATAGTTATACCGATGTAAGTTTATAGTGTAGACCCAGATGTAGTCATTTTCTCCACCATTAGTTGTTAGGAGTAGAGGAAGGCGGACACTTAATTTTTCTATTTCATGGGAAAGTCTGCAGTTTTGAAATAATGTTCTGAAATGGAATGAAAACAAAATATTGTAAATTTCCTGCAGAACAAAATTCTGGGGGAAAAAGGGGTCAACTAAATCTAAACTTTTTATTCCAAATTCAACTCTATTATATAAAAAATTCAAAACAAAAGTTGTTTTGAAGTAATAAATTGAACTGTTCTATTTCAAAAGTGTCCAGATAGAATACTTTGATCTTAGCAAAATATTTATTTCAAATTTTTTTCCAAAATGAAATTTTGATAAAATTGACATGTATTTATGAAATGTTTCACTTTCATCAAATCTGCATTTTCTAGTGGAAAAGCATTGCACTGGGATATTTCCTATCTGTTCTAGTTAGGGTCATAGGCACATCCAAGCAAATTTTATTTTGTTTTACCCAGATAAAAAGCACAGGCAGTTAGAACTGCTTCAGGACAAATAATATTTTTTTGGAGTTATTCATAACACCTCCTCTAAAGGAGAAAATAGCAAATAAACCTTTAGTTTTAAGGGATTCAGCAATTCTTGGGACATTTCTACCTCAAGGGATGGAAGTTTGGCTGAGTTACTTACTAGAAAGTTCTTTTTGTCTGAAGTTGCTACAATGTATTGGAAATCACTATTTCACAAGGAGTTTCTTACTATGGATGTCAGTTATTCATTTTAGGGTGATGGGTTGATTACATTAGACAGGCCATTTGTCCAGTTTTAATCTAGCAGCCCTGCATTTAAATGTCCTGTCTGGTACTGAGACAACACTGGGCATGGTTTTGTCTGGTATCAGGGACAGGAGATGCCATTTTGAAAAGTGCACTGCTTGGCCCCTGCTGCTGAGTTCTTGCATGGTTTGTGTGAGGTCACGCTGGTGGAGATGAGATCCCACAAGTGGCACAGGCCCACGCCATTCCAGAAAGTACTGGAATGTCCAGTATTCTAGAGATGTGTGAGTGGCTACCCTAGTTTACCTTGTAAGAAATCTGTTTTGTTTCTGAAAGTCACATTTAGCTCCCAGAGAGATGTCACATTTCATTTAAGGTTTGTAAACTTTTCTACTAGATGATATAAATGAATAATCAAACGGTATAAATATTGCACATAGTCATTGTCTTGATTTCATTAATGTTCAGATTTGAACTCCTTCCATGGCATTTTTTTCCTAAAGTCTGTATATCCAATTTTATAATTGAATTTTGGGGTAGATCCTCAGCTGGTGTAAACCAGCGTCACTTCACTGAAGGCAGCTGAGGGTCTTCCCTTTGATGTTCAGTAACAAGAAAGACGGTCCGTAGAAGTTTTGGTCTGAGATATAATATGTGTGGCCTGAAGCCCTAGAGCATAGTGAGCTGACTATTGACACTTGTTGGTAAAATGGGAGAAGAGTGGCCCAGAGTTGCTTGAGAAGTCCAGATGGGCAAAGGCTCTGTTGTGGCAGGAGATCTCTCCCAGCATCTGTTGGTTGAACCAGGGGCAATGACTGAACTGGACAGGCCACACTTTCATTTTCAGTTATGAGACAGTTTGGGGCATTTGAGTTAAAAGACAGTAAAGTTTTGAGTTTGGGGCAATAAAATGTTTTTGACTCTGTTGGGAAAAGAAGGAACAAAAGAACTGAACCAAACATACCTGAGGCAGCTTAGGCTGAAGCTGTGGGGAGAACAGTAGCCTGCTAAGAGACTCTGGGGTGGGACTTCTCCTGTTAAAGCTGCAATTACCTCAACTGAATCATGTGCTATAGAGGCCCTGGAGCACCCCAAGTAGTACTGATTTGCCAGAATCCTTGAACTTCTCCGACCCTAGACAACAAACTGCAAGAAGGGAAATGGGGAGTACAGCAATGGCTAGAATACAATGGCCATTCAGAACTGCAAGCAGAGGACTGAAGTTTGGATTATTGCTAAGGCACCCTGTGGGATGGGAGTTTGACCTAACAGTGTTAATTAGTTATATGCTGGCTTTTCCAAATTGATTCTGTTATCTCTCCCCTGCAACTGCCCATTTATAAAGTTATTGAAGTTAATGGACGTACTCACACGCTTAAAGTTAAGCCCCAGTGTAAGTGTCTGCAGGAGCTGAACCCCACATAGTCTTCAAGTACCTCACCTTTTTGAACACGCAGAGCATTTCGTTTCTGTTGCTGACAGAATAGTGGGATTGTTTTCAGTAATAAAAGAATATTTATTATAGTGCTGTGTGAAGGTCTTTCTAAAGAACTTTTTAAATAGGATATCAAATAAGTCAGCATTTTCATTCTCTTGACCTTGGAGCTTAACAGTTAGGATGAATCATGTGAAGTGTGATCCATCAGGATATTTGAAACCAAGTGACATCACTCACCTCAGAGTATTGTACAGACATCCTTCTGCAGAAAACACTTCATTTCTAGTGACCAATCTTAACCATTTCAGGACTTGAAAAATCAAATCACTCTCTGCCTATATTTCATTTCTAAATATTTTGAATACAGGGCTAGATTGCCAAAACTGATTAATTTCCATCTGCAGAGTTGTATACAAACTTCTGCATGAGCAAAAGGGACAACTATGTGTACATTCCCATTTGCGTGCACAGCCACCCATTATGCATGTAAACATGCTCATGTAAAGACATAATGCCAATTTTGTCCATGCAATGGGTTACATCCCCATTTTGCATGTGCTAGGCAGTGAGTATTGACAATTTGACCCACAGTTTTATATCAGCCATAAAACTTGATGTGCAGGGGAGTAAAGTTCACAGACTCTTTTGGCTTAAAGAATGTGAGTAAAAAGTTCCTCAGCGAATGTGTAAAAATAACAAAGGTTCACAGAAGTTCTTGATAATGTTTAGAACATTACCATTCTACTGCATACAACAATGATGTCAACACTAAAACGATCACTTATATGTTATGTTCTTATAGGAATAGCAAGGAGTATCTTCACCAGATCATAATTTCTGATACTAAATTTCAATTCCTGATGCTCCAGCAACATAATATCAGTAATGTATATTAAATTCTCACAATGAAAACAGGGAAAGTGGCTTAATAGCCACATCATGATATCCAGCATCATATATGTGCTGCTCTTCACAGGTTTTATGTGTGTTAATTTTAACCCACCTCTTTAAAAAATTCAAATCCTGACATTTTCAAATCCTTGGAGTGTGAAAATCAATATAAGCCTGGAATCAATTGTATGCATACTCCAGAATTGCAAATCTGATCTCTCTGAACCTGTGGACATGTTCACAACAGAGAAATGTTCCAGACAGAATGTAGATGTATGAATATTATTCCTATTTGGACTGTGGGCTCTGGTGCTGACTCTGAGAGTGCTTCAGCCCTGGAGCACCCACCGGTAGCCCGTTCCTTCCCTCCCCTACAGCACCTCCTGTCTGCCACGATCAAGACATGCAGGAGGCGCTGGAAAGGAGGGCAAGGAGAGGGGACGAGGCGCTTGGGGGAGGGGGCGGAACTGGGAGGAAGAGGCAGGGTGGACCTGGAGCAGGGTGGGGCTGCGGGCTTGGGATAAGGGATGGGGAGGGGGCAGAGCCTGGGGTGGAGTGAGGGCAGAAAGAGGCAGGGCAGGGAAGGGGAGCTGGTGCAGTAGGGCCTGGGGCATTGGGGGGTTGAGCACCCCACCCAGGCCTAGAGGAAGCTGACATCTCTGACTGTGGGAGCACCTAGCAACCCTAGTCATGGACTAAGATCCTATTGTACTAGGCACCATACGAACACAATCCATGCCCCAAAGAGCTTACAGACTCAGTAAAACCCACAGGCAGGGAGGTCCTCTTCTCCCAGGAAAATTAACCCTGCAGTTCCTGGGTTTTGAAAACTGAATCTGAAAGGTTTTATTTCTGTGTATGAGAAAAATATATTTAATCTAATTCAATATAGTGAGCAATCTATGCAACATTAGCAACATTTTCTTATCCTTTACAAGAAATTAAACACATAAACACTCAGCCTTTTCCCCCCTCTCTCTTGGATGTACACCATTTGTCCTATGTACTCCACACTATGGCTCCACCACTATGATGTCTGAATGTCTCACCATGTTTTAATGCATTTATCATCACACCACCCTGGGGCTGGGAGAAGAGCTGTTATCCCCATTATGCAGATGGCGACTGAGGCACAAAGAGAATATATAACTTGCAAAAAGTCCCACAGGAAGTCTGTGGTGGAGAAAGGACTTGAATGTGGGTCTCCCAGGCTAATGCCTTAACCACTGGACCATTCTTCCTCCAAAATGCTACTGTACCTCAGTAGAGGAAGAAGGATTCCCCATCAGATAAAAGGAATCTCTCCACTCATCCTCTCAGGGCCTGTGGACTAATCACTGGTGAAAGGAGGATTTTTCCCCATGATAACCTGTTCTCTCACTAATCTTATTTTAAATAATGTAACATAATGAGGATTTATTTTGGTCTCTCTGTATTTTTTTTTAAACCAGCCAAAAAGGAAATCTGCTATTTGTTTGATTTCTAGCTTAGTACTTTATATGACAGTTTGAGACAAGAACAGACACAAGAATGTGGCTCACTCATTTGTGTATAGATAGCAGTCTTAAAGGATCGTAAAGTAATCATCCTCCAAATTATCACACCCAATCTGGTTGATATATTTTGAGTGATTAACATTGTTTAGAATAATTACCCTTGTAACTGGACAATAGCTTTTCGGAGCCTGCCTACAGGGCTCAAGTAATTAGCAATATTTATTTTTTAAGATTAAATCTTTGAAAACTCGAAGTCCTTATGTGCTAAGTCCATACTCCAAAAGTTCATCCTTTAGAGTTATATCAAATCACAGAATGATGAATTCTGGAGCAGCAGCAGAATGGAACTAGCCAGTTTTTGGTAGTCTATACACTGAGTGTATCTCAGAGACAGGGTCATAGGGTATTTAGTATTCATATATGAAGGAGGTGAAATTTACCTGAGTGACCCCAGGATCCCTTGATGCCCACCAGCAGAGGGCACAAGTGTAGGTGCACAGAGCTTTACAGAGATCCTCTGGGTCAGTTATATGCATAATAGTTCACCAAAGGCTGGCATGTGAGGTCTCTACTGAGAGTCAGTAGCCCATAATTGTTGTAAACTGTGTGTACAGATACTATTTAAGGCGTTATGTATCATTCCTAAACATTATGTTCCTCCGGTCTTCAACTAAGACAGGTCACCAGGAGGTGACATCCCTCAGAATTGTCCCTTTCAGGCAGGAGATTACAGACACCTATCTCCCTGTCAGATCGTTTGTACTGTGTATATTGTATGCCTCACAATGGAGGCCTATTTGAGTACTGAGCCACAGTGATAGATTGTTTCAGCCTGTGGATTTCGCAAACAGTAGATGGTGTCCTGTTTATGAACAATGACAAAGGGTTGTTCTGGTATATCGTGGGGTGCAAGGAAACACCTGCTGTCCTTCACTGAGAAGGCACGCCTACAGCATACTTGTCTCATGAAAGGAGGGTCGTAGACAGCTTGGCTCTAAAGTGCTGTAAGGATTTTGGCTGGGCAAGACATGGGCCTATCTTTTTAATTAAGTCTAGGCTCCTGAATGCATGTTATGATTTTATATGCAACAATTTCTTTCCAGTACTTCTACTTGCTGTTATCTGAATCTTTGTTTTGGCAAATAACCTTATAATTAATTTCACTAGAGACCTATCCAAGTGCTGTGTGTTAAGCAGAGCGGTGATCTGAGGTGGAACTAAGCAGGAGTGCACTGCTTCTTTGGAAGCAGAAAATCTGTGAATTCTGCGAGTGCACAGGGGACCAGAGGCTGGAGACTTCAAGGTGATGTTTGGAGGGCTCGTGAGTTGGGGTGTGCCAGTTGCTAGCCTGTAGAGAAACAACGGGGCTTGTGAGGTCTATGTGGCCAATAGAACTGGGGAACTGACTTCTGGCAGGAACAGACAAGCCTTCCTCATTCCAAGGGCAGGTGATAGCGAGGCGTCTCACAACCGTTGGTGCCCGCAAAGCATCACAACCAGTTTTGTCAATATATAGAATCATAGAAGGTTAGATTTGGAAGAGACCTCAGGAGGTCATCTATTCCTATCCCCCACTAAACACCAACTAAATCATCTCAGCCAGGGCTTTGTCAAGCCAGGCCTTAAAAACTTCTAAGGACAGAGATTCCACCACCTTCCTAGGTAACACATTCCAGTCCTTCACCACCCTCCTAGTGAAATAGTGTTTCCTAATATCCAATCTAGACCTCCCCCACTGAAACTTGAGACGATTGCTTCTTGTTCTGTCATCTACCACCACTGAGAACAGCCTAGCTCCAGTTTCTTTGACACCCCTCTTCAGGTAGTTGAAGGCTGCTATCAAATCCCTCCTCACTCTTCTGCAGACTAAACAAGCCCAGTTCCCTCAGCCTGTCCTTGTAAGTCATGTGCCCCAGCCCCCTGATCATTTCTGTTGCCCTCTGCTGGACCCTCCAATTTGTCCACATCTTTTCTGTAGTGGGTGGGGGGCAAAACTGGACACAGTACTCCAGATGTGGCCTTACCAGTGCTGAATAGAGGGGAATAATCACTTTCCTCAATCTGCTGGCAATGCTCCTACTAATGCAGCCCAATATGCCGCTAGCCTTCTTGGCAACAAGGGCACACTGCTGACTCATATCCAGCTTCTCATCCACTGTAATCCCCAGGTCCTTTTCTGCAGAACTGCTCCTTAGCCAGTCGGTCCCCAGACCGTATCAAAAGCTTTGCTAAAGTCAAGATATGTCACATCCATTGCTTTCCCCATATCCACAGAGCCAATTATCTCATCAGAGGAGGCAGTTAGGTTAGTCAGGCATGACTTGCCCTTGGTGAATTCATGTTGACTCTGCCTGATCACCTTCCTCTCCTTTAACTGCTTCAAAATCATTTCCTTGAGGACCTGCTCCATGATTTTTCCAGGGACTGAGGTGAGGCTGACCCATCTGTAGTACACTGGGTTCTCCTTCTTCCCTTTTTTAAAGATGGGCACTATATTTGCCTTTTTCCAGTAGTCCGGGACCTCCCCCGATTGCCACAAGTTTTCAGAGATAATGGCCAGTGGCTCTGCAATCCCATCAGCCACCTCTAAAACCTACATATCAGTCTTGCAAGGTTCAGAGAACTACAGTGTTGATCCATCAAAACATTTGAGCACATGAATAGCCTCACTGAAGTCACTAGAACGCTTCATATACTTAGTTAAGCATCTTCCATGATTGAGCCCTGTAACATTACTAGAGCTCTCTCCTACCTTCCCAAACCACCCATCCCTCCCCCGCTTTCCTCCTACCCCTGCACACATACACACCAAAAGGAAATAGACATGCAGAGGCACAGAGCCATTGCTAAGGTCCAGAGAAATACCGCGAAGTCAAGCGGTTCATTAAAAAGCAACTCTGACATTTGGATAAAAATGGATAAAGTTCAGTGATTATATTTTACTGTTTCAACTGTGAGATCCGCATGCTTCAAATGTCAAAAACATTAGGCAGGATTCCCCAAAACAAAAAATTAACCTGTGAGTTTCACTGTTTCCTCTTCCTTGCATACTTGTCCTCTCTTTCACAGAATTGGGGAAGTTTCTTTAGTGTTAGACAGAATTATGTCTTTCTTGATTTCTCCAGTCCCTGATTACGTTACTGACTTTCTGGATTTTTAAAATATTCCCTGGTGTGTATATATAGAGAGAGAGGAGTGGGAAAGATGAGAGTAGATGCAAGTGCATGAAGTGTGAAATATCCTCCCCTGCAATTTTGCAGATAGACAAATAAATGAACCGTTGCTGCAAATGAGTCACTTCACTATGTACATTCCTCACATAGTGATTTATATTTTACATGGGCAATGCACTTTCTAAAATGCACTGTTGTAAGGGAAAGTCATCCTCCACACATGCTAACAGTCTCCCCCACGGGTCCAATTTTCCCCTACAGTCATTCCTCTTGAACTCAGAAGGAGTTACTCATATTCTACAGGGGATAATCAATCTAAAGTACTGTGCTTCACAAAAAACTCTTATAGACCATTGGCCCACAGTCATAGGTGCATGGCAGGTCCTTGTGCACACATCTGGATCTCTTGAAGTCCAAGATCTGTGCAGATGCCTGGGTCCGGCCATGTGATTCCAACTGATGATCAGGGCCGGTAAGTGTATATCTTTATCATGGGGGCTGATCTGTAGCTCTCTGAAGTCAATGGGACTCTTTCCAGAGATTTTTCTGGGCTTTGGGTCAGGTCTTTAACGTGATCTTAAAGTCCTGAAGCTGCAGTGAGCTCTGTGTGGGCCATCCTGTGCTCCTACATGTTGATTTCATGGGGGCTGCTCATGGGTGGAGCTCTGCAAATAACTGTTGTTTTTTTCAATTTGGTGATCAAACAAAAAATTTAAAACAAATGGATTTGTGAAATGTTTTGAGTGACCTGAATATGCACTTTTCATCTGAAGGATTTCATCCAGCTCTAGTCATGGTGGACGGTGTCCACCTACATGGAACTCATTGCAGAATCCAGGCCTAAGGTCTGAACTCCTTGATTGAGGCTGTCTGTTGTGTTGGAGATAACTTAGAGACAGATAAGTGATATATCTATATTTCCATAGGATTATGATGCTATTCTTTGGCTGGTCGCATACACCCCCTCTTTGAGCACTACAAGATAAATAACTTAACATTAGCTGAAATTTAATTTCTCTTAATTGATGGAGTTTTCTAGTTTCCAAAAGCAATAACATACTATAATAAAAACTAGAACTGGCCTGGACCCATCCAAAGCTCTCAGATCCAAACATAGGCAAACATGGGAACATTTTGGTTCAGATTGAAGCTTTGTAGCTCACTCAAGGCCCACTTATAGCAAAATCAGATGTTTCTCATATTTGAGATGAGAAATGACTCAAGCTAACTGGCCTGATAAAATATTCAAGGATTAATTGCAATTTTTGGAATGATTTTTATTTTTCTTAAGCTTCCCTCGTGAGGTTTGTGCACCATCTGAAAGAGAAATCATGATTGGGTTAAGAGACCATTTAAGGGAAAGCTCATTACTTCTGTGTAGTATCATAATTAAGCTGGTAATATGAGTCAGAACTGTGCACACCAATTGATCTGTAAATATATCTAGTGATACTAACTGCAGTTTATGGGGCTATAAATTTGCAGTGTAAACATTCCGACTTGGGCTGGAGCGTGGGCTCTGAAACCCTGCAAAGCAGATGGGTCTCAGAGCCAAGGCTCTAGCCTTCACACGAATGCCTACACTGCAATTTTCAGCCTTTTCAGCCCAAGTCAGCTGACCCGCCTCTGATACTCTGTACTGCGGAGTTCCGCCCCCCCACCGCCAATATAGACATAACCTGTGTAAGCTCAAACCCTGTCTCTTTCACCAACAGAAGTTGGTCCAATAAAAAGCATTACCTCTCTCACCTTGTCTCCCTATTAGTCCAGCACATTCAGGATATATATGTAAAATAACTGAAATTTCCCTTTTTGATTTGCCAGTGACCTTTTAAAAATTAACTCTTTCATTAGTAGTGCAAATCCTTTATTCTTTAACTCACAGTATTTGCACATTTCAGAGACAAGAAAAATGCAAAAGAAGTAAATTAATTAAAACAGCTTAGCTTCAAAGGCTCTCAAATCTTTAATGTATTGATCATGTTCTGTGAAGCTCTGCATAACACACGCAAGAAATAAGTTCCTAACTGAATATCAGGCTTTGTTCTGAGGAGAGCCCATGTGATTAATAAACTGCAAGAACTCATGTAGTTAATCAATGTTAATAGAATAACCAGATTAAATTAGAGCTCTTGTGTGCATTTGGAATCTAAAATCATAGCTTTGTCTCTTATTTTTAAAACATGATTTAGTATTGATTCAGGAAAGAAGTAGAGCTAGAGGTTGAATTTCATGCACTGTCCATGAGACAGATCTTAGGATAAGGAGGTTTGGGGAAAATGTTCCTCTTTCTTTCTCAAAGAAGATCTGTGCTGCATTTGGACACAATCTACTCCATTGATTTGCTGTAGTCAGATGTAGTGGTAAGATGTGAAAGTGTGAAAAATTGGGACATGAGGGTGGAGGGGGTAATAGGTGCCCATATAAGACAAAGCTCCAGACATTGGGCCTGTCTCTATAAAATCGGGATATCTGATCAGGGGCATGGTCTTCAACCATCCAGTCCTGGTATAAATTATAGCTGCAAAGGAACAGCTTTAAAGCCACTGGCATAAAGTCCCTGAGGAACCTTACAAAAGTAGAAAATGGAGAGTTGCTGAGCTCTGTTCGCCTAAGCCCTCTTTCCTGCCTGTCCCCAAAATGCCTGTGACATGTTCTCTCCATCTCCTTATGCCAGAAGAGGAGGCACATCTGGAACAGAAGGTGACTGTCTTGTCAGCATTATCAGCTATCTATCAGTTGGCCGAGAGTTCCCCTGTACAGGGGGAATTCTCTGTTGTCTATGAGCAGTTGCTTTAAGGCTTCTTCCACCACACAGTGATATTACTGGACTGGAGGCTCCAACCTGTGATTTCAGTGGAAACTAGATTGGGCCCATTTTGCACTAGTTCTTCACTTAGAACTTCCATGAATGTCAGTGGCCTGCCCTCGGAACCAGCGTAGAATATGCAGAATTATTCTCAACCTCTGCTTTTTTTTTTTTTTTTGCCTTTGTACAACAAATTGAAAATCTTCTTTCATTGTATGAGATGTGAGGTGGGGGGAAATGTCTGCACGGAGCTGTGTGATTTGACACAGTTGGACGAAAAGGGAGAAGACATGCTGTTAGCGTGACCCAGAATGAACAGGGTTAGTGTGGGTGTTACACAAGATGAACAGAAAAGGTTGGGTTGGGTGTGATATGGAAGCACAGAAGCAAAGGTTTTGTGGGCCTGCTCCATTATTGCCGTCTGGCCCTAATGTCAGTTTATTCAGCCGAGGTAGGGTTGCTCCAGTATTAAGAGATTCTCTGGTGGCAAAGAGATGGCCTGGGGACACATGCCGCATCTGCTCCCTGCTGCCAGCCTTGCAAGGAGAAGGAGGTATTGTCTGAAGACAAGTATGGCTGGGATGCCCTGCACCATACCAATCTTTGCCTGCATTTTTGGTCCTTTGTGGCCATTGTCACCAACCAGCCTGAGACCATCATGGCAGCTCTGCAGTTCCACACAGTTGTCTGGAGAACAGAAACTATCCTCCCCGATAAAAGTGATACCTTCTAGCCTGCCCCACTAACTGTCCAGATCATGGTTTCATTCTGTCGTACTGTTCCTGGTATACTTTTCTGTTGTCCTAAGAAATGTGAATAGAGTGACTCAAATGGAAGGACTGCAGAGAAACAACCCAGCAATCAGTGACTATTTATTGATCATATCTTCTCTGTCAGGAAACCCTTTCTAAATGCAGAATTCAAGATACAGACTGCTAATCTCCTGCTTTCAGGCTGCAAAAAATGTAACCAATAAATAACACACTAGCATGCAGAGGAATATTATTCTGTGGGTAAAGTCAGAAATAAATTGACTACACCTGGTTTAGTTCTATTGAGTAATAAATGAACTGTCTTTTTCTCAGCTAATATAATGGCTTTCATTACTAGAAATGTTCTGTAATAATCAGTCATTCAGGATCCCTGTCTCATTATAGATGTAGATATTATGTACTTCTAAATGAAAATCTCTAATGTTCACCATGGATATATAACTGAAATATGATGTTGAACTCTTTTATTCATGCTATGAGGAAGGCTTCAGCAGCTAAGAATTACAAGAGAATACATGTATATCATATTCCTATTTACATTATTTTTTCTAAGCGGATCTGATTTAATATAATTTTTAATGTTCCATCTCTTGTGTTCACAATATCTCACTGTTCCAGGTATACATTTATCTAAATTATTTACAGCTGAAAAAGACAATAGATTGTATTAACAAGTGTGGATCAAACATTCAGTCTCAGTTACACTGCCCCGAAACAAAATTAAGATTATGGAAGATTTGAACAGCTACAACGATGATAATACAGCAGTGTTAATAAAAACTGTAATCCAACACAGTATGTATGTATGCAAAAAACAGAGTTAATACAATATTCGGGTTGAGAAAACAAGAATTCATAAATTAGGAAATGAAGTCTTAAGGCTGAAAGATAAATCTGAACTATAAAACCTTGTGCTTAGGCTTACTGTTGTGGAAGAAAACAAGTCCTTTCTCTTAGTTTGGATGCAACAAGTCAGAGGCAATTTTATTTTCAGGCAAATGCAAGAAGGAAGACAGCAGTTTGGACAGAGTGTCCGTCCTTATGCAAATCTTCAGAGTACAAACAATGTAAAGCAGTATTTATACTTTTTTTGTTACATGAAGTTGCATCTTGTTTATACATTTTTTCTTTCTGATATCTTGCTTGTTTTTTAGCATTTCCTGCTACAATTACATTCCATTGTTATCTCAAGGCAAGGTCAAAAACAGCTTCGTTTGCTGTTTCCCATATGCTTAGAACAGTTCTGCCTCTACAAATCTCACGTTATTAGGGTTAGGGTTAGGGTTAGCCTGGCTTTTGTTCTGTCCTTAACAGAACTAAAATAGCTGCACTCAAATCCCTTTCTCTCACTTCCACACTGTATAGTCTCTCCTTATACCAGTATAAATTATTTGCCCACTACTTAATACACATTATAATACAAACTATTTTTCCTTAGGCAATCTTTTTTATACAGCACAGTGCACACTGTTACTGAAAAGCATCAATAGCAGAAGATACTGTGGAACAGAACTTTGAAAATATAATGTAAGAATGCAAATCAGACCTGGCACTTATTAGTCATCAGTTTGCTATTATTAAAACCAAGACATGATGTAATATTTGTAGACAGTTTGTTTACAAGACAGCGAGAGATCTTTAAAGCGGTAAATTCCCTTTATGGTTAAGCAATCATATGACTTTATATCTATTTGGTTTATTTCATTAGCATAAGTACATTTGATAGTGTGAAAATGTACTGCAAACATCTTGCTGTGAATCTGCCAGGGAGTGCTTTGAGTATCTTCTGTTTTTATTTAAATTGTCTGCAATCTGTAACCACTGAGATGTTATTTGCTGCACTGATTTGTTGTGGTTTTCCATGAGTATCCATTCTGAGGCATTTGTTTTTTGGGTTATTTTTTAAATAATATTTTTAAGAATGTAAGAATGGTCACACTGAGTCAGATCAATGGTCCATCTAGCCCAGCATCTTGTCTTCCAACAATGTGCCAGCCAGATGCTTCAGAGGGACCAGACCAGGATAATAATGGAGTGATCTATCTCCATCTCTTCTAGCAGTCAAAGTTTTAGGGAAAGTGGAAGCATAGGATTGTATTCCTGACCATCTTGGGTGATAGGAATTAATGGGTCTGTCCTCCATGAACCTATCTAGTTCTTTTTTCAATCCAATTATTCTTTTGGCCTTCACAACATACTCTGGCAATGAGTTCCATGGATTGACTGTGCATTGTGCGAAGAAGTACTTCCTCATGCTTTTTTTTTAAGATGCAGCCTATTAACTGCATTGAGTAACCCCTGGTTCTTGTGTTATGCTCTCTACCCATTCCTGAGTTTATAGAATTCCGTCATATTCCACTACCCATCAGTCATCTTCCTTCTAAATTGAACCATCCGTCTTTTTAATCTTGCGCCATAGGGAAGTCGTTCCATAACCATAATCATTTTTTGTTGCTCTTCTCTTTACATTTTTCAATTCTAATATATCTTTTTTGAGGTAGGGTGTTCAAGGTGTGGGCATATAATGGATTTATATACTGGTGTTATGATATTTTCTGTGTTATCATCTACCCTTTTGCTAATGGTTCCTAACATTGTTAGCTTTTTTGACTGCCACAGCACATTGAGCAGATGTTTTCAGAGAACTATCTGAGGTGACTCAAAGATCTTTCTTGAGTAGTAGCTAATTTAGAACCAGCCTTTTTATATATATATATAGTTGGAATTATTTTTCCAATGTGCATTACTTTGCGCTTATCAACATTGAATTTCAACTGTCATTTTGTTGCCAAGTCACTCAGTTCTGTGAGATTCCTTTGTAACTGTTCACAGTCAGTTTTGGACTTAACTATCTTGAGTAATTTTGTATTGTCTGCAAACTTTGCCACCTCACTGTTAACCCCTTTTCCCAGATCATTTATGAATATGGCGAATAGCACTGGTTCTTGGGGGGAATCTCTTATTTACCTCTTTCTACTGTGAAAACTCACCTTTTACTCCTACACTTTGTTTCCTGTCTTTTAATCAGTTACTCATCCATGAGAAGACTTTCTGAAAGTCCAAGAACACTATATCAACTGAATCACCCTTGTCCACATGTTAGTTGACAAAAAATTCTAATAGATTGGTGAGGCATGATTTCCCTTTATAAAAGCTCTGTTGACTTTTCCCCAACATATGGTGTTTCTTCATGTGTCTGATAATTCTGTTCTTTATTATAGTTTAAACCACTTTACCTGGTACTGAAGTTAGGTGTACTGGCCTGTAATGGTCAGGAGTACTTCTGGAGCCTTTTTTTAAAAAGTTAGCTTTGCATTATCTGTCGTCCAGTCATCTGGTACAGAGGCTGATGTAAATGATAGGTTACACACCGCAATCAGTAGTTCTGCAATTCCATATCTGAGTTTTTCTTCAGAACTCTTGAGTGAATACCAACTGGCCCCAGTGACTTATTTCTGTTTAATTTATCAATTATTTTCAAGCCCTCTTCTATTGATACCTCAATCTGGTACAGTTACTGGAGTTTGTCATCTACAAAAAAAATGGCTCAGATGTGAGAATCTCTCTCACATCCTATGTAGTAAAGACAAATGCTAAGAATTCATTTAGTTTATTTAATTCAAGAATTGAACACCCTTCTCTTCCTTGAATGCTGCTATAGTACCTTGATCATCCAATGGCTCCACTGATTGTTTGGCAGGTGTCTTGCTTCTGATGTACTTTTTTTTTTTTTTTTTTTTACTGTTAGTTATTGTGGTGGTCTTTGGCTTGTTACTCTTCAAATTCTTTTCCGGTTTGCCTAATTATACTTTTACACTTGACTTGCCAGAGTTTATGCTCCTTTCTATTTTCCTCTCTAGGATTTGACTTTCAATGTATAAAGAATGCTTTTTGTCTTGCAATCTCCTCTTTTACTTTAGTGTTTAGCCACAGTGGCACTTTTTTATCCTATTTTTAAAAAAATTGATGTATACATACTTTATGGTGTTTTTAAATACTCTCCAGGAAGTTTACAGCTATTTTACCCTTAAGTCTGCTCCTTTAATTTCTATTTAACTAGCTTCTTTACTGTTGTGTGATTACTGTGGTGGATATCTTTGGCATTTCCCCTCTATGAGGATCTTAAATTCAGTTACATTATGGCCACTATTACCAAGTAGTTGGACCAGATCCTATGCTCCACTTAGGACTAAATCAAGAATTAGCTCTCCCCTTGTGGGTTCCAGGTTTAGCTTCTCCAAGAAACAGACATTCGTGGTTGTGTAGAAATTTTGGCTTTGCATTCCATCTCGAGGTGACCCACACCCAGTCAATATGGGAATGGTTGAAATCCACCATTATTAATGGGTTTTCTGGTTCTGTAGCCTCTCTAATCTCCCTGAGCTTTTCACAATCACCCCCTACCATCCTGGTCAGGTGGTTGGTAGTATATTCTCGCTGTAATGCTCTTATTATTCAAGCATGGAATTTCTATCTACAGATTTTGTAGTACAGTTTTGTGTCATTTAAGATTTTTTACTATATTTGACTCTATGCTTTCTTTTACATATAGTGCCTCACCCCCACCAGCATGACCTATGCTGTCATTCTTATATATTTTGTACCCTGGTGTTATGTTTTGTTGATTATCATCATTCCACCATGTCTCTGTGTTGCCTATTATATCAACATCTTCATTTAATACTAGGCACTCAAGTTCACCCATGTTAGTATTTAGACTTCTAGCAGTTGCATAGTATAGACTTTGTCAATATTTAGTTATCTGCCTTCATGTGTTATAATTGAATGGAACTCTTTGTGGTTTGTACTATTCCTTTTCTGATCTGTCTTCTTTCACTGGATAGTTCTTCTCATTTTATGCTGATGCACACAACTTTATTTTTGTCTGTGACATCTTTGATCAAGAAGAGTTTCCTTTTGTAGTTATATAAGCCTGCCTCACAAAGAATATGTTCTCTGTTCAAGCCAGAAGCACTGTTCCCGAAGGAGTAATCAACTATTAAATGGAGCATCATGGAGTGAATTGATGTGGATGTCTGCCATTTATTTAAGCTCTGAAGGGAAAAAAAGAATCTGGGTGATTATTTTGAACATGAACTTGCTTTAGAATCACAGATGCAGTTTGAACAATTTGTAAAATGTTTCATTACTGTCAACCCAGTGCATTGCAGCTTTGGCTCTGCTTCTTGTTTCAGACAAAGTTCATTATTTCATGCATTTTTCCCGTGGCAGTCATGCTGCAAGAGATACAGCTATTACAACTTCCCTATTAACCTCACTTGTGCAGAAAAGTTTGATCATCTATCACCTGCCTCCTGAAGGAATCCCATCCCTCCCATTTCTGAAAAACTCATTTTAAAAAAATGGCTATTCTCTCCCAGGCTTGACAGTACCTTAGTAATATTCCTTTGCATTTGGCTGAGTTAAGCTTTGACTGTTGTCCAACTCGCTCACTCTGAACTGCCAACACAAGCCTTTTGTCTTTTCCAGCATTTAATCTCTGTTTTGCTGATGCTGGAGTTCAGGTTATTTTGCCCCACGTTTGTAGAATTGTTGTCTTCAGAAGCTGTAGCTCATTGATTCTCATAGACATTTAAGGTCAAAGTATTTCTCTCTCTCTCTCTTTTTTTTTTTTTTAAGAATATGCTATTGCTTTCCTATTGTAGAACATTATGAAGTATACTCCATAAAAATGCTGGATTGGCATATTTCTTAGTTGCAGTCAGGAGTATTTCACTGCAGAAGGGATGTCTGTGTGTAATATAACATGGTGTCTGGCAAGCCAAGGCCCTGGGCCTGTAAAGGCTTATGTTGAAGGTTATTTTGCACACTGTGAGTAGCCTATTGAACTCAGTGGGATTAATTAACCACATATGTAAAGCACCTGCATAATAACCCTTTGTAGAATCGGCATCTACAGGTGTAATCCAATATATATGAGATGTGTGAGTGCGTATGTCATATGGAGTGGTAGATGCTCCATAGTTAAGACTGAAGCTTCCCCTTGGAAGCCTGATTTTGAATCTCTCTAAGTCCCATCACACCCTGAAAGAAACTAGTGCACCTAAAATTTCACATGCCACATCTCACACAAGGCTAGAATTTTTCCGAGAAGTTTGGAAAATAATAGAAAAGAAGTTTTAAAGTGATAGCAAAAATTTCCCTACAGCTGACAGCTTTTGACTTTTTTTGGCATGCCATAGGTCAATATGAACAGACTGACTCTGCAAACTCCAGATTCTCCTGGGTGGCTTCAGTAGATAGATAGGTAGGTAATGAAAGGGGCATGATTAATAGGACAAGTACACATAAAGAGTTTGTGGTGGAGTATAGTTCTCACCAAGAGTCATCTGGGTCAGATTCAGCTAGGCACGTAAGCATGTCCTTAAAACCTGTGAAAATTAATGGAATTTAAGCACCTATTTAAAACATGTGCTTAAGTGCTTTGTTGAAGGGATGTTTATTGAATTGGGGCCTAGAGTAGAAATATAAAGATGAGGCACAAGAGAGCTGGAGGACGGATCCTGAGAGTGCAAATATCTTCTCCCTCTGGCTGGAACAAGGAACAAGAGGGTTGCCAATAGAGCTGTGTAACAGGGCAACTGGTAGGGTGACCAGATAACAAGGGTGAAAAATCAGCACACTTTTTTCAGGAGGTGAGAGGGGATAACTGCATATAAAGATTTTTTAAAATTAAAAATAGAATGTGCACATAGGCTGTCTTGTACTGAAGATTACACAGCTCTCAGTTTTCAGCGTCAGCAGTCTTATACTTCGTTGATGTCACTTCATCCCAGCATGGCTCCTTCAGCCCTTGAAACCTGAGCCTCCTTCAGCCCCATGTGTCAGCGCTCAGGCTGGAGCTACTTCAGCCCCACGCAGCTCCGGCTGGGCTCATTCCATGAAAAACTGGAACAAATTACATCCCATCACTATTTTGATAGGGACGTGGGACAAAGACTCTAATATTGGGACAATGCTGATTTTTATTAGGATGTCTGGTCACCAGTGTAGCTGGCCCCCAGGGAATCGGGCCCAGCTCTCCTGTTACAGTCAAAATGTTGCAGTCAAGGTGTGCCCTAGTTTGGGGGAACAAGGAGGGCAGGGCTGTCCCCTGGGAGTTATAAAAGAGGGACAGCCCAAAGGCAAGAGAGAGAGTTCAGAAACCAGAACACTCAAAAGAACAACAAAACTGGGCTCAGAGCTTCAGGAATGGAGATGACCCTGTGGGATAGAGCGCTGAGAGCTCCCTAGGTGAACAGTGGCAGTTTAAAAGCAGAAGACAGGATGGTGGTGATCAGCTACAAACTCCCCCAGGCCAGAGAGGGCTATAGGCTAAAAGCAGCAGAGCGAGATGCTTGCTGGCTCTTTGACCCAGAGAGCTGAAGCTGCAGGGCCAGAGTGGGCTGAAGTGTGAGTAATGATAAAGGGATGAGACCACTGAAGTCTCTGGGCAAGTGCTGGGACCATACCTGAGAGGGAAACAGGGCAGAGCACCACCTCAGCTGGAGGGGCTGAAGTGAGGCCTGGTGAGTGAGAGGTGATACATGCTGAGAGATGCCAGAGCACTACAATATTTGGTGTGTTGCTAGATTGTTGGGACTTGAAAGATAAGCTGTATTGTTTGGACTGTGCTAGGGAATTCTGGATTATGGTTGTGGGACATTTGTAATAAATAAACCCTACAAAGGGCTATTTATGCTCAGAGAGCTTGTGTGGAGTTACTGGGGATTCCGGAAGAGGGAAATTGAGGCAGAGGCTGCTTAACCCAAGATGATCCTGAGGCTATGAGGGGGAGAGCTCTATAGGCAGCCACCCCCTGACAGTCAGGCTGGCAACATTTTCATGAAACCTTTTCTTTTTGGTTTCCATCAAAAATCTACCTGGCTTCCTGCTAGTTTACCTGCCCAGCTCCTTGACAGCATGCTATGTGCACTCCCTCTGAACTGGGGATTCCAGGGCTTCCAGGATCCACAACTCTAGGGCAGCCCGCCAGGCAGATTGCCCCAGATCTGGGCCTCTGTTTTCTCATGCCGAGAATTTCAAAAGTTATAGTTTTCATTCTAAATTGGGAAGCAAACCAATTTTCAGGATATCAAAGTTCTCCACAAAATGGAATTGCCTTTCTCCACACAGCTCTAGTTGCAAGCTCTGGTCATATCTGATGTTTTGCTTGAATCCCTGGCTCTGTCCAACGAATGATTAGGTGAGAATTACAGCTTTCACTTTTTAAAAATGAGGGCTAAAAGTCAGCACGTGGGCATGCTCTTTGTCGGTACTTTGTCAGCACTTTTTCCGACAAAATACTTCCAGCCCCGTGAGCGGTGTTAGCTTTGTCGGCAGGAGAGCGCTCATGATTTTTGAAAGTGTGAAGTGGCAAGTACTGCCATCTTGATCTACAACTGACATGAGACGCTGTGCGTTAAGGGCTGTTTTTCCCTCGGCTGAAGCACGTCTCCCTTTACTTGCTATTTTGCTGCTTTTTTCCTGACTGAAGAAGAAAACCTCTGTCCTAAGTTTATTGTGGAGAAACTCTCCACCTTGTGGCAGGATATAGAATTGCAGGGTTCCTTTCTGTCCCCACGCTTGTTTCCTCTCCCTCCCCATTACTGGGCTGTATTTGTACTCAGTTGGTTCTACAGATGTACAGCACCTAGCTTGCTAGGGTCCTGGCTCCTGCCTAGGGCTCCTAAGCGCTATGGTAATACAAATAATAATTAATATATAATACATGTTCAGCTGCTGACTCCAGACCGTGCTGGTGCAACAATGTGGGGCATGTGGATGAAGGATATGATCCTTGTGTGAATTGGACAGAGGCATGAGTCTAGAAGGGCAAATAGCCTGGGGTGTGGAAGGGAGCTAGAAGACACATAGAGGTTTTTTTCAGCACAAATATGCAGAAGTTCAGTGCACAGAGAGCTGTAAGCTGTTTGGGATACTTAGCATCTTTTTGTTCTGTTTCTGCAGAGCCCAGTACAGTGCAGTTCTGGGCCATCACTAGGACTTTGAGGTGCTACGGTAATGTAAACAAACACTAATAATGTAGGTTAGGGTTGCCAAGCCTTCAGGATTGACCCGGAGTCTCCAGGAATTAAAGATTGATCTTTTCTTAAAGATTATGTCATGTGATGAAACCTCCAGGAATAAGTACAACCAAAACGGACAACTCTAATATAGGGCCAATTGGGAAGGATGTAATACGAGTATCTGAAGTGTTCTGCAGTTTATATTGATCCACTAGGAGGAGCTAACGGGTAATTTATTGCAGGGAGATCAGTCAAAGATTTCAGGTTACATAATTAATGAAGGGGTGGTAGCGTGGGTATGGACCTTTGTGGGACTTCGAGTTCTCCACCCCTGTCGTATAGAGCTTTGTTGTGGAACTCTGTGTATGAGCTTCAGTTAGGAATGACTTGGATCTCTTGTTTATCTCTAACAGTGATCACTGATTTTAAGGGTCTCATCTCTGATCTTTAAAGAAGCCTGATCCTGGGAGATATATACATGCCTGAGGAGCTTATTTTAAAAAAAATTACAATTAAAAACATGCACTGCACAGATTTTAGCATGAGATTGAAATTCATTATGTCATGGACAGATGCTGTGTTTATGTACGTGTGTGTATGTAATATTGGCACTCCACACACATCTATATAATAAAGCATTAAAATAAATGAAAGCTGTGTTGATTTCATTTTGATTTCATTGCATAGCACTTCATTTTATACCTACTGGTTCATGCATCTACTAGGAGCATTGTACTGCTGCTTATGCTGAGCAGTCATGTGTTGTACCTAGTTATGTAGCTTATGGCAGGAGACATTAGGTAGAATTGTTACACATAGTCTTACCCATTATTTTTCTTAGCACTCAAGCAGTATACAGCCTTTGAAGAAATGATGTATTGTTAGTTTTGTTATGTTGATTCCTTGAGGTGAGCTGTTGCAAACAGGAGTTTTCTCTCTGCCTTAATCTCTACTAAGCTGAGCCTTGGTGTAACATAGTTTCTGGGAACTGAACTTTGGTGATTGGATTGAGATTTCTGAAGGAGAGGTTTGCCTGGGTGGTGTTGGACTTCAGTTTAAGGACTGGTATGCAGTGTAAATAAACAAATTACACTGAGAACATATCCTGACTCCATGCTGCTGATTTCTCCTCCTGTGGGAAACTGATTCAGGTGCAAAATACTACAAAATGAATCACACTCTCTCCCTCCCTCCTTTGGAAATGTAATGTCAGTTTGTTCTTTTTTGTTTTATTAACGGGACATATATCATCAAGACTGAAATACAGTTTCTCATACACAAAGTTCAAAGTGTATTGCACATGCACCTATATGCAATTTTCAAACATCTGTGAACATGTTACTTTAAAACCACTTTTAACCAAAAATGCTGCCCCCCACCCCCCAAAAAAAGCATGTTTCTCATTTAGGATGAAGTCGCTGGCAAGTTTGAAGTGAAATTTCTCAACACTTTCCGAAAGATTCATCTTGGACAGGGGAGGTCAAACTATGGCCTGTGGGCTGGAACTGGCCCATCAGGACTTTCAATCCGTTCTACGAGTTTACTAGCCCCGTGGCGCAGCAGGGCTACGGCAAGTTCCTTGCCTGCCCTGGCCTCGCACTGCTTCCAGCAGCAGCCAGCACCATGTCCCTGTGGCCCCTATTCACTGGGAATGGGGAACTGTGGCCAATGGGAGCTTCAGGGGTGGTACCTACAGGCGATGGCAGCCCCACCCCACCCCCAAGAGTCACTGCTGGACATGTTGGCCACTTCTGGAAGTGGTGTGGGGCCAGGAACGGCAGGGAGCCTCCTTTAGCCCCGCTGCACACTGATGCCGCCCCAGAGCCGCTCGGGGTAAGCAGCACCAGGCCGGAGCCTGCATCCCAAACCCCTCTTGCATCCCACACCCGACCATCTGCCCTACGCCCCCTCCCGCACTCTGCATCCCAACCCCCTGCCCAGAGCCCCCTGCCATACCCCTCCTGCACCCCAACCCCTTGCCCTGAGCCCTCTTCTGCACACTGCACCCTCTCCCAAACTCCGCACTCCCTCTCACACATCAAACCCCTGCCCCAGCCCTGCATTCACGGACCTGCATACAATTTCCCCACCCAGATGTGACCCTCAGGCCAAAACGTTTGCCCACCCAGATCTTGGAGATGAGCAAAACATGGAGAATATTAACCAATATGTATATGAACTTGGGTTAATATTGTTCATATTATATATGGAATTTGCAAAGTTGTAAGTGGCTAACAATAGGCGCTTAGGCCCAGATTCTCTACCGGTGTAAGATGGTGAAGCTTCTTTGCCTTCAATGGAGCTGTGCCAATCTACACCAGCAGAGAACTTCATCCTTAGAATGAAATTTTCTCCTCAAGGGTATTATAGGGATTCTGAAAGAGTTTACTCATACTATTTTTCTAGTATTCTCTCATTCACTGGTTTAGCGTCAGTTCAGAAATTCACCTGATGAAAACAGGCCACCTGTTTTAGCTCTGGACATATGGCCACTCCAGTTCTGTTCATTCCTTTCTAAGTAAAATGAACGTAAAGGCGATAGCTAGCTGACACAATAGGTTTATGCCTCTAACCTGTGATGACCACTTTTGTTCTAATATTGTTTTATAATAGGTTACAACATGAGTGTGGTGCGTTAGCACCGCTGTAATCTTTGCTACCATGCTAAAGCAAGCAAGGGCTGTGGGTGCTGAGATTTATAATTGCCTGGCAAAGCTGGATGAGGGGCTTCATGCTGCCTACCCTCACTACTAATAGCGCTAGACAAAGCTCTTCACACAAGTCTTTTTAAAACATTAAGCAGAAAGGGAAGGTTGGAGGAGCTTGAGTCTGCTGTAACTAATATTAATCAGGATTTACTCTTCTGATATCAGTGTAAAAATGATGTGAGATCAGAATTAAGCTCATCGGTTTTCCATTCCATGTAACAGACTTGTTCAGACTAGAAGGGTCACTCATGCATGGTGATCTTTTGGATGCCATAATCACTTTGCATGCTGGGACCATAAACAACGTTTACAAGTGTAGTGTATTTTGTTTGCATGGTTGCTAGTCACAGCTCCGAGTCTCAAGGCATAAGGTGATAGACTCATACATAAGAGTGATCAAGCATTTTAGACTGCAAGCTCATAGCATCTTAATCCTCATTGTCAGATGCTGCTACCACTTAAATTACATGAGGAGGGTTTGTGGTGTGGGTTACTTATACTTTCAGAGGCCATCTAACTCCTTCATCTGAGCCCTGTTTGTATGCATGAAGATAAAAAAGATGAGAGGCCAATACACTTACACAAAGCTTCAATAAATCCAGCAGTGTTGTCTCTCAGGATTGTAAAGCAAAGATGCATTCAGCTGGGCATGCGTCAGCTCTCTTTTTATTTAATGTTACTGCCATGCAGCCACATTGGGTTATTTTTTTGTTTTGTTGTTTTTTGTGTTTTCTCTCCATTACAATGTCAGTAGGACCTTAGCAAAGGTCCTCTGTTTTCAGATGTGGGAGCTTCACACCTGTGCAAACTGTCTTTGCTAACATGTAGGTCTCCTGAAAACAAAGTCTCTCTTCTAGAAGGAACAGTATATAAGCACTGAAGAAGCCATTAAAAAAGAGGCAAAAGTCTGTAGCAGGCAATATTTTTAGGGATCTGTGAAATTTCATTTTCAAAATCTATATTTGAAATCATATGGAGCTTTGTTTCTCTAGGTCTGGCTCACTGTAAGGAAAAAGAAAAAATCTTTTGCAAACTCATTGCTGAAAAGAAAGGCATACCTGGGAATGAGATCTTGGATCTCCTGCTGAAAGAAGAAAGAGATAATGCCAGCAATATGGGTAAAACACTTGACATGGATTGTAGTGTCCAAGTACTCCCAGTCAGCAAAATAGCTGAGGATAATGTCTGCCTGAGCAGCAAAAGGAGAAAAATGTGTGGAACTCAGAACCTTCCTTCCACAGCTGCTGGTCTGGTATCAACAGCACCTGCTCAGCTCCATGCCATCTACACCTTGCCATCTGTGTCGGTGAAGTCAGAGCTGGCAGGAGAGTTTAGACAACGATCTGCTTTGGAAAACAATTGCTTTCAGCTGTCATGGGAGGATCTCCAGCTGGAAGAGGATCAAGACGTGGGGGAGAGGGGTGAGGAGTGCAGTGAGGAAGAAAACCCATTTGCTGTTCTTGAAAAATTGATAAAGGAAAATCAAACACTACGGAAAGAAAATGCACGTTTGAAACAGATGCTGCTAGCAGCCCAGAATTCACGTAAGCGTGTTCTTATTCAGTGATTCCAGACAAGGTTTGAAACCACATCACCTTACACAATAAGTATTAGTATTATCTTTATACAAGTATTATTATATTAGTATTATCTTTATAGCATTGCATGCATCCGACGAAGTGGGTATTAGCCCACAAAAGCTTATGCTCTAATACTTTAGTTAGTCTTTAAGGTGCCACAGGACTCTTTGTTACTTCTGCAATCCCAGACTAACATGGCTACCCCTCTGATTCTATTATCTTTATAGTTTTTGAGTGAACATTTTACCATCATGAATAAGTTTGGTCAGCTAGGAACAAGCCTGTTTTGTGAATCAGAGCCCTGAGTTCAATTTCCCACTATTCCTGAAGTCTTTATTATTCAATTCTCAGTAGTATGATGTTATTGGGAATTGAGGGCCTCCAGGACCACACAGGAGATGTTCAGCATTGCCCTGCATCAGGCATTGTGAGCAGGTGTTATGACAGATTTTGCATACAACTCTGCCAGTGTATCTCAATGATGGCCTATCACCTCTCCTGCACAGGTCCCAGACCTGGAGTTTCCCTTGAAAAAAAGACTGCCAGCTGTTGTCATATTGTGGTGAAATGGATAGACATCTGATGTGAACCAGAGTGTGTCCGCCACATTTATTTTGACTCCCAGCACGCTAGCAAGTTATTTTTTGGAATATTTATTAACAAGTTCTCACTTCTGTTTAATAGCCCTTGAGAAGCTTGAAATGAAATCTAATGTTTTATTGTTTTCCCTCTACTGCCTCCACATATGCATTTGTCCTTGGAAACTTTTTCTTGAATGTAGTTCAGCTGGCACTGATATTTTCTGAAAGAAACAGGAAAGCCTGTGTTTTGAGTGGAAATAATATATTTATCTGGATGTCAGAAATAATTATATATATTACTTAGAGAGTAAATCAGATTCTGGTCTAACATTAAAAACTTTGACATGATTTCCAGGAAAGCTTTATTTGTTCTCTCCAGCGCAGTGTTCTGAATTTTCCTTCCACGTATGAACTTTATTTGAATAATGAATGCTAAATTTGACATTTCCGTGCCTTTTGCAACGTGTGACCTGTTGTCAGGGACTGTTAACCACATCTCGGTCTAATGCCTCTTTAGTAACCACAAGAAGATATTTGTTTCTTTTAAGTAACTGAAATCTTTTTATGTGAGAAAGGAAGGTTGTCACTCTGTGCATGTTCAGAATACTAAGCTTTCCTTTAAATGTCTGTGTAAAATATGTTTTTTGGTTGAAAAAAATACTCCCTACATAACTCCTTGTCTTTCTTCCTGTTTAGGGCCACATCCAAAGCCTGTTGAAGACAATGGGAGTCTTTCCATTGACTTCAGCAGTCTGTGGATCAGGCCTTTGACCACACCTACTGGTGGAAGGAGGGATAGACCAAGCTGTGTGCATCTTTAAGACTTACTGAATTCTGTAATAACCTTGATACTCTGGTTACATATTGTGCCCTCAATCCATGCATACAGCTGTCATTGGCAACAGCAGGTTGTGCACATGTATCAAGGGTACAATATATCATTTTTGACAGCACTTTTGAAAACAATTCATCCTGATCTGGAAGCCTCTGTACACAAACAACATTTGGAGAAACACCCTCCTGCGATAAATTGCCTGACAGAACGTATGGCTATACTTTGTGTCACACAGATGCACTAAGGGCTCCAAAGGTGGCAGGATATATTCACTGAGGCATACAGGTCTAGATCTAGACTAGCATCATCCTCATGCTTTGTAGATGCACATAGAGAGGTTTTAAACACTGAACCTAAATAAATAACTAAAAGATTGTTTGTTTGTTTCTCTTCATACACATCCTTCATGCATCTCATTTTGCTCAGAATTGTTGTAGAAAGCTCCTTATGCTTTCCCCTTTTAATAATTTTATTTGCTCTCCCTGAGAGTACTATCCTCAGTGACAGATATTATATATTTAAAATTTGACCTACATACAGTAGTATTAACACACAGCCATTTACGGAGTAAGTGTTGTTGTATTAATTTAGATGGACTATATGGACCAAAGGTGTTAACATAGTCCAGCCACTGCCCATCACTAAACAGTGTTAAACAAGACTGGGGGTTTGGTGTACAGAGACCACAGCCTCCATAGGACCCAGGAAAACCCCCATTAAAAATCCTTTTGACCTTAAATAAAAAGTAAAGAAGTGAAGGAAAACAGTTAAAGCATTTGAAATGTAAAATATTAAATAAGGCTCTTATTTTAACCACATTGCGTCTTCCCTTTCTCTAAAGAGCATTTTAGAAGGAAAAACCTCCTTGTTTGACACTCCCTGCGATGGTATCAAAGAGGGCAATAACTGTTCTTTGAGGGGAAAGAGAAGATGTTAGTTGACATGGGCCAGAGCAGTTGATGTTGCTGCTGTTGTTGTTAAAGTCCAATCCTCTTTCATGCCAGATGCTGCTGGGGATTCAGCTGGAGCCAGTAGAAGTGGTGATGTTATCTGGGTCCTTTCCTCTGGTCACATCTGGTCAGGACATCTCTCAGGATTAGAACAAAGAAGGTCAGGTGTTCTATGGTGGGGGTGGCAGTCAGCATTGTGAAGCTCGCTCCAGTAGCCACTATACTTCCATATCTTCCTTCCAAAATGTCTTTCTTTAAGGACCCCAGAAATAATGAGGCGGAACACCCTCATTATTTCATCCACCAATTAAGCTTGATATCCAACATTCCAATTTTGATTGACTGGTTCCTTGTTCCACATTTTTTTTTATTTATGAGACATGATCTTAACACAATCCTTTTAATTATATCATACTGCCTTGTTGTTAGAATTAATTCAGTCTTTCTCTCTCCCTACCATACCCTTTCCCATCAACATTTATTGTTACAGGTTATTGTAACATCTTATAAACTTTCAGATACTTTTTAGAGTTGAGCTCACATTTAGTGTGGATTTGTAGGTGCAGTTATTACAACAGTGTAGTTTAGGACATGTCCCCTTGTTGGGAGGGTGTGGAGGTGCACCAACTCAGTAGAACTCCAGTAGGCACAATGCCTCTTGGAGCTCCCAGGGAAGCAGAGAAAATGTGTCGAAGACACCATTCTAGAGCGTGCAAGGGTTGCTTTTCACCACTGATGACCACACTGCTAGACAATATGGAGGTGTCCCAGCTCTGTAAGCCTAATGATTCAGTGGGGCTAAAAACTAAGTAAAACTAGCTTAGTTTTACCCATGAACATGTGTTTGGCACTTATGGAAAGAAAAGCTCCTTGCAACTTCAGCCCCTACCCACCATAGACTCACTCACTCAATTCAGGACACGGTCTGGCCTATAGTCAGTCTTTGGGACCCACAAAGTCCATGATCATTAATTTGAGGGACCTAACAATATAAAGAAGAATCTCCATTTTAATTTTTAAGCACATTTCTAGTTCCCTGCCTTGAGAAGATAGACTTGGGAATGAAGTTGAGTACCTTATTTTTTATTGCATTTGTAGCCCAGTGCCTCCACATTCAGCACCCCAGGCAGTCACCTGCATCGCCTGCCCCTAAATCTGGTTCTGAGGAAGACAGTAGGATGCTCCTATCAATAAGTTCCAGCAAGGAAACTGGGGACTATGCCTACACCAGACAGTCCTACAGTTTGAATCTGGTTCCTGGGAAGGAGGTAGGAAGATCTACAGGGAGCAGAGTAGGCTCTTAGGTGGAGCCCCTGAGTTAGGGTCTACAATGGGTAGAAGAAACTCACAGGGAAAAAGTTAGGCTACTGTTGGGGAAATCCTGAGGTTGGCCTGCAAGTGGAAATAGGGGGACCTCGGAGATAAAGTGCCACATCCTCTGGGGAAGAGAGGCAGTCAGGGAATCCTGACTGGGAAGCAGCAAGTTAGGAGAAGCTTTGCCAGGGCCAGGAGAAGGGGCCCAGGAAACAAAGCAGAAGAAGTTATTAGTTTGGAGATATATTTTTTGGATTTGCATTTGGACCTCTTAGTTATTCCAGAAGGGGGCTTGGACTTTTTGACTTGGCCAGATGACCAAGCCATGGAAGGTCCTGTGAGAGGCAGATAGCCTGCAGGAGGTGTTGGAGCTGAAGATACCAATGACATTATGTACAGACTCAAGGGGTCTGCTAAGGAAGAGTGTCCCATCAGAATCGCTATGGAGAAAGTGATTTTCCCCTTCAGACCCTTTAATGAGCCCCTCATGCTTTACATCTAAATTTTACTAAAATCTCCAGCTCTTCCTGCTGACAGGAGTGAAATACCAATTAATGGAGCAATCAACCAAAATGAATGGGAAAAAAAGCGGGGAAAGTTTTGGGTATTTTTTAAGACTCTCTAGCGTGGTGTCTGGGAAAATATTTGACACCAGGGGTTACAAGCTTTTGTGCCAAGAGAAATGTTCTTAAACTGCCTTAGCTCTTATTAAATCTTAATGTATTTCTAGTTCTGAGGTTAGTGACTATTTGGTGATAAGGGTTGATGACAGCTTTTTAGGTGTTACAGCCTTAGAGGGAGGAACCATACTGAACAAATGTTGAATCCATAGCCTATATCCATATCCATCTTGTCTGATAACTGGAAGCGAAGGAGATTTATAAACTAAATGTTACAAGTCTGAAGGCCTCCAGGAGCTGGAAAGTAGCAGAACATTATTTTATCTGAGTCTTCTGGGGTGCTGTCCCTGAATCAGATGATGTGACAATTTCCCAAATTTTTAAATAGTTCATTAATGAGGGTGACTCCTGTTCTGCATGTGTACAGTATCCACCCTATTTTATGGTTTGTGTTTTTCCACTATCTAGAAGTGCTACTGTTCAATTTTAGATTTCCCCTATTGGTAAAATGAGTCATTTTACTGGTGTCTTTGGGTATTCAGGGAACTGCAAAGTTATCAGAATTGGGATTCTGGACAAATATTATAAGAGCATCACTGTTCTACAACAAAATAAAAGATGAATTGGAGAAGTGAGTACATGGCCTAGGTTTCAAACCACAGTTCCTTCTGAGTGAACTTATGGTAAGTTGTTTCAGAAAAAAATTTCATATAGTGAAGAACTCTCAGACAATCAGTGAGAGAAACACTTTAACTGTATTTTACCCAGCATGTGACACGTACTGAAAACAAACTCTGTTCCCTGCTGCCAAGACAGACTGACTCATATAACTGCATGCACATTCTCTCTCACACACACAACTCACACAGTATGTGCCTGATTACAATACCACAAACCCCCAAAATGAACTGCTTCATACACATGCTTCTGTTTCCAAGGAAACAGAACTGCATTTTTGACAAATGCACACAGTTTGTTACTCCTACCTATTACCTTCCCAGTTTTCAAACCTTTTTCTCCAGCTACAGTATGTGCTTCCTAATACACAGCAAAATAAAATGTTTGTGGTTGTTACTGGAAAGCTGTCTTCTGTTATTAGAATGGATGCATAATGACAGTGGATTGTGCTCCCTCCCTGCCTTCCAGGGAATGAGATTGAATGGATATGGCTGAAAAGGAACTATTACCACAGGGTTTCCTGGGTTGGTGGACAAAAGGCTCATGAATGAGGTGACACTGGGCCAGATTTTCAAGGTATTTAGGCATTCACTGGGACATTCAAAAGTGCCTAAATTCTATTGAAATCACCTTATTACTGAACCTACTGTCCAGCAAGTGATTAAAGTGCTGACTAAGGGTCAAACCCCTATACTGTATTATACGGATATTCTGAGGAGAAATGGGGGTAGAAACTTCTTCCTTTCCCACCCCACCCATTCAGCAAGCGGCTGCCTAGTCCTCAAGGAATTACAAAACTGAAGGATTCTGGAGCCAGTCTACTCTAACTCCAATAGTTGCTAGCCCTGGTGAACCTGCTCACAGCTAGACCAATGACCGGAGAAGTGCCTAAAATTTTTGGTGTACATACAACTTTAGAGCAAAATGGTTCTGAGGGCAGATCACTGCTTGGCTGCCTATGAGTCAGATAGGATTTTCTCCCGGAAGGCACACAAGACATCTCTACTGGTGGAAAACAGTAGAAAAATAATGGATTTTGCCTCAACTGTTATGCTAAGATAGTTATTGTAGGTGAAAACTGCTATTTTCACATTTGAATTCAGAAAATTATCTGTAGACCAGGTCTAAAGAAAATAAAATGTAAGCCCTCTCTGGTAACCTAGAGATGGTATGAGGATCAGCTTATTCATTTGCTGTATCTCCATCTCCACTCTTTGTGGTGTGCCCCTTCACGGTTCTTCCTTCTGGTGATCTGTCAATGGACTAAGAATTCAGACGGTATTGGTGGTTGCTAAAAATTGCAATTTATCAAGCAGCATTTTCTTGCTCCCAAATCTACCTCCTTGAAGATAGCCACACTACACCACACTAACCCAGCAAGGGATTTGGAATGTACCCCCTGGTCAAAGTAGGATGACAAGGGTGGCATAAACCTCTCTAAACATCCACAGTACTTTGAATAATTTTGCTTTGTATACGGGGCCGTGATGCAACTTTTTGACATCTTTACTAAGGCAGATCTTTGCAAAACAAATGTGGATTTTGTTATTTGTTTTAAAAACAGTTAACTGAAAAATCTGCTTTCATTGTAAACATGTTAAAAGGTGAAGATGTTTATGTAAGTCTAGTACCAACACAGTTACTCAGAGCAGACCCTGAAACATCTATTTAAACACTGCTTTTGAAGAAATGATGACTAGCCAAGAAACCTATCATAAGCTCTACCACTAGGGCACCCCCTTGAGGTGAGGCTAGGTGCCTCTCTTCTCTCAGACACCCTTCTCTGGCTGTAGGCATTGCTGTATCACCTGTTCGGAGTGCAGTATATCTTAGGGGAACAGCTCCCCCGCTTCTGGGCACAAGAAGCGATTCCAGACAAAAAAGGCAAACAAAATAATCCTGCAGCGCAGTGTGGGTTTGCCTTGCTGTTCCCCACAAGGCCAAAGGTAAGTTTCTCTGAAGGAGGCTGCATTCCAGATCCCTGTCTGTCAGAGAGACCTGGCCTGAGTGCCCAGAGCTCTAATAAAAAGAAAACCGAAGTACAGATATAGATGGTCCCTTTACATGCAGTAGAGGCTCTTCAGCAGCTTCACTGGGAAGCAGCCCCTGCTCTGTGGGACTAAGGAGCTTTTGCTCTGCTTCCCTGCACATCTCCGGTCTTGCCAGGCCTCACGAATGCACTGGGCTGGGGATGCTTGTGCTTAAAAGAGCTCTTTGGATCCTTCCTGATTGTGGTGGGGAGTTTCCCCCTCACCGAGGTCTGTTGGCCAGATCTTCAGGCATGGCCAAAATGCACAGAGCTGAAGCCAGAGGTTTATGTGGGGATGACTCCTTTGCACTGCCTTGGGCTGGATGCTTGTTCTTTGTGTGCCAGTCTCCCTGCACTGTGTTAGAGCAGCCTTCAGGCTGCTCTAAGCTTATGCTTCCCCATAACAGCCACCAGAGTCAAAACTGCAGCCTAGGACTAGTATGGTACAGGGGCATCCTGACCATAGCTCTTTCTTTCAAGATACATCCTGCCTTACCCACTATCCAGAAAAAGGATATGTGGCATACAAATCATGGTCTGTTCTATGTAGGTTCTTATATCCTACTCATCCCTGGAGTATCTGAGCAGCTTCCACTAATGTATTAAGCAGTGTGAGTACATGCCTGCCCTATGTTTGTTCTCATGCTCTCGCCAGAATAAAAAGTGTGTGCAGTGTATGTATGTTTTAAAAAATATACAAATATATCTGCTGTTGTGTGTTTATTACTTTGCCTATGCCTTCTGTAACGTCTCTCATTCAGAATGGAAAATGGTGAGATTTGTAATTGTCCTTAGTTCTTGAGGGAGTCCATTCCACAGTCTCAGACCACCCTCAGAAAGTTCTGTTTCCTGCACAGGGGAAAGTTATTCTAATCATAGAGAGTTTCATTGTGCCAGAGGAGCATAGTTGTTGACCATGGTATTCATCTTGGAACTGTAGATTGTCTCTTAGATATTCTGGGCCCATGCCATGGAGCACTTTGAAGATAAGGACTGAGATCTCAAAATTGATTCAAACTTCTATGGGAAGCCAGCACAGGAAGTGGAGGACAGGTCTGATGTGTTCATGGTTGCTTGTGTTGCTGAGGAGGCATGCTACAGATTTTGCACTAGTTGGAGTTTCCTAAGTGATGATGACTTCAAAGCCAGGTACTGTATATTGCACTGCTGTAATCCAACTGAGAGGTTTTGAAGACGTGAATAACTGAGGCCTGGTCGTCATCTGCTAGGATAGGGCAGAGTTTCCTATCAAAGTGGAGATGGAACCGCACCATGACTGCAAACCCTTCAAAATACTTTCTTTGGTCCACCAGCATCATGTCTGTCTTGCTCAGATTAAGTCAGCTTTTCTTCCTCTGCTATTGTGAATCTAAACCCCACAAAATTAAAATGATTTCACATTCCAAAGTTGGCCCATTTCTAGTTACATTGGACATTAGCAGAATCAAGGGCCTCAATGCAATTGTTTGTTATAGGTGAAAGCTTTATAAGTAAAAATCTCTGAAGTAACTTTCTTTCTTTTTTTTTAAAGCACCATTCAGGTTCTTCTCTCAAGAAACACGTGACAGAGCTGCCTATTACCTGCGGTTGGTCCTGGAAAACTTAGAAAGGACAGTTACAATGGATTCTTCTCCTTCACTTCAGGCAGCGAGAAGCAAAAATTCTACCACAACAGTCAATAAGGTAATAGCAATCTTCAGTGGATAAAAATGATTTGAGGTTTCAGCCTTTAAAGCACAATGTCATTTAATGTCATTCTTATGCTATTTTTTTCATTAGACTGTTTTCGAGCCGCTCTGTTTATTAGACACAGGCCACATCTTTTCCTCCTTTGATACTTTTCTTAGTCTTGTGGTGTTAGATGGGTTGTGGCATAGAGATAGTTATGCCAGTTTCATGCCATCATTGGACTCCTTGTGCTAAGATACTATATAGGTGCTAAGTATCACTGTAGTAATCATCTTGTACTGTCATGTATATGTCATGTTATTACTACATATTACTATATGTAGTAATAATAGGATGATGACTAATGAAATTATCTGTCTACTAATTTGTTTGATCTCAACTATAGAAGCCAGTTGAAGTTTTCACAAATAATAGTGGAAGGCGGAGGTAGTGGGGGAACAAAGATGACTTTTCTGAGGATATATCAGGGACTAAGGAAAGAGAAGATCATCTTCTTTAGCCCTGTGGAGAGGGAGTTCAATTAAAGATCATTGTCATGTTTCACATAAACCGCTGGATTCTTTGGGAACTGGTTAGAATTAACTGGTTCCTGGAAGGCAAAAGAAAATTAGTGGTCTTACTGAAGATCATGATTCAGTTTGGTGGCTGCAGTGAGCTTGTGTTACTGGAGAAAACTGTGTCTTAAGAATCCAGTTAAGTAATATATCCCTGTACCCAAATTGTTCCTATAAATGAGTGAGATCTAGAATGTTCTAAAATCTTATCAAGGTCAACTTATTTTTAAGTGCACTCAGAAACAGAGAAGTATTGCAGCCACACCATCAGGGGCTTGTTCACCTGTACATCTACCAAGGTGATATATGCTATCATGTGCCAGCAATGCCCCTCTGCCATGTACATTGGCTAAACCAGATAGTCTCTACACAAATCAGATGTCAAGAAATATAACATTCAAAAAAGAGTCAAAGAACACTTCAATCTCCCTGGACACTCACTAACAGACTTAAAAGTGGCCATTCTTCAACAAAAAACTTCAAAACCAGACTCCAACAAGAAGCTTCACAACAGGACTTAATTTTCAAACTGAACACCATCAAATTAGGCCTGAATAAAGACTGGGAGTGGATGGGTCACTACAAAAACTAATTTCCCCAAACTAATTTCTCCCTTCTGTTGTTCACACCTTTTTGTCAACTGTTTGAAATGGGCCACTCTGATTACATTGGCCTCATTACCACTACAAAGTATTCTACTGCTGAGAATAGCCCACTTCCACCCTAATTGAATTGTCTCATTAGTACTGATCCCCCCTACACACACACACTTGATAAGGCAACTCCCATCTTTTCATGTACTGTGTATATATACCTGCTACTGTATTTTCCACTCCATGCCTCTGATGAAGTGCGTTTTAGCTCAGGAAAGCTTATGCCGCCAAAAATGTGTTAGTTTGTAAGGTGCCACAAGTACTCCTCGTTTTGTTTGTTTGTTTGTTTTTTGCTGCTACAGACTAACTTGGCTATCACTCTAAAACCTGTCACTTTTGTTGTTGTTTTGTGGCCTTAAAGATAGAGAAATAACATTAAAATCATTGTAGAGTATTGAGGCATAAATTTTCATATGATCATTATAAAGAGTCCTTTACAAGGTTATATCAATTATATTATCTCAAGTGGAGAATGAAGACATTTCTTCTGAGTAGATTTATGACAAATGATGGGTTTTTTGGATTAGTCTGACCAGCAAACCAAGCTTTGTATATAGTCTCAAAAGCTGTCACATATCAATAGTAAGTTTTGGAGGGTTTTGGCAGCAGGGGGTATTGAGCAAGATTGTGCATTTGCCAAAGCTGTAGGTATACAGTACCTGAAATGCAGTGTATATCATCAAAGTAAGATTAACTCTCCATAAACACAGCAATATTTATATCCATCTCTCATGTGCATATAGTGGAGATGTTGTTATTATCTGAAATTAAACTGAAGTTGAAGATAATGTGACTGCTCTGATAGTGGAAGAAGCACAGTCTGACAGATTTTTATGATAAGTCCCAGTACACCTGGAATTTTAATAATGCACAAACAGCTATTATGTATGTACATAAATTATATTTCAAATTGAGTGTAATAGAGTAAATCATAAAAAACCAGTTTAAATGGTCTACAGACAGCCTTGTGCCTTTACAGAGTAAACTTTATGTCCTCTCCCACCCTGTATAACAGCATCAACTTTCAGTTGCTCTTATGCCACAAAACCCAGACAATGGGTGTCTTAAATCTGTAATGTGTTCAATAGATCGTAGAATGTCGGGGTTGGAAGGGACCTCAGGAGGTCATCTAGTCCAACCCCTGCTCAAAGCAGGATTAACCCCAACTAAATCATCCCAGCCAGGGCTTTGTCGAGCCTGACCTTAAAAACCTCTAAGGAAGGAGATTCTACCACCTCCCTAGGTAACCCATTCCAGAGCTTCACCAGCCTCCTAGTGAAAAAGTTTTCCTAATATCCAACCTAAACCTTCCCCACTGCAATTTGAGACCATTACTCCGTGTCCTGTCATCTGCTACCACTGAGAACAGTGTAGATCCATCCTCTTTGGAACCCCTTTCAGATAGTTGGAAGCAGCTATCAAATCCCCCCTCATTCTTCTTTTCTGTAGAGTAAACAATCCCAGTTCCCTCAGCCTCTCCTCATAAGTCAGGTGCTCCAGCCCCCTAATCATTTATGTTGCCCTCCTCTGGACTCTCTCCAATTTTTCCACATCTTTCTTGTAATGTGGGCCCAAAACTGGACACAGTATTCCAGATGTAGTAGAGAATATGTGCCCCTTCATGTTACTCCTAGTTTAATGTATATAGGCATACTTCCTGAAGTGTTCCTGTGCGCAAACCCAAATGTTTACATTTATACTCCCTCCCTCCTTTTCTATGTGAAGCAGTTCCCACAGACACTGCTGCTAGGACAAATGTCACAGTACACTATTTGCCTGGCAACTCTGGGAGTTCCCTATCACGATTCTCTACAAATAAAAAGGAATGCCCAAACCAGAAGGGTTTTTACATAATACAGAAATATACTGTATCATTCATTGCTCATATATGCTTCTGTATAAAATCATCAATGTTTATTAAACTTAATACAAGTGAACATTTCTTAAAGAAATGGAAACCAATTAGTACCCTGTCTGTTTAAGCACTTGTGATTATATTATTGCGTCGTTACACTCTGCCTTTGGCTTTTTAGACACCACCTCCACATTGGACAACATCGTTTTAAATAAGCATTTTGACTTCTGAAATGCTTATGATTAAGGTCAAGTTTAACTAATAGCCTTCATGAGTATAAGAATATGTTAGCCTTGAAAGGCTGTTTTTGTTCAGAGTCCTAATTCAGAGCCCTAAAATGCATTGCATTTGAAATACTGTTGTTGTGTCGCTAAAGTGTTAAATATTTATGGTATGTTCTCCCCCCAAATCACATCAGTTGCAACAGACATGTGGCATGCCTCTCCCCTACCACTGCCTCCCCCAACCAGCATTGCTCTAGCTCTCTTCTGGCTACTTGCACTTGTAACACAGCATAAATCCACAACACCCGTAGCTCTGACACTGTTTTTTAACCATATTCAACACATAGATACGTCCAGCCGTTCAAGTTTATTATTACTTGTAATCATGCTCTTTACAGAAAGGAAACTACAGGGACTCAAGCCACAAACACTTGCTGCCACCACCACAGACATTTGTATTGCACATAGTTGTTTTTTTTTAATTATCTCAATTTTTCTTGGCAGTGGCCCCAGACTTTAAGACTCTCTGTCGTCCTTCTGAACCCCAGCCAGGATGCATACTACAGCAGCCAGGCCATAATCATTGAGACAGTAACTCCGATATGTTAAGCCGTTTCATCAGCACAGATCCTTCATATGGTTGCAGCATTTTTTCCCATTTGCAGTTGTCTTCTTCAGTCCTCTACTCCAACAGTTGGATCATGGAATATGCCTAGAAGTCACAACAGTATCAATCTTAATTTTTAATTTTCTTGCTCTTGTTGATTTTTCTTTCTTACTCTTAGATGTAGAGGGTTTCATGTATGTTATACTTCCTGGGGGGATATTATCCTGTCCATGTCTGTGTTTAACTTCATTTGAAATTAATGGAAGTTAAGTCCCTATGCTTAAAAATGTCTAACCATTGGAGCTTCTTGTGGTACTCCGTGAATAGACAACTTTCTCTTTCCTCTGTTTGGGTAGATTTTGTTTGTTTGTTTTCTTTACATCAAAGTCAGTGTCAGGAAGAGCCTGTATTTTAATTTAATTTTACTGTATTAAGCCAAACAAACTGGAGTGCAATCTTGGTCCCATTGCAGTCAGCAGTAAAACTCCCACTGACTTCAGTGAGCCCAGGATTTTGCACTTGGCATCTCCAGGAATGATAGCAGCCACAGGCCCTCACAACCAAATGCGTCTCCTTTGGGTAATGTTTCTACTTTCCCGCTCTTCAAGCAACAAATCAAATCATTACCAAGTGTCTGCTGATGTTCTGATCCCTTTGAGGAAATGGCTGAGGGAAAACAAAGCCATAAATTGAAAGGAAAAAATCTCTTGATCTCTGCATTATACAGCTAGAAGAGAGAAATTCCAAGCTAAAGCTTTCTCACTTGCTTTAACATATTCCCTGCTGCTGATGGACATATTCAGGGATATGCTGTGCATTCCAAGGTGTGACTTTTTTTTTTCTGTATGGGAATGAGCCTTAGGTTCATCTTAGGTTGCTTTTGATGTCTATTTCTAAATCTTTAAGGTAGCTTTGATCCCTCTGTGATGTCATGGTCCTTGCATGGTCCTGAACCCAAGTCTGTTTTCAAACTCGGCAGAATTGTTGACTCAAACTTTGTCTCTCAGGCCCATCTCTAATTACAAGCAGAAATCTGAATAGTTGAGGATAAGGATATAGGGCTGATATCCACGTCAACTCGTCACTTGGGGTCTTTAAATCAGAAGATATAGTCTAGTTCAGAGGTTCTCAAACTGTGGTCCATGGACCACCAGTGGTCCAGGTCAACAGAGAGTTCCCTCTAAGGTGCACGACTGGGTGGTTACACAGAAAGAATGAAGGGGCATCCACCAGGTGTGGCTCCACAGATTAGGTGCCTGGGCCCTGGAGAAGATACACATGTAAGGTGAAGTGGTGGCCTTGTGGGGCAGAGGGGGAAGTGGGAGGGGGGCAGTGGGGTGAGAAGACAGAATGGGAGAAATTTGGGATCTGGAGGGCTGCAGTGGCCAGAGAAAGAGGTGACTTTTCCCCAGCTCCAGGGCAGCAGCTGTTGGGGACAGGAACACTGTATCTAATTGCTATATAAAGAAATAAAAAAATATATACAAACTCCAGTTAAAGCCTCATTTAAAGTTTATATGTAAATTTAGAACAATCAGGAGATAATACAGCAAGACATTCCCAATCCCAAACCTTGAGGTATCAGTTCTGGAGTTTTAACACAGATATCGAAAAATATGTTCAATACTTTGTGCACTATCTTTAGTAGAGAGAAATAAAATCTACTGACTTTCTCTAACAGACACACCCCGGGTTACTGCCATTATCTACTCTATTTTAGTCAATTGTTTTAACTCCATTAAAAACATACTTTTATTAATTTTTTTCTCTTTTTTACTAAGAAAGGGAATTTATTTTTCTAATTATTTTGGTACTTATGTTTACTGATCACAATCATGTATGTGACACACTAAGATTTGACTCCATCATTGCTACTGGTATCATAGTTGGAACTGCGTTTATTTTCATGCCCATTTTAAGTTATTTTACAGATAAAACTCAAAATATAATTTAAAAATAAGCAACCTTCACCTGCCCAGTGTCTAAAATTGTGTTTAGCTAATGTTTTTGAAACTGGCGCTGCTAAGGTTAGTACAAGCTAAACATACATTCTAGAAGTATATTATTATTTGATTATATTACTTTAAATAGTGAATGACAAAGCACAATATGATAAAAGTAATAATGATAATTACTCCAGCCAGAACAGGTTAGGCATTTTAGAACAGGCATTCACATAGCACTGTTGTAGCCGGCATCTCAAGGTACTTACATGCCATATGCACAAAAGATTCATATGTCCTTCATGCTTTAACCACCGTTCCAGAAGACATGCGTCCATGCTGATAATGGTTTCTGCTTGATAAATATCCAAAGCAAAGCAGACCAACACATGTTCATTTTCATCATCCCAGTCAGATGCCACCAGCAGAAGGCTGATTTTCTTTTTTGGTGGTTCGGGTTCTGTAGTTTCTGCCTCAGAGTGTTGCTCTTTTAAGACTTCTGAAAGGATGCTCCACTCCTCATCCCTCTCAGATTTTGGAAGGCACTTCAGATTCTTAAACTTGGGGTCAAGTGCTGTCTCTATCCTTAGAAATATCACAATGGTACCTGTTTTACATCTTGTCAACTCTCCTGTGAAAGTGTTCTTAAAATGAACATGTGCTGGGTCAAGAATCAGAGGGGTAGCCATGTTAGTCTCCAATTGCAGAAGTGACAAAGAGTCCTGTGGCACCTTAAAGACTAACTAAAATTTTAGAGCAT
>ML677334.1:65925510-65992569 GCA_007922305.1 Dermatemys mawii
TGCATCCGATGAAGTGGGTATTAACCCACGAAAGCTTATGCTCTAAAATTTTAGTTAGTCTTTAAGGTGCCACAGGACTCTTTGTCACATGTGCTGGGTCATCATCAGAGACTTCTATAATATGAAATATATAGCAAAATGTGGGTAAAACAGAATAAGAGATATGCAATTCTCCTCCAGGAAGTACAGTCACAAATTTAATTAATGCATTATTTTTTTAAATAGCATTATCAGCATGGAAGCATGTCCTCTGGAATGGTGACCGAAGAATGAAGGGGCATATGAATGTTTAGCATATCTGGCACATAACTACCTTGCAATGCTGGCTACAAAAGTGCCATGAGAATGCCTGTTCTCACTTTCAGGTGACATTGTAAATAAGAAGCAGTCAACAGTATCTCCTGTAAATGTAAACAGACTTGTTTGTCTTGGCAATTGGCTGAACAAGAAGTAGGACTGGGTGGAGTTATAGTTCTCAAGGTTTACATTGTTTTGTTTTTGAATGCGGGTTATATAACTAAAAATCTACAATTGTAAGTTACACTTTCACAATAAAGAGATTGCACCACAGTACTTGCATGAGGTGAATTGAAAAATATTTTTTCTTTTCTCATTTTTGACACACACACATAGATATCTGGATAGATTTCTCTCATAGGACAGATCCTTTAGTCCTCAGTTAGGCAAAAATCCCTGATTTTTGTCCGTTATTTGCTCTTGACACAATAAACAAGGCTTAATTGTGTATATACTGCTACTCTGGTTCAATTCCAGAAGCTTCTAAAATATAGAACACTCTGAGCTCCACTAGAGGGCTCATAAATTATTTAAAACAATACTACCCTATTCCTGTACATTATCACTCTTCCATTGATTTTGTAGTGTATGAGGGCACTTCCTAAAGGCTTAATGCAGCAGCCAGTTAACCTTGACCTATTAGCAACATTTTGGAGCAAGCCTCTCAGTCTGGGTAGAAAGATCTAGGCTAGCTTGGGCTGGCGCCTGGGCTCTGAAGCCACAACCTCAAACAACTATCTTTACATCAGTTTTGAGCACTAACGTGAGCCGTGCTAGCTTGTGTCTGTCAATCCAGACCAAGAGGCTCTCTCAAAAATGCTGTAGACGTACCCTTAGAGGGAGCAGGGAAACTATAAAGGCAGCAAGGGAGAGTAGTGGAGGGAGAAATACCTGGGTGTGAGCTGGAGCCCTGCCGACAGATCTGTATGTGGAAAATCTTGATTGCAGTTGCAGCTTTTGTTCTGCAATGGTTGTTTTTGTTCTGCTTGGACTCTTTGTAAGTTCTCATAAAGATGGCCCTGGCAAGAAGTGACTGACTGCCTGACCATTTTATTTGTTGGGGAAGGGAAATCAATGCACAATCCACACAAAGATTTACCTAAGTAATACCTGCTGGACCACAATTGGTTAGCTAGCCTTTTTATTCACACTTATCCATGTTATCTATCATTTATTGCTAATGTTTCCCCTCATTTAATACCCCTTCTTCCTTCCTTTCCTTTATATCTTAACTCCCCTTTTTTTCTTGGTTCCTTCTCTCCTATTTTTTCATTCATTTTATATTTGTTTCTTTTTCTTCATATTTAGCCCTTCTTTATTTTAGCCTTTCTGCCTTTATTTTCTTTTTTTCTTCATTTCTCTTTTTTCACATGTATGTATCTGCTATTGAAATCCCAGGAGGCATATTAGGAGGCCTGAGAGCTCACCTTGAACTAGAGAAATAGAAAAAGCTTGCTTGTGCTATAAACAAACTGCTAAATTTCAATTAATTGATAGAAATGCTTTCCCATGCCTTTAGGAAAGAAAGATGTACTACAGATGCAATATTCGCAATGAGGCAGAAATTTGAAAGAACGATAAGTAAGCTGCGATGTAGCATTTATTAATCTTGAGAGAGCTTATGATTTGGTTCCATGGGAGCTGGTGTTTGGAGTATTGAGATGGATAGGGATGGGCTGCAAGAAGTAGGGAAGATAGAGGAGTTGATGTGAGGGTCAAGAGCTAAGGTGGTAATGATCCATGGAATTTCAGAGAGTTTTAAGATGATGGTGTGTTTGAGACAAGGCAGTGTGCTGACTCCACTTCTCATCGTTCTAGTAATGGAGTTAATTAGCAGGAGAACCATGCTTGTGGGGAAGCAAAGAAAACTCACATGTATTGCTGACAGAATCTGGCCCTTTTGACTTACAGCACAGAGAAATTCGTAATTGTGGGATCAGACTAGGCATCTGTGTTTGAAGATCACGATTTGAAGGTAAACACAAAGAAATCTGAAGTAGAGAAGGTGGAAGAAGAGCTGTTGATTGAAGTTTCAGGAGAGAAGCTGAAGCAAAAGAAAGACTTTGTGCACTTGGGAAATGCACTTAGTACCATGGGAGAGAGAACTGAAAAGAAGAACCCAGTGTGCCTGGGCCTCAGTGAGAAAGCTGGCAGGAGTACTATGAGACAAGCAGTTAAGTAACAAACTAAAAGAAACAGAGTATGTTGTGTCTTTGACCCTGCCTAGTCTAGAAACAGTGTGTCCTACAGAAACGGAAAAAAAGAAGAAATGGGTAGTAGAAAATAACATACTGAGGAAATTAGCAGGCAAGCAGAGGGTAGATAGAGTGCACATGGAAGAAATCAGGGGAAAGATGAATTTAGTACTCTCAGGCTGGAGAGCACATATTTGAGGCAGGCTTAGAAATGTGATCAAATGGGTGAAGGACAACCATCAGACAAAGCATGGGAAGAAGAGAACACCAGGAAAGGATGTGGAAGACCTGGCATACAATGGAAATACCTTGGCAAGAGAAGTTTGAAGAGAAAAGGACTGGAACTCCGAGACCTAGGAACCTGTTCCATGGACCAGAAAAAGTGGCAAAGGATTGTGGGCACCTCCCACCCTGTGAAAACAGACAAGGAGTCAGTCACAAAGTGAAGTGAAGGAAATGCTTTTCCTGTGAATAACTTCAGCCAAAGTAGTATACATTAGAGGCTTTGATTATTTTGCTGTCAATTATACCAGTATCAGTCTGAAGTAAATACACTGGTATCAATGATGCTTCTCTGGTTTGACCCTTAGAGCAAAATCTGGTCCCATAATTCTATGAGAGACAAACATAAAAAACAACCCCCCATAAGTAGACTTGGCAGAACACATTTTTTCTGTATAATTTCAGTGGTTAATATTGTTTTGCTTTTAACTTTTTATCAATCTTAAATTTCTAGAGTTGCGGGAAATTATGGAGGGTCAGAGAATTATTTAATGACAGTAGATGTTTAGATTCAAAAAGTTAAAGCTGTATAACCCTTAAACCACAAATTGTCAACATCATGTGTCAAAATATACAAAGTAAATATCCTTAAATCAAACTCTAAGTTCTCAAGCAGATATTTCTTACTTTGCCTGTCTGTAAATTTCAGCTATGGATGGAAACATTTTTTTCACTTGTATGTATGGTGAAATTGACGTTTACTGATATTTATCGATAAAAATCTAATCCTTCCAAGTATACACAAATCTATATTTTGGTAAAATGTGTAAGATTTGAAACTTGCTGCAGTGACTTAAATGGTCTTCTTGTTCATGGTATGCCATTTAAAATTAACACTTTCTTAATAGCATTGGGGCCAATCAGACTTTCTCAAGTTGCATGCTGAGGACATCTCTGTATCCTAGCACCCCTTCCCTCTTGTAGATAGGGGAGGGGTGATCCAGCAGCCTCTTCTTATGAACCAGGAAGGGGTCACTTCTTGAGTGCTGGGATCTGCATGGAGGACGGTTATAATCTGGAAGAGGAGTAAATGAGGCAGGGCATAAAGCTATGGAAAGGAGGCACAGAGTCCTTGAAGAGCTCATGGAGGAGAAATAATACAGTTCCAGCTCCCGCGATACTTCTGGATCCCATCTCCATGGTGTGGCTCTCTTAAGGATCACCTCTGTGTTGTGGGAATCTTGCTGGAGGGAGCATCATTGATCTAGAGCCAGCACAGAATCTACTGCGGTGGCCTTGACCTTCTGTTAAGATCCATGTCGGAATCTGAGGGAAATGGAGGGGCCCTGCATCAATGCAAGTGAGCAATAACTGTCCCTTCCCAATGGAAGGATCAGACATGTCTCCCCAAGGTAAAATTTACATGGATGTCTTGCCCTTTTGCTCCCTCCTGTGGATATTCCTGCAGGAGACAGGCCTTCTCTTAATTTCAACTATAATATCACACCTCACACTACAAAGCCAAATGTTTTCCTCGTCAATAATACTTGAATGTCATGAAGAAACCACTTCAAGCCAGAAATTAGAGAAACAATCCCAGATATCTCAACTTGTATTATCATACAAGTATGGTTCAATTCATGTATTTATAATCATATGATGATTTCTCAGAGAAACTGCAACAATGATCAAAGGCAGATTATTGGGTAAATGCTTTATGGACCATGGTAACATGATACAAGAGAGAGAGAGGAGAATATTTTGAGCATCCTCTCTTAATGCCTCAAAAAGTAATAGCTGTCTTCAACTTCCACGGTCTTTCCTCAAGGGTCTGTGGCTTAACACATCCGTCTGTTCTAGTCAATATAAGTTCTTGTACTATGCTCATCACCATCACCTTCCAGTAGAGGGCTAAGTAACGTGTCTAATATCTGACACGTTTGTTCTCTTGTTTTCTCCCCAGGGGGAGAAACATACAGTGGAATGGTTTGTTTTGGAATTGTTTAAATAATTATATGTCCATACACACAAATTGCTATTTGCTAGAGAACAAGTTTAAAAATGAACCTTATACATACAGCGGAAGGTGATGAGATTTGTGACAGCCCTTATTCCTGTGGGAGTTCATTCCAGAGGCTTGGACCAGCACCTGAGAAAGCAATGTCTCCTGCAGAGATTAATTTACCTGATTGCAGAGAGTTCAGTTTTGTCAGAAGAACGACGTTGTCAAACAATGTATTCATCCCAGAACCTTAGTAATTTTTTAGATAATCTGGGGCACAGACCATTTAAGTGCCTTAGAAATAAGAATGGAGACCAGAAACCAGACATCTGTTTAAAATAAGATCTCATAATCACTGCCAAACAATGCTGTAAGACAAACATAAGAGAATTCATATGCAAAAGGTAGGAGATTCCATCTATTTTAATGTAAGAAAAGGTGAGATAATGCAGGGCTGATGCTGGTGGGCTTGGAAATCATGTCTATAGCCAGTAGACTTGAGAAACTGGTCTGTAGCAGTTCACTGAAATGAGGATTTTACTGCTGCACGGCTTCTGAGGTCACTGACAGTTCGCATTACCTACCCTGTCAGTACCATTCCTACAACCCAGACTGAATCTGGCTAGTTCTCAATTGGACATTTTTTTTTTAATGAAAACATATTTATTATTTGTTATGCTTGCATCCAAACATTGGTGTTTGTTATATTTCAGTTAGGAAAGAGAGGGGGTTTTAGTGATAAATGTCAATGTTTTGAATTTCCTACAATTAGGCATTAAGAGTCTGATCCACAACCCATAAATGTCAATGTGAATCCTTCCGTTGACTTTAGTGGGTTTGGGATAAGAGTCTGAAGCTGTATTGTGCTGTACCAACCTCAGTCTTCTCGGAGTGGTTGCATAGTTGCAATAGTTAAACTAGATTAAATGAGAGGTTTTATTAAGAGGAGAGAGGATTAGATAGCTGGCTAACTGAAATGGGAAAAGGCAATCTACTGGTCAAATTCATACTACTCAGTCACATGATCTGTATTCAGCCAGTTTCTAGCTCCATGTCAAGGCATGGCTGTTATTGATTCAAGGAGCCTTCTTCCTTTTGCCATGGGTCTCATCTTCTTTAACACATGATAAATACTGTTTCTACTAAAAGTATCTGAAGCCTTCTTGCCTTCGCATTGGAAGACCAGCATCAGTAGATCAGTGGTTGTTGATCTTTCCATATTGTAAATCCATGCTACAGCAGAAGAAATGCCCTTCTCCTCCTCTCCCACTTCCCCCCACATTCCTATCTACCCATAAAGAAAAGGAGGCTGGCTGTGACCCCCTGGACCTGTTTGTGATACCCAGGCTGAGAATACATGTAACCGAGAATGAGAATTAATGTTCCATGCTGGATTACAACAGACAATGATTTTCATAAATTTTCTCAGTGACAAGTAAAAAAATCATGCAACTTCTGTTCTGTATTTGCTTTCAAGTCATGCTTACAGACACCATGAGCATAGGTCAAAAAACAAATCAATAAGAGTCTCATTATAAGGCAGGTAAGCCAGTGAAGTGAAAGGCAGATCAAAGATTTAATTGCTGCCTATTAAATAAATTGGAAGGGAATATAAATGAGTTTTAGCACAGCATGATAAAAAGATCTGGTTTTGTTCCAAATAAAATTGCTTTTTTATCTATCAAATTGGCAAATACATAGTGTGACAAAGCTCCAAGAGTGTACTTGTGGGTCCTGCGCTTCCTGGCAGATTTAGGGGCCTCAGAAACTCATCTAGGCCCCAGAGTGACCTCCCTTTCTCAGTATAATTGGCAAGAGTCACTGCCTAGTGAGTTACCTTCATCACAGGCCAGTATGGAAGATGGAAAAGGGGGGAGCCCGGGCCCGCCCTCTACTCCGGACTCCAGCCCAGGGACCCTAATAGTATCAGCTAAGATGGCTGACCTTTTAGGCACAAAACACAATACAATTCCCTGGGCTACTTCCCCACAGCAGTCCCTGCTTCTTCAAACTCCACTTCACCCTTACCTCAGGGCCTCCTTCCTTCTGTATGATATGTTGTCCTACACTCAGTCTCACCAACAACACAACTTCCTCTCACAGCTCCTGACACCCACAGCCCACCTGACTAACTGGGAGGTTTTTATCTGGTTTCAGCCAGTCCCTGATTGGCTTCAGGTGTCCCAATTAGGCTAGCTGTTTCTACTCCTTTCTAGAAGGTTCTTAATTGGCCCCAGGTGTCTTGATTGGCCTGGAGTAGCCTTTGTTTGGCTATCCAGGGAACAGGGACCTGCACATCCTCAGACTAATATACCTGCCTTCCAGCACTCTCCTATATCCTTCTGGTCTGACTCCGTCACAATAGTCAATTTCTTTCTGATTTTTCTGATATAGGGTAACATCTAGATTTGCAATTGTTTTGAATAGTATTCAGATTTAATGAAGAAAACTTCTTTAATCTGATCAATTACTAATGTACAGTTTAGGTAGGAAAGCATAATTAGTTGGCCTTTGCAGAACTGCAGAGCTTTTCAGAATCCTATGTATTTCCTTTCTAGTCGTGATTACAGAATTATGACATCTGTAATGATGTCAGATGTAAATACTTCAAATGAAAAAAAATCAGAAATCCGTTAGAAAATCAGATCTACAAAAAAGTTATATTTTGAAGGTCTCTGTCCCTCCCTGTTTTTTTTATATTACCGGACACTTAAAGAGATCTCTCTTTCCATTAAATAATGCCATCTTGAATTTCTAATGATTAGAGAGTTGTGGTGGTTGAATTCAGAGGTGTAACAACTGGAAGGAACTTTGGCTTACCTATTTTTTATGAAATTACTCATTGACTTTAAAACTCAATCCTGTACCAATAGAGCTAAACAAATGTGCATAGCTTACAATCTCACCTGCTATATTTTTATTGAAAATCGAATTGTAATTGAAAATTCTGTATAGCTGAAAGATCTTTGTTCTTTTACTCACCTGCATTTCTTTCACTTTCATATTAGTTTTTATTTTTAAAAGATCTATTTCCCATTGCAAAGAGCGACTGAAATGCCTAATAGCAGAAGAATTTCAAATTCACTTTTATTTCTAGTTCTGTTCTCTTTTTATCCTTCTAGGAAAAATACTTGAAGCCTTTGATCATTGATCCTGATAACCCTGAGAGGTACTCGCACGTGCTTGTGGACCCCAACAAACTATACAATGTGGTGAAAAAAGCTCAAGAGCAGAAATCCCGCCAGGAAGTTAGCCTGTTGAATGGACTCATAGATCTCGTGTTCAGCACTCAGGAGCTAGCAGAAGCCCAATGGGCTGGGGCTGAAAGGGAAGGATAAAGAAGAAAAGGCCCTCAACAGGATAAAAGTATCAGCCTGTGAAGGTAAATATTATTTTTTAAAACCAAATGATTGATTTGATGTAGAAACAGGTCTTAACCAGAACAAAGGAGCCTGAATACCCCACGAATGGGGGTAAGTGACGCCCATTCTTGGCTGGAGTTATTCCTGATTTACACTGGTGCAAATGGAAGAAGAATCAGGCTCCCCCTTTCTAACTGAATTGATCAGTTGGTGTTTTCTGACATGTCCAAAAGAGCACAGATTTGTTAATGAACAATGTAACATCCCCTGAGCTGCATTGATCTTGTTGAGTTGTATTTTCTAGCAATGATTTTTAGCTTTCTCTCACTTAGTAGCTTCTCCCCTTCTTCTCTCAAGGAACAGTCTCTCATTTTATCTCCCACTGCTAGTACCTCATAGTCTTTGTGTCTCTGTTTCTTTAATCCCCCCTTTAAATCACACCCCCAGTTACTATTTTCTGAGTCTGTTCTCTCACTCTCTCAGCTTTCTGGCTCTCTAGACCCCCTACACTCTTTATGTACTTAAACTTCAAGACCATCACCCTCTTCCTTCTGCTCCTGTTTCTCCTCCTTAAGTAGATTAAAATTACCTAATGGAACCGGGATAAATATTTAGAAAACAGGCACGGTGACTCCTCTAATCTTTATATTTTAAAACTTCTAGAAACATTCAGCAGTATCCCTGCACCTATCTGAGATCCGATCACATGCATTAATGCACCTCCAATGCAGCAGAAAGGATTAACCCTTTTGATCATTATGAATTATTTACAGAACTGATTTGTTTTATACATGGCACAAAAGAACTAGCTCAACCCACTCCATTCATACCTATGCTTCTGATACTGTTGCACATGTGCTCATGTTTGTAACAGGATGATCTGCACCTTTAAGGGACTATTTAGTGATAGAGACCCTTTTAACAACAGGGATTTGGGCATGGGTGAAGGGATTATTGGACTCCACCGGAAGGGACCAGGTGACTACTGTAAAGGGCTGGCAGCTTATTTGAAGGAGAGCTGCAGGAAAGAGGTTGTCCTTTGTGGCAGACCCTAGAGTGGGGGGACGTGCAAGGGGGAAAGTCTCTGAGCCCCTGCAGCCTGATTTGGTCAGCGGATGTTTGTTTTGTATTATCTTGACTGATTTTGTGTTTCAATATTAAACTGTCCCCTGAAGAAAGGGTGTAAACAGACTATTAGTGTGGTTTTTTAATACTTCCTGAGCTGAGGAGACAGGCCAGCAGTTTACAACTGGTCTACACTGGACTTAATTTCTTAACATTTTCCACTGTTTCCTACCACCGGTTCAGCTCTCCCAGTTGGAGCAACAGCAAGAGTGCTAATGTAGGGATATGTTGGCTGCCAGTGTCCTAACCACAAGGTCATCTAAACCTGCTCTGAGCTAGCAAGCACACAGCTCAGGGTCTTCAGACATTTTCATCCATGCAAGCGCAGAAGGCAACTAAATGCTACCATCTGCTCTCTGGCACTGCGTTTGCTCAGGGAGCCAGAAACCAGACACCTGTGTGAAATAAGTTTTTATAATAAATAATTGCCAAACAATGTTGTAAGAAGGATGTGAGCAAATTCAAATGAGCAGAAGGCAGGAGATTCCTTCATCTCTTTCAAAAGTAAAGGTGTGATAACACATGCAGGGCTGGGGCTGACAGACTTGGGAAATCATGCCTGTGGCCAGTAGACTGGAGAAACTGGTCTGTAGCTGTTCACCAAAGTGCTGATATTACTGATCCACTGCATCTGATGTCACTGTCCATTTGAACTACGTACCAGGTAAGCAGCAATAGTTCAGCTAAGACCAAACCCTGGGATAGGTCTAAACTGCACAGTTAACTTTTCCTAAACTGCTCTATTTTTCATTCGTGAATTTGAGTTCCTGTTTTGTTATGGCCATAACAATTCCTTCCACTTAGGGCTTGTCTACACTACCCGCTGGATTGGCGGGCATCAACTGATCCAGCCGGGGGGTCGATTTATCGCGTCTATTCTAGACATGATAAATCAACCACCGAGCGCTCTCCTATCAACTCCGGTACTCCATCGGAATGAGAGGCACAGGCGGAGTCGACAGGGGAGCATCTGCCGTCAACTTACTACAGTGAAGATGCTGCGGTAAGTAGGTCTAAGTATGTTGACTTCAGCTACCTTATTCACGTAGCTGAAGTTGTGTAACTTGGATTTGGTCTACACTAGCAGGTGTGGGGTGGAGGCGTCGACCTAATATACGCAAATTTAGCTAAGTGAATAACATAGATGAACTCGGCACATCTTAGGTCAAATTACCTGGCATCCTCGCAGTGGCAGTGGGCTTCCCCCGATGACTCTGCTTGCATCTTTTGGCGAGCTGGAGTTCCGGAGTTGATGGGAGCGCCTTTTGGGGATCAATTTATCACATCTTGATGAGGCGGGTAGTGAAGACATCCCTTAGATCGATTTTCCCCCCCCACCCAGCGTAGTCCAGATCTTAATGTCCTGTCCACTCTTATTTATATACACGTGCCTCAGACTTGCAGTGGAACACATTTTCCAGAAATAGAAGTTTCTTGTACAACTTTTCTAGTGACATGGCTAAATCCAAGTTTGCTTACTATGCAGAATCCTGTCCCTATTCAGGGCACCATGTAAACATATATTTAACTTTAAGCACATTGACTTCAGTGAGACTTAAGCATATGCTTCAAGTTAAGTATTGATTTAGTTGCTAAATTCTTTTCTGAATCTTAGCCATACATAAAACTGTATAATTAAAGTCAATTACCCTTCTACTTAGACTTTGTTAAAGTATGGTGAAACAAATTATTCAGCTGCAACTTTCTGAGATTTTATTATTAATGTGTCTTATAAAATGTGTAGGACATTAATCAAATCAATGATACTTTTAAAACTATGTGACCCCATTTCACCTTTATGTATGTAAATAGATTTTAATTGCAGCTCCTTCTTATAGCAAACGGCATTAAATCTGAGTGGGAATGTAACCGTAAACCAAAATAAAAATATCGAATTGTATATTTGATACTGCAGGTGATCCTGTTGCCCAGGATAGTAAGTGACTCAGTAGAGGAAGTCACTAACAGAGCAGTGAGTTTATTTAAAGCCAGTTTCCCTCTCTGTGGTGTTTGGTTTGGTTTGGAAGAGACTTGATCTTCCTATAATTTAAGCTTCATTCCATAAACATAGCCTTGGCTTTCATTCTGCTTCACTCTTTCCTTACTTCACATTTTCCGGACATTTCTGCCAAGCTACATTTACTCTTTTTCATAGCAGATTACTGCCAGCTATCTCTTGGGTTCCCTTACACTATATCCCTTTAAGTACCATAACAGGTCTTTTGAGCAACTCTTCCCTTTGAACTGTGAAAGAGCAGCAGAGAAACTCCCAAGTTCTGGGAACTGGTAGTCTGGCAGCACCTTGTTCATGTCATAAATCAGGCTGACAGATCACTAAATATTATTTAATATGGCCTGTATTGAAATGCATATTGACATTGGAAAAGCCCTTTTTCTTTTTTATCCCTCAGAACTTTCCCATGATTTTCTTTTCCTGTCCAAAGATGTGGCTGGTGAATTTTCATTGGCTATAGGAAGTTGAAATATTACTCTTCATCATAAGTTAATTTCTTTTATAATACTCTGTCTGTGTACACACAGTGGCTGATTAGAAAAGGGTTGTGTTCTGCTTCATCCTAACATTTGAACTAAGCAAAAAGCATGAGCAAAAGGGAAGGGGATTTATTTTCTCATTAACAATGTGTCCCCCATCTTGAAAAAAAAAGTGTAATATAAGGCCTCAAGTTTTTAAAGATATATACAGCATATGCATGTTTAATAATTAATTTTAAGGTCTGCCTGAGTGAACTATAGATCATGTAATTATAGAAATTAAATAGACAAGATTAACTGGGCCACAGTTTCAAAAGGTAGAAGATGTGGCATAGCTGGTTAAACAGGTTGCAAAATCAGTGGCCACTGGGGTTCCCTGGATTATGGAACTTCCCACTGGAGAGTGTCCATTCATGACCCAGGCACATGAGAGTTCCATCTGAAGCCAAGGCTTGTATACACAGCCTTGCAGTGTGGGCAGAGGGTTGCACTGTAATTGCCCCATGTAGACCCTGACAGCATGAGCTAAAAAGTACCTACTTGACGGTAACATAGTCCTGTTTGAAATGGGACTAGCTACATACTTCACGTTTACATAGTTCACGGGACTACATATATGCAAACTAGGTACCTGTTACTTTGGCTAGAAGGATCTGCACGGGGCAGTAAAAGTGCAACACCTTAGTGTGCTCTGCAGTTCACATCCCCATGGTCGGCATTGCAGGGCCCTGTAGACACATCCTGAGAATTGACAAGATCTCAATGCAGTGATTATGAGGCTGCTGAATTGCCTCTCAAGCCTGCTGGGATATCTCAGGCTGGGCTCCTGACACCAAGTAATAGATCAGAGTTGCTGTGGAACTTGACCACTGAGAATGAACAAATTGATGTGGAGAGCTACAAATTCAATTCTGCTGCTGCGGTGGGATGTCCCTCCATTATCAAATTCCTTTGCTGTCTGTTACAATGCTTGGCTTTAGGGCCCTGTCTGTTCCGCTGCCTATGACACATCAGGAAATGAAGAAGTTCCATTCATTAGCCTCTAATACCTCACGTGTATAATTCACACATTTGTCCAGCAACTCCACATGTCAGAAATCCAGTAATATAGTTAACTTTATTAAACCACTTCTGGCTCTGTGCTAGCTAAAAATGCCAAACAGAAGGTTGGTTGTGAAGCAAAACTTGGTTCTAAGCTTGAGAATGTTTACAAAACATAATCAGGTTGTCAGAAGTCCATTAAAAAAAACTTGTGTGTGTATGTAAACAGATATGGTCATTTGTGGAACTCCATTTTTGCAAATGCTGCTAAGTGATGATAAAATGGCAGTGTAACTGTTTGTGTAAACATAGCACTTATAAAAGTCAGGACCTTAATAGCATTGACCAAGGCAGGCTTAAGGTGGGTAAAACAAAGCTTAGTCCTCCAAAGCTCCACCAAAGCTGTGCAGCACAATTGCCATTCTTGTTTAAGCTGGGCATGTCTGGAGAAAAAGCTGCTGATTCCAGTTCTGCAGACATTTTGGGGAGAAGACCATCACACTGATTTATAGTCCTCATGGCATAAGATAAAATATGAATCTAGAACAAAAGAGGTGACTGGCTAGTGCACTAATTCACTGTGCCAGCTGGTACTTGTTGATTTAGAAAGTGGCTTTTTGACCAACAACATGGGCCAAATCCTGGAGGGCCATATTCAGTCCTCATTCAGACAAAATACCCATTGAAGTCTATTCATGTTCCTATCTAACTGCCTGATCCAAAAGCATGAAATCATTGCAGTCACAGAGATCATTTGGATCAGGCCCAAAGTGAATCTTCTGTGATTTCACACCCCCTAGATTTCATTTTGTGAAATTTCTATAAAATAGCTATTTTTGCACTGAAAGCCTAAAGGTAGTAGGCGTTCTAGCTGAAGACTGTGTAAAAACTGAGGAAGGCCTTCATGCTGTGTGTCATTAATACTAGCTTTGTGTCTTCCAAACTCTTTCCCGCTTCTTTGTGGTGAAAATGAATGGAAGAAGTGTTTGAGAGCACTGCAGTGAGACGTAGCCCCACTGAACAATCAAGTTACTAATATACTCTATAGGATTATGTGATGCTATCCACTCAAGAACAAATGGTTTACGATATACAAAAAGACTTTATCCTATTAACCAATTTGTTTGTAAGAACTTTCTTTTTCAGCAGTGGAGTTCTAACAGATTCAGAAAGGTGCTCTCTCAAATATTAACAGTTGTGACACACTTATGCTGCTGTAATTAAGGTTGAGTTGAAGTTTCTAAAGTGTATCCCTTGAGAGTCCTTATGACTCAGACTTAGTGCATTTTCCTCTGGTCTAAAGTTAGGCATTCAAGATCTCAACTTGGAACACTTTTATTTTTGCTTTCCTAAGAGTACGGAAAATTTGGTCCAGCCATTTTAAAATTATACTGTACTCACAAAAAAAAATATATAAAAATAAATAGAGCTATTGCATGAGATTGGGATGTTTTCATGTATTTGAACCTTGCTTCCATAAAAAAAAGAAATATTGGCAAGCTGTAAGTCCATAATAAGTTGGTATTTTGGAGAATGGAAATTTAAAATGGGCCTTTGAAGAACATTTAAATACATATTTACTCAAGAATCCAAAGTGGCTCAGGAGAAGGAACTATTCTAGTTTGTTGGATAGTGCTATGGGTTTACAGCTGCCTAGAATATATGTTTACCTGATGGAATGTTCTGGTCTCTTAGAAAATAATGTATAGTGTATGCTTGGTTTTACTTATATAAAGGAAAATATAGTCACAATATATTTTAACTAACCTGAAAAAGCAAGGTCCTTAGTCCTTGTTTTTGTTGTTGGGGGGTCTTGCCATGCTACCTTGTGAGTTAATGCAAGGACAGTGAATCTGAATTTATAAATGAGCAGTAAGAACTGGAGTTATAGTCATTAGAAAAAAAGAAAAACAAAAGGGGAAATGACAGATGTTTTGAAATATTGAAGGTGAAAGGGAATATTGGTGCCAAAAACCTTTCCAAAAGTAATGAGTTGAAAACCAAGATATAAAACGAAGAAAAGATCAAAAAGGAAGGGAGTTTATATTTCCAGACTTTGTCCAAAACCCACTGAAGTCAATGAGAGTCTTTTCTACTATCTTCAGTGGCCTTTGCATCAGTCTCTCTCCGGACAACAGATAATTAGGTCCTAATTCAGCAGAGCTCTTAAGCGAATGATTAACTCCGACTGAGGTAAATGTGATTTAAGCATCTGTTTAAAAGTAAGCCCAAGTTTACGAGCTCTCCTGAATTGAAGTCTTAAATGCTAAATGCAGGCAGATTAGATTCATGGGGTCTCCACCTCAGGGAAACGGTCTTTAATATCCTTACATTCTAGTCTACTCTAGAAAAATTACCTTCTGTTGCCAATGGATGCTAAACTACACGAAGCAGAAGCCATTGTTAACTGCAAGCATAGATGAGGATAGATCATGCTCAGCACCATTATGAAAAACTGGGATTAAGAATTAATCTGTGCAGGGGGCTTTTAAACAAATGGAATTTAATTTCCAAATAAGGGAAGGTATGGCCAGGTGAAAATTGTGAAACACTAAGTGGCAAGACTATACAGGTAGCAAAAACACCTATATTAAATCCCTAAAGTTATGTTTGAGCACCTAAATCAGTTACCTGCTTTTTTCAAAAGTGCTAAGAGCACAGAAGCTCCCACTGAAGTCAAATAAAATGCCTAGGTACTTGGCATTTTTGAAAATCACGACACCAATTTAGGTGCCTACATATTGCTTTGGGAGCTTAACTTTACATGATCATTTTTGAAAGTCTTGCCTAGAAGCTGTAATCATGAACACATACAAACAAGTTAGACAAATCATTGTTATGGTCTGAGAACTCCATTGAAGTCATGTATATATTAGATTAACATATTTCTGATTTTCATCTGTGTAGGTTGGATCACAATCAGGCTATTAGGATCCAACTTTACCTTTTGATGTTAGCACAGATTTCCTCCTGACTGCCAAGAGAGCTGTTATACACCAACACATCAGAGGGTGGGAGCTGCAGATGAGAGGTAGAGGGAACTCTGGAAAAAGAAAATGCTAGATGGATAGTCAGTTTGCCTAGGTATTTGAGTCCTTCAACCCCAAACTTGTACTGTAGCATACACAAGCCTTTGCTTCCAGTTTTCTGGTTTGTGTCAGGATGATACAGCACTAATGTTATTTGAACCAGACTCTTTAATAAACTATAAATCTGTGAACATAGGTGAAGTTCTAAAGCACATTGTTTTCGGTTCTTATCTATTACGGCACATTTGCTGAATTTTACTCCTTCCAGCTCCAGTGGCTCAAAAAGAAAACACAAAAGAATTTCTTGTTTCAATAGTACTTGGAAAAATGAGCTGAAACTGTGATATTTGTGAGACATGAGAGCATACAGCTTAGATTGCTATTATTATCCAATGCTGGGTTCATAGTCCTGGACCATATGCTTAAAATATTGCTAACCCCCTCATGAATATAATTTCAGTAGAAATGTGGTAATCTGTTGAAACAAATCTACACAGAACATTATGGTATAATTGAAGTTGTTTAATTGCCTGTTATATCCTTTAACTGATCCCTCGAAACACTGTTAGTATTTAATGTAACAATTCTGTAATAAAAAGAGATGAATTTATTGGGTGAAAGGACAACCTTCCCTTTCATGAAATACAACTGGCAGATGGAATATGAAATAAAGTACCTCGAGCCAGCTTTTACTATACCTGCACATGAACTCACTTACTCTGAGACATTAAAAATATGTTTCTTTGGAACATTTACAGTCTGTTGAAGGATCTGCTCCGCCTCCAGGTCCACAGTGATACAGATGCTCTGCAATTCTAATACATTGTATTGACCTCCAATGAAAAAGGGTTGTTGTAAGGGAGAATGCACCTCCACATGTTAAAATTCATTAAAAAAGTTTAATAAGTATGAGGAGGTAAAGTGGGAGTTCCTCAAATCACTCTGGCTGGTGCCTTTTATACATGCCTAGAAAGAGCTTTGACAGGATTATGTAAATACATATAGCGTCTGTATTGTGATGCTCAGGGAATAAATTGCAGAGCCACAGGATAAATTATGATGCACACTTCGACCATCTCACCTGGCCTCTGCCCAACAATCCATTTCCTTGGCATTTATTCTAGCATTCCAGCCCTCTGAGCAGCTTCAAACAACATCCTGCTAGAGACATATTTCCTCCTCCTCCAAATGTGGAATTTCACCCTTACCCTCAGATTACACCTGCCCAAGACCCATGGTGGACAAGAGTCAGTCCTGGCTCAGTAACTGTTTTTCTCTACAGGAAAAAAAATCTGACTGCTTTAGAAACCATTATTTCAAACCATAAAGGGAGGGAAACAAGAGATTTATACCAGGAGAAAATCTCCATTTGCTATTGGCACCCAGCACTCTTCTCTACCGTTGAATTGGCCCAAATGTTGGACTTTAAAATTCTGACCCCCTCTTTTTTTTAAAGCTATGTTAAGAGATTTTGTGGTTCTCTCTAAGCTCTGCAGTTAGATGATAAATAAGGCCCTGAACTGCAAACACTGACACATAACCTTAACTTAATCTGAGTGAGTATTTCCACTGAAGTCAATGGGACTACTCAGGTGTTCATGTATGAGACCTACCCTACTGTCAGATCTCAGATCCTGGGCACTCGCCCAGGTATCTACACTGCAATTTGATAGCCCTGCAGTTCTAGACCCATGACCCCAAGTCAGCTGACCCAGGCCAGCTACAGCCATGCCATGGGTCTTTTATTGCAGTGTAGACATATCCTGTGATTCAGATTCTTTGCAGGTCCTGGGCCTAAGACATCTGGCCTTATAGGCAAATGGATGCATGAAATAATCTCTCAAATATCCTTCAAATAATATTTCGGTAATAGATGTGGCACTCAGACTGCGTGATGGTGTTGTACGGAAGTTTTATCAGCACTCATTTGGGATGAACTGTGTAACTCAAGTTTTGGGTTCACTTCTTGGGTATAATGTGGACACTGGTCATGCTGATAAAACCTTTACATTGCCATGTGTACTCTCTGTGCATGTGTCAATGTTCTTCTGAGTAAATTTTGGATCCTCAAGTGACAGATTACATAAAAGTTGATGATCATTGCTAGGTCTTCATCACTAGTATTTTAGCAGGTGGGAGTATTTGAATGCTACAGTTTCCAATTATTTCATCAAAAATCCAATGCCTATCCAAAATAGTTAGGTAAATTCAGCACCAGATGCTTCACTGTCTCATACATTTATTTATTCATATAAAATAATACTAATAGTTATCTTTACTGCTCGATATAAAATACTGTCAATGTTTATATTCAACTAGACTGCCCAAAATTACTTACCAGAACAAATCTAGTGCACCTGCTTTAGTGCTTGCTTATAGTACTGAGTGGCAGATGTTTTGACATGCTTGTTTCCAGCAGAGTTTGAGGCGAGTTAGAGCACTCAGGGAACAGATGTTAATTGTGTGAAGCTCCATTAGAGCACTGATTATATTGCAAGTTCTTTTCACTCTCACTCTTTTTACTTATTGACTTCTGAGATCATCTCTCTCCATTTCTGTGACAGCTTTTTTAAGACAAACATGCACTGCAGAAGGCTGGAAAGAGCTGAGCCAAGTTGAATTCCGAAGAAAATTCACAGCAAAGATTTGTAATGCCCGGCGGGATCTGAAAAACTCCATGCAAAAATCCTCTTGAAAACATTCTACCTCCGAGGACTATGGGCCTTTGATAAGTAACTCCAGATAATCTAATAATTATCATCTGATTGGGTTTTCACATGGCATGTTAAGAAACTTCGTACTTCTGTTGAATAACTTGAAAAAAATCAATTATGGAACAATCTAAGAGATTTTTGGGCCATCAGACTGCCTCAACGAAACTAACCATATCATTCTGCATAGAGTGCCTCAAGCATGGATATGAATGAGGAGACTATGCATTAGAGAGAGATTCTTTTTTACTACCTACTGTTACAGTTATTTTTAAAGAGTTGTTGGGATAGTAAATTTGAACAAAAGAATTGCATTTCTTTAGCTAGTTATCGTCATCCCTTACAATGCGTTTTCTGTTGTGTCTGAGGATAACTGCATGATAGAGATCAGAGGGGTAGCCGTGTATAGGGTGCCTTGGTCTTAGCACTTTGAGTGTTGGGGTTTTGTTCTTCAGTCCTGCAGCCTGTATATATTGCTCATGAAACTTAACTGTAACTGCAGACACCAATTACATGCTGGAAATCATCATCTGAGAAAATGAGTGATTCAAAATAAAATCTCTGTGATCAGCTTTACTGGTGAGTGAGTAATATAAGTGGGCGCATGGAAATGGAGTCCTCCTGGAAAGGCTCTGCAAAATGCACCTTGTGAGCTAATTATGCACAAAATGGCATTTATGAACACGGAACCGAAAATGGAATGCTCGGCCACAATAAGTGGAAAGGTGATTGCTCAAGTCAAATCTAAGAGGAAATGGTATAATGAAGCAACTGTTTGATCAAAGTTCTGCATTGTTTTAAATTGTAAGTTCCCCAGCTGGGAATCTTAACCCAGGCAGAGTCCAAACTACCCACATAAACAATGGTTCTTTATTCAACCTGGAGCCTCAAAGGCTCTTAAACAGTAATTCTAATCTTCTGCAATGGAACACTGAGGAGTGGCAGGGAGTAATACATATGCAAGGCTCCAGCTCTTATAATAGAGCATGTACTAAGATGGACGTAGAAGCATCAGTCTCCTTTTACAGGATTCACACTAGTGCTCTCATTACAAGGCACACATACATTTTCTTAATATTTACATGATTTTTTTTCCTTTACACACTGGCCATCCAAAATTAAAACCTCTCTGCATTTTATGTGTGTGAGATGAGTTATTTTGTGACTACGTTGGTACATTGTAGATCAACTATATCTTCATGCCACATCTTGCCTCTTCTGCACCAAAATGTGAGAAGTGACAGGTCATTTGCCTTCACAACACTTTTCCTCCTTTACTGAGGGTCTAGGGGTCTGAGATCCACACTGACGGAGCAGGCAAACTACATCATCCACAGCAGTCAGGCAGAGATTAATCCCTGCATTTGAGGCTGCTCTACCTTTTCCCCTGCATTACTGGGGCATCTGACTCCATCCATCTAAGGAGTGGCCAAGGGCAGCCATTGGCAGGAAAAGCCATAGTAACGGTGCTGCTGGGGAGTGTTTCCCCAAAGTCAGTGCAGAGGCACTGACATTCTACACATAGCTGTGGGCTCAATCCTGCAAAGTGGTGAGCATTCCTGTGAGATGTTGTGGAGTCAGTGGGAGTGGAGGGCACTTAGTACCTTGAAAGACCTATGGGGCAGATTTTCAAATGTTCTGCATCCACAACTGGGGACAGATTTTCAAAAGAAATATAGGACCCTAAAGTGGGTGCTCATCACGCAATATGTGGCGAACTGTTTTGAAAATCTGTCTGACACTGTCGCTGCTGAACACTCTTGAAAATGTGGATCTATGTGGCTTACACAGAAGTGCCAAATGTCTTGGGGTCTCTGCGCATTCCAGGGGAGCCACTGTTTTGAGGGGACAGAGCTAGAGCTCATTAAATAGTGGCAAATTTAGCCCCACCAAAGAATTTTGATGAACTGCATAAAGATAATAGAAAGTTGCAGGAGTTTCTTGCAAAATCCACATCAATGTTTCCCTTCAAATTTCCGGAATTTAATTAAGTTGGGTAGTGGCTTTATCAGTCTAGATCTTCCCTGATAGACTTATTTTTGTGTTCCTTGCTTGAGCTTTCTAATAACTCTCACTCTTTTTTATTCAATGCAGAGCTTTTCCTCTTTTCTCTTGAGAACTTCCTTGAGTATGGTCACATGACCTACTTTAATAGGTCTACCCTTATTCAGGTGATTGCTTAGACCTTCCAGGTGTTTCTCATAAGAAAGACAGCAGCCACCCTTTAGGTAATGGATACTAGTCACACAGCATTCTTCTGGCTAAGAAAACCCTGAGTTTAGGTAAGCTTTGTGGGGAAACTTCCAAATGTGATTCTAGAAACTTAGTGATGATGAGGTGATTTTTTTCCCCATAGAAGTTGAGAAATAAAGGAGCATTACTGTGTACAGATTATGATAAGGCAATTCTCTCTTCTCATACAAGGGTATTGTGATTCTAGGCAGGTCTTGTTTCTTTGTATTAAGCAATGTGCATGAAGGAGCTCTGTGGAAATTGTACCTAATAAGCAAACTTCTGTAACTAGTGAGGTTTGGCAAAAGTCTCATTGATTTTAATACAATGGGGATTAGCTCTGTTTCTTATTTGGCCATAAATTAGCATTCTCTCTTTGTGCACCTGGTGTGATCAGGATTGTGGTTAGCTATTGTGTTTATATTAGTCTGTCTTCCTTTCTTTATTTTAACTGGTGGCTAAAACTACTGGGAATCTAAATGAGGCCCTGGGGGAAAAAATTGATATGAGCACAAAGTGTAATGCTGGTTAACAGAGCCTGTTCTGTGACACTATGTATCCTACGTATAATTGACAAGATGTAAACAGTTATATTTAATAATTGCTTGTTGCACAGTTTGCAATACAGCATGCTTTTTTCCAAAATATTTTAGAAAATAAGGCTAATACATAAATGCCTAGAAAATATCATTCTGAGGTATGCATCACAAGAAATAATGCTATATAACTCAGTATATTACATACAATTGCACCAATGATTTATGTAAGTATATTTGTTATTGCTTAATTTTGGAAAATCTTTTGTTATTCAGAGCCAGCTATTGGCAACTTCATTTTTGTGACTGAGCTTGACCTTTCAGAAGCAAAGTTCTCGATTTTTTTAAAAAACCCACTATAACCATAGAAACAGCATCCTATGTACTAACTAATGTTTTGTTAGAAGTACCAAAGTAAAAATGAAGAGGTTTTACCTCTTCTTTTGAAATTGTACAATAAAGTTATTTACAGTTTCACACAGGTGTTTTGAATCTCAAATACACTTTGGAGTGGGTTGGGTTTTTTCTGTAAATTTTAAATGTCTGTAGTGATTGATTGCACAGTCTATGCAAATAGTCCTGTTGGTTTGGGCATGACTTGGTCTGCCAAAATTTGCAAGATGGTGAATTGATTAATTAGAACACAGTCCAATAGTGAGGTACTGTGTGGAGTAGATTTTGAAGGCATTAACTGCAACATGAATAAAATAAACTGAAAATTATGTACTGTGAGATGGTTTTCATAATAGTGCATTACGTCTACAGAGCTCTACACCAGGGCCTTTTATCCATCCTGCAGTGGTGTCATTCAATAATTACTTCTGAGAAATAGAAGATACTTGGGGAAGGGGAGCTCTAGACTTTCACTTCCCAGACTTAATTAAAGCCACTGAATTATCCTTTAAAAATAACTCAGTTAATACAGTGCTCCATTCAATTGCATGGCTCTGTAGTCTACTCCAAACTATGTTCATTCCATAAAAAGGAGAAAAGATATATATTTCAGGGGGAGAGTTCTGAGTATATATTCTACCTTAGTCTTGGGTGTCAACAATTTACACTGTTAAGGCGAAATGCCTGCTATAAAGGTAAAGTTTATAGTAGACATCAATGAAATTAAGAGCCTGGGTTTCCAGCAAAGGATCACCATGTCTTATGGCACTTTACTCATGTAGCAATGACATATTAGAGAAGTTCAAGACCTGGCAAAACTTAAACTTGCTTGACCCATTTGTGCATGTTGCGGGGGAGGGGGGGTCAGTTTCTTGGTCACATATTTAAGAACACTAATCAGAAGTCACAGATATTTCTTTTTTAAACAAAAACATTTCCTTGTCATTTTCTGGTGCTGAGAAATGGCCCTTCTATCTCATTCTGCTTTGTTTCTCAATATTTAAAAGTACTTTCCAACTCCAGTCATGTCTGCTGCTACCAACCAACCAGCTTTGCTCCCATTCCAGTAATGGGATTTTTGACGTATATAATTAGTTTTATTTCTTCTATCTACCCTCTTTTTCTTAAAAGGACTTATCATAGCATGTAAAAAGGAGCAGGTTACAAAGGCAGGCTGTAGTATGCTATTAAGGGACTTCATTATAAAGCAGTTAACATACTGGGTATCGCTGTTGCATGTCACAATGTGTAATTCATTAGGGATTGGAGGGTTATTACTTTTTGAAATTGCCAGTCCTTTGCTGCTTGTTACATTCTTATTTGGAGCCCAAGTTTGGTATGGTGTGACAGAGCTCTACCTTCTCTGACACAAGAGACTTAACTTCATTTTCAATGGAAAAAAAATCAAAACAAAAAACCCAAGATCTAATTTCTTTTCACTTCCAGAAAAGTTAATGGCCAAGGATGAAACTCACTTCACTCTTCTAACGCCTGACTAAGTGGGGAGAAAAACCACTTCCTCCATCAGGAGCCAGAGCATGGGGCTCCAATTTGGACCATAGTTGGGACGCTACTTCCATGGTATGTTTTGTCCATTGAGTCCATGTGACCATGGATACTCTGGGCCATCCCTTGGCCAGTCCCCATTGCAGCCCTCTATGCCAAGCCATGTAGGATTAGCACAAAGTATAAGGAATGCAGGGAAGCTGTGGCTGTTCTGCCAAAGACCATCTCCCCATCCCCCCAATCTAATATGGGACTTAAGTGGTACAGAGGGCCTGGTATTATAAGGGTGGCTGTTTACATCTCAGGCAGGGGTCAGCAACCTGTCAAAGGTGGTGTGTTGTATGTAAAGTAAATAACATTTTAAAAATGTTTAAGAAGCTTCATTTAAAATTAAGATCCGCAGTTTAATTTTGTCAGTATAGTGTGATCCTTGCCCTGGATTTTCCTTGCTGAGTTTTCCAATGTCTGGCATGTATCTGGATATTTTAAGCTGCACACAGACTTCTGAGTGATCAGCTGTTAACTGGCTCCAAGGGACTGAGGACAGATTTTATGTGTGAAATACCTGTTCACACAGGTATGTGGATCCAAATGCTGAAAGCATTGCAATCGCAATTTTCTTCAAACAGTTAAATTTCACTGGCAGGGATGTTCCAAAGGTCAGAGTAGAGGACCCATGATCTCTTGGTAGCAAGTGCGCTCTGCAGATCTCCTGCTGCCCACGACTCTGAGCTTTTTAATTGAATGAGTTGCATTTTGAAATCTTCAACACCCATCCTCTGAAATACAGACAAATCCAAGTTGCTTTCATTGAACTTTTCAGGTTTAATTAGAAAAGAAAGCATTGGGCCAAATTGCTGGAAATCTTGTCATCTGTCAGAAAATTCTGATTCTGGTACTTGCATGTACGTTCTAATCTCAACGTCAAGCACAGTGCTCTGTTCCATGTGGCGAGATAGTGATGTAAGCAGCAAATCAGGACTTACTAATATCCCAGTACAGTGGTGCTGGAACAGTTTTTAAGGTGGGGTGCTGAGCTGCGCCCCCTCTTGCCCCTGTCTGCACCCTTCACAGCCCAGGCTGGGGACAGTGGGCCACAGCTGGGGGCAGTTGCAGAGCCCTGGGCCGACAGCCAGGACCCCAGGCTGGCAGCGGGCTGAGTGGGGCTGATGAATGGAACCCAAGCTGGCAGAGGGCTGGTGGACAGTACCCCAGGCCAGCAGCAGAGCCCCTGGAACCAGTGCCCAGGACCTGAGCAGTGTGAATGCCACTTTGCCGCAGGTTGCCTACCCCGATCTAGGGCCTGATCCAAAGCATGGTGAAGTTACTGGAAAAGAAAATCATTAACTAAAAATAACTATTCATTGAGGTGTCTATCTTATCTTGAGTCTGTAAACTGTCATAAGAAACTAAGGGTATGGTTACACTTACAGGATTATAGCGCTATTGGTTATAGCGGTCCCCTTATACAGTAATATGTATAGTGCTATTGTATGTCCACACTCAGACGCGCCAGCGGTATAGCATGGCCACATTTGGGGCACTTAATGAGGCATTAAGAGCAGTGCATTAGGGCAGGTATCCCAGCATTCAGCTGGGCGCAACGTGCTTTTTAAATGAGGGGGGTGAGGGGGGACGTGTTGTGTGTATGCGGAGGGAGAGAGCCAGTGTTTTTTCCGTTCTTCTGAGAGCCTGTCAGCGAGCCTCCGTTCACAGAGGGCTTTGTTTTCACACAGGCTCCCTCCTTAAACATTTGCATTGCTTATCTGCCGAATTAAGAGAGAAACTCTAAAGAGGTACTTCCCATTCCTCCAGCCGAGTTCAAAACAAAGGGAAGAGATGTCAATTGCCTTAAATGGCTCTAGGCATCTCAAGAGATCACTTGTAGCGCAGTGGGTGTCCACATTCTCGCTGTAGCGCTACAGCAGCTGCGCTACGGCCCTTATTCCCCATGCGGAGGTGGATTACCAGGAGCGCTATAACTCCGTGGTTATAGCACTCTACGTGCCTCGCCAGTGTGGACGGGGAGGAGGTTATAGCGCTCGTGGGGGCTTTATAGCGCTATAAAGTGCCAGTGTAACCAAGCCCTAAATTGGAATGTGAGCAAGCAACGAACATTATCAATGGTGGCTTACATTTAGTAAAATAGCTTTAGCACATCAGTTTAAGACATTTAAACGTATACAGCGTAAAAATGTTACAATAAATCAAAATGGGAGCACTTGTATTTGCTTTTCTTCCAAAATCCTGTGATATTTTTTTTTGTATACATCGTGTATGAAAAAAAATAGAACTACAGCTTTGTATTCACATCAATTATTTTTTCATTTGCATGTTGTCTTTACTCTTGGGCATCATTTTGTTTTCCATCTTCTCTCATTGTGCCTCTAAATTTAATGTCATGTGCCTGAATGTGTGTTCATTGGTTATAAATCTGATTTAACTATAGAGTACATCATGTTCTACAAAATATATATTTGTCCTCTTTAAAATAGGTTAATTGTTGATCTCTTGATGTTCTCTAGTTTCATAGAACTAAACTGAATGTGAATGAGTGTGCTGGCTACTGGCAAGAGATGCAATCAAGACAGTCTTATTGTAAGAACAACAAGAAGTCTGGCCGCCCCTTAAAGACTAACAGATTTATTTGGACAAAAGCTTTTGTGGGTAAAAAACCCCACTTCAAATGCAACATCTGAGATGCATCTGAAGAAGTGGGTTTTTTTTTGTTTTTTGGTGTTTTTTAACCCACAAAAGCTTTTGCCCAAATAAATTTGTTAGTCTTTAAGGGATTGCCAGACTCCTCATTGTTTTTGTGGATACAGACTAACATGGCTACCCCTCTGATACTTGATTGTAAGAGTACTTCTCTGGAGACATCTGAGTCACAGTCAAGACTTTCAAAAGTGGATGCCTAATTTTAGGCTCGTATGTTCATATTTAGGCACTAAGAGTGGCTTGACTTTCAAAGGTGCTCATCACCCATTATCTCCCTTCTACTTTGGTGTGAGCTGCTCAGTGGTCAGCTCACTTAAAAATCAGGCCAGTTAGGTGTCTAAATGAGGACTTAGAAGCATAATTTTACAGAGCTACTTTTGAGAATGTTGGCCCCAAAGTTAGATTTTAAGAAAAGAATGTGTGGTTGGGAAATATATTAACAGGAAGATAGTATCAGGATTTTGATATTAATTGAGGTTTCCCCATGGCACAATTTTTTTTTTATTTGTAAAACTTTTATACAGCAGGACAAATATGAGAACTGCAGTTGATGAATGTGTTAGCATTCTGCTCTCTGGTCCAGGCCTCAGCTGATGCTCTGCTCTCCTTTAATGGGAGGAATACACTCCCACAGCATGGCAACACTTCCACTGATAGAAGCGGGAATTGAGTGTGTAGGTAGGACAGCGCTTAGACTTGAGAGCATGATTTTACCCGAAATTAGATTTCTTTATATGGGTATTACTTTTCCATTCCATACAATGTATTACACACTCTGCAAGAATGTAAAATAATCTTTTTTAACACATTGAAAGATATATAAATGAATCCAAGCTTTACTTAACATTTTTTAAAAAATACCTTTGAAATCAGGATTACTGTGTGTATTTTTAACACTATATTCAGCACTCCTAAAAGACTGGATTGTGATCTGTTAAACCATTGTGACTGATTCAGTGGTGGGGGTATTTGTTTCTTATATTAGAGTAAATGTGATCAGGGATTTTTGAGCCAAACATGTATTGTTTTGTTTAACTCAGTGTTTAAAAGTTGTTTGATCACTTTCAAAGAAATTATCCCCTCCATGCAGCTGTCTCCTTTTTAGGACTACAGAAGTTAGTTATTCAAAAAAATCACTTTTTTCTCTTTCTGTAAGAGAAAGCAGAAGATCAATTTATTTCCCAACCACAGGATTTACTTTCTTCCCAGGACTGCAGCTGCCATGACGCACATATGTTTTCGCAGAATGAGAAGAACTTGAAACTCACCATAATCACAGCCGCCACTTTCTGCCCAGCCAGACACACCCAGAGGACTAGTCTCTCTCCAGGAATTTAATCCCCAGAATAATATAAAAACCACCATGCAAAATGACTTGTTTTATGCTAGCAACACTTTTTTTCCCAGCTGTGTAAAAGCTGGCTTGCTCTTTCTCAGAATTGTAGATGTGGGAAGGAAGGGGCATGAGATGCAAAAAGAGGGGTTAAAGCCTGTGCTACTGTCATTATTTTGATCCTGTCACAGCGCAGATGCAACAACTCCCAGCTGAAATAAATAAAAAGACAATTCTGCTCTGTAAAAGAATAAATCTATTGTCATTTAAAAGTTTTATCATCTTGATCTCTTCCGATTTCCAGAGCATACAATGTACTGTTGCTTCCTGTTTCATAGAATACTAAATCAGGGTGGACATTTCTAGGGCCAGATTTTCAACTGCTATAAATTGATATAGCTTTGAGTTCAGTGGAAATATGTCAATTTTATGCTAGCTGGGAATCTGGCTATAGCCTGCAGTGAACCAATGATGCTGTTGTCCAGGATGTACTTTCCTAGTGGCAACAAAGAGATTTTGCAAACTTGCTATTTAAACACCACCCCTCCAGAAATGATCAAATCCAACACACGTACTCAGAGCAGGAGAGATGTGATGGGGGGAGTTTCGAGCTCCCTGCTTCTCCCTACCAGCCCCATCCCTGACATGATTTAGAACAGCTGCTGGACTCCTCCAGGTTGTGCCACTGTTGTAGGGTTCTTAATAGATCCTACACAGTCCAGATAAATGTAAGAGAGTTCTGCTCCAGCACAATCCATCCATGTCCACTATGTGCCATTCATGCCTTGTGAGTAAGATGGTTGACTATGCAGGGCTGACAGCAAAACAGATCAACTCTCTGGTAGTTGTACTTTGCTTGATACTTGTAGTTCAGTTATGGTTCCTTTGTGCCTTAATGAATTACAGCATCCGGGCGATGATCCTGTATTCCTTACTCAGGCGTAATTAACACTGATGTTAATGGGAGATTTGCCTGTATGCATACTGTAGAATCAGGCCCCTAATCTGCGAGTATAAAATAAATCACTCTATGCTAATTACAGCAGAAATAGGTTTGTTTCTTCTATAAAGTTGATGGGATTGGCCCATTGTGTTCAATCAAGGTTAACATACCTATTGTAGATGATGGTATGCAAAATGCATTGTTAAGTGGAAGACTGAGTTTAATTCCTTGAAATAACTATATAAAAATGCACTTGAATAATCCACGTTTCTTTTTGCCTGAATGAAAGCTTAGTTTTTGAAATACTGACCTTGCAACACAAGTTTATAGACTCTGATTTCTCCATAGCAAACAAAGCTCTTGTTTTGATTTTGAATTTAGGGTTGGGGACTGTGAAAGAACTGCAGCATTAATCTACATTTTATAGTCTTTATTGACCAAAAGATGTTATCGTGTAATCATGCTTTAAATGGAGAGTCCATTGTGCTAGATCCTTCTGGGACACTTGCTTTACTTCATTTTCATTTATTTATTTTTACAATGCAACACATTTGTTTTCTAGAGGAATTTATATCTACACTATGATGCCTCCCTATACATTGTATAGCAGTTTGCTCGTAAAACTACAGTCCAGTGCTGACTCAGGAGCGTGCTTTCAGTCAGAGGCTGAAAAAGAACAAAGTTGGTTTGATAAATTATGTCAGTACATGCCATTTCAGAGACTGCCTAAATCCAAATCTTTAGCAAGCTGGCAACAGCAAAATAGTAAAGCCCTACCAGTTCAGTTGCATCAAAGAAGTTCCATCAAATACTTGCTGCTAGCCTTGAGTCCCTATTTGCACAGTAATTTAGGCAGAAATTTGATTCCTAAAACTGCTGTAATGGGAAGCTGTGGTTGAGCCCTGGTTTGATTTCACACCGCTACTGTGCTGTGGATACTCAAGTCATTTTCAGTATACTAATGGCCACTTGGAGTAGCAAATAGTTGGATGCTGACTGCTGTGTAGTGCTCTTGTGTTGAGCTCTGAAAAGATGAAAAATAGTGTTTACATTTATTCAGTCTATTTGAACAAAAGAAATAGCACAGGAAACTGTTTTCTTATTCAACTTCTGTATTTGCTGCCCTGCCACATCCTTGCTATTGCCTGGAGACTACCTCAGACACATTTAAGTGATACTAGGACTAGATTATTTTGTGTTGTTTAATATGTTGCATAAAACATGATTCTAGGAGCTGAACTCATCCAAAGGACAGAAACTTGTTGTGAGGCCTATATTTCTACTCAAAACTGTTCAAGTTCTGAATTTCAAGTAATAAATATCTTTAATGATATGCTAGTGAATAACATATGCATCAAGAATTATTCATTTGAATTCTAAATAAACAAATCTGAGAAATCACAATATACTTGCAGAAAAATTGCAAATGGAAAGAGGTGAAATACATTTAAGAACTTCTCGTTCACCCAGCTCTATTTAATCAAATCAGTACCCATCAAATGTAACTCTCATTAAGACTGACCAAAGTCTCAGGACAAAATGTCATTAAAAACTGAACATTTCTGTGACAGTTGGTTTGGATTTGTTAGAAGCAAAATTTAAATGTATACTTAAAGTTTTCCTGCTGTATTAAAATATTGTGTGCTACTATTGGTTCTTTCTACAGTTTCTGGCCTTAAAGCTATAAATGAGGATTTATCATCATTATGTTTTTCTTAATTCTTTATATAACCCCCCAATAGTTTCCTAGGTGCTGTACAAATAGTGGCAAAAGATTATATTATACTGGGGTTTCATTAAAAGCTCAAAACTGGCTATACCATTATTTTTACTGCAGTTGAGAAGATCTGGATACTTGATAACACCATATCTTACACTTTCCCATCCTCATCTCCCCAATTTATGCGTACACATTTTATTTGGCACAAGTTCACCAGTATTATCCCAGATATCAGTCCCTGTAACTTATAGGGCAATTTGGATTCTTGTTAGACTACAGTGGGCAGGCCTCTTAAATTCTAACTCATATTGGTCCTGTCAGCAACATGGTGGCCCACTCATTTCCCAGTTCATGGATGGGTAGATAGATCAAAGGTTGGAAAGCTATTTTCCTTTTAGCTTGTAAGATCATGATTAAGAACTGCACACATCTGCCAACACTATACTAGGAAGATGATCTTGCCTTTAGACACAGATAGGAGGGAAAAGAGATGAATGTGTTCATACTCTTCCTTGGAAGGTTGAGGCTGATCATCCTGGTGGTTGACTTCAAGATCTTGCTTTGTCCCTCAACTTCCTCAATGCAGCTTTGGTGAAGAAGGGCAGATTTAGTCAAGGGGAAACCTATGAAGTTAGGGAGGGCTTTGCAAATCCCAGCAAATTGGAAGTAACCAGTCTACCCTGGCAAGAGTGATCAATGCATTTGACCTGCCATTGCACACTTTAATACCAAACACACTCTCTGTGAGCTAGGAATGATTAACGATATTCCACTTACTTGTTTTCTGCTAAAGTTCTAAGCACACAAGCATTCTCAGAAGGTGTTTGGCTGTGTTTGCCACCATGCTAAATATTTTCAACCATTTGGGTGTTGTTTCCCTTTCCTTTAGGCCTTGATCCTGCATGGCCTGTGAGGTGAGCAGCAGGATGTATGTAGCTGTTGTGCTTCATCTGAGATGTGAGTGTAGGCTACATGTGGAAAAAGTGGGAATGAAAACCAACAGGGTTAGTCCTTTACACTGCGTTAGTGCCCTGGAGTACCTATTCCCATACGCAAGTACATAGTAAAAGGAACTCCTGTCCATGATAGCTGTGTTTTGAGGAGACATCAGCTTATATGTGCAAACCTCAGTATTCATATGAAGTGCTTAGCTACCCATTGTCTTTGGACCCACTACTGCTACAAGCAGGCATAACTTGGAGGCTGCACAGGAGCACTCTCCTTAAAGCAGGATCATGTCCCCATATATCTCCTCCTCCTCCTACCTTTTCACCTTCCACGTGTATGCACAAGTATTGTGGAGGATCAAGTCCTAAGTATAACCTGAACATTAGAAACCACACAAATGCCTCTTCTAAGTTTAAGAAATATTAATGCCCAGCACTCTATATGTCCAAAGTAGTACATGAATTTGAATTACAACATCCTCAATTTGTAGATATCATTCAGCAAGCTACACCTGAAATGAACATGGACTTTTCCATGTCCCCATTCACTGATGGGCATCTGCTGAAGAAAACTGACTGGCAGGTAAGTCCTTATGGAGAAAAAAGGGAATTCAAACTTTTGACATCCAGGATGTTTAGCATTCACCCTTACTTAATTAATTACTTTGCCTTTTGAAGTAAGTAGAAAAATGTTATGGCTTACCCCTCATGGATTAAAATGTATTTATCACTGGCAATAGTGCTGCATAAGATGCACATATAGGCAGGCCTTACCATGAGTTAACAATGCTAAAGACTGACATACTCCATTACCCAGCAAGAAGCTCCACCTTGGAGAATCCCTGTACCTGCACAAATGAAGTTAATGTGGTTCCATGAAGGTAGAGAGGTCAAGATACAATACGAAATCCAGATAAACTAGGGGGTTAGTAAAATATTCCGTTGTAGTGATTATGGAATTAATGAGTTTTCAGGGGGAATCTAAATGAGTAGCGAGGCTTCTATTCTAAATATATTCTCCTGTTAAGAAGAGACTGCATTTTCTAAGACCTTCTTTTGTTTATAATTAACTGGAATGTAACTCTAATCATAAGGGTAGCCACCACATATAGCCATGTACTGTAATGCCTAGGTATTATAATAAGAGATTCTGAACTCCTAAATTTTATGGAAACATCAGTGGTTGAGTAATACTCCCCATGACCCTAATATGTAATAAAAAACCAAGTTGTTTATCGTTCTGCAGAGTACACTAATATAAATGTTTCATGAAATTAATACAATGAAAAGCTGAAGCTCAAGGGACTTCAGGATTCATAGGAAAATTGATGTATTAATACGCAATAATGGTTGTTGATTTGAAGTGGGAAGATCATTCTGTTCTTCTTTGAGGGCTGATTTCTATGTGTATTCCACATGAGGATATGCATGAGTTTGCCACTGAAGAATTTGCAGGTAATGTGCATTGATCCTGACATGCCACATGCTCAGTACCCGCTGCATTGTACTGCAAAGGAGAAGACTGGATATGATCCCAGGACATACACAAATCTTTAACTGTCCCAGGATCTCACCTCCTCGTGGGACCTTCCCTTCCCACATCTCCCTGACTGCTGATGGGTTTTTTGTTTTGTTTGATTCTCTCTTCTCCAGTTGTTTTTTAATAAAAGATTTGTGTTGGTTTGAAAGCCATCTTTATTCTATTAATGGAAAGCAAAACAACATACAGTTATGTTAAACCCACATATTGCATCATCTGCACCACTCACCTCCTAGCATTTCAAGCACTGCACTCCGAAGCATAGCAACAAATATTTAGTGGCTTTCCGCTTCAAATTACTGCCTGAAGGCATCGCTGGTCCTTATGGCCCCACGCTGCACCCCTCTAATAGCCCGGGTCTCTGGCTGTTCAAACTCAGCCTCCCAGCACTGAGCCTCTGCAGTCCAGCCCTGAGTGAAGTGTTGGCAGTGGGCATCACCCAAAGTAGCATAGCTGAAATACAGACACATAGTCAATATTCCTAATTTCAGATACAGAAATAATATGTGCATACAAATAGGATACTCACATTCAGTAAATCATAGCCTTTCCAATGATATCTTACATGAGCCATCTTGCATAAAGTATATCTGTTATGTCATTCCTATCATAAGCATATTTTCATAAAGAATATGGAAAGACACCCCACAGACCCATTTCACTAGACCAAAGGCAATCTCAATAGCATCTTTTCAAGAAGTGTCTCTCTTGCAGATTTGTAGGGTAGCAACCTTGTGTTCCATCCACACTTCCGGAAAGCATTATGTCTTAGTCCAGGCCTCTTCTGCAGATGCAGCCATTGGGACAGCTGCACTGTAAACATCAATACCATCTGCATCCTCACACCCTCTTCCTGTTTCAATACTGCTTGCCCAGCACACCCCCCTATGGAATACACAGAGGCACCAGCATTTGAAGAAATTGAGGTAACTTTTATATAACAGGAGGTTCTTCGAGATGTGATCCCTATCAGTATTCCACTGCCTGTCCACCTTCCCCTCTACTTTGGATCATCTCTCTATTCATGGTAGAGAAGGAACTAGACAGATGACTGGTTCACATCTCTCCTTATACCGTTAGTGCTGAGCATGTGAAACATCAAGATGTAGGCACAGACCGATGGATACTACTTGCAAATTCTCTGGTCTTGGGTTCATGAAGTGCATGTATATCTATGTCTGGAATACAGAAAGGGACCACACACCTTTAATCTATAGTTACAGGTATGTAATCTCCATAGTCGTCTTAGATCATCTTATAGGTTTGGCTGCTGAGCTGCTTGCTTCACATATACCACTTCTGTGCATCTACTTGGCTTTTGACACCAGAAGTGGGGAAGTATCAGGGAAAAGAACTCTGTCACAAGTAGATATGTCTGTTTCTGGCCATGATCTGGCTTTCCATTATAGGGGCCCATATGATTAGATTTTCAGAAGTATGTTTGAGCAGTTTTGAAAATCTGGGTCACTTATTAGAGGTGCTTAAAAAGGAGCTATGGTCATCTGAAAATTAAATTCCATTTATGTGCACTGAATCATGGTTCAGGGTCACTGTTCCTATATTCCCCCTCCATGGTTCCTCAATTGACACACACTCTAAACTCCTGGCTCCTTAGCTATCACCTCTCTTGAGCAGAGACCCATGTCTGTCTGCCATCTGATTGAAGTTTTTCCAAGCTGCACAGTTTCCTGTCTACACAGGACATGCTCAGCAACCCAACCTGCCTAAAAATCCAGCATCTGCACTTTGTTCAGAGCCTCTGGAGAGACAGCAATGTAATTGCCAGTTACAAGTTACCACACAGCTATTTTTAAGGAAGCACATTTATTCTTAAGGTAAAAGCATTACAGAGAAAAAAACATACTAACCCCAATAAAAGAACCTGCACACATGTTAAAAGCTTACCAGAAGTCACCCCAATTCCAACCTCAGACCCTGATAGGTGTCAGTCCTTCAAAGCCCACTACTGGATTTTCCATGTGGTTTCAAGTTCATAATGGTCTCTGATTCAGAACCAGAACAATCATGAACTGTTCAATCTGTACTTCATATAGCTAAGTGAGGCCAAGATCAAAGGCCTAAACAGGCAAGCAGACAGTGGCTCACTTCTTGGGGCATAGCTTTGACTGGTTTTTATAGAACCAGATGTGTGGAATTTTGCATTCATTTCCCCCGAGATATTCCCCAGAAAAAACACTTTTTGTTCCAAAAGTTCATTGTTCAATATAGTCCTTTGAACCCCCATGACTCACATCTGTCACATCTCTTCACTCGAGGGGTGCAAACCTGACCCACAATAACACATGAACCATTCATTTAATACAATGGGCCCCAAAGGTACTTAAAACTTAATTTAATAGTCTCCCAAGGATATAGCAGGAAATTGCCATATCCATCTCAAGTTGATCCATTATGTCCCTGAGCTCTTCTGAAAATCTGGCCCTTAATAAGAGTTGCCTGATTTTCAGAAGTGATGCATTTGTAGAGCTCTGGAAACCAGCAGCCAGATTTTCAAGTAGTGACCATTCATTAGCTTCCATTGCTGTCAATGGGAGCTACTAGCTGTTTCGTGCCTCTGAAAATCTGGTTACTGATTTAGGCACCTAAGTATGGGCTAATGTACCCAACTGTAGACAGCCACTGCTGAAAGTGTTGACTGGACTGTTTTAATCTATGCTGTCTGCTAGGTTTATATGTACTGTGTATTAAAGTGGTTAGTCAGGGGTCTAAAAAGAATGCATATTGGACTGACAACTAACCACTATTCTTTAATCCAGGTATTTATTGAACCACACAATATAGCAAGCACCACTATTGTATGAGTTGATTGTGAAAGTTGCCATACATCTTTGTTAATTCATTGCTTAGCCCAAAGAGGAATTAAAAGGTCAACAAATGGATGAGTATCATCAAAACAGAGTAGTGAATTCTTTGCGAAAGAAAAGATTTTTGCAGCCCACAGCAATGCAAAATGTAGCATTTTTAGAAGCCCCCAAGGCTGTGCGATTATTTCTTTTTTCACCTACTCAGGAAGAGTGGCAATCAAACTGTCTAAGCCTGGCAGGCAAAGAGAGCATTCCAGTCAGCTCATTGCATTTCATGTGACCTTAAGTATCTGCTGATCTCACAAAGTAGCTCCACCAGAGCTGCTTTGTCAGGCATATGAGCTGCAGAAATTTGTGCATGTAGTAGGAGTTCACAAAGAAGCCCTTTAATCCCTCTAATAAAGTCAAAACTGACAACTAGATGTCTTAAGGTTGGGAGGAGGGGAGATTATAAGGACCAGGACTAGTTGGTTTAGCTTGGAGCTAAAATAGCAATCCCTTCACCTCCCTAGTGTTTAAATTATAAAAGATTTCTTTCCTCTTTTGAGAAGGATTAATTTCTCATCTTAAAAATCCCCCTCTTTAGAAAGGAATCTCAAACTATCAGTAATACATATCAGCCTCTGCCATAAATTCTTTTCCTTCACATGCTTTTCTTAACAAATCTGGAAAAGTAGAGCAAGTAGTAGGATTTGAAGGAGGAATCAATGATCTGCCTTACTAAATATTCCTGACTGAACTCTAGCACCCAAAAGTGAGACTCTGAGTTATTGTTTATTCAATTGACTATAACCTTAGCTTGCATCTTTTTTAATCCTTGATGCTGCAATGAAGTCCTAATGTGCAAGTTTTGATGATAGCCCATTTTAAGGGAAATGTTGCAATGTCATGTGATGAGGACCTGTGTCAGGGCTCCTCTCACCATGCTAGCACTTCCTACTGATTGTCCTGGGGAACAGTTCCATAGGTTGCTATGTCCACTCCCAGTGGTGTCTCGTCCACCATCACTGCAAGGACTGCAGCGTCCTCTTCATGACACACCCCTCCCTCCATGCCACACTGTGTTCCCCCGCTTCTGGAAGCCACTTCCTCAGTTGGGGGAGACCCAGGCCCACCCACTACTCCAGATCCTGGCCCAGGGACCCACAAACCTCTCAGTACACTTCCCTGGGTCACTTCCCCACAACCCCAGCACCTTGTTCACCCTTATCTCAGGGTCTCAGCATGCCAGTGTTAGCAGCCAGCTAAGAGCTCTTTTTCACTCCCCTGTTCCTGCCCAGAACTGTTCTGTCCAGGGTGCTAGCTTTCTTCTGCCTGCAAGACAACCAGTCCTCCCTCCTAGAGCTCCAGGGAGCAACCGACCCTGCTGTGCCCTGAAGCTCTTCTTATATGGGCCTGGCAGACCCTGATGGGTTGTTTCTTGCAGCCCACCTCCTACTGGCTGCTTCTTGCGAAGCCTCCCTAGTGCTTTCTTAACGTCTTACAGCCAGTGTGAGAGGGACACTGACGCAGGACCATATGACAAAATCTAGGAGGAGAATTTGAGTAGATGAAATCAAACACCCTGGCCCCCTGTTTTCCCTCCCTTGTTCCTTAGTTGACTATTTTCAGTTGAGTATTGTCTAAAATCTAGACTATGAGCACTCTGGGGTAAGGACTCTCACCATGCTTATACAAGGAGACCTTAATCCCTGCTTTCAAGTCTTTAAGTGTTACTGCAATACAAATAATGAGAAGGAAGTGAAGTCCCTTACTAGCAACAAAGATGTCTACAATAATAGAGAAGAGAAACAGAAAAAAAAATAGAAATTTCTTTTTTATTACATATTTTTATTTTTTTCCAGTTTTTCTAAATGAAATTCTTTCTTTAAACTCTGTGTATATTGGAGTCCTCAGCCCAACACTCAAGCCCCAAGCCTGCAGCCATATAGGCAGCTACGGGTAGACATCTCCCACCCTCTTTAAACTGAGGTTATTTTAATCTTCATCACCTTTTCTCTTAGTGACTTAATTCAAAACATTCTTTCACCTCAGTGACTTGGATGTTTGGCACCCACAAGACTGGAGCTAATGTTGTCAGCGCTACACCCTCCCACCCAACCCAAAGATAATTTGTACATCTCCCTCATGTGGCAGATCTCCACTATTCAAGAAGAGAAATATGGTTCTTGTTGCACCCTTTTTATATTTAGTTGACGATGGATTACTGCTATATTATGAAACCTGTCTACTATCTCTGCAGGCATGTGTGTGTGCTAGAAATGAAGTAGGAAAGCCATTTAGAATAGAATGCAGTTATATGTTAAAGATTATGATAAGGTGAGTGGTGAAGGTCTGTGTTGTTGTCTAGAAAAGAAGTGTCTCGTGAGTTCTCACTCACTGGAAGCTGTTGAGTTCTGTTAATATAAGTAAGGTAAGGTTACACAGCAATCTTTGGAAAATAATAGGCAATCTCCACTTTTGAAAGTTCCAGGGAAATACAAATGTGTGGTGTGCACTCTGAAACTCTACAACTTGACACAGTCTTCTTGAGATGTAAAGCAAGAGATTCCTGTATGCAGTGTTCAATATTGTATCTTCAGAATTTATAATGGCATTTCACTAACACCACACTGAGGGGGTTTTTTCTTTCCTTCTGAGAGCAATGCCCGGTTGGGTCAAGATTAGGGATATTACAATGTGTTTTTACAATACAATTAAATTGTATAATGTGTTCCTATCTCAGAGCCACAATACATATGAGTTACAGCAATATAAATGCTATAATGAGAGTAAGTGATGCACAGCAGGCAAAGAGGTATATGAGGATGTTAGGGAGGTTCCCAAACCTGAGCCATCTTTTGTAGGTGACAAATCTGAGGAATTGTAACAGATTGAAGTGTCATAGAGGAGGTATTGGAATTAATTGATAAACTTTACAGACAAGTCACCAGGACCAGATGGCATTCACCCAAGAGTTCTGAAAGAACTCAAATGTGAAATTGTGGAACTATTAAGTATGGTTTGTAACCTGTCCTTTAAATCAGCTTCTGTACCCAATGACTGGAAGGTAGCTAATGTAACACCAATATTTTAAAAGGGCTCTAGAGGTGATCCTGGCAATTACAGGCCAGTAAGTCTAACATCCATACTGGGCAAATTAGTTGAAACAATAGTAAAGAATAAAATTGTCAGGCACATAGAAGAACATAAATTGTTGGCAAAAATCAACATGGTTTCTGTAAAGGGAAATCATGTCTTACTAATCTGTTAGAGTTCTTTGAAGGGGTCAATAAACATGTAGACGAGGGGGAATCCAGTGAACATAGTGTACTTAGATTTCCTGAAAGCCTTTGACAAGGTCCCTCACCAAAGACTCTTGTGTAAATGAAGTTGTCATGGGAGAAGAGGGAAGATCCTTTCGTGGACTGATTACTGGTTAATAGACAGGGAGCAAAGGGTAGGAATAAATGGTAAATTTTCAGAATGGAAAGGGTAACTAGGGGTGTTCTTCAAGGGTCAGTCTTAGGATCAATCCTATTCAACTTAATCATAAATGTTTTGGTGGAAAGGGTAAACAGTGAAGTGGCAAGGTTTGCAGATGATCCTAAACTTCTCAACATAGTTAAGACCAAAGCAGAGTGTGAAGAACTTTAAAAAGATCTCACAAAACTAAGTGATTGGGCAGCAAAAAGGCAAATGAAATTTAATGTGGATACATGTGAAGTAATACACATTGGAAAAAATAACCCCAACTATACATACAATATGATGGGGGCTAATTTAGCTACAACTAATCAGGAAAAAGATCTTGGAGTCATTGTGGATAGTTCTCTGAAGATGTCCATGCAGTGTGCATCAGCAGTCAAAAAAGCAAACAGGATGTTAGGAATCACTAAAAAATGGTTAGAGAATAAGATGGAGAATATCTTATTGCCCTTATATAAATCCATGGTGTGCCCACATCTTGAATACTGTGTACAGATGTGGTCTTCCATTCTCAAAGAGGATATATTGGCATTAGAAAAGGTTCAGAGAAGGGCAACTAAAATGATTAGGGGTTTGGAATGGGTCCCATATGAGGAGAGATTAAAGAGGTTAGTACTTTTCAGCTTGGAAAAGAGGAGACTAAGGGGGGATATAATAGAGATATATAAAATGAGTGCTGTGGAGAAAGTGAATAAGGAAAAGTTATTTACTTGTTCCCATAATATAAGAACTAGGGGCCACCAAATGAAATTAATGGACAGCAGGTTTAAAACAAATAAAAGGAAGTTCTTCACACAGCCCATGGGCAACCTGTGGAACTCCTTGCCTGAGGAGGCTGTGAAGGCTAGGACTATAACAAGGTTTAAAAGAGACCTGGATAAATTCATGGAGGTTAAGTCCATTAATGGCTATTAGCCAGGATGGGTAAGGAATGATGTCCCTAGTCCCCTGGCATTGGCCACTGTCAGTAGACAGGATACTGGGCTAGATGAACCTTTGGTCTGACCCAGTATGGCCATTGTTATTTTCTTAAGCGCTAATCATAGTAAGTGTTGGTGTGGAAAATGAATGTGCGAATTACCACAGTAGGGCAGTCCGTCTGATCCAGTATTCCGACAGAAGCTGATATTAGTTGCCTGAGATGAAGGTATCACTAGTCACATGTAGTGCACTCAAATGTGCAATACCAAGGGAGAAAGTTTCTTTCTGATATCAGCTGGTGATCAGCGTATCCCCTGAACCATAAGGGCAGTAAGCCTTTATACTTTCATCCTCTTATTGCAGCATCCACTGATGTCATGGCTATGAGGTCTGTCAATAATAATATAAAGCTTGCTTTTTACTTTTTTGTTTGACCATGCAATTCAATGCTAGGTTCCAACTCAACATACTTATTTTGAAATAAGTCAGTTAAGGAGTAGTAATACTATTCCATGGAAAAATGTGTTTTAGTCTTTCAAAGCCCCTAACTGTAAAGCTAGAGACCTAGATTAAAGAATCACAGTGTTGTTCCTATGCACTTGTTGGTTGCACTAAGGCCATTACATTTAAGACCTAGATGACTTCGTTATTAAGCGATAGTTCTGCTATAATATAGATACACCATGAGGTACAGCTAGTTGACAATTCCACTTGCATAACAAAATTCTCCAGTGGCACAGAGCTGCCACAGTAGTTCCTGAGCTACTACTTCTCCATATCCCTGGTATAGGGGGAGCATCGAAGGAAACTAGGTATGCATAGGCTGCTTTTATATCTTAGTGCTCCTCAGCTGCTACACGTTCACTGGGGCTTTGTGACAGACAAGGGTGGTGAGATAATATTTTATTAGGCCAACTTCTGTTGGTGGAAGGGACAAGCTTTTGAGTTTCATAGAGCTCTTCTCCATGTCTGGAGATGGTAACCAGAATGTCTAAGCTAAATGCAAGTTGGACAGATTTTTAAGCATAAGGGGTCTGTAGGAGACTATTTAAATGAGGCAATAACACTGGTCTACAATTTTTTAGAAGTCGTCTGCTTCAGAGTTAAAATGTGATATTTATTAGGTATTTTGATGTGCTGAATTCAAATATGACAATTAAAACAACTAATTGGCTACTGTTTCCAAGATATTTAAGTTTTTACATTTTATGTCTATGTATATTGTGTAGATAGTAGAGTTTTAATCATAAATTGTAAACCTAGGTCTTTTCATGTGTTTATGGTTGCTTTACATGATAATATTTCACCTGTCCTGTTTATGTAACACTTTAAAAATCAGCAAAAAGGTTATATAAATAAAATGTATTATGAAACAAAAGGCAAAAAACTATTATGTACATAGTTTAGTCCTATTCAGTGTCTACTCAGCGCTTCTTGGCTTGTCTCTTGTATTCATTAAATGGAGCATCTCTTGTCACTGTCCAGCAATAGTCTGCAAGCATGGATGGGCTCCATTTGCCCTGATAGTGTTTCTCCATTGTTACAATGTCCTGGTGAAATCACTCGCCGTGCTCGTCGCTCACTGCTCTGCAGTTCGGTGGAAAAAAATCTAGATGAGAGTGCAAAAAATGTATATTTAGTGACATGTTGCAACCAAGGCTTTTGTATGCCTTGAGGAGGTTTTCCACCAACAACCTGTAGTTGTCTGCCTTGTTGTTTCCGAGAAAATATATTGCCACTGACTGGAAGGCTTTCCACGCCTTCTTTTCCTTGCCACGCAGTGCATGGTCAAATGCATCATCTCGAAGAAGTTCACGAATCTGAGGACCAACAAAGACACCTTCCTTTATCTTAGCTTCACTTGACCTTGGAAATTTTCCACGGAGGTACTTGAAAGCTGCTTGTGTTTTGTCAATGGCCTTGACAAAGTTCTTCATCAGACCCAGCTTAATGTGGAAGGGTGGTAACAAAATCTTCCTCGATTCAACCAGTGGTGGATGCTGAACACTTTTCCTCCCAGGCTCCAGTGACTGTCGGAGTGGCCAATCTTTCTTGATATAGTGGGAATCTCTTGCACAACTATCCCATTCGCAGAGAAAACAGCAGTACTTTGTGTATCCAGTCTGCAGACCAAGCAAGAGAGCAACAACCTTCAAATCGCCACAAAGCTGCCACTGATGTTGGTCATAGTTTATGCACCTCAAAAGTTGTTTCATGTTGTCATAGGTTTCCTTCATATGGACTGCATGACCAACTGGAACTGATGGCAAAACATTGCCATTATGCAGCAAAACAGCTTTAAGACTCGTCTTTGATGAATCAATGAAGAGTCTCCACTCATCTGGATTGTGAACGATGTTGAGGGCTGCCATCACACCATCGATGTTGTTGCAGGCTACAAGATCACCTTCCGTGAAGAAGAATGACACAAGATCCTTTTGATGGTCACGGAACATGGAAACCCTAACATCACCTGCCAGGAGATTCCACTGCTGTAGTCTGGAGACCAACAGCTCTGCCTTACTCTTTGGTAGTTCCAAATCCCTGACAAGGTCATTCAGTTCAGCTTGTGTTATGAGGTGTGGTTCAGAGGAGGAGGATGGGAGAAAATGTGGGTCCTGTGACATTGATGGTTCAGGACCAGAAGTTTCATCCTCTTCCTCGTCTGACTCAAGCTGACCCCTTGCCAAGCTCATCATCAGAATGTTGACCCTTCAACAATATTGACCCTTCAACCCCAGAAGAAGGGGTTGAAAAACATTTCTTTCAGGATGTGGTCCCCATCAACTATAGGTGGTAACTGTTTAATAATCTATATGAGTTCCAGTGTGGGGTGTGAAGTGACAACTAAGGGTGTGTGGTTAATGATTTTTCCTTCTGTATTGAAGCAGGTTCTCTCAGGCTATTTTGGTGTCTTGTTCCATGATGCAATTTATTTCTCTGGTGTAGTGTCCTTGTTTAGTGAAGGTGATTTTAAGTGGTTTTGGGATGTGTATCCTGGACTTATTCTTCAGAGTCTGTGGTATATGAGTGCCTGCCTGTAGACAAAAGATTTCTTAGTGCATCTGGGGTGACTTCTGGATCTGTGGAGGTAAGTGTATTGATCTGTTGGTTTCATGTATATACTTCTTTGTATGGTTTCATTATTGAAGCTGATTGTTGTGTGCAGGAAGTTGGTGCTGGCATGGGAGCGTTCTAGAGAGAGAGTTTGATGGCTGGATGGTCATTGCAGTTTTGGTGGAAATCTATGAGGGAGTTGAAGTTGCCTGTCCAAAGGTTGAAAATATCATCGATGTTTCTCAAGTATACTGTTGGTTTAATAGTGCATTTTTCCAGAAATTCTTCAAGTTGGCACATGAAGAGCTTGGTATATTGGGGAGCCTCCCTAGTACCTATGGCTGTCCCCATGGTTTGGACAAAGACTTTGTTGTTAAATGTGAAGCTGTGGTGAGTGCGAATGAAATGGATGCATTTGGTGATGTGTTCAGGGTGGATTTCCAAGTATTGTACATTATTATTTAAATATTTGAGGCAGGCAGTTATGCTGTCATCTTGAGGTTGTGACAGAGTCAGACCAGAAGGATATAGGAGAGTGCTGGAAGGCAGGTACATTAGTCGCAGGGTATGCAGGTCCCTGTTCCCTGGATAGCCAAACAAAGGCTACTCCAGGCCAATCAAGGCACCTGGGGCCAATTAAGAACCTTCCAGGAAGGAGTAGAAACAGCTAGCCTAATTGGGACACCTGAAGCCAATCAGGGACTGGCTGAATCCAGATAAAAACCTCCCAGTTAGTCAGGTGGGCTGTGGGTGTCAGGAGCTGTGGAAGGAAGTTATGCTGTTGGTGAGACTGAGTGGTGGACAACATGTTGTACAGAAGGAAGGATGCCCTGAGGTAAGGGTGAAGTGGAGTTTGAAGAAGTGGGGACTGCTGTGGGGAAGTAGCCCAGGGAATTGTATTGAGTTTTGTGGATAAAAGGTCAGCCATCTTAGCTGATACTATTAGGGTCCCTGGGCTGGAGCCCAGAGTAGAGGGTGGGCCTGGGCTCCCCCCTTTCTGCCTCCCCTAATTAGTCTCTGAGATTGGGAGTCAATAGAGACTGTGCCAGGAAGGATAGCTTCTCCTCACTGGTTTGTGATGAAAATGGCTCAATAGGCTGTGACCTTGTCTCCAGAGAGAGAAGGGCTCCGTGGAGGGTCACAGTGAGCTGCTGAGGCTAGTGAAAATCCGCCAGGAAATGCAGGATCCACGAAGATAAGGACAGAGCTTTGTCACAAGGGATATTGGTGAATAGGGAGGTGACATGTATGGTGGCAAGACTGGTGTTCTGGAGGAAGTCAGAAATGTCTTAGAGGAAGATGGTCCTTTGTGTGATGAGTGGTTTGAGGGTGGTCCTGATGTCCTCTTACCAAAACCAGATATGATGAGTCTGCCTGGGTTCCCTTGTTTGTGTATCTTGGGGAGAATATAGAACATCCCTGAGGTGGGTTCATTGGGGATGAAATGGCAGAGTTGCTCTTGGAGTTGTTTGGAGAAGGATTTGATGATACCTTTATATTCCTGGATGAATTGTACTGCGGGATCATCTTTGAGTTCTTTATAGTAGATTGTGTCAGAGAGTTGTCTGTTGACCACATTGATGTAGCCATCATGATTAAAAACTACAATGAGCTGCTGGTTTAATCACTATCTTGTGTTCGGATTTCAGAGGCTGCATAGCTAGCCTCTCGGTAATAGAGAGATTGTGATAGATGTAATATTTGCTGAAGATTTCACAGCTGGGGTTTTTTTTGAAGCAATTAAAGTAATAATCCAGTGTGTGATTTTTGTCTTCCGGAGAGGTATCCAGTTATATTGTTCTTCTTTCTAATGACTCTTAGTTGGGATATAGTAGTTATGGGTAGTGTCATCTTTCTTGTGAAAGAAGTCTTTGAGGAGGAGTCAGTGGAAGAATTTTTTTACCTCTCTACATGTTAGTATTGTATCAGGTTCCGTAGTGGAGCAGAAGTTCAGTCCTTTGGAGAATGCAAATACTTCCATTCCAGGTTGGGGTAGGTTTGATAGGTTGATGATGATAGGAGGCCGTGTAATGTCTATGTGGTGGGTCATGGTTTCTTCTGGAGGTAATGTGCTTTGGTTGTGTAGTTGTAGCTGGTTCCACTTTTTTGCTTTTGAATGGGATGGCTGTCATCTAGGTTTTTTGACAGTTGTTTTGGCTTTCCTGCATGATGTCCAGGTAGGTTTCCTGCTGGTGGTTGGCTTTTTTATTGTTGTTGTTGTTTTTTCTTCCAGTGTACTGAAGCATGTGATTACTTTTCCTTTGAGGTGGTCCCTTCCAGAGTATGAAAAGCAGTTCTGCTGCAGAGCTGTTCAGCATATTTGGAGTTGTGTGTAGTGATCCGAGGGTGTTAGATGTTTTGTTTCTTGTGCCTGCTCAGGAAGTAGATGTTGCTGTTCAGTCTGGCTTCCTTCTTAATGTTGTGGGGCTATGGCAGCTGGTGTAATTTATAGCAGGCCTAAGACTAGAACATGGATCTTGCAATATGGGATCAAGGTTGTGGTCTTTTTAATCCAGTGTCCTGTCACTGGCAGTACCAAAAATGAACCATACCAGATGGTTCAGATAAAGGTGCAAAGAGCCCTTTACAAGGCAGATGTGATATAAACTGCCTTCATTGAAGGCTCATCCAAATCCTGAATAGTTAGAGACTGTTTTAAATCCTGGAGTATGGAGATTTTATTGCCCTTCTGCTGGGAATAGGCACGTGCAGAACTGATCTCAGAATAAGAAACTTTTCCAAACTCTCTTTTCCTCATCCCAGTTGGACACAGCATTACTTAGGTTCATCTGAAAATCTAGTCCATTGGATTATATATATGCTGTATTTTCACTTTCTGCTAGTTTAGAAAAAAGTCAGAAATTGTGGCTTGGCCCAACATACTTGTATTGGGGCACATAAATGTATTTCATGTAAACATAGGTTAAAATGTTAGTTGACAGCATGAGACACTCCAAAATGCATAACTTTTTAGTCTACAGGTATAAAATAATCCAGCAACATTGATTTAATAGATCAATCATGATATTGTGATTTCTGCACTTCAATTATCTTATAGTTTTATTTGACTATGCAAGTGTTCAAGAAAAGTGTGTTATTTTATAAGAAAAACATTTGCAACAACTAGCTCCAAACTAAGGAGCTCACATAGTTAAACCTTTCTAAAGGAATTGGCTTCAGTGCTTTAACCAGAGAAGTGGAAAGACCTCCAAAGACTTAGAGGCAAGAACAAACACTCTCTCTCTCTCTCTCTCTCTCTCTCTCTCTCTCTCAGTAGTTCTGATCTCATCCATACTCCTTTCCACACAGTGTAATCTTGAAAGTATCTTCTGTAAGTCAAATGTGTGTCTCAGATGAGATGTATGACCCTATAACTGACCTTGAACTTGCAAAACAAAACAAAATAGAAGAAGGAAAAGGGAATGCTTAAAGGAGACTGTTTAAAAAAAAGGTAAAGGGCATCACTGGCAACCATGATGGCGGTCCAATGGGTCTGCGTCATGCCACTATAATGGGAGAGCCAAATTTAGATTTACAGGCTAGGATAATTAAGGTAGCATACTCAGGTCCTGTCTCAACTGATACCTTGTCCCTTCTTCTGTTGTTTGTTTATTCATCTTTTGTGTACTGTGTCTATATTCTATAGTGTGAGCTCTCTAAGGCAGGGGCTGTTATTGTTTATTTTGGCTGTGCCTAATACAATGGGACCAGAATCCCTCTTTGTTGCCCTTAAGTGCTATTACAATAGAAGTAACTGTGGGAGGGAATAATTTTTGAGCATCTCTTCTTGCTGGCACTCCAAACAGCATCAAAAAGCCTATACAGAAGCTGGATATGGACCAACCAGAGATGAGTTTACAATAATGAGGAGCATTAGACTGATGAGAGAGGCAGAGAGACTTATGGGGTGATGGAGGGGAAAAATCCCCATTAGAGTGCTTTCACCATCACAGGTTGCAGTTTCTATGCAAGCAGGAATTGTTTGGAGAAAGGAGAACAAAACGATATCACTTTTCATAAGTGAGAACTAAGAATTGATGTGACAGTTCAGATACATTCATTTGGGGGTTGAATTTGCCGGAGATGTTCTTATTTTTTGATGTGTGTGGGGATATAACTTAATTAAATATATTCAATTTGTGCAAACATTAAGTTACATCGAGTGGAAAAAAGATGGCATTACTTTTCCAAATGCCTCTGTTCATGACACATCCTTTTTCATTTCTGATGAAGTGCCAATGCCTTCTGTAATAATCCACATAATGATTAAAGATATTGAGTTAGCTGTGACTCAAGGCTGAGATAACCTGCCTCAAGAAGCAAAGCATTTCATGCACAACAGGAGTATACTTCACAATCGGAGACCGCAACAAAGTAGCACATAGCATATTTTACAAGTTACAGCTGATAATTAGCCTTCTCAACATGATCACTCACAGTATGCACACACTGGAACAACTCAAAAAATGAGATAAACTGTGACAAAAAGCTTATCTTGGTTACTGATTTGCCTTCTTATTTAATCTCAATTTCTATATGGTCCCAGCATAATTTTGGACCATGATACCTCAGTTTAGAGTCACAGCTGACTGCAGTGGCCCTGGGTGCACTGAGATCAGCAAGAATTCTTCCAAAAATCATCCCCAACAAAATACACGTGTAGCGTTCTCATTCTCCCTTCAAACTCTTGCTGGAATTTGGAAGCTGGGGAGAAGAGCCAAGACTTACGTCAAGATGGGAGCTAGGAGAGAAGAGAGCCATCACCAGGAGCTAGGAAACTAGTCACCTGCTACTCAAGAGAGGACCTAATCATGCCAGTGGGGTGGGTGAGTATCACTGCTCTAATGTACTGACAACAGACCACTATTCATTTTGTAAGGGCAGCCCATAAGTCAAACCACTGAGGTGGGCATACTGATAAAATAGTGCTGGCTTAATGGGCATATAGGCCTTGTCCCCACCACCCACTTCTGTCACCTATGTAACAGCAGGTCTGGTAGACCCAGGAAAAATGCTTCTTTGGCAACCTGGATAGAAATCTGTGTATGAAGTCACAGGTTGTCTTTCCCTTTTGTAGTATGTGTGTAGTGGTTGAGACATGGTGTTACACGTTGGTCAGGAGAGGTAACAGTGCAAGGAGAAGAAAGCTAGCACCACATAGGCATTTTAAAAATACCTGAAGTCTTGGTTGCAATATCTAATGAGAACACATGCTGCATTATGTCCTGCTCTTGGACACAGAGACTGTAGTGCTGAGTTTCCAAACAGAAGGCTCAGTCCTCCCTTCATTGACAATGAAAACAAGGCAGGACACATAACTTGGTAGACAAGATAGGGTTTGGGCTGGGCTCTGCAAATACAAGAAAAAGGAAGCTGTGTGTTCTGTCCCCATGAAGTATTTGATTCTGCAAAAATATAAGTGTTTTCACTTAACTAACTATTAAACTGTCAGGAATGTTTGTTTTACAGATCTAGATTACATGATCACTCAATTTAAACAATATCCATCCTTGCTCCTCCTCTTCCTGGGATATGTGTTATCCTCACCAGTGAATCACCTCTCCATTCTGTATAAGTACATATCACAATATAGCTCATTTATGGGGCCACAGACTAAATCCCAGGATTTTCAATTTCTTCTAAATACAGAAATTATAGCAGTGTGGATGTCATTTGTCCTTTCCACAATGAAGTCAGATCTATTTGGGGAAGTAATTGTTTGTTCATGGTAACCAAGCTCATTCCATTGAGCCAAATTGTTCAATGGGGCAAATCAAGACAGGCTTATTAAACTCTCTAGACAGAGTTATGGACATATCCTCCTAATGCTGCCTGTTAATACCAGGAATGTATGTCTGCTACATAGAGTTTGGTGTGGCAAGGTCCTAAAATTGATGAATTATTAATAGCTAGTGTCTGTGCATAACAAAATACTATCTCTGCTTAAAGGTAAACAAAAAAGAACCTCCCCTTTACTTGCAAATTAAATAACCACCCCCATGTGTCCTACATCTCTTGCCATAGCTATTACTTTGGAGTACAGATGGAAATAGCAAAAGTGCTTATAAACATTGCTTGCTAATGGAGTTAATTGGCCCACAGTATGAGGGAAGCTGTAAAGTAAAAAACCATTTCATATTTAGAAGTGTGCAGCAATTGGCAAAGAAGATAAAATGGCAGACAGATATAATGAGTCAGATGTAAATATTTAAAATTAAAATGCAATAAAATAATACAGTTTTGAGGAGTAACAGCACCACAGTTAAAACACACATATTTTAATGCATCATGGAAAAATTTGATTATTATGATTTATGTAAATGGAGCACAAACTGTTACCAGATTACTTTACATTTTGACTTTATCAGATGCTTTCAGCTTTTTAGGCCTATTGAATGTTTTCTCTATTGCACTACAAATACAAAACTACAAAGAGCTGGAATTCAAGGACAACTGTTCTGTCTATTTCTCTAGCAAATATATATCGTTTAACGGCAAAGCTACATGTTCAGTTGATTATGATCATTCAGTATATTTCTGGCAGCTTGCTTCTTCTATGCAAATGACTTCTTGGATATAACTTTGGTGCATATATTAAAATTGTTCTTCATGTGGGAGCTCTCCATGGACAATTCTACACGAGACCATTTCCCCAGAGCTAGATGCAGCGTTCTATCATCTTTCTTCTTACAGGCCAGTGAAGTATTGTTAGTCTGCCCTACTTAAACTATATCACAAGCATCCCAGATGCCTTGCAAAGGTGGATTATTGCAGAATCAGAGGTATTCATTATTATAAAGTATCAAAACCATATTAAAATCCCACCTGCTCTTTGTCCACTCTGGCATTGTCAAAATTCTAGCCATAAGAGAGGGAAATGGAAACTACAGTACCAAACTGAGGCTGTTTCATAGGCTGAGCTTTATTAGCATAGTTTTTTCCAATGTATTTAGCTAATGCATTTTATACACTTCTGTCAAATCAATTACCTTAACAGACACATGATATTAGTTTCTGAGAGAGGCAGACACGCAAATCTTGCATATGACTTCTAAAAAAAAAAAGTACCTCTCATTCTTCAGTTGTATTACTTGAGTTGTCCATGTTAAAGGGACATTGTGTAGGAAGTTGTGTGATTTTACAATGCTTTTATAACTTGTGGTGAGAAATTAATCCAGGGTTCACCTAAGTACAGGGCCCTTGCCCTGACAGCTGGTAGATCTGAGTTTCCCTAATGACTTGAGGCCCCTGAGGTGTGGGAGGGCTCCCTGACCATGCAACCCTTCCTTGTTTGTCACGAACAGTATCCCTGGTGGTTGCAGGATCAGGAAATTGGAGAGCACTGGGAAGTGGCATGGGTTTAAACAGGGTATAGAAACACAAGAGCTTAACCCTGCATGTGTAAATGTGATGTCTTTTCATGACAACAAAGCAGGCTTTAAACAAACTAGCTTAGATATGCAGTCTCATCCGACTAAATTATTTACTTTACTTATTCTGCTACTCAAAGTCTGAGACAGCTCCTGCAGTGAAAGGGTAGCTTATTTAATAATGAAGTGAGTCATTTCTTTTCAAATGCCTTCAATATAAGGGAATCAAGCTTCACAAAAAGCCATTAGTCTGGACAGTGTAAGATTCCAGGTCTGAATGCAAATGTGCCTTATACAGCTGTTGCAGGGTACTTTTCTGTCCCGTAGGAACGAGGCACACAAACAGCTGTTGAATAGAAGTAGTGAGTTTATTGAAGGCAAAGTGACACACCCGCTGCTGTCACCTAGACAGGGACCCGACACATCGGAGCAATGCCTGGGGAAGAAGCCCACTAAGTGTGAGAATACAGGCAAAGAAATAACTGAAACATTTACATCTTATGCATATTTCATGAATAACTAATACCTTATTTTTGTCTTAATTGGGATTACATAATACAAGCAGGTGTCTTACTATCTTCTTATTAGTCTACACACTACAGACAAACACTGGGCACCGATTCAATCCGGTCTGAGAACTATGCAAAAACAGAGCAGAAACTGATAACATTAACCTTGAGTACCCATTCCTTCCCAGGAGTGGCGGGGTTGCGGGGGGGCATGAACACCCTTTCCTTCCCTGGAGTCAATGGGGAGAACGCCTAGCTCTCATCCGTGACAATGTCTTCCACGCCCTTACAACAGCAAAAGTGTACATCTGTGATGGTCCAAAAAACCACAAAAACCAAAGATGAATCTGAGCTAGAGCCATGGTGAGCTATAACTGAAGCAACGAATACCAACTTTTGTCTCTCACGTGCACGCGCGAGCACACACACACACACACACACACACACACACACACACGACCTTTCCAATTTCCAAGATTGTGAAACAGTCTAATGAGGATGCATGCTGTGAGCTCTAACAAAACATGATTGAATTTCACTTTTACTGCTTTACTGCTATTACTGTGCAGTGACCTGTGGCGTTTGTTAATAAACTGTTATTCCATTATTGTTACTCATTGTAATAGACATTATCAGTGTTCTTCCTTGCCTCCTCCCTTCAGCAGATTCAATCACTTTATCTCTGCCCAGGTGTTGTTAAATTTCTATTATAACTAAGGCATTTTATATATTTGTTTGCGTCTGAAGAGCAGACGGCTTGCCTGTTTTTACTGGCTAAAACAAAATGCTGTTAAACACAGATGCTGCATGGTCCTTGTGAGTGCTGTAATTATTTCCACGTGCTGTTTTGTCTATTAAGTACAGTTTTAATTCCCTTCCCCAGTAATCCTTCTTTGAGGATAAAGTTCCTCATAAACATAAGCTTTAGATGATAATTTTTTATGACCTGGATATCATTAGTTTTAAATGAATCTTTGCTCCAAACTGCAGCATTTTATAATAGAGCAATAATTCAGTTTAAAGGGGGCTGGGGAAGATGTAAACACTTAGTGAACCATACTGGTTTGCCAAATCTCTTACCTTATGAAAATAACTTGGAGCAAATTTGCAGCTCCACTATTACTGGATGTTTGGATGGGAGCTGATGGTAGGCCTGCCTATAATTGTAAGAAAGCTTAACCCTGGCATTTTTTTTTTTTTAGCAAACTCCACCTTTCTGTATAATTGCATATGTTAATTAGCAAGTGGTCTGGTGGTTAAGACACTGTTTTAAGATTCAGAAATTCTCAATTCTACTCCCCACTCTGCTGCAGACTCCCTGTTAGAAGTGATCTTCACAACTTCTTCCCTTGGTTCTCTCTTTGTAAAACGCTTCTTTTGTCTACCTTGTTTACACTGTAAACTTCTCCAACATGGGCTGTCTTCCGCTATGTTTGTACAGTGTCTGTCTCTGATCTTGGCTGTGGCATTTACGCACAAATAAAATACAAATAAAATATCTAGTATGTTGTAATATTCTGCTTCTGTTGTTTGATGGTGTAATTAATTTTTTTTGAAGGTATGCCTAGAAGTGCTGAGAGTTCAGGGTGTTATGACAAGCTAATTTATATATATGCAGAAATTTCAAACACGCACATCACTATGGAGTTTGAGGAAAAACTATCTAATGTAATGATCTGCCATTATCTCTCTTTGGCTTGTGGGCTCCTCAGGGCACAGCCAGCATCATCTTTTCTATTTGGAAAGCACTTAGCACATTGTGAGAGTAATAAAAAAAATAAAAATCCAAGCATGCTCTTTTTCCCATCACTTTTCAAACCAGAAATACATGATTAACTCAGAGAAACTGCATATTTTGTAATACTTTTCTAATTGCGGGGGGAAAAAGGCTTACAAGCCTCAAAGACTTTGGGCCAAATTCTGTTTTCAGTTAAACAGGTGGAACTCCCATTGATTAAAAATTTGCTGGCAGTTGCAATGGGAGACAGATGTATACAGTGGGTGAAGAGTTGGGAGATGGATCTAGGTAACTGATGAATGTATGCTTGGCACTAGGGTGGGAGTGGAAAGAGACTTGTGGTGATTTCCCAGGTTCAGCATGTTTGTGTTGGTGGATGAAATGTATTTAATCAATTTATATAGAATGTGTCAATTAGAGAGAGCTCCAAATACTTTGTGGTAGTCAGCTTGCTGATACTCAGTCATAAGAACATAAGAACAGCCATACTGGGTGAGATCAAAGGTCCATCATGCCCAGTATCCTGTCCTCTGACAGTGGCCAATGGTAGGTGCCCCAAAGGGAATGAACAGACAGGTTATGATCAAGTGAACCATGCCCTGTCACCCAATCCCAGCTTCTGGCAAACAGAGGCTAGGGACACCATTCCTGCCCATCCTGCTAATAGCCATTGATGAACCTATCGTCCATTAATCTATCTAGCTCCCTTTGAACCCATTATAGTATTGGCCTTCACAACAGCCTCTGGCAAGGAGTTCCAGAGGTTGACTGTGCGTTTCATGAAAAAATACTTTTTAAACCTGTTAATTTCTTTTGGTAGCCCTTAGTTCTTGTATTATGAGATGCAGTAAATAACACTTTCTTATTTACTTTCTCTATACCGTTCATGATTTTATAGACCTCTATCATATCCCCCCTTAATCACCTCTTTTCCAAGCTGAAAAGTCCCATATTAAGATATTAAGGCTAAAGAATCTTAAATCTTTTTGTGTTTACTTTTGCACAGTAGAAAGCATTATGTTTGGCCTCTTCCATGTATTCTATCTTATAATACCTGGATTCCTTCCTGACGGAGGGGGAGAGAAAAATATAAGCCATATTTATTGACTTATTAATCTCTCCTCATACAGAAGCTGTTCTATACCTGTAATCATTTTTGTTACCCTTTTCTGGACCTTTTCCAATTCCAATATATCTTTTTTGAGATGAGGTGACCACATCTGCATGCAGTCAGTATTCAAGGCGTGGGTGCACCCTGGATTTAAGCAGATGCAAGATGATATTTTCTGTCTTATAATCTATCCCTTTCTTGATGATTCCCAACATTCTGTTCGCTTTTTTGACTACCGCTGCACATTGAGAGGATAATTTCAGAGAACTATCCACGATGACTCCATGTCCATAGGGGTAAAATATAGCAATTGATAATTTACCCTTAATATCACTCCCAGAGGATTCTTTAGAGCTTCCTTGTCCAAGTGTCTTGCCGGGCAACCTGCTATAGAAAGGATTTTATACTGAGCTACCATTTATCCCCATCATCCTACACACAGGAATATCCCTGCCTCATTGGTCTGGTCCTTGAGTGCACATGGTCCATCTAGTCCTTGCCTTTTGTACCTGGGGGCATCTTCCACACCTTTTATAGAAAAGGGACCTCCATAACTCATGCAAGTCATGAGGAACTTTCAAGTCATGAGGAACTAAAGGTTGATAAATGGTTTATTAAACTAACTCAAATTACAGGCTTGCATCATGTGTATGGATATGGATTGTTATATATAGATATTTATAAATGAATCTCATGTGGCTAAATTGTACAATATCTGAGCGCCTCACAAACCTCATTGAATTTCTCCTCACAATACTGCTGAGGGAGGGAAGTAATTTTATTCCCATTTGAGATATGAGACAACTGGGGCATAGAGAGATTCAGAGTTGTGGTACAGCTAGGAAATAAAGCTAGATCTCCCGAGTCCCCATGCAGTTCCCTAACTACCACACTATCCTTCCTTTATTTAAAATGTCAGAATTTGCTATAGGAGTTGAGTGGTACCTCCCATTGTATTGTTTCTATTTCCTGGAAAGATGATTTAACTTTTTATACATAAACAGGAGTGCTGCCTAAAGAAATCAATGGAGTTGTGATCTCTTAGGGAGAAGGAAGATTGGGGAGAGAATAAGCAGGTGAGAAGACCCAGGAGATATTAAGCCTAAAGAATCTTAAATCTTTTTGTGTTCACTTTTGCACAGCAGAAAGCATTATGTTTGGCCTCTTGCATGTATTCTATCTTATAATACCTGGATTCCTTCCTGACGGAGGGGGAGAGAAAAATATAAGCCATATTTATTGACTCGTTAGCACACTTCATCTTCACACACACTGTAACTTCATTTGCATGTACCTATACAATACTTTTTGTAAAGGACGCTGATACCAGTCTTTGTTCCTTTTGTATGATACGTTGCCTGGGTGCCAGGGTTGATCATGGAGCTGCTTTGTATTTCCCCAGTCTATACAAAGCACATTATTTCATATTTGCCAAATACATTGTGTGATTCCATTGGTCTCCATTTCATAGCACTTCCACCATCCATTAATGAGGATATTTTGTATTTACATATTCAGTGTTTATGAAGAATATGGTCATTTTCCCTCTAGCTCTCTATATGTGATCACTTCCAATACAAGTATACTGATTCATGCTCATGTTTGCACAAATAGCTCCCCATAAACATTTCTGCAAACAGAAAATACTTTCCTCAGATTTTTGTAGTAAAGTTAGCAAAAGACATTATTTTAACTGAAAAAAGCTTTCCAATTCCAGAATAATTTTCAAATATATTTTCTCACCCTTTGCCTGGCTCTAACATCTACTCTTGAGAACTACTTTTTTAGTCACTAACCTTTTAATTTAGCACATGCACAAAGAGGTACTGCAGAGACTAGCCTTTTCAAATGATACCATTGAAAAGTCACGGCCTGTGGAGAAATATTATGAACACACAATTCTGGGAAACGCTCTTCATTCCTGAACTGTAATCCACTATTACCAATTGTGAGCCTCATTTCAGCAGACTGCCAATTGTGGCAACAATCTGTGCTCTGATAGTCCAGTGATGGGGTGACCTTGTGGAAACCTAAATGCATGGAAAACATCACCAAAAAGGAAGCATAGTCTTAGTAGTTAGAACACTGGATTAGAAGATGATGTCCAAGGTTCTGTTCCCACTCTGCTACTGATTTGCTGTATGGCCTCTAGCAAGTCATTTCACCTCTTTGTGTCTTTCTCGAGCTGTAAAATGTAAATACTTAACTCTCTCATTTTTGAATAGTAGGCTTAATTCATTAATGTTTATAAAGGCCTTTGAGATCCTAACAAAAAGTACTTTTAGCGGTGTGAGCATCCGTCTCCCGCCCTGAGAGGGGGTTAAAAGTAGCCCTGCAGAGACTGTGGCTAAAGAAAAGTAGCCCAGCAGAGGGAAGGCAGCTGAGGCCGTGGCAGCCACAACTGTGGCTGGGGCAATTAGGGCCCAGCTGGCCTATGTAAATAAAGGCTGGGAGCCAGGAGCTCAGGAGGACTCTCTCTCCAGCTTTGGAGGGAGCAGAGCCTGGCTGCCTGAGCACAGGCTACTTGGAATGAAGCAGGGCTGGCAACTCTCCAGGCTGGCAACTCCCCAGGCTGCAGGGCCTGGTCCTAGGCCCACAAAGGTAAAGGCTGGTAGAGTCAGGCAGCAGGTTCCAAACCCACCTTGCCTGTGATGACTGGCTTTTACACTGCAGTCTGCCCCCAGGAATGGGGACTTGATGATGACTGAGGCAAGGTGGGGCTCAGAGCGTTGGGGGTTCCCCAGAGTGAGGAGACAGAGGTAGAGTGTGAGGGCACTGCCAGGGATCAGCACCCCCAGGTACAGGGCACCAGGGTCCAGGGAGAGACACGGGACCAGCGGACAGCGGGACACCAGCCTCCAGAGGGTGCTCCGTGCTGAAAATGAGCTAATCCCCGCACAACCAGCAGGAGGCACCGCAGGGTGAGTCCTCGCCCTGCTACAATACTATATAATTGCAAGGCATTATTTATTACAAGGTACTATTATACCAAACTCTGTGGCAGTTTTGTGATACGTAGAAATAGGTATTAAAATGGAACCACCCTTTACACTGGTGATCTCAGCAGTGTTGCTTCTCCTGAAGTAAAACAGTCGTGTTATAATATCCCAACGCGTTGCCTACCGCTCCTTTTTATTTTAACTAAAAGTGTAAACAAGCACATCAGCTCTATTCGATACATGGTTATGATGTTGAATCTAAGTCATCAACTCCTCAACCAAATCATTTTTGACAGAGCTGTTCAAAATAACTCTGGAATGAATTAGCTTCTATATACTGGCCAGTCTTTGCCTGTTTGTCATGAAAGCTTAAGCTGAAGCTAGCTGCTCACTTCATTAAAAGAATTCTAAGGCTGAATAAAACTTGAAGTTTCATCTCAAACAGCAAGCACTGTGATTTATTTTAATGACATTGTTCAAGAGCTCACGGTCATATCTCGTTTGTGCTAGAGCCCTAGCGTGGTGATCTTTCGCATTACAAAATAATGAAGTGTAATTCTGTCCTTACTCGGTGCCCCATGGACTGGCAGTGAAGAGAGGCATCAGTTCCAACAGAAAGCTGTAGAGTTTAGGAAGGTCACAAATCAGATGTCGGATCTTTGACTGGTTCACCTGTGATGAAGGTGCAGCATGAAAGCTCACCAGCTATGTGGAAGTGCTTGATTTACCAAACACTCTTTCTCTCCAAAGATGTTAAAGGCCTCTCTCAGAGATTCTGGCAGTTTATTTAAAACTTTTCTCTCCGTATCCCCAAATCCCCTGGGTTCTATTCATTTGAAACAAACTCCTTTCACCTCTAAGTCACTGATAGAGTGACCAGATGTCCTGATTTTATAGGAACAGTCCTGATATTTGGGGCTTTCCCTTAAACAGACATCTGCTACCCTCCACCCGTGTCTCGATTGTTCTTGCTGTCTGGTCACTCTTCTCACTGCTATAAAATCTGTGTAAGAAAAGAACTAGGCCTTTGTTGGAATTATTTCTTTCTTTTCTCGATTTGTTTACCTCCGCTTCATTTGTTTTAAACTCACTACTTATTACCCCACTGCTGAGCACTTGTCACTCATCACAAACATCATAGGCCTGAACTGTCATCTTACTTACATGGGTTTTACACCAGTGTAATTCCATTTATGTCAATGGATAATTAGTGGTCTAAAATAGTATAAGCAGGAAGACAATCACTGAAGAACAAAGCCTAAAAAATCACTTTCTTACAAATTACCATGGTGGATCGAACCAGTGGTCTGTTTAGCCCGCGACTGTGTCTCTCAGTGACCAATACTAGGGGCTTCAGAAGAAGATATACAAAATCTCAGACTGGATAGTTATGAAATAACCTGTCCAAAAAGAGTTTCTCTCTAACCCCCTAATTTCTTATTGTATGTGACTGGAGTGTATGCAGGAATAAATGATACATTTTCAGAATGGAGAGGGGTAATTAGTGGTGTTCCCTAATGGTCAGTCCTAGGACCAATCCTATTCAACTAATTTATAAATGATCTGGATTAAGGGGTAAATAGTGAGGTGGCAAAGTTTGCAAATGATCCTAAACTGCTCATCATAGTTAAGACCAAAGTAAAGTGTGAAGAACTTCAAAAAGATTTCACAAAACTAAGTGATTGGGCAGCAAAAAGGCAAATGAAATTTAATGTGGATAAAGTAAAGTAATGCACATTGGAAAAAATAACCCCAACTATATTTACAATATGGTGGGGGCTAATTTAGCTACAACTAATCAGGAAAAAGATCTTGGAGTCATTGTGGATAGTTCTCTGAAGACGTCCATGCAGTGTACAGCAGCAGTCAAAAAGGCAAACAGGATGTCAGGAATCATTAAAAAAGGGATAGAGAATAAGACAGAGAGTATCTTATTGCCCTTATACAAATCCATGGTGCACCCACATCTTGAATACTGTGTACAAATGTGGTTTCCTCATCTCAAAAAGGATATACTGGCATTAGAAAAGGTTCAGAGAAGGGCAACTAAAATGATTAGGGGTTTGGAATGGGTCCCATATGAGGAGAGGTTAAAGAGGCTAGGACTTTTTAGCTTGGAAAAGAGGAGACTAAGGGGAGACATGATAGAGGGATATAAAATCATGAGTGCTGTGGAGAAAGTGAATAAGGAAAAGTTATTTACTTGTTCCCATAATATAAGAACTAGGGGCCACCAAATGAAATTAATGGACAGCAGGTTTAAAACAAATAAAAGGAAGTTCTTCACACACAAAACAGTCAACCAGTAGAATTCCTTGCCTAAGGAGGTTATGAAGGCTACGACTATAACAGGGTTTAAAAGAGACCTGGATAAATTCATGGAGGTTAAATCCATTAATGGCTCTTAGGCAGAATGAATTAGGAATGGTGTCCCTAGCCTCTGTTTGTCAGAGGGTGGTGATGGATGGCAGGAGAAAGATCACTTGGTCATTACCTGTTAGGTTCACTTCCTCAGGGGCACCTGGCATTGGCCACTGTCGGTAGACAGGATACTGGGCTAGATGGACCTTTGGTCTGACCCAGTATGGCCATTCTTATGCAGCATGCATGACGTAACCTCTTTCATAGTGATTCAGCATTAAGCTGCCTACAGTATTTAGTGAAATAGCCATAAGGTGAAGTCTGTTTTCTTTTCTCTAGAAATAGGGACAGCAGATGGCTTGTGGAAGAAATGAAACTACATATCAGGTCCTCCTGGGGCTTGTTTAACTCATCCTTCCATATAAATAGTCAGACTGTGTTTACTTGCCAGTGAAGAAATGCCTATTTTCATAACCCTTTTCCTCTTTTCAGGAGATATAACTGTCAACAAAGGTTGAGATAATTTTCAAGGAGCTTTAGTAAAAAGAAAATCCAACAACTATAAATTATGAGCTGGAAGAATAAAGATACCATTATAAATCCTTTTAATGTGTCTAATGTGGTAGTTTGGGATCTATTTTATGTACTTCTGGAGATTATATTGTAAAATCTCAGTGCTAGAGATAATCCATAACAGATCCCAGTTCCTCTATATGCAAATCTGAGAAGGCAGCAAAGCCTTCATTTTAAATCACTCTGATAATTCTGTTTGTTTTTGATGTGGCTGGTAAATTTTATAACTCGTACAGCAATTGATATTGTTAAGCTGTGGCTTTTAGAATAAAGCAGTTCACTTAGCCTTTCAACTACCTTTTTGATGGTGACTAGAGCGGAGTGAATTTTTTTGGCCAAAACATTTTGGCCAAAAAATGCAGAGTTAGGATGACAAATGTTTCACAAATTTGTGTAAATATCGGCAAACATTTTTTGGTTGAAACAGAAAGGAAAGAGGATATACTGAAATGAACTGTTTCAACATTATCCTTATAGCTCTCTTTGATTCGGGGGATTCACACAGCGGGACCTACTTACAACCTTTCACCTAGTTGTTAGGCAAGTGTGGGCAGCGGCGGCTTCTCCACATGTCTGCTTGGCTGGGGGGCTGGACAAATCGAAGCCACGGGCCGGATCCGGCCCCTGGGCCATAGTTTGGAGACCCTTGGATTAGATCTTTCTCTGTCTCTCCATTTAAAGCTGGTACACTTTGTATAAGTAATTTCTAACCCATGTTTCCCTGCGCCTAGGTGAGTTCCTTACCCACCAGACTATAGAGTCTGTCTTGCTCTCTTTCCTATCTAGTGACTATCCAACTATCTTCATACAAGTTGGAACGTCTTCAACAGATGAGACTGAAATCCACGTGTCACACACCCTTGATTGCCTTATAGCTTGGTGGTTAGGGCAGTTACATGGGAAGGGGGAGACGTAGGGTCAAGTCTCTGAAGTATTAAATAGCTAAAATTGTAAAATGCTACAGTAAACAAGACAAGTTGTAGCTCTACCTCTGTGTAGCTGGTTGAGGTGACTTTCAATGTGACAGTATTCCTAAATCTCTTAGGTGCATTTAAAAATCCCCTCCTGAAACATATTTTCTTCCCTTCAGCATTTATGTGCAGCATGCTTACAAATACTGTGGCTGGGAGATGCAGAGGAAATGTAAATGAAAATCTTTGGGCGCAATTGTTTTGTCGTAAACTCTGTTGTTGTTCCTTTGTGACTGGGCCTTTTGCTGACATAAAGAATCCATTTAAAAAAAAACACACACACACACACACACACACACACACTATCATACAACCAGAGTAGATGGAATTTATGCCAGGAAGTGTGAACTGATTTACTCAACAGCAACCTCAATTACTTGGAAGTAATCTTCATCCTTACTGCAACATCATAAAAATGTTAAGCAGTTGTCACTCTGACTGGAAGCAAGCCTGTTTATTCTGTTACCTTTTTAATCTCTGTGGCCAGAGGTCCCTAGAATTCCTGTTAGAGGATTAATCAGCAAGGCATAACATCGTGAATGTTATTTCATGATATAACTGTGCTGTAGGTTCATTGTTAGTAGAGGTGGCCAAAAAGAGTTTTGTGAAAATTGTTGACAGCTGTAATTATTAGGAATGCTAGTGCATTGTTATAAAATTCATTTATACAGTTCCAATTAAATGACACTGTCATTGTGGGAGTAACGAAATCCCACATAGGAAAATGGTTGATTAATCATGGCTATGGAGAAATAGTGTACATCAGCTTTTATAGTTCCTTCCTTGAAAAACACTAGATGTAGGGATTCTGAGGGATTGCCTCATTGGCCAACAAGAGTTCTGAGTCTCCAAAGAGGTAACATGGCAAAATATCCCTGAAGGAGAGTACCGAAAATAGAACACTAAGTCAGAGCATCTCATAAGAAGAGGACAGACAAATTACAGTATGAAACAGTGTTAGAAACAGCTATTCTGCTTTAGCGCTGCATGCACAGAAATACTACATTATAGGTCAGTGAGGAGATAGGACCTCTCTCCTTTGCGATATTTTGCAATCCACTCTAGACACTTCAAAGACACCAACAAATCAGAGGGAGTTCAGAGAAGGGTAATACAAGTGATTTTAGAGACTAGTGAGATCGCAGAGTAAACTTATGAGGGACAGATACTGTAGCTTAACCAAATAATGTGTATGAGCAGTTATGCCTGTAAACAGTGTAAATACCAAGGAGGGGAGAGGAAATATCTCTTGGTTAATGTTTCCATAACCAAGAAGAATGTATTGAAATTTTAAAAAGATTTTTTAAAAATTGAATGTCAAAGTAGGTTCCCATATTAATACAGGGGTAAATTTTTTTTAGAGGTTTCTAATCTCAATATTTCTCAGCGGTGATGTCTATAAAACAGGGGAAATATTCTCCCAAGGGAAGGTAGAGAGCCAGTGTAGGGCTCAATGTAGGGAACAATCCTTTCATGGCAGGGAGATTGATTAGAGCTGGAAATGGGCAAGTTAAAATATTTTAGGTTACACCAGAGATTTATGGGATTAAGGGATTGATCCAGAGCACTCCGACCACCATCAGAGACAGAATCCTATGCTGGAACTCCTGGCTGTCTCCTCAAATGTGCTTTTCAATCTTCTCTTTATTTCTGAAGGGTACATCAATGTAATTTATTCTTGTGTATAGAACTGTCTGTGAAAAATTGCTGCTTAGCTGGTGAGAGCAGGTGGGGTTTTTCTAGATGTGTCAGACTGGGGGGGCAGTGTTTTTTGGAGCAAGGGAAGAGAAATTGGTATATCTGATATTTACTGTTACTGTAGTCAGATGCTTATCAGTTCTTAAAACTTAGTCGAAAGAAAAGGGCAATGTTCAGCCTGATAGATCCAATAAAATCTTTTCTCTGGGACGTTTGTTTTATGTTGTTGCAAACATAGAGCTTTCCATGCCTGCCCTTTAGATATTATCTTCTCTGTATCCTCTGTTTTCAGGGAACTCAGCCTGATTGCCTAAATGAGCCTTCCTATCACCTGGTATTCAGAAATAATGGAAGGGTTTGAGAAGCCACCATTTCAAGTGAGAAACTGAATCATGACAATGAAGAAGAGAAATATGATTCATACTGTCAAATTCTTAGGCGTCTCAGTTCCTCAAATATCACAGCTAATGACTCACTGCTTCCTTACAGATTTGGATTTATCTCTGATATATTTTTACTACTCATGAAAAATGTCAACTTTAGGTTCTTAAAGTTTCTGTTTGGAAACCATTTAATCTTAAAAACATATATTTAAAGGTTTTACGTTTAATTCAGACCATCAGCAGGCCTAAAACTCCTCAGGTAAACAGCCAGGAGTAGATTACGGCAAATTCCACAGGATTTGACCCTGGCAGTCAGAAGAGGCTGACAGAAGTGGTGAAGCAGAGAAAACAAGTCTTATACAGGTAACCAAGATAGACAGATTAAAGAAGCCTTAGGAATTAGAGGCAGGAACAGTCTGTAAATGAGGAGCACAATGGTGTCTATTGTGGAGCAGAATTTTGGTGTATCTGGGCACAATTTAGTTTAAATCCAGCCTTGAAATCTTCTTCAAACAACTCTTTGATCTCTAGATTTGTGGCTCTCATTTCCACTAAGTTTAATGCTTCTTATGAACTGATCCAGTTAGAATTGTTTCATTTGTATTGTAGAATCTCTGAGTTCAAACACCCATAAGGAAGAGCAGAACTCTGCTAAAACACACACAAACCAATAGTTTCTCCCTGGGTTTCAAAGGTTTAGTAGCAGAGTCTCACTACTAACAATTCATTTTTACAAAATGAGCCAAGTATATACTTCCTAGTCTATTAAATTTTATTTTACTTCTAACCAGACTGCACTTTTAACCTGTACAAAGTATGTTTGTGATTCATTATCCTTTATTTTTGTTTGTGGAATTACTCTCTAACTCGTCATGGGTCTCCCAGTTACCAGTGCAAATTGGTAATGTTTTATGGTATACAAACTGCAATTTTAGTCCATTAATAGTCCATTTAGCATAGTCTGTACAATATGGACATGATACATCTATATGTATATAATTACATTTAAAATAATTCTATGTTAAGAGCATTAAGCATAGTACTCAGCTCCCATCTTTGCTCCTGGCCCCTTTCCCCCTCTGCATCTATCCATGCCCCCATCCTCTGACTCATCCCTCTCCCCCTCAGAACCTACATGCCCCCTCAACCTCCACTTCTCACTCCCCCCTAGATCCTATCATCCTTCTCCATTGTTCCCCTCCCCTTTCATACACACCCCCTCTGGCTCCTGCAACCCCTTCTTCCAATTTTTGTCACTCCCCACCCCGCCTCAGTTTCTATCCCATCTGCATTCCCGTGAGACTCCTTCTCTTCACAGCCTGGGTGCCAGCAAGGGGAGCATTAGGAAGCACAAGAGAAGCAATTGCCAGGAAAGTCCTGCTCAGCCCCTGCACCCCGGGCTGGATCATGCTCAAGCACTCTTATGGGAAGGCTGCATGTGCAGTTTGGTTTCACCTAGTGGGTGAGAGAGGGTGATGCAGGTGGGCTTTTCAGAGAATTTAGCTGCCAAACACTATCAACTTCCACTGAGCATATGTGAACTGAGATATATATATTTTTTCAGAGGCTTATAACATGGCCAAATTAGGACTATTTCCCAAGGAGATAGGAAAAGGCATATCTCCAATAGCAGGACACCCACCCTGTCAACTTTTAAGTCCCTCATACAAAGAATGGAGGCTTGAGAGCTTCTCAATGTAATGATTGCAAGATTATTTTTAACATGGTCAAAACAACATATTTTCCCCCTAACCTCATTCTCTGAAATGGCTGAACCATTGGGTCTTAGACTTTCTAACAATTAATAATAATCAGTGTGATTCAAGACAGCCAGTATGGAAAATTTCAGCCAAACTGATCATGGTTTGGCAAGGTTATAAGCAACTGAAAACAGGATCTTAAAATGGGCAGTGTTAGAAAACTTTATAGTTAGGTCTACAAGCTTTTTATAAAATACACTGTATAAACCACTGTGCTAAATCATGACTTCTGTTTATCATGCCTTCAGTTTATCATGCCTTCTGCCTGATAATTCATTTTCTCTGGTTCTCAATTTCCAAAGTTCTGAGAAGCTTCAAACAATCTAATAGAGGGAAAGAACGGGCTGTGAAATGTTTCTTTCTTTCCCACTAAATATGGAATTTGTCCCCCAAAATTACTTTGGTCCAAGGCCCAGGATGGAAAATATTCAGAACTGAATCTATAACAATTTTAAGTCTTAACTTGTGATCCATAAGAGCTAGAAATTAGAATTTTCTTCTTTTGACAAAGGGCGGGTCTTCCAAGGGATACACAGCACTGACTCCGAATGGACTTCAATCAGGTTGGAGATCGTAAATTTAATTTCTCACGTTTCTGTGCAAGGCTTTTTAAAATGTATTTATTTTTATTCCCTTTAGACTTGTCCAGTTTAGATTTAGTTAATGGTAATTAAGGCACCAGACTTCACTGGTGGAATAATAAAAAATTACACAAATACATTTTTTTATTCTCTAAATTATTTTAAAACCTTTTCTTCTCCTGCTGATATAGGCACTTTAGCAAATTCCTACTTTACAAGGAAACCTATTATAGTCTCTTCCAAGTTCTGTACAATGTATGAGCTCTTCAGCTGAGAGTTTGTAAAAGCAGATTTCAGTGGCCTCTTGTAAAATTTCCCCTCAATTTCTTGGTGTCCATTTTTGACCTAAGGGAAGTATCTCTCCAGGACCTTTTATCAACTCAGTTTAAATCAGCTGTGGACTCCAAATGAAATTCTGGCCCCAGTGAAGTCAAGTGGAATTTTGCAATTTACTTCAATGGAGCTAGCATTTCATCCTTTGTTTGACACGAGAGGGGGAAAAAGGTGGGATGTGAGTTGATGCTGCTTTTGAATGAGAAGAAGGACACATGGCTCATCCCTGGATCTCTGGACAGTGCAATTATTACACTTCAAAATGTTTCCCAGTGTCATCAATGAAAAATTTGACTGAATTCAACCTAACTTTATCCCAAGGATCCTGGGTTTATTTGGGTGTCATTTGACAATCAGCCATTTTCTGGTGATGCTGCAATAAATTGAACAAGCTCATGAAGTACTAGAAACCTCTGCATATTTGCTCTGAACCGATATTTCATTAATCATTCAGACTCTCAAAAAGACTCTTGTACAATAGCAAAAATCTGTTCACTGACAAGAGCTATACTAGAGAAAGATTTATCAGTCTTCTAATTGTTTTCATTTGATTTACTGATTTGCTGATTTAAATTTTAAATGACAAATTCAAGAAATTATAGACAATAACAGTAAATATTGGTATTGTAAGCTTCCAAATGACCAGTTAGAAAGAACCCACTCTTCTAATTGTGCCTACCAGTAATTTCTTGCAAATAGTATGGCACACATTAATAAATTATATCACTGTTTTCTAACAGGGCTGTATCTTCAGAAACAAAGGGAAGAGAGAATTGAGCAGCAGACTGGGGGTGGGAGGGAAGAGCTGACAGTTCTAGTTTATTTGTGGAAGGAGTAAATGAAAACACAGGGGACTGGACTACACGACCTGTTGAGGTCCCTTCCAGTCCTACATTTCTGTGATGATGGTTTAATACAGGGGTCAGTAACCTTTCAGAAGTGGTGTGCTGAGTCTTCATTTATTCACTCTCATTTAAGGTTTCGCGTGTCAGTAATACATTAACATTTTTAGAAGGTCTCTTTCTATAAGTCTATAATATATAACTAAACCATTGTTGTATGTAAAGTTAATAAGGTTTCAGAAACTTCATTTAAAATTAAATTAAAATGGAGAGCCCCCCAAATTGGTGGCCAGGACCCAGGCAGTGTGAGTGCCACTGAAAATCAGCTCACGTGCCGCCTTCGGCACCGTGCTGCAGGTTGCTTACCCCTGGTTTAATATTATATTGTTAGTCAGTGTGATATTAAAGCTAAGTGAGAAACAATCAAGGGAAGCTGAACTGTTGCCTTTGTTACCTAAATGAAGCAGCTCTTATGCCAGGTCTACACTGGGGGAGGGGAGGTCAACCTAAGATATGCAACTTCAGCTATGTGAATAGTGTAGCTGAAGTCAGTATATCTTAGGTAGATTTACTTGGACATCCTCACGGTGGCAAGTCGATCGCTGCTGCTCCCCCATTGACTCCGCTTCCACCTCTTGTGGTGGTGGAGTTCTGGAGTCAATGGGGAGAGCACTCGGGGATTAATTTATCATGTCTACACTAGACACAGTAAATTGATCCCCAATAGATCAATCACTATCCATCGATCTGGCACATACTGTAGACTTGGCCTTAGAGTTTATGACTTAATCAGCTCTGATCCTGAAACACTAGCTAATTCAGCAGTGTTCTCTTCACTGGGGTACAGCCTTTGTGTGTTTTCTAGCTGCTCCGACTTGGAGTTACCAACCATCAAAACCAGAATACCCAATATTGTGCAGCTATAATCTTCTCCAGATGGGGAACACAATTATTTAATGCTAACATGCAAAAAAAGGTACAGTGGAGTCCCGCTATAGTGCGACCGATGGGATCCAAAAAGTCCCATCGCGCTACATGCGGGATCTCATTATAGCGAGGTTCCATTCCCAGCCAGTGGGGGAATGTCCAGAAAGAGAGAGAAGCTGCGGCCCCGTGCCTGCTGGGGACAGAGAACTCCGGGGCTGCAGACTGCAGCCCTGGAGTTCTCTGTGGAAGTCGCTGGCCACGCGCCTGCCAGGGGCAGGGGACACCAGCACCTGCAGTCCTGGAATCCCCTGTCCCGGCAGGCATGGGGGCAGCGGCTTCCAGAGAAG